>OX465295.1:239939858-240562378 GCA_949987735.1 Leucophora obtusa | reverse complement strand
AATTACATAACACATGTTAAGTTATATATAGTTAGCAAATTTGCTTATTGTCCTCGGACAGATTGTAAATAAAGAACCATTTAAAATTAAAAAAAAAAAAAAAAATAACAGATAGTTTTCGATATTTATACCTGACTATTAGCCGAGGGCTACTGTAGATAATGAGTAACTATTAAAGACGTTAATGTATACATAAATCCCTTATTCGTTAAAAACTAGATAATTTTTTGTCAAATATGGAAATTTTCTTTGGACTTATTTAGAAAATTTTTTTTAAATATGTTAAGCTTTTTTTATTTTAAATAAAATTTTAATGCACTTTTTTTTTGTTGGAGGCTCATAGTTCCCAATTTATGGACCTGAAGATGATCTACAACAATATTCAATGGCTTATTTATCCACTCAAAACTTAAAGGACCAGAACAAAATATTATATTACAGTGTCCCTTAAAAATAGATTTGTCATTACACCCCTCCCCCCCAGCTTTTTTGGTAATGGTCCAAAATGGAAGAAATCAATTTTTTTTTTTTGGGAAAAGTTAAAAATTCTGTTAATTTCCAAGTGGGTATTTTTTGCCGAAAAGTGAAAACATTAACCCTATATGGATCAAGTTACACAAAATAATAATTTTTATCAAGTGGGAAAAAGATTTTGTTTGAAGTGTTATTTTTCCGAAAATTATGAAAAATGTTATTTTGTAAATTTCCTTTTGGGTCGGTTTTGGCCAAAAGAATAAAAATTAACTCCATATGGAGCACGTTACATAAAATAATTATTTTTATCCAGTTAAGATTTTTTTTAATCAATTTGATGGCTTTATAATTTCGTAGTCATTATTAATATTAAGTTTCATGGGTCTTTTTCAACCCTAAGGGTTAAATACTTTTTAAACAAATATAAAGATAATTATAATCTAACCAAATTTAAGTGATCTTTTTCCGAAAACTGTGTAAAATTTGATGAAAACATTCAAATTTTGTTAAATTTTTGATAAAATGAGAAATTTTTGTAAAATGTCCTGGAAAGCAGTCGCTCCAAACACAAACTCGAATTATCATTTTTCCAATTTATTTTTTTTTCTTTAATATCAACTATTGCATGGTACGAATATCAATCGACATCTCCAAATTAGGCATTTTAAAAAAATGTTTAAAATTAATTTAAAAAAACACGCTTTTGCATTTTTATCAAATTCGTAGGTCATTTTTGATTCCAGGCAAAAGTTGGTTAATAATATCCGATGAAGTCACAATTCGATATCTGAATAATTTTGACTATATTAAATGAATAATTGAAATAAAAAATTAATTTTTTCGAAATTTAGAATTTTGGGAATTTTTAATTGTAATATACTTTTTTTCCAAAATGGGCCATTTTCGTTCAATTGTCGGCACGGAATAACGTTTTCCAAAAAAAAAAAATTTTTTCTTCCATTTGAGACCATTTCCAATAAAACTGGGGGGTGTAATGAACGAAAATCGACTAATGGCTATTTTAAAGGACAGTGTAATATATATCATTGGAAAGGTACTTGAAATACCTTACAATGATATCCCGACTAAAAAAGTTTTCATATAATCTTATATGATTTGATATAATTATAAATGTTTATATGTGTGGCTTTATATGACCATATACATTTATATTAACTCTTTGGTTTTATAAATATTTTTGATATGACGTTATATATAATCATATGCGATTTTGTCTCCAGGCATATATTAAGAGATCTGCAAATATAGTTTATACATAATTATATATAATGGCGTATAAGCTTCTCTAAACAATCTTATATCAAAATATATAACAAATTTAATATAAAATTGTAATAATTTTATGTATAAATTTATCTGACATGATATCTAATTATACAAAATTTTATAAAGTTTAATTGCACTATAAAAATTAAAAAAAAAACTCCGAAATTGTGGATCTGGTTTTGAATTTTGCACTTTGACATATAAATAAATGTTTATAATTAAATTTAACATATATTTTCCAAATAGTTAGCGAAATACTCTTTATTAAACTCAAAATTATTTTAAAGAAATAAATAAAGGAAATTTTTTTTATTGTGGAATTAAAGGTCGAAATAATTATTTTTACTTTTAAATTTAAACAGACAAACATATGGTTTAAGTTCATTTTTTTTTCCGTAAAAAAAAATTAATTGTGAAAGTTAATTTTTTATCATGTTGATTTTTAATTTTTATTTTAAAAAATAAAATTTGTTTTTTTCGACCTTTTTAATTCATTAATTAGAAATTTATTAATTCAGTTCGAAGACTATTTCGTTATTATGAATTAACATAATAAGTACTTTTTTCAAAAACTGTTTTTTTTTTCTCTTCATCAGGATACTCTCCTGACAAATACTTCACAGAGTTTTTGCTTTTAAAAAACCTCTCCACTTTCAGGAATGAAAAGAGGATCGTTTCGGGGATTTTCCAAGTCCCATTCATCAGTTTTCTTTAGAAAGTGGTGGCGTAATCCCCGAAATGATCGTCTTTTCATTCTTGAAAGTGTAAAGGTTTTTTGAAAGCAAAAACTCTGTGAAGTATTTGTCAGGAGAGTATCCTGATGAAGAAAAATAGCATTTTTGAAAAAAAGTACTTATTGTATTAATTCATAATAAGGAAATTGGCCTCGAACTGAATTAATAAATTTCTAATTAGTTAATTCAGTTATTTTATAAGAAAGATAAAAATTCTAACCTAGAAAAAGTTGTTCCGACAAATTTTTGTAATGTTTTATTTTGACACCTATTTCCAAGTTTAAATTGTTCTAAACATTAAGCATTAGATTTAATATGAATGAAATAAGTGATCTCAATAATATTTACTAAAATTTTCTTTGAAAATCTTCATCAAATTATATGTATTTATATATAATTTGATGCAGTTAGATAGACCCATTTTTCGGATCAAATTGTATCAGGTGAGATAACATGCTTATCTCGCTTGATATAATTATATATTCCAATATTCGGATCAAATTAGATATGGACGTATATATTGGTTTATATATGGTAATATATGATTATATAACATCTTTTTTAGTCGGGATGCAACATGCCTAGACTTATTAACCCATTACGAGCCGGGCCATGATTTTAAATGTTAATTTTTTTAAATTAGATGTTAAAGAACACATAACACTACTTGCAGGCAAGCCGACGATATAGTTATCTCTATACCCGAGTAAAAAAAATTATATATAATCATATGTGGCATATATTACAATATATAATTAGACATGTCGTTATGTATATCCATATATAATTATATATCACGTATTTTTCCAAAAATTTTCCTTATATTATGCCATATATAATTTCATCTAATAAGATACCGGCTGATCTTATTGCATATATAGTTGTATATAGAGCTATATCTTAATATATATGGTGGCATTTTAGCAATATATAATTATATATGGTATCATTTAAACAATATATAATTATATATGGGGCCAGTTAAACCATATATTATGATATATGTTGCCATTTCAACAATATATGGTCATATATGGTACCTCATGAACAAAATCTTTAATACAGTTGCAGATATGATAATATATGCTACTATATATGGTGCAATATATATTTATATATGGTGTTATTTAAGCAATATATTAGCATATATGGTGCCATTTATACAATATATGGTCATATATTGTACCTCATGATCAAAATTTGTAATACAATTCCAGATATGATAATATATGATACTATATATAGTGCCATATATATTTATATATGGTGTTATTTAAGCAATATATATATATTCGTTCCTTTTACTCCTGCAAGGAGCATAGGGCCGTAAATAATTTATTTAAGCAATATATTACCATATATGATGCCACTTAAACCATATATTATCATATATGGTGCCATTTCAACAATATATGCTCATATATGGGACCTCATGAACTACAATTTTAATACAGTTCCAGATATGATAATATATGCTACTATATATAGTGCAATATATATTGATATATGATATCATTTAAACAATATATTACCATATATGGTGACATTTAAACCATATATTATGATATATGTTGCCATTTCAACAATATATGGTCATATATGGTACCTCATGAACAACATTTTTTATACAGTTCCAGATATGATAATATATGCTACTACATATATATTGTATAGTACCATATACTTTGATATATCGTATCATTTAAACAACATACCATGTATGGTACCATTTAAACAATATATTTTCATATACGGTACCATTTAAACAATGTATTGTCATATATAATAACTCATCAGCAACTACATATTAACTGTATCTCAGAATCTATTAATTGTATTTCAGAAATTATAATTGTATTTCAGAAATTATAGAATATATTTCAGAAATTATTAATTGCATTTCAGAAATAATCAAATCTATTTCAGAATTTGTTGATTGTATTTCATAGTTAATAGAGGAAAATTTCTGAAATACATTTCATAATTTCTTAAATACAATTGATAATTTCTGAAATACATTTTGGGAATTTCTGAAATACAGTTGTGAATTTCAGAAATACAATTAATAATTTCTGAAATACAATTGATAAAACTGAAACTCAATTGACTAGTTCTGAAAAGCAATTCATAAATCTGAAAAATAATTGATAAGTTCTGAAATACAATTGATTATTTCTAAAACACAATTGATAAATCTTGATACAATTGGAAATGGAGTAGAGCGTCAAAAAGATAAAATTATTTTATTAAAAAAATTAAATTTAATAAAAAAAATATAATTTTATAAAAAAATGTATAGAAAAAAAATTATAATTTTATAAAAAGAAATTCATATTGCAAAAAAATAAAATTTTATCCGAAAAATGGTGGATCGTACTGCAGTAACTTAGATCCACCTTGGATCTAATATGATGAAATACGATCCGTAAAACGAGTTTATCTAATTATATAAAATTGGATGTGACATAATGATAATCAAGAAGTAATTTCAATAGAATGGACAATTTAATGCAATCTGAGCGATATCTGAATGAATTATTTTTATCTAATGGTATCAAATAAAATGTAACTTTTTGTATTAAATCTAATTTTATATAATTAGATTAACCCATTTTTTCGATCTGTCATTTTTCGGATCAAATTAGATCTAAGTTTATCCCCAAATATATTACTGGATCTAATTCGATCTGCCACTTTTTCGGATCAAATTATATCTAAGTTTATCCACAAATATATTGATGGATCTAATTCGATCTGCCAAAATTGAGATCAAATTAGATTTAAGTTTATCCACAAATATATAGCTGGATCTAATTCGATCCGCCATTTTTCGGATCAAATTAGATCTAAGTTTATCCGCAAATATATAGTTGGATCCGCCAATTTTCGGATCAACCCGAGTAAAAAAAATTATATATAATCATATATGGCATATATTACAATATATAATTATACATGTCGTTATGTATATCCATATATAATTATATATGACGTTTTTTCACAAAATTTTTCCTTATATTATGCCATATATAATTTCATCTAATTAGATATTGGCCTTCATAATATTAGATATGGCATATATAATTATATATTACATGACATGGTTGATCTTATTGCATATATAGTTATATATAGAACTATATCTTAATATATATGGTGGCATTTTAGCAATATATAATTATATATGGTATCATTTAAACAATATATAATTATATATGGTGACAGTTAAACTACATATTATCATATATGGTGCCATTTAAACAATATATGGTCATATATGGTACCTCATAAACCAAATCTTTAATTCAGTTCCAGATATGATAATATATGGTACTATATATAGTGCGATATATATTTATATATGGTGTTATTTAAGCTATATATTATCATATATGGTGCCATTCAAACCATATATTATCATATATGGTGCCATTAAAACCATATATTATCATATATGGTGCAATTTCAACAATATATGCCCATATATGGTACCTCATGAACAATATTTTTAATGCAGTTCCACATATTATAATATATGCTACCATATATAGTGCCATATATATTTATATATGGTGTTATTTAAGCAATATATTACCATATATGGTGCCATTTAAACCATATATTGTCATATATGGTGCCATTTCAACAATATATGCTCATATATGGTACCTCATGAACGACATTTTTAATACAGATGCAGATATGATAATATATGCTACCATATATAGTCCCATATATATTGATATATGGTGTAATTTAAACAATATTAATATATAGACATATATGGTATCATTTAAACAATATATTGTCATATATGGCACAATTTAAACAATATATGGTGAAATTTGGTACCACATCAACAACATTTTGAATACAATTCCATATATGGTTTAATTTGAATAATGTAAAACTATGTATGGCGCTATAAAAAATATTATCAGATATGTTACTTCATTAACAATATTTATAATACAGTGTCATATATTGTAATATATGTATATCATTCAATATATATTGATGTATGGTAATGGTACAATAATTCCAATATCAGTTGAGATACAATTTGTGGGTCCATATCAACAATTTGTTCACGTACATTTAACATATATATATGTACATTTAAGTTATAATTTATAAACACTTTATAAAGTTAAATAGTTCCATAAACCTCGTCTAACTGTATAGAATGTTTATGAATATACGATTTAATATATAATAATTACAACTACAAATTGGTGCCATTATCTAAAATTCAATTTAATGTTAACTTAAAATAAAAAAATGTATTTCCTAAAAATATAGTGTTAATTAATGTTAATATACAATGCTGGCAAACCGTTGGCGATGGTCGGTTATGCGTTGGCAGAACGTTGCATTAACTATCTTGGCAAAAAAATAGATTTCAAAAAACATTTTTGAAAAAATTGAGAAAACTTTTTTTAATATTTGCTTTTAAAAACATGAAATTTAACCCAGTCCACCAGATTGTCAGCCAAGACCTCTACACTATAATCTAACGAGACTTGTTTTAAATGTGTGATAGCTACAAATTAAATGAATGATAAAAGCATTTCGAGCTAACTTATAAGCATAGAAAAAAGGTATTCCAGAAATTATTAAATGTATTTTAGAAAATTTTAATTGTATATCACAAAATATTATTTGCACTTCAGAAACTACAATATTACGCAAATTTAATTATTTATTTATTTAGTTGTGTCCAGAAATAATGAAATCTATTTCAGAATTTCATAGCTAATAGAGAAAAATTTCTCAAATACATTTCATAATTTCGGAAATACGATTGATAATTTCTGAAATACAGTTTGATAATTTCTGAAATACAGTTGTGAATTTCGGAAATACAATTAATAATTTCTGAAACACAATTGATAAAACTGAACTTCAATTGACTAGTTCTGAAATACAATTCATAAATGTGAAAAATAATTGATGAGTTCTGAAACACAATTGATAAAACTGAAATTTAATTGATTATTTCTGAAATACAATTGATAAATCTTAAAACAATTAATACAATTGGAAATGGTGTAGAGCGTCAAAAAGATGTAAATAAAATTAGTTTATTCAAAGATTTAAATTTAATAAAAAAATAAATATATAATTTTATAAAAAAATTTATAGAAAAAAAAATTTTAATTTTATAAAAAGAAATTAATTTTGTAAAAGAAATGCATATTGAACTCGTTACCTTCTGAGTTTAAACCGTATTTTAACAAAATATTGTAATTTTTATACAATCAGTGCTCTGCCAGTCTATTATTTTTTGAACAGTTGGGAATATATGTCTGGGATCTTATTTAATCCCAAATAAATGGAGATCTTACGTAGTACCCAAATATAATGCGGCATCTAATTTTATCTGTCATTTTTATGGATACTTTTAGATGTCAATCCCCAAATATATTGCTGTTTCTAATTCGATCTGCCATTTTAATACCGAAAAAAATTGCTGGATCTAATTCGATCTGGCATTTTTCGGATCAAATTAGATCTAAGTTTATCCACAAATGGATCTAATTCGATCTGCCATTTTTCGGATCAAATTAGGTCTTACTAAATCCCAAAATATATTGCTGGATCTAATTTTATCTGCCAATTTTCTATTCAATTTATATCCAAGTTTATCCACAAATATATTGCTGAATCTAATTTGATGTGCCATTTTTCGGATCAAATTAGATCTAAGTTAATCCACAAATATATTACTGGATCTAATTTGATCTGCCATTTTTCAGATCAATTTATATCTAAGTTTATCCACAAATATATTGCTGGATCTAATTCGATGTGCCATTTTTCGGATCAAATTAGATCTAAGTTTATCCCCAAATATATAGCTAGATCTAATTCGATCTGCCACTTTTTCGGATCAAATTAGATATACGTTTATCCACAAATATATTGCGGGATCTAATTTGATCTGCCAAAATTGAGATCAAATTAGATCTAAGTTTATCCCCAAATATATAGCTGGATCTAATTGGATCCGCGATTTTTCGGATCAAATTAGATCTAAAAATATCCGCAAATATATAGCTGGATCCGCCAATTTTCGGATCAAAATAGATCTAGGTTTATCCCCAAAGATATCACTGGACCTCCCAATTTTGAGATAAAACTTGATCTTAGTTTATCCCCATATATACAATGGGATCTAATACGATATGATTGGATACACCCAATTTTGAGATCTAATTGGATCAGCTAGATATTACAGCAGATCTTAAACAATATCAAATTGGATATAATTAGATATTGCGCGAGATCAATTTATTTTACTCGGGAAATTAAAAAAAATTGATCTCGCGCAATATCTCATTATATCCAATTTGATATTGTTTAAGAACTGCTGTAATATCTAGCTGATCCAATTAGATCTCAAAATTGGGTTTATCCAATCATTTCGTATTAGATCCCATTGTATATATGGGGATAAACTAAGATCAAGTTATATCTCAAAATTGGGAGGTCCAGTGATATCTTTGGGGATAAACCTAGATCTATTTTGATCCGAAAATTGGCGGATCCAGCTATATATTTGCGGATATTTTTAGATCTAATTTAATCCGAAAAATGGCGGATCCAATTAGATCCAGCAATATATTTGGGGATAAACTTAGATCTAATTTGATCTCAATTTTGGCAGATCAAATTAGATCCCGCAATATATTTATGGATAAACGTATATCTAATTTGATCCGAAAAAGTGGCAGATCGAATTAGATGTAGCTATATATTTGGTGATAAACTTAGATCTAATTTGATCCAAAAAGTGGCACATCTAATTAGATCCAGCAATATATTTGTGGATAAACTTAGATATACATTGATCTGAAAAATGGCAGATCAAATTGGATCCAGCAATATATTTGTGGATTAACTTAGATCTAAATTTATCCAAAAAATGGCAGATCGAATTAGATCCAGCAATATATTTGTGGATAAACTTGGATATAAACTGAATAGAAAATTGGCAGATCAAATTAGATCCAGCAATATATTTTGGGATTTAGTAAGACCTAATTTGATCCGAAAAATGGCAGATCGAATTAGATCCAGCTATATATTTGTGGATAAACTTAGATCTAATTTGATCCGAAAAAGTGGCAGATCGAATTAGATCCAGCAATATATTTAGGGATAAACATAGATCTAATTTGATCTCAATTTTGGCAGATCTAATTAGATCTAGCAATATATTTGTGGATAAAATTAGATCTAATTTGATCCGAAAAAGTGGCAATATATTTGCGGATAAACTTATATCTAATTTGATCCGAAAAATGGAAGATCGAATTAGATCCAGCAATATATTTGGGGATTAAGTAAGATCTAAATTTATCCAAAAAATTACAGATAAAATTAGATCCAGTAATAACTTCGGGATTGCGTAAGATCTTAACTTTTCCGATAAATTGCAGATCGAATTAAATCCAGTGATATATTTGGGGATTTGGTAGGATCTTAATTTATCCCATAAATTGCAGATCGAATTAGAAACAGCAATATATTTGGAGACTGACATCTAAAACTATCCAGAAAAATGACAGCTAAAATTAGATCCCGCATTATATTTGGGTACTACGTAAGATCTCCATTTATTTGGGATTAAATAAGATCCCAGACAGATATTGACAATAGTTCAAAAAATAATACACTGGAAGAGCACTGATTTTATAAAAATTACAATATTTTGTTAAAATAAGGTTTAAACTCAGAAGGTCTCGAGTTCGATACCTTTCATGGCTATGCATTTTTTTTTTATAAAAATGCGCATTCTCCTTGCTGGTCTGATCGAAATTTTTTCAATAATTTTTATTCTTTGTAATTTACTTGTAAAAATTGTATCATCTTTCTTTGATTTGAAAATAATTTAAACAGAAAGTGATATTAATTTATGATCTTGAGTCAAACTAAAATAACATTCATTTACTTAAAAATAACAGATCAACTAAAAAGATTTCCCCCATTCAAAAGAATTTCTTTTTAGAAAATTATAATTTTATTTTCTATAAATGTTTTTATAAAATTATATTTTTTTTTTTATTAAATTGAATTTTTTTTAAAAATAATTTTATTTACATATTTTTAACGCTCTACACCATTTCCAATTGTATCAATTGTTTTTAAGATTTATCAATTGTATTTCAGAAATAATCAATTGAATTTCAGTTTTATCAATTGTATTTCAGAACTTATCAATTATTTTTCAGATTTATGAATTGTATTTCAGAACTAGTCAATTGAATTTCAGTTTTATCAATTGTATTTCAGAAATTAATTGTATTTCTGAAATTCACAACTGTATTTCAGAAATTATCAAACTGTATTTCAGAAATTATCAATTGTATTTCAGAAATTATGAAATGTAATTTAGAAATTTTTCTCTATTAACTATGATAAACCATCAACAAGTTCTGAAATAGATTTGATTATTTCTGAAATACAATTAATAAATTTCTGAAATACATTCCATAATTTCTAAAATACATTTAAAATTTCTGAAATACAATTAATAGCATCTGAAATACAGTTAATATTGTAGTTGCTGATGAGTTACCATATATGATGGCACCATATATGACAATATATTGTTTAAATAGCACCAATATGGAGCTTTATTTGGTAATATATAACTTAGATTCATCGATATACTATTTGATCCGAAAAATGGCCCGATAAAATTGTATCAGTTCTTATTTGTATCAGTTGTTATCTAATTACATCAGTTTAGATCTGACCTGATTAAATTATGTGTTAATCAGATGAAATTGTATCAGATTTTTGACCTGATACAATTTTATTGGTTTATATTGCATGGTATCAGTTTAGGTCCAAATAGATATATTTGTATACACAATTATATAGTTATATCCCAATTTTGACCTGATATCAGTTTAAAACTTTGATACAATTGTATAAGGTAAATGTCGGATACAATTATATTTTATTTATATAAAATTGAACCAATTACGATCAAACCGATAAAATTGTATCAAATCAAATATCTGATACAATTTCATCTGATTAACACATAATTCAATCAGGTCAGATCTAAACTGATACATTTAGATAAACAATTGATAAAAATATATCGGGCCATTCTTCGGATGAAACTGTATATTTATACAGATATAACTTAATCACATATATGACTATATGTAACTATTTTTCCTCGGGTTGTTTAAATGATACGATATATAAAAGTATATGGTACAATATATGGCAGCATATATTATCATATCTGCATCTGTATTAAAAATGTCGTTCATCAGGTATCATATATGAGCATATATTGTTGAAATGGCACCATATACGACAATATATGGTTTAAATGGCACCAAATATGTTAATATATTTCTTAAATAACAGCATATATAAACATATATGGCACTATATAGTAGCATATATTATCATATCTGGAACTGTATTAAAAATGTTGTTCATGAGGTACCATATATGAGCATATATTGTTGAAATGGCACCATATAAGATAATATATGGTTTAAATGGCACCATATATGGTAATATATTGCTTAAATAACACCATATATAAATATATATGGCACTATATATGGTAGCATATATTATCATATGTGGAATTGTACTAAAAATATTGTTCATGAGGTACCATATATGGGCATATATTGTTGAAATTGCACCATATATGATAATATATGGTTTAAATGGTACCATATATGATAATATATGGTTTGAATGGCACCATATATGATAATATATAGCTTAAATAACACCATATATAAATATATATCGCACTATATATAGTACCATATATTATCATATCTGGAACTGAATTAAAGATTTTGTTTATGAGGTACCATATATGACCATATATTGTTTAAATGGCACCATATATGATAATATCTAGTTTAACCAAAAAAAAGTACCTTTTTCCAAAAAAAAGTACCTTTTTCCAAAAAAAGTACATTTTTCCCAAAAAAGTACCTTTTTCCAAAAAAAGTACCTTTTTCCAAAAAAGTACCTTTTTCCAAAAAAGTACCTTTTTCCAAAAAAAGTACCTTTTCCAAAAAAAAGTACCTTTTTCCAAAAAAAGTACCTTTTTCCAAAAAAAGTACCTTTTTCCAAAAAAGTACCTTTTTCCAAAAAAAGTACCTTTTTCCAAAAAAAGTACCTTTTTCCAAAAAAGTACCTTTTTCCAAAAAAGTACCTTTTTCCAAAAAAATGTACCTTTTCCAAAAAAAAAGTACCTTTTCCAAAAAAAGTACCTTTTCCCAAAAAACATACATTTTTCCAAAAAAATACCTTTTCCCAAAAAACATACATTTTTCCAAAAAAATACCTTTTTCAAAAAAAGTACCTTTCCAAAAAAAAGTACCTTTTCCCAAAAAAAGTGCCTTTTTCTAAAAAAATGTTCCTTTTCCCAAAAACATACATTTCTTCAAAAAAAGTACCTTTTTCAAAAAAAGTACCTTTTCCTAAAAAAAAGTACCTTTTCCAAAAGAAGTACCTTTTCCAAAAAAAGTACCTTTTCCAAAAAAAGTACCTTTTTCCAAAAAACATACAATTTTCCAAAAAAAACACCTTTTTAAAAAAACTACTTTTTTTCCTCCCCCCACGGATATCTCCACTAAAACAAGGTTTCTTGATATTCGGCATAGACGTGCGCTAAGACGGGATTTTTGGAAATTCCTACCGGAACGGGCAAAAAGGGGAAAAGTCTCCTGCTTGACGTCCTGCCCAATCCCTTTTGGCCTACCTAAAATTTTAAATATGTATTCCTTGGAGTAGGACTAACTCACCGGCAACGTAATTTTTCTATTTTGGAACAGGAACATAGTAAAAATGGTGGTTGAAAGGGAAAAATGTCCCCACTAACGGCCTGCCCAAACCGCTTAGGCAATGCAGTTGAAATTTGGTATGAATGTTCCTCATCCATCGCAGACAGCCGCGAAGATGGAATTTTTGTAAATTCCTAAAGGGAGGGACAAAAAGAAGAAAAGCCTCACCTTGGGGGCCTGTAAAAACCCCTTCGGCTAGAAACCTGAAGCTTAAAATGTGGGTCCCTGGAGTAAGGGCTAACTTATTAGAAAGATACTTTTTTGAATTTTGGACAGGGTCGTTATAAAATGGGGGCTCAAAAAGTGAAAGTTGCCCCTTAACGACCTGTCCAAACTGCTGGAACTAGGAAGCTGAAATTCGGTACTTAGGTTCCTCTTCCAGCCTACTTCCAACCGGGAGGGACAAAAAAAGAAAAAGTGTCCCCCGTGACAGCCTGCTCAAACTGCTGGAACTAGGAAGCTGAAATTCCCTGTCGATGGGCTAGAAACCTGAAATGTAAAACATATGTTACTTGGAGTATGGGCTCACTTACCGGGAAGGTGCTTTTTGGACAGGGACATTGCAAAAATGGGGATTAATGAGGCGAA
Source organism: Leucophora obtusa (assembly GCA_949987735.1). Lineage (NCBI taxonomy): Eukaryota > Metazoa > Arthropoda > Insecta > Diptera > Anthomyiidae > Leucophora > Leucophora obtusa. The sequence goes on along the minus strand of OX465295.1, from coordinate 240,548,451 downwards.
AAGTGCCGTTTAAAGGCCTGCCCAAACCGCTGGAGGTAGGAAGTTGAAATTTGGTATTAAAGTTCCTCCTCTATTGTAGACATCCGCTAAGATGAGATTTTTGGAAATTTCTACAGGTAGGGTCAAAAACAGGAAAAGTCTCCCCCTTAACGGCCTGGCCAAACTGCTGGAACAAGGGAGCTTAAATTCGGTATTTGGGTTCCTTCTCCAACGTTGACGTCTCCTAAAATGGTATTTTTGGAAATTCATACCGGGAGGGGTAAAAAGGGAAAAAACTTCCCCCTTGACGGCCTGGCCAAACTGCTGGATATAGAGACCTAAAATTATGTATGTAGTAGGTTCCTCCTCCAACGCAGACGTCCTCTAAGACGGAATTTTTGGAAATTCCTACCGGGAGGGGTAAAAACGGAATAATTCTCCTCCTTGATGGCCTAACCGAACCCTTCGGCTAGAAACTTGTAATATATGATATGTTTTCCTTGGAGTATGGGCTAACTTATCGACAAGGCATTTCTAGAACTTTGGACAGGAACGTGGTAAAAATGGTGGTTCAAAAGGGGAAAATTGCCCCCCCTTAACGTCTGCGTCTTTAGCTAGAAACCTTAAACTTAAAGAACAAGTGTATATGAAACACTAAAATTAAGAAACTAAATAGGAAACGAGTGGAATTGAAACACTACACAAGTGGAATGAAATGGATATAAACGTTGAACGAGTGGAATTGAAATTATAGACAATGCAAATGGATTGGAAGAGGGAATTACCTGTTTAAACACTATCCACGGAATATGAAACTTATGTAGCATTGAAACATACTCTCCAAAAAGTTAAACAAATTTTCTAAAAGAGAAAAAACCTTAGAAAAGGAATGGAACTTATATATTCCGATATTTAAACTTCATGTAACGAAGCACCGGTGGAAGAAACCGACGCAGTAAATTTTCCAACTGAATTTGTGAATTTACTTGAATTGCCAGGTCTACTTTTACATAAACTGGAATTAAAAAAAAAAAAACTTTAAGGCACGCTAACAACCCTGCTTTACGTTATTTATTTTCATTCAAAATAAATGAACAAAACTACTTACGGGTCTATCTACCTAAGTTCGCACTTTACCAAATTATCTTAACATACACACGTATATTGCAATTTATTATGGATTCATTACTAACAATCCACTTTCATGAGAAAAAGTGATCAAATATTTATTTATTTATTTTAAACCCATTGTTGTGGAGAATTATTTATTTGTGGTGACTGGGTGAAGGCTTTTACTATATAAAAACTGTACTTTAAATAAAAAGCGAATTTAAAAAAAATTGTCGGGGCGGGGCGCAGCCCCCCCCCTAAACTTTAAGGCACGCTAACAACGTAGCGGGCTGCGCCCGCTAGTATATAAAATAAAATTAAAAATATTTTTCGTATCTATTTATATATAAAATTTTGAACGGTTTTATCAATAATATATTCCTATATATACAATTTGCAATAAAGAAAATACTGATATATGATTTAATATGATTACATATGAGAAAATTTCTAAAAAATTTTCTAATATATCATCATATAAAAACATATAAGATCGCATACAATATTTTATATTATCATATATTTTAATATTAAAAAATATATGTTATATATACCCTTTTTTACTCGGGTATTTATAAAACCAAAGTGTTAATATAAATGTATATGGTTATATAAAGCCACGCATATAAACATTTATAATAATATGAAATTATATAAGATTATATGAAAACTTTTTAATCGGGCACAAACCTTTATTAAAAAAATGTATAAGTTGTTTTACATATAACTTTATATGATAAATTATCAAAAATATTTTATAGATTCCAAAACATTTTCTTAGTCATTTTATCTTAAAAAAATATTTTCTGAGTCAATTTTTGATAAAAATTTATATTATTTAAAATCAGAAAAAATTTCGAAAGGAAAATATTTTCTATGTCAGTTTTACTATTCGAACATATTTCAAAACCCAACATATTGTGGGTATAAATCTTGAAATCCAACCGAATTAAATAGTATATAACTATATCAGATTGGATATAATACGATTCAATTAGATGTGCCCAATTTTGGGATGCAATTGCATTAGAGTATATGCAATTGTATAATATTAGATTGAATTATATCTAAAATAATGCAATCTGATATAATTTTATAGACTCATTTTGCGGATCAGATTATATAAATACTTATATGATTATTTTATGTTCTTATATATAAGATATATAAACTTTTTTACTCGGGTACGCGAACACAATTCTGTTGCACTGTGAACTTGTCTATTGTTTATTATTATCTATTTTGAATTTAGTCTGTGCTTATTGATGGTGTGCAGTGTTACCATATATTATTTTAGAAAAACTGTAAAAAAAAACTGTTTCTGTATAGAAAAACTGTTTTTCGAAAAAATTTAAAAATCAGAAGAAATTCTGGGATCCCAAAGTATCCTGGGACTCAAATATTATCCCAGGGTCTCAATTTGCAAAATATCGAGATTTGAATAATTTAATTGCGTTTGGTATTTATAGTAATCGACTTTTTGCACAGCCTTCTAATAAAACTTTTTTTTTAAGAATTTGGTGTCCTAGGCCCGAATCTGAAGTCAAAAAAATTCATCGAATCACCCTTCCGAGATGGCAACATTTTTTATTAAATCCTGACTTAGGATTGAATACTTTACTGGTCAATGTTGTGCTTCAAAATATTCTTTATGGATTTGCATTCCACATAAAATTACCTTCCATTAGATTGGGTATTGTTATGTCGGGAATTGTTTGACGGTGTGTAAAAACCCCGGAAAAAATTACGTTTTTTAGAATTGTCCTTGATCATAGTTAAAAAAATAGTAGTAAATTGTTATCCAGAATGGGTAAATATTTATTTAAAAAAATAAAAAATCAATTTCGGCCTTTGTTGATGAGACATTGTTTTAAAAGATTTTTCAAAAAAATATAAATTTCTAAATTATCCTTTATTTAGAAATGATCTGAAAAGTTCGGCTAAAAAATGTCCGTCGGATCTATGACGTGTCAGATATGGTTTAGCCAATTTTATTCCGTGCTAATTTTTGATGAAGTTTGTTATAAAATTGTTACGTTTTTCCAGTAAGCATATTTTGTAGTATTCTATTGCCAATTTCAAATTTATTTATCTTTCGATTTGTACCTAATATGAAAGTTTTATTGTAATTTTTGGGTCATATGCATACTCACTTTCTAAATTTAATAATGGCTTATAAAACAAATATTTTATACAAAATTAATTTTATAAACATGTTGTAAAAGGGTTTCAAATTATAAATTTTAGTTAAAAAAATAAAAAAAAATTGTAAATGAAACAAATGTGCCGATTTAGTATAAAGAAACTGTACAAAAATCAATGATTTCAAAAAAACTGTTCTTTCTTTTTTAGTAAGTATCCGGGGTTGTCCTACTTTTTGCACTTTTCTCCATACCTTTTCTTTATTTCTTCCAAACTTTTCAATGACGAACAACAACAGCAAAGCAACAAACAGCAAAGAAGTGATGACAATATTAATGCTGATAATGATTCAAACTCAAAGAAATTTAAAGACTCTTTAAACTCCTCTAGCATATCTGAACTCAAAGCTGAATTAAAATCAATGCAATCGAATGTATCAAATAACATGAACGATATTAAAAATAGCATATCCTAAGAGAAGAGGTGGCAAATGCATTTATAAAACTTACAGAGACAGTAACAGGGCTAGCTTCTCAGGTCAACGACCTTAAACAAGAAAATAAAGAGGAAGATAAACTTTTGCAAGACATGGAAAAAAGAATAAACTCATTAGAACAACAGCTGATGAATAATAACATAGAAATTAAAAATGTTCAAAATAAAAATTTAACCCCTTTCGAAACTGTCAATATTATAGCCAACTCTGTAGATGTCAAAATAAATTAGGCAGACATAAGTAACGCATACAGAATTAAGAAACAAAATGATAAAATTAATGTTCAATTCTGCTCGTTAAATAAAAAGAGAGAATTTATGGGGAAAATACATGGACACAGTGTAAAAATAGATGCTTTAACTAACTCAAATCAAACTAATATAAATGTAAACGTCAACAATGAAGATATCAACCGTTGGGTATATATAAATGATCACCTAACAGCCCACAACCGTAGACTCCTCTGGATAAGTAAAACTAAGGCCAAAGAATGTGGCTGACAATTTGTCTGGGCACGAAATGGACATTATTTTGCCAATAAAAACGAAAGCTCTACTTCAATTCTTATATTAAATGCTTGTGATATTGAACTTATCGCTTAATTAAATAATAAATTTTTTTTTTAAATATGTGGATAAATAATATACTCTCAATTTTACCATACAAATTTATAAATTTATAAATAAAAATGGATAATATTTTAACACAAAACCATGACTCTTTTAATGAAATTAATAAAAACTTTTTAAGTTATCCTTTTTCGCTATTATTTTTGAACATTCGTTCTATGCGTTTAAATTTTAAACCTTTTTTAGCAACAATACATATTAAAATAATAATACTTGTCGAAACAAACTTAACAAACGATGAATGTACCTTTTACAATATAAAAGGTTTCAGCTCAACGTTTATTAATAGGGAAAACAGAGAAGGAGGAGGTATAGCAATATATATCAAAGCAACGACTATATAGACTAAAGACAAACCACCAGCCTCAACTGCTGTTAAAAAGTCTCTTTAATTTTATATGCAAACTGGTTTTAAGAGAAACAGTTTTTAGTGTTTTTTTTAACGCGTATTTTTTAATATTAATAAGCAAAATTTTGTGCTAATTATACAAAACTAATGCAGAGAACATATCAAACAACACAAGTGCACTTTATAATTTAATTAAAATTGCTGTAAAACAATAAAAATAATTAATTAAGAATACCACTTTTTCACGTTTTTTGTTATTTTACATTGAAACTCTCTTAAAACCAGTTCAGTTTTTCAGATGAGAGCCGTGGATAGTCCCTGATCAAAGAGACCATCAAATACACCACTATTGCATTAATATCGAAATCATTTGAATCGTTGCATATTAATATCAGTATTGTCAGATAAGGGGATTTCGCCCCAAATTGGGGATTTCAACTTCGGGTTGGGGTCAGATTGCCGTGGGCAGGGATTTGGGGATTTCACCAAATTTTGGGGATTTTACCCATGTTCTTAAGTATACTTGGGGATTTCTGTATATTATTGTATATTCCCAGCAAACAAAGATGATCATTAATGACTCACAAATGAGCTCCAAAAACATAAACATTTTTCCACTTTTTCCTATGAAAGTGGTCCGTCCTAAAGAGCCCCGTGTGTACTCAGAAATGACTCAGAAAAAAGAACGTATAAAATCGAAATTTTCCTCATAAATTTAAATAATTTTGTAATCTTTTCTGAGTCCGAAAAAGGAACCCTCATTTTGAGACAGCTTTTTTGATTGTAGAGACAACTTTTTGGGTTGTTTTCTGAGGGTTCATATTTTTTACCAAAAAAAGAGTGTTTTCAAAAAAACAATAATCATTTCTGTGAGCCATTTAAGAATCTTATTTATGAGCGCTCCGAAATTGCTGGCTAGTTGTGTATTTCATCTTAATTTAAAATATATAATTTTTCTGATGTACATTATTTTGTAAAACTACTTTCTAAAGTTGGCAATAAAAGAAATTTTAAAGAAATGACAGCCATATTATAACCTGCCCGATTTAAATGACTGAACGGTATTTAAACAGACTAGTCTGCACATTCCCTAAATCATGTTTTAACATTCATTTTATGACTCGTGGAGACGTTTTATGACTTGTGCAAAGCATGCAAAGTTTACACACTCTCAATGAAGGACTTTTAATTTTTTTTGTATCCCGTGATTTAACTAGTTTTTTATGATTTATTGAAAAAAAAGCTTACAGCAAAAAATGGCTTTTTAGCAGGCATCGGATTTTACAAACAAAAAACTTTATTTTTAAGTTTTCATCAAGAAAAGTATTTTGTTCAAAATAAAGTAAATTTCTAAATTATTTTTTTTTATATTCATCCAAAATTGAAAATATTCTTTATAAAAAAAGAAAAAAAATTACAAATTATATTTTTATACAAATGATATTTTTTTATTTTCAACTCCAAACAAAAAAAAAGAAAAAGAAAAAATATAAAAAAAGTTTTTGTACAAAAAAAAAGAAAAGTTTTTTTTGGAAAAAAAAAACGTTTCTTTATTAAGAAAAACAGTTTTTATTTTTCAATTTATAAAATTTTAGCTTCAGTACAGTCTGCAAACGAATTAATGATGCAAAAATTTTACATTTGGAAAATTTTGTTTCTTACATGGGTTTTGTTTTGCAACAAAAAAATTAATTTTGCAAAAAGTAAAATTCTTACATCAGTATATTTGCTTGCAGAATGAATATCGCTGATGAGGTTTTTCGATATAATTTTTAACCATAAAGTCTTTTTTCGCGTTCCGCCAATATTTTGCAATTTTTTAGGTGCGGTTTTGATAAATATGTAATCTAGAGACTATAATACCCATTTCATAGAACAAAGTTTGATGGCTAATTGCAAAAAAATCGGGAAAAAAGTCGCGGAAAAAAAAATTTACAAAAAAGAAAATTTTTACATCTGTATATTTGTTTGCAGAATGAAAATCGCTGATAAGGCTTTTTAATACAATTTTTTTTATCACAAAGTGTTTTTTCACGTCCGCCAAAATTTCGCAATTTTTTAGGTGCGGTTTTGTTAAATTTGAAATCTATAGACTATAATACCCATTTCATACAACAAAGTTTGGTGGCTAATTGAAAAAAAATCGCGAAAACAAGTCGCGTAAAAAAATTTGCAAAAAGGAAAATTCTTAATTCAGTATATTTGTTTGCAGAATGAAAATCGCTGATAAGGTTTTTTAATACAATTTTTTTTACCATAAAGTGTTTATACGCGTTCCGCCAAAATTTCGCGTTTTTTTAGATGCGGTTTTGTCAAATATGAAATCTAGAGACTATAATACCCATTTCATATAACAAAGTTTGGTAGCTAATTGCAAAAAAAATTGCGAAAAAAGTGGCGGAAAAAAAATTTGCAAAAAGGAAAATTCTTACATCAGCATTTTTGTTTGCAGAATGACAATCGCTGATTAGATTTTTCAATACAATTTTTGTACCATAAAGTCTTTTTTCGCGTTCCGCCAAAATTTCGCGGTTTTCTAGGTGCGGTTTTGTTAAATATGAAATCTAGAGATTATAGTCCCATTTCATACAACAAAGTTTGGTGGATAATTGAAAGAAAATCGCAAAAAAAAGTCGCGTAAAAAAATTTGCAAAAAGGAAAATTCTTACATCAGTATATTTGTTTGCAGAATGAAAATCGCTGATGAGGTTTTTTAATATAATTTTTTTACCATGAAGTCTTTTTTCGCGTTGCGCCAATATTTTGTAATTTTTTAGGTGCGGTTTTGTTAAATATGTAATCTAGAAATATAATACCCAATTCATAGAACAAAGTTCGGTGACTAGTTGCAAAAAACAAATCGCGAAAAAATAACGCTAAAAAAGATTTGCAAAACGGCCAAATATCAAAGCCTTATTTTTTAAATGCTACGATTAAACAAAATTTACAACAAAAGAAAATTAAAAAAAAAATATATTTATATATATATATTTTTTTTCAAATTGTTGAAACCATTTTTTTTTTTAACAACACAAAAAAAGTTTCTTTTTTCTATCTATTTATTTTTTTTTTTTTGGAAAGAAAATTAAAACAGAAAAAGTTTTTTATTTTCATCATAAGGAGTATTTTTAATTAAATATTTCTTTCTTTTTATTTTTTTGTACGTTTGAATTTTTATTTTCATACTTTTACGATAATTATATTTGATAAAAACCAAAAAATAAAAAGTTTCCGGTCCTTGCTTTTTAGTAAAAATCCCATTTATTGCAAATATGCGTCTTTTTTTCAAATCAAGAGTGGCCAAATTTTAGAAATATTCATTACATTTTGTGGTGTAATGGTTAGCGCGTTAGACTATTACACGTTAGGTTGCGGGTTCGATCCCCAACCAAGGCAACATCAATTTATGAAAAATACTAATATGTATGAGTTTTTCTATCCCTAATACATCGCAGTGTTCTCCTTCGGTGTTCCCATAGCACTAAACTCCACCGAAGTAATATAATATAACAGGGCTATGAACTAAAAAGCTTGAACAAAGTTCGCCAACTCTTCATCAGATAGCGCACAACAACTGTTCTAATATTCGACATCTCGCGCAATTACAGTGTTGCCATATTCGAAGCCCTTCATCTTTCACCGCCTTTCACTTTTCTATCCCCTTTCCAAAGGAAGCAACACGTTAATTAATAGGAAGAATTTCTTGAGTGTTACTTCTCTTTAAAAATAAAATTGTATTCCGTGAATGAATATTAAAGAAAATATAAATGTTGAAACTTACACACCTTTTGTAATTTTTAATTTCTCGTATCAATCGCGAATCAAATCGGGAATTTTTAGAATAGAAAATAAAAACGGCAGTCTTTAAGGGGGTACATAGAGTTCCAGGTTAAAAATATAATTAAAACAGAAATCCAAAGGTCAGATTTTGTCGTGGAATGGTCGATATATTTTTTTTTCATCCCAGCTAAAAATCGACATATATGGATCCATACAGGTTGAATGTATGTACGTGCATGCTCATAAATATGCATTCATGATCATACATGGATACATAAATCTCCATATATGACCATACGTGTGCATTAACGAAATTTGAGGTAATATCTACATGTGTGTACATGCATGAACATACATGAGCACGCTTGAACATGCACGAACATGCGTGATCATACATGTGTGGTCATGAATGCATGTTTATGGCCATGCATTAACATACATTTAATCTGCATGGATGCATATATGTCGATTTTTAGCTGGGATAGTAAAAATAATTTTGATAAGTTTTTTCTAAACCAACTAAAATAATGCATACTTAATCTGACTGAATGTGTTCATTTTAATGTTTTTATATTAGTATAAGATTATATTAATACTTTCTGGAATTAATTGATTGAAAATCATTATCTTTAATATTAACAAATAAAATTTAATTTTCAATAAAAATGGATTTTTATTTCAAATTCGTATTAAAAACAATATTGGGGAAATATTTGGGGATTTCGAAATTTGTTTTGGGGATTTCAATTTGTGAAATGGGGATATGAGCACAAACTTTTCTGGCAACGCTGATTAATATACAATTTAATAAGGAAACTCTTTCGATTTTTGCAATATATCGACCACCATCTCTTAATGTTATTGAGTTTGTAAATGAAACAGACCAGAGATTACTTTTGTAAAATATTAGTAAGATAAGAACAGCAAAAACCAAACTGTTAAATACATATACATACAAAATTTTAGTTATATGTATTTGAATAAATTTTAGTTAACAGAAAATAACAGCTTAACATGCTAAAATTAGTAATAAATAATAATTAGTAGACTAAAAATCACCAAAAATTTTAAATGTAGAAAGCTTTTTTTCTATTTTTTAAATAATAATAAAAATCTAGTTTTCTGAAATCAGCAGTTACTATTTTTAGCAACCATTTCAGTTGATTTTAGCGGGATAGACTGCTGTTTTCATTCAACAAAATTTAACTTAAAAGTAACAAAAATTTTGTATATATAGTCCCTGAAGTCCCTGAATATCGTATTTGACTTCGTTTTAAAGCGAATATTATTTTAAAGTTATTTACAGGTTTATTCCACCTTGTAATGTCATAAGAATATTTTCGAATTAACAGATTGATTGACAATCGAATCAAAAGAAATTGATGATTGCATTAGGTGCATTAAGAATTCATTCGATAATTTGAAATAGGTTTTAGGTAATCATTCAGAAATGAAAATCGAATGAGTGAATTCTTTAGGAGCTTGATGGGGAAAACATTTTGCTCATTTAAAAAAATACAAAAATTTCTAGATTTCTTAATTCTCCTAATTGTTAATTTTTTTTTTTTTGTATACATACGTATTTTAATAAAAAAAATGGGAAAGAACATTTTTTATGTGTTCAACTTGGGTTTTCAATAGTAATATCTAATATTTTAAATATTTTAAGTATTTTTTATTTAAAACTCCGATATTTGATGTGTTCGCTATAAACACAATAATATCTCTGAATATAAAAACGCACAAAAAATTTAAAAATCGAAAAATGTGTAAATAGTACTAAATGAGTCAAAGGAGTACCATAGTACTTTTGAGGTTCCCATAGTACCACAAAAAGTACTATATTACTAACTTTATCATCCCTGGTGTGAACATCAATATTTTAAAAGAGAATAACACAACAACACAATATATGGATATGATGGAACGAATGCACAAGAGAAGATGTTAACAGAGCAACCCGCACAGCTATTGACCATATCTTTATAATAAACAAACATACACGCACACAGCTATATGCATCAGTAGTGAAAACAAATATCTATGACAGGGATGATAACTGGAATTTGTAAAATAGTACTAACCAGCTTAAAAAATAGTACTTTTTCGACCTCTATAGTACCAAAATTATTTTTATATAAAATTTTTATCATTATAAATTAACCCCCCGTTTCCACATGCAAGTGCAAGTTCGAAAATCGCAATACACTCACACTTTTTCACTAATACTATCACACTTATACGACTTGCGGCTCAACTTGCAAGTAAATTTTGAAGACTGTGGATTTTTGATACTTGCGGCAAGTGAAATGACAGAATAAAGAAAACAGTGCTGCCTAGTATTGTTTTCTATTAATTTACTAGTATTTGGTAAAATAAAAGTTGTAATGTAACTGATTTTGTATTTATATGTAAAAAAAAGTAAAAAAGAACACAACGGCATATCTTAATGGTAATTTAAAATATAATTTTTAAAAGTTTTTAAAAAAAAAATTGTAAAGAACAAATTTTTTCCCAGCTTTGTTAGAATATTGAATATTTGGCAATACTGGAGTGCTATTTAGTAGTGTTTCCAATTCGGTTAATCGATTAACGGATTCTTCGATTAATCGCCTCTATTTCGGTTAATGTCGAAACAAATAATTTAAAACTCAAATAATTATTCGAGCCGAATAATCGGTTAAAATTGGTCGATTAACCGGTTACATTTTTAATATGGAATTTTTCCTTAATTTTTTCCCAAAACTTCACAATTTTCTTAATCTGGGCTACAAAATTACCAGAAAAGCTTAAAAAACAAATACTAACTAAAATAGCATCAAATTCTTTAAAAATCGTGTGAAATAGGTCCTTAAATACCTTTTTCGAGCAACCGCAAGCAAGTCGACATTGTACCATCAGACTCCCAATTTTTAATAAAATTTTGCGCAAATGTTTCTATTTGTAAAAAAATGTTTCTATTTGTATCAAAGTTTCTAATTGTAAAAAAGCCTTAAGAACATAGCAAAATGAAGGTGTTTTTTAAAACTTCACAAAACACACGAAATACACGACTAGCTGGAGGATGCTTTATGAAATAAAATAGACAATTTTGCATTACTGTTTCAATTCTTTTAAAAATTTAAACTAATATAAATTATATGTCCATGTCCTTTAAGACAAGGCTGCATTTGTTTTAAAACTGTTACACAATTAACATGTTAATTCTGTAAGAACTTTAACTTTTCTTATTTTTCCTAAGAAAGTGTACATACATATCGGTTCAAAACCACATCAATTCTAAAACATGTTCCACTAGAGCAACATTCAATCCGAACCCGTTTAAAGGAATATAAATTCGAATTAAAACAAATAACCTAAAGTTAAAAAATTTTAATTTATATAGAATTTGACTTCTGTAACTGCACACTCAGTGAATTGTCTATTGATGAATTTGTACACTGATTCAATTAAGTTTCGCTTGAATTCGTCTATTGAAACTCTTAATTGAATTGATGCAATTTTTAATAAAATTTTATGAAAAATTTCATATTATTTATTAAAAATGTCATACACCCAAAAAAGTTTTTATAGAAAGAGATTCATAAAAATTGTTAAGCTTTTTCATAAAATTTAATAAATTTGGCTTTTACTTTTTGAAGAAAACTTCATTAGCTTATTGAAATTTTTGTTTACAGCTCGTCCGATAAAATTCTCTCAGAGTAAGTACGCTCAAACTTTAGGTTATTTTTTTACTGTTAATGGCCTTTCGTAACGAAAAAGATACTGAGAAACAAAGTAAATTGGTATTCTCAATTAACTAAAATTAATCTCAAAGAGAACTCAAATTTTTGTATCGATGACTTTAACGAAAATTTCGTAGCTGTAGGAAGAATCTTATTAAAATTTAAAAAACTTTAGGTGTAGCATTTCTTTAACCCTTTCAGACCCAGCATACACGATTGTGAGATGTGATGTGTTCTCTTAAAATTACAAATATTTCCAATACTAATAGGTTTATTATTTAGATAAAAAAAATTCAGTTATACTTTTAGCTAAATTATATTTTATAAAATATGAATTGAAACCAGGAAATTTTAATAGTTTTAGTACCATTTTACCTTAAAGTTATAAAATGAATACATTTTTGCAAGCTAGTTGGGTCTGAAAAAGTTAAATGCAATATTAAATTTTATAGTGTCAGTATTGATTAAAAATCACATTCAAAGAAATTTTGTATCTAAGCTTTTCAGATTTTTAAATTTTTTTCTAAATAAAAAATCTACGTTAAGTAATCGATATGTAACAGTTTTAGGTTTGCTGTTCTTAACTTACTAATATTTTGTTAGTTTCAGCAGTTCTTTCTGCCATCTTCAACGAAATTTTAGTAGATTTAGCAACATTTTTACAGAGCTTTTTTTAAAAAAATCTCAGATCCCGAAACTTTTCAACCTTCGAATATGAAAACTTTTTTATTAAATACATCGTATTCATATATGACGTTAATATTTAATGAAAAGAGTCAGCTTTTTGTGTTTTAATTAATAAAAAGTTAATGAAATACCTTAATTTAGCATTAAACGATTAATCGATTAACCGCCAATTTTCTCGAATAACCGACCCGAATAACCGGCTAATCCATTTTAGTGATTTTTCGAATAATGCATTAACCGGTTAACCGCCTATGTCGAATAATTGGAAACACTACTAATTAGTGACAACATATGCCTTCGACGATATTTTTAAAATGAACTTGCAGCAAGTAGTGTGGACACATGTAAAATTTTCATGTTTTTTCGGTAATTTTCGAAATTTTCGGTGATAATACGTATTTTCAACTTGCAACCATTTACTTGCATGTGGAAACGGGGGGTAACAAATAAAAACTCATAAAAAATAAAGAGTTCTTTTATATCTAACTCATACAGCAATAGAAAAACGTAAAAATTTTAGCTAAAACTATTAAAAATTAGTTATAAATTACGTTGCATAACAAAATTCTATCAGATTACTTTTGTAAAATATTAGTAAGATAAGAACAGCAAAAACCAAACTGTTAAATCTATATATAAAATTCTCCTGTCACGCTGTTTGTGGTCGAACTCCTCCGAAACGGCTCGACCGATTTTTTTGAAATTTTGTATGTGTATTTGGTAGGTATGAGAATAGGTCGTAAGGTATTTTTCATACCGCTAGAGGATTACGGCGTCCCTACATATAAAATTTTTGTGTTGCTATGACAACCAGGCCTTGGCGTTACTATGACAACCACCTAATATAATCCAAACGTATCTAAGCTAATATTAATCCCTAATCATTAATCCTTATCTTATCGTATCTTATAAAATTTTCGTGTTGCTATGACAAACAAGCCTTGGCGTTACTGTGACAACCAGGCAGTACTTATAGGATTAACCTAATCTAATCCAACCTTATTTAGCGTGTTGCTTTATTTGGAAAGGGGATAAAGAATAAATAGGAGTTGGCGAAATATGAAAGGCCTCGAATATGGCAACTCTGTAATTTCGCGAGATGTTGAGTTTTATAACGGTTGTTGCGCGCCATTTGATGGTGAGTTGGCGAACTTTTGTTGAGGCAGTTTATTTCAAAGCCCTGTTATACTATTTTACTTCGGTGGGGTTAAGTGCTATGGGATTAGTGAAGGAGGACACTGTATTAGGGATACAAAAACCATACACATGATTTTTCCAAATTGTTGTTGCGGTAGCTGGGGATCGAACCCGCAACCACATGTGTAACAGATCATCGCGCTAACCATTACACCACAGCCCTCACATCGTCATCGTTATTTATTGTTAATTATTAAGAGTGTCTATTTGATTTTATTTTTACTTAAAAGTAGAAAATTTGTTTTAACCTAGGCTTCATCCGAATAATAATTTTCATCATTATTAATTTTTTTTATAAGCTCCTAATAAGCATTCGCATCGAAGGGGACTTTTATCGACTTTAGTTATGAACAATGAACAATGACTTGAAAATGAACAAAACCATATGATTAAAAATAAAGTCGACTTTAAATTCAAAATACTCTTTTATAGTAAGGACCATTGTATTTTATTTTCATAAAAATATTTAATTCCTACCCGCAAAAAATAAAAAGTGGATAATTACCGAAATACTTCGGTAAAATACAACTTCAAAAGTTTTCTGCTAAGTTACACAATCCTTTAATTGAAATATAATATTTTCTAAGACAATTTATAAAAGAAAAAACTTAGGTAACTTAACATATTTTGAAGTGCGTGAAAATGGAATAGGTCAAAAACTAAGGCAAGTTGACAAAAATCTAAAATTTGTAAATCTACATGTATTTTTTTACTAACTTACAAAATATACTTTTGAAGTTGTATTTTACCTAAGTACTTCGATAACTATACACTTTTTATTTCTTCCGTGTATACAAAACAAATTACATTTTAAAGGTACGCTAACAACGCAGCGGGCTTGCCCGATGCGACAAAATTCGTTTTTGGTGTAACTGACATCCCTAAGGCATACCGCTAAATCTAGCGGGCTTGCCCTCTAGTATATATATAAAATTTAAGTTATATTTGAATACAATTTAGTTAAGAGAAAATAACAACTTAACCTGCTAAAATTAGTAACAAATAATAATTAGTAGACTAAAAATCAGCAAAAATTTAAAATCTAGAACTCTTTTTTTTTATTTTTTTTAATACGAATAAAAATCTAGTCTTCTGAAATCAGCAGTTTACTATTTTTAGCAACCATTTCGTAGATTTTAGCGGGATAGACTGCTATTTTCATTCAACTAAATTTAACTTAAAAGTAACAAAAATTTTGTAGATATAACATTTTATTTTTGCTATTTTTACTCTACTAATATTTTCTGCAGATTTTACAGTATAATTTGTTATTTTCAATGAAATAAAAGTTAAATATAAAAAATATATAAAATATATTAAAAAAAAATCTGCTAATCTCAGCAGTTTCTTTTGTAAGGCCATTTTTGTTTAATTTTTAGTAGCTTTTTCTGCTATTTTTACAGGTTTATTTCTGTGAGGTAGGGTTCAGAATTTAAAGTCCCTGAATATCGTATTCGACTTCGTTTTATAGCGAATATTATTTTAATGTCATAAGAATATTTTAGAATGAACAAATTGATTCACAATCGAATCAAATGAATTTAATGATTGCATTAGGAGCATTAAGAATTCATTCGATTCTTCGGAATAGGTTTTAGGTATTTAATCATTCAGAAATGAATATCGAATGAGTGAATTCTTTAGGAGCTCTGATGGGGAAAACATTTTGCTGGTTTCAAAAAATACAAAAAATTCTAGTTTTCTTAATTCTCCTAATTTTTAATATTTTTGTTTGTATACATACTAGGGTTTGGGATTTCCCGGACTTTTTTATTTCCCGGGAAACGGGAATGAAAAAATTTGATTCCCGGATTCCCGGAAATCCCGGGAAATATTTTTAAACAAAATTGTTAATGAAAACCACCTATATAAGTAATATTTGTTAAAAAAAGACACTATTTCAGTACAAATGCAGTCTGTGTAGTGAGAATTCAAAGTAAAATATATCAGAATGTTGAACATTTGATTTCACGTAAATTACTCGCAGCACTGCCAATTGAATTGCATGATTCCAGCAGAAAGCACCTACTACTGGACTGTCGGAAACAAACCGTTTCATCACACTTGGCCCATTAGATATGGTGGCCACAATGTTATTTTTCAAAGACAAATAAAACTCTTCTAGTCTTATTTCTACAATTCTTCTTATTTCATCAGCATTACATCTTCCTGATATATAAACCAACCCCAGGTTATAAAAGTAATTATTTCCGTTTATACATATGTTCTGATATTCTGGTCCATTCATCTAAGATTATAGTAAATCTCCTATTGGTAGAAATATTGCTCGATATTTCTTTTACATGATTGTAGTAATTTAATATAATGTTCTTTACATCGGTTTAATTTTTTTGCAATGCCAGGTTTTTATTATAAAAACTTTCTCGAATAAACGAAGATCTAGTTATGGTGCGGATTGACTGCGGCTAATTTGGATACCATTTCAGGAAATGTTTGCGCTACCATAAAACCTTTAATGCCTATTCCGCTTACACTTTTTTCTTCGGGTACTTTGCTAATTTTAGCTGAAAAGTTATTCTTGTTGTTGTTTTCTGACCATCAATTTTTTTTTTTTTTTTGTGAACCAAATTTAGATGTCGGATAACCAAATTTAGATACCACCGTTAACCATTAGTCTTTTCTTTTCACATTTATTAATGAAAACATTAATTATAAAATTATTGACCCTTAATATAAAGGAGTATTTTAAATTTAAAGTCGACTTTATTTTTAATCATACGGTTTTGTTCATTTTGTGTATGAAAACCTTACAAAAATATTTATATTTTCAAATATTTTGATTGGTTGAAAATAAATTAACCAATCAGAATGCTCCAAAAATAAACCAATTCAAGGTATACTGCCACCCAATATTTTAACTAAAGTCCACTTTAACTAAAATATCCATTTGAAAAAATTTAGATAGTAAGGGCGATTATTTGTAAGAAACAAAGCTTTTTTCATATTTCTTTTAAACATTTGACCAAGTTTTTAGGTTTTACTACTTAAATTTTGAATAAGTTATGCGAAAAATCTTTATTAGTTGAAATGCTCCTAATTACTTGGCAAAGATTTTATTTGTGTTTCAAATAAATGTATTCCCTTTTAAAAGAATTTAACAATGACATTTTTGTTTTGGTATTTAAAATGTTTTTTATGACTAAAACTAAAAAATCCTATTCGAAACAAAAACAATTCAAAAAATTTAATATTTTTAAAATTTCCCGTTTTCCCGGGAAAAATATATTATTTTCCCGGGAATTCCCGGCAAACTTTTCCCGGGATTTCCTGGGAATTCCCGCCCGGGAATTCCCGAACCCCAAACCATACGTATTTTAATAAAAAAAAAAAATGCGAAAGAACATTTTTTATGTGTTTAACTTGAGTTTTCAATAGTAACATCTAATATTTTAACCCCTCAATTCATAAATGCTTTGTAAAGTTATAACAGGTTTACAAAACGTTATTTTCATACAAAATTTGTTCAATAAACCTCCTATAATTTTACAAAGCGTTTATGAATTTAGGGGTAAATGTTTTCAACATAAGTATTTTTTATCTAAAACTCCGATATTTGATATGTTCGCTATATAGACAATAATACCCAGCAAAATATTGGTAATGACACCTCATTGCTGTCTGCATTACCAATAATGATATATCATTACCTTTTGCATTATTTTATAATATAAAATAATGACTTCCTAATAACGGCCTATTGTAGTTATTGCTTTTAAATATAAAATAATGACTTACTCGCAATAGTTTAAATAAGTACTTTTTACAAAGTTAAATTTTATACATTTATATTTATTACATGTAAATATGTTTTGTGTTAAATTTTTATGATGAGTACTAAAATTACACACTAGGAAAAACTTTAAATTCTCTGAATGTATTTCCTGAAACTAATAGTATTTGTGTAACTCCTTATTTTTAAGAATCAAGTAAGCAGTCGGATAACCACTTATAATTCAACTTTTTGTAAGCATGTATGTAACCACTTATTATTCAAAATCTCGTAACTACTTATTTCTCATTTTTTCGTAAGCGAGCAGGTAAGCGTGACTACTTATAAAAACGACCACGCCAAACAAAAATAATGAGTTTAGACGCCAAAAAATAAGTTGTGCGGAGCTATGAATTTCTATTATATAACCACTTATTTGGTAATGAAAGATTTTGCTGGGTATCTCTGAAAATTAAAAATGCACAAAAATTTAGAAAATCGAAAAATGTGTAAATAGTACTAAATGAGTCAGAGGAGTACCATAGTACTTTTGAGGTTCCAATAGTACCACAAAGAGTACTATAGTACTAACTTTATCATCCCTGATCTATGATCATTATTCTCTTATTTTATGTCTCTCAGAAGCCGACACAATAAAAATTAAAGCAAATACTGACACATATTATAAAACCCTATCCCAGGCTTGCCATTTTAGCACTTTAGGTGCTAGATCTAGCACTTTTTTTGGGAGTTAGCACCCAAAAATTTAAAAAAAAGTGCTAGGTGCTAGTTTAGCACTTTTTTAAAAATATTGAAATTTTTTAGCACTTTTTTAAATAATTCAATATCTATATGAAAAATGTCTCGAAACACTTCCAGAGTTCAAGAAATAACAGGATTTAAAAATATCACAGTCCACACACAAATATACAGCTTCTCTGAATTGGGTTAAAGTTGAATAGTGAATAAATATCTTTGCCAGTCATGCTTACTTTTTGTTAAATATTGGCATAACAATATTTACGAATTTCTAAAAAGAAGAAACAAGAAAAGATAGTTTGGCATTTCTGACTTAAGTTCACACTAGATCACTTCCAAAAGAGTTCCAATTTGAAAACCAATATCTGATTGTTAACGGCAATCGAAATGACCTTAAAGTAAAGCCCGAAAACCCTGTCTGAGGTTGTTAGAAAAAAAATATTGCTAAGACTCTGGTGCTCCTGCATGTATATTAAAATTACAAAAGTATAGGACTAACAAAAAATATTGTTCAGTAAAAATTTTCTGAATCTTAAATAGTTTTTCTACAGCAGGAAGAATTTAAAATTAGATGGTTTCTCTATATAAATATAATTTTCTTGACCGCAAAATGCATTAGAATCTGAAGATTTATCAATATAAAAAAATATTTTCAAAATCTGAAGGCATTTCTGTGAAAAAATATCACATAATTGATGATTTTTCTAACGAAATAGTTAAAAAAAAACCTACAATATTTCGTATAATAGATAATCTTTCTGTAGAATCTGATATGTTTTAGCCTCATAATCTGAAATTATTTCTATGGAAAACGTTTCTAATTTATCTCCAAATTATGATTTTTTAATTTCATTACTGATGTAAAGCCAGCAATAAATGATGACCCTTTGAAATGGCGACTGTATGAAATGCATAGTTTTTTTTTTTTTTTATTAATAATTCAATATATCAATAAAAACTATGGTTGGTCAACACTAACCCCAAAACATCAATAACGATTTAAAATGAATTCTAATAACTACAATTAACCTAAAAATACCATTAACGAAATAACTTAAAATATCACTAACCGCAAAATACTTTAACGAAATTATTTAAAATACCGTATAACCTAACAGACCCTAACTTAAAAATTTTAAATATCCTAGGGACCATCATTTACCTTAAAATACCACTAATGGCTGGTTTACGTTATAAGATTTTTGGTGTGATTTTGAAATCCAGCCTATATGTTTTGCATGTGTACTAAAGCAAAATCATACCAAAAATCGTACAGTGTAAACTAGCCATAACGAAATAACTTAAAAAGCCTTAAAACAACTTAACGAAATAACTTATTATACCGATAACCTTAAAATACCCTAACGAAATATTTATGAAATAACGTTATCCATTAACACTAAAGACTGGTTTACACTAAAATTTACAAAATTTATTTTCGGAAAGATTTTGCAACGTGTACTAAAGCAAAATACTACCGAAAATCTTATAATGTAAACTGGCTTTAACCTTATGAATCGGTTGCCAACTCTGATAAAAACCCCTAAATCATGTTAAAAACAAAAAAAAATCTAGCACCATTTTTAGCACTTTTTATTTTGAATCTAGCAGTTTCTAGCACTTTTTTTCGACGATCTAGCACCTTTTCGCATTTGTCTTATGGCAACACTGCCCTATCCACATACAAAATAAATCAACAGGTATACGCAACCAACTGGCACCAAGTAGACATTTTAACAGACGCAAATGAAATGTTTAACGCACTCCATAAAAAATTTAATGATATTTATGAAAAATCGGTTATAACTAGGTTGTAAAAAAAAACAGAATTCCAAGTCCATGGATGAATGAATACTTAATTAAGTGCTGTGCAATTAGGGATAAACTTTACAAAAAATAAGCCCAAAAAATAAAACAAATGAAATCAATTATAAAAAATATAGAAATAAATTAAACAAAAAATTCAATTATGCAAGAACTTTTATTATTAACAACAATTTTTTAAAAATAGATCAAATATACGCGTAACGTGGCAAATAATTAACGAAATTATCGGGAAAAAACATGTAATATTGATGAAACAATACAAAGAAACGTCAAAGATATGAACTTAACGGACATGTGAAACACATATTGCATGATTGCAACATAAAAACAATAAAAAATAAATATTTTACAAAATTCATTATATTTTAATGACAAAAACGAAGAGGAAATATTTAACATACTAAATACACGGTATCGACGGTATCAGGCCTAAGGATATCAAAAATAATGCATCTGTTATGACTCCATTAATTACAAAACTAACAAACCTTTAAATAGCTCCATTATTCCAGACATATGGGGATCAAATGAAAGAGGAGAATTTCTACATTTTAAAAAAAGCTTTTCTTTTTTTTTCTATTCAAAATTTTAAAAAATATTTTCTTCGTCATTTTTTGTCAAAATTTATATTATCACTGAACTGGGGAGATTATCCTTTCTTATTTGATGCCCATTTTGGAGGGAAGTGATAATATTATATATTAGTTGTATTTCATACCTATCAACGTTAAGTATTTAAAGCAAATCTACGTTTAACCGATCAAGGTGTACACAAATATAAACAGTTAATGTTTATAATAGTTTTGTTATAATCGAACGTATGCTAACAAGACTTATTAGGACGTAATGCGCATAAGTTATGTAAGATGCGAAAATCTATAAACTTTGGGTTTTCAACGCTGATAATTATCCACGTTGCAAGTTAACGTGCATACGAAAAGTAATGTGCTAGTTTTAGTCTCAAACACGTTTTCGTGTACTTTGAGTTTTTTTCTGAGTTAACGGACATAGTTAAGTCAAAAACACAACTATTACCATTTTAGTATGCATTAGTATTTCGAAGTCCTTTAAAAAGGATATCTGACGTGATGGATATGCAGTTCATCTATAAATGGTGTCTACCTTCACACATATTTGGATTCCTCAATGGGTGAGAGCAAAATTTGAAAATGTTGCACGTTGTAATATATAACTGCAAGAAGAAAAGAAATAATCAATGTCGATTTTATGCAGCAGATGATGAAGTTATAGAATTGCTTAACGCATATGAAAATTATGACACCCACCAATTAACATCACCAGTATACTCTGTGCCTCTTGATTGTTATGGTTCGGCCACGATTTGAAGAAATTCGGATTTCACAAACAATGTTCAGCAACCAAGCCATCACGATCCATCATATGATCGAGCATTTAGAATTCAACCAATTTAGAATAATTACAATTCTTTATTTGGAAGAGCTATGAGTGAAACCAAACGAAAGTCAATCGATATATCGTCACCTGAATGGCAGAAGGGCGTAACTACACTTTTTATCTTTTTAGAGGAGAAGCAAAAAACATTGTAGAATTACACATATTTTGGAATTGAAGGATGTATTTCTTCTCTTGACTATAGATTTATTTCTGTATATAAGTTTAAATTTTTGTAGGGACATGTATTTAGTATAGTGCATCATAATCAATATAAAACTTGATTTTGAATTTTTTTGTTGTTACGCCCTTCTGAATTTTAGGCGACGATATATATATATTTAAAACAAATATCTTTTTCCTAAGTATTTTTTATGTTTGGTTGAATGAAGAATTTATTTAATTTTATTAATTTTTTTGTTAATTTAATGAAAAAAATAAAAAATATCCATGCTATATCAAAATTTTGGTCTTGCAAAACCAATAACATCTGAATAAATGACATCCAAAAAAGATAAACAAAAAAACTTATTTTTCAGAAGTTGGGGTCAATTAATTAGGCGCTAAGAACATATGGGGCCAACTATTTAGTATAATCTGAAAGCAAAAACTCTCCTCTATTAAGAAAAGTCAGCTTGAAAAAAATCGGTTGGAAAATGTGGAAAATAAACAAAAAATAAAAATGGGACATATATCAACCATTGGTCGTCAAAGGGTTAACCCTTCTTTGCATGATGATGGAAATTTTCATCATAAAATTTTTTGAACAAAAAAATGCACACAACCACGTGATTTGTAACTTTTTTGTTGCTAGCAACAATTTACATGACTATTGTTTCAAGTGAAGCACAATTGTCAAAAAATTAAAGTACCCAGTGTACAACTGGAGTCCGAAAAGACTCATAAAAGAGTCCTACGACATTCTGAAATCATAGAAATATTGGGGTGTTTTTCTTTGCACATGAAGCCTCTTTCCGAGCGTTCTTTTATGACTCTTCAAAGACTCATAATTCTGAGCCTTTGGAGGGGAAATTTCCCTCTTTTACTGAGTGTTTTTGAAGTCATTTAAGATTAATTTTTTAGAGTCTTTTATGAGCCTTTTCTGAGTCATATTGGACTAATTTTGGACACAAATTTTTATAAATTTTGCATATTTTTAGTACTAAAATAGGCGTTCTAAAATACATAAAAACAGGAACAAATAAGAGATTTCGCAAAACAAAATTTATTTAAACGTACCCGACTAAAAAAGATGTTATATAATCATATATCACCATATATAAACCCATATATACGACCATATCTAATTTGATACGAATATTGGAATACATAATTATATCAAGCGAGATACGCATGTTATCTAACCTGATACAATTTGATCCGAAAAATGGGCCTATCTAACTGCATCAAATTATATATAAATACATATAATTTGATGAAGAGTTTCAAATAAAATTTTAGTACATATTGTTGAGATCACTTATTTCATTCGTATTAAATACTAATGCTTAATGTTTAGAAAAATTTTTCCTAATAAACTTGGAAATAGCTGACAAAATAAAACATTACAAAAATTTTTCGGAACAACTTTTTCTAGGTTACAGTTTTGGTCTTTCTTATAAAATGTGTCTTTCCCGATTAAAAAAGATGATATGGTGACATATCTAATTTGATGAAATACAATAACTAATCACATACAATTTAATCCGAAAAATGGTGAATACAATTGTATCTACGTGGATCAAATTGGATTTAATTACTTTAAATTATATACAATTTAATCCGACTTTTGACCAGACATTATTGTATGAAATAATATCTTAATATTTAAAATTTGATGCAATTAGGTCCAGTTGGATAAAAATTTTCGTATTTCTGTTTTTATTAAATATTGTACTGAAAAACAATGGGGAATTCACGTAAGGTTTCGTGTATCGTGTGAACTAAGCAAATCTAATAAGTTTGCGAGTCTTGATGTGAAACTGCATACATAAAAAGTATCTACACATTAATCAGTACTTATACGAGCTATAGTATAGTTTAAGAATAATCCATAACGTAAAAAAATTCTAAATAAAATTAAATTTCAAATAATTTTCATAAATCATTACTGGATTTTTCACTAAAGGTGAGATTTTCATTTTGAAAGTGAGAAAAGTTAAAATGAAGCTTTTATTTTTGGGCTTTCACTTAAAAAAATGAGAAAAATGTCATGAAATAATCGTTTAAAAATGTTTTAAATTTGTAAATAGTGTATGTATGAATAAAAAACTACATTTCACTAATAGGGGGAATTTTTTATCAGGTGTTTAAGTTATTTATTACACAATTTTAGTCTGCTTGCGGGTAGACAATTTTTTTGTTTTAATTTCATAGGATATTTTGATATCCTTCAAGCCTATGGATAAATTTGGTGGTACGTCATTCCTAAACCAAAATAATTACTTCGAAGAATTGGCTAACTTTTATTAATATGACCCAATATTCAATTTAAAAATAAAAGAATTTGTTGTTTCGATGTAAATTTATAACGTTTTAAATGAAAATGAATTTCAATTTGAATTTACTAACGGTGGGTCTCATACTTCAGGTTTAAACTTTAGTTAATAGTTAACCCAAAAAAATTGTTGTTGTTTTGTGTACATTTTTTTGACATTTTCTTTTGTTTACAGTTAAGCTAAAGTTAAACCTGCAGTATGAGACCCACCGTAAGATATTAAGAGTTTATTTGAAGCAAGACTATAACATAAATTATATAGGGGAAATAAATGTTTCTTTTTTAAATCAATAGACTTGTTTTGTTGCTATATATATGTGGTACGAAATTCCATATAAAGTGTTAACTCTTTTAACATAATATTTTCAACGTCGATAATGTATGGGTAACCGTCAGATAATTTCACTCAAATTTTATACAAAAGTATTTTGCCAGTTTTCGTGTTCATGTTTTTTTTTTAAATCACTTGAATTTTATATCAAAATTTGTTTTTGTAAAAGAATATTTTCCAATTAAAAATCCATTGATTTCGATAAAATCTTAAATTAAACATGAAACTGGGCTATTTTTGGTCTTACAATTTCAATTCCATGGGCGAGATCTTATTAAATATGACAACATATGTAAAAAGATATATTTAGATATTGGGTCATATAAAATTTGTTCGAAAGACGAAATTTATGTCTTATTATATATAGTGCCATACAAAGCAATATATAACGAGACATAATTGTATTAAATAATATAAAATAATGTATAACCCGTTTTACTCGGGTCTTATAAAATAAAAAAATTAACTTCCACAATTAATATTTTTTTCACGGAAAAATAAATGAACTTAAACCATATTTATTTCAACATATGTTTGCTTAATTTTTATTTTTTTATTTCTCTACAATTATTTTTATTTTAATAAAGAGTATTTTACCAACTATTTGAAAAATATATGTTAAATTCAATTATAAACTTCACAATTCTCTTCATCTGCATCTTCAGGATAATCCAGATCCACAATTTGTGAGTTTTTTTTTTAATTTTTATAGTGCAAATAAACTTTATAAAATTTTGTATAATTATATATCATGTCAGATATAATTACATATAAAATTAATACAATTTTCTATTAACTTTGTTATATATTTTGATATAAGATTGCCCAGGTAGAAAATTACAAAGGGGCCAGCACTGACAAAGCACCGAAATGGGTGGTATTAGCGCTTGTTAACAGTGATTTCCCAACGCCCAAATGATAACACCGTCCCACGGTGGTGCCAATGCTTTACAAAGAACTGAGAAAGCACCCAGAAACATAAAAATCAAATGCTTTCCCAACTCCCAAATAAAAAAATTTAAGTGCTTTCCTGGCACCCAAATGATAACACTGATCTATTTAATTCTTTGCAAAGTACTGAGATGGCACCAAGAAACACAAAAATCAAGTGTTTTCTCTGCCACCAAATTATGAGCTTCATCACTGAAGAATTTCAAATTACTCTAAAAACAGATGATTCTTGGAGTTATTGTATTGTGGAGTCAAAAATTATTTAAATATTCACTCGCTTCTTTTTCATGATTATATATAATGTCTAGAAGCCAGGGCATGTTTTTTATTTGAAGAGATAGAACAGTTTAGATTAAATAAAATTTCTGATCTTAAAAATGTAACAATTTTAAGCTATATTTGTTAGAGCTTTTTTTTGCTTATTTTATCCAATTTTGCTTGTTTTTACTTATTTTCTAAATATTGGCTTATTTTTGCTACTTTCTTATTAATTATTATTATTTTAGCTTTTTTATGCGAAAATAGAACATATTTTTGACAATGACGATTTCCTTATTTTAGCACATTTAATTCTTTAATGCATTTCGCGATGAAAATAAATTTAAGAATGTCACAATTTTGTCTGATTCCTGAAGTTCCAAGGAATGTAGCATTGTATTAAATAAAAAATTTAAATTTTATGAGGGTTTTAATGAAGAAGTGATGAATTTTAAAGGCTTATTTTTGCATTTTAACTGCTTATTTTACTGTTTTTTCGAGCTTTTTTTAAGAGATTAAAACATTGCTTTTAGAGCTTTTTTTGGTTGCCCTAATAATGTCATCAAACATATTTATAAAAGCAAAGTGTTAATATAAATGTATATGGTTATATAAAGCCATGCATATAAACATTTATTATTATATCAAATTTTTTTAGTCGGGTACATATTTTGTCAACCAACAATTAAATAAAATACAACTTCAAACAAAAATTAATAACCTCAAGTAACATATAACTATAAAATATTAACAAATAACACACAAATCTTGATACAATTTTAATTGGTTGCTTGATAAGTTAGTCCTCTGAAGGAAAATACTGTGTCTTGAATAGCTCTCCCAATTACCCGCGAATAACGATATAAATATTATATAAAATTCGTTGAAATTGTTTTCCTTTAATTTTGCAAATTGTTGAGCTTTTTTGTTTATGCACATAGGTATTACACGCGTGATTTTATAAGTTTTAAGCGATATTTTCCGGAAAATTTAAACAAAACAATATAAGAAAAAAATCCAAAATTATTTGACAATATTTAAATGAAAATTGAAACAAAAAAAAATTCTTAAAAATTAATATTTTTGATTCTTTTTTGACTAATTATAGAGTCTTCTAAAAACACTCCAAAATATGTGCAATTATTGAGCATGTCATTTTAAATTTCCCTTTTAAAAAAATTTCCTTCTTGTTTAGGATTAATTTTTGAATCTTTTACGAATATTCTGAAATAAGTGTACTTTTAGAGTATAATATTTGAAAGGCTCATAAAAAAGAATCAAATATGATACATTTTGGATTCGGAATAAAGAGGGCTCAGAAATGGCTCATATTTCTGACTCAATTAAGAGTCATTATTTATGAACACTCAGAAATTTGTTGGCTGGGTAAGCTTCATTATAATGCAAAGAAGGGTTAAATAGGACTGTTGTTATTCTTTTGAATTTTGTTATATGTAATTGATAATTTTTGTAATTAATTACCCAGCAAAAATAGTTCTGCCAAAGAAGCAATAAAAGCATCACTACTATGGCAAAGGCATCACTTCTTTTCTAATGGTTTCATCGATGAATTTAACGTTGGCGTGTCATAGGACGGAAGCATTCAAATATAGCTACTTACCATTACTCATGCTTTTTATTCTAAAGAAGCAATCCAGATGCTATTCTAAAGAAGCAATCCAGAAGCAATCTAGTATGCCTGAAAAACATGCATATATTTTGTAGTATTTAAGCTGTTATGAAAATTTAATTCATAAGAATGCATTAAAATAATTTTTTAAAAAGCGAATTTTATGCAATGATGTATAAGTACTTCTTTATTAGCACAAATAAATGCGTCTACATTAGTGTAAAGAAACACTTTCACATTGATGATAAAAAACGTTATTCCATTGTAGTAAGATACCGATTTTTGCCCCCTCACAGATTTAATAAAAAATTATTTTCGTTATTTTTAGTTTTTTATTAAAAAATTAAATATTTAAAAATATATTACACTTCAAAAGATAATAAAATAAATTATAAGGTTTTCAAGAAGTAAATTGTTAAATTATAAACAAACAAATGTACTTCAATACATAAGCTCGGTTAATGAATTTCACACATACATTGCTTTTACGAATAGAAATGAAGATAAACTTAAAAAATATTCATTTTGAGATTTATTAATAAGAAGAAAAAGTTTTCGTTTTGAATTTTGAAGAAGTAAAAAAATTATCATTTCAAATTCAGAAATTATGAATTGTAGTAGATTTTATATTTTTTGAATTTTATTTTTTAAAATTCTCTGAATTTTAACTGATGATTTCTGAATTACAATTGATGTATTCTGAAAATCAATTGATATTTCCCGAATTACAAGTGCTGTTTTTCTGAACTTCAAATGACGTTTTCGAAATTTCTAATGCAAATTCTGAATATCATTCTAATTTTTTTAATTAAAAAAAAAATTAATTTCAATTGATATTTTCTGAATTACAGTTGCAAAAGATGTAAACTAAATATAAATTGTCAAAAGGTTTTGAAAATTATTTGAAACAAAACTAAATTAAAAAAAAAAAAACTTGTCAAACTGAAAAAATTGTAAAACTGTATAAGTGGATCTCGCATAAAAGTTTTCACAAAAGTATAAAAAAAAGATTTTATAAAAAATAAAAGTTCATTAAAACATTTTTCTATAAAAATTTTTGATTTGAATGATTAGAAAATATTATCTACTATGGTTTGAAAAACTATAGAAATATAAAAACGTATGCTTCAGAAGCAATTCAAAGGGTGATTTTTTAAGATTATCATAGGTTTATATCCAAATGACTACATTTGGAACATGAACGCATGAATACTTTCGGAAGTTCCTTTGAATAACTTCCAAAAAGCACTTAAAGCATACTAACTGAAACTAAGGAAGCAATGAAAGAAGTTATAACCGAAGAATGAATACTACTTTTTTTGCTGGGTACTTCTTCCACAATAAATACATAAAAAAGACATAATTACTTAGTTTTCTTATAATTACATGTAATTGTAATTGGAATTTTTTCAATTACAATTACACGCTACTTACAACTTACAACAATATGATATTTCAAATTAAAACCTATTTAAAATTCTTGAATATCCACTATATCCAATTAATTAGTGGTTAATCACAGATCTTTTTTTTTTTTGCAAATACGAAATCCATAATATTTTTATGGATAGTGTTAACTTTTGAATTTTGAAGTACACGCATAATTATAGGATTACATTTTTCTGCACTATTCTTTAAATTCAAAACATTTCATAAATTTGAATACTTTCCGCATAAGTAACTCATCAGTTACCATTTAGTTATCTTTATAGAATTTTGTCTTCCTTTATAAATTTTTCTTTTGTGTGTTACCTAAAATATATAATGTTTGTTAATATGAAATCATATGCAAATTTCGGAAATAATTAAACAATTTTAAATGTATTTTAACATGAATAATGTACTTGCCTTCTAAATTTTTCACAATTCAAAACAACACAATTTTAAAATAAATTTAAAATTCTTGAGAATTGAATTTTACAGGGTAACAAAAAATAATTTATGTTAACAAACTCCATAGTTGGTAATGATTATAATAGTTATTTTGAATATATTTCATTTCACCTATTATAATAAGTAGGGCAAGGAATTCCATGCAAATGCATGTTTTTTCTCGATAGTCCAAAACTAATATGGACTAAATATTTATTCGAATCATCAAATTTAGAACAAAATGGCATCGAGTTGTAGTTACATATTTTTGCATATTTTGTCAAAAGTGCATGTTTTTGCATATATTTACTTGGAATGCATATTTCGTGCCTTTTTAATGAATATTTTAAGCTTCCCAGTGTAGAAACGGTAATGACATATCATTATTTTTTGGACTACCAGTAATGACACCGACTTACACTCTGCATTATTTTAAAATATAAAATAAGACATGGGATATCTGCATGGGGAAGCTCTTCTCATTGCAAAGCTTTACAACAAACGCAAAACCATCTGCTCAAAATCCTAAAGAAAAGCCGCTTAAAACAATCGCTTACAAATAGCAGCACACACACACCCAACAAACCAAACAACCTCTACCAACACCAGCTACAACAACAATTGCACCAACACAAATAAAAATGTTAACGACATCGCAAAGAGCGAAAATGTTTTAAACATTTACTATAGAATCACTCCAAAGGAAACCGGGACACTTATCGGAAGAAGGTCTCTGGATTTGGACAAAATTCTGTTTGTAGATCCTCATGGCTATCACGAAATTTACTGTTTTTAAATTTTTGTAAAATTCGTCTTATTTCGCTGTTTTTAGTTGATTTTTTCAGTAAATTTTTGAAAAATACATGATGTTCAAATGATTACAACTTTTGAACGCGTTATCCGATTGTTATAAAATTTTTACCTAGTAATGTTTATATAATCTACTTTCAAAATAAATTGCAAAAATAAATTGTTGAATGCAAAAAGGATAATACAATTTGAAAAATATTAATTTGCAAATATCTCAAAAAACTCATCTTTAATTTTCTTTAAATTATTGAAGCACATAACTTAATATTTCAGCTACAAACTGTGCAAATTTCAAATTGGGTTCACAAGAAAAACGCTATTTTTTAACAAAGTTTTTTGAATTTTCACAAATAAACATAACATGACAAAATCTTAACTTTTAAAAATTAATAGAGCTCTGACCATCAATTCTATATATTTTTGACATGCTGATTACAATGGCGTACTTTATTTTTCGATCTAAGGTACATATTTTCCGCGAAATGCCTTTAAAATTTGGCGGTTTTTCATTTAGTTTTTTATATGCAAAAATTTTCAAATGTAATCAATATAAATTTTTTGTGGTGAAATCTAGGCACAGGACCTGTATTCATATTTAGGCTTAAAATCTGGTGCATAAAACTTACTATTAAAACCACTGTTCGCATTTTATATTGATTTTTAAGGTTTTAGCCAATTGAATCGCTGAAAGCAAAATCGGGCTTAATAAGTGATATTGCTTAGTAAAGAAGCAATTAAAAGAAAATATTTCAATAAAAAAAATGTATTCATCTGTAGCGGCCTATACGTTAAAATCGCGTCTTTTGTAAAATTTTATATGGCAGCATAGCTTTCCAAGTTGTCCCCATAGTCCAACTTTTAGTATATTATGGGGTGACCTCTAAAAACTGTCTTTGCAAAATTTCAAGCAAAACAGTTTCCATTTGCAAAAGTTATCGCAATAAATACATTTTTTACTACACCCAGAAAACAGATTCGTTGTGATAACCGAATTTGTTGCCAATCGAATTCATGCGGCTGCAACAACTATCTCTAAATTAAGTACGGTATCGGTCAGGACAACTAAGTGGTTTGAGTATACAACAATATATTTTTAGTTGTGAATACCAAATTCTATAAAAAAATAATTTAGTACCTACAATCGAATTTAAAATTCCCTACACCATTTCCAATAAAAAAAAATTTATCTTCCCGGTGAAAAATGCTCATTTACGCTCAAACATGTTCATATATGGTTTATGTATGGACACATATGAACAAATATGGATTTTTTATGAACATATATGGATTTTATATGAACATATATAGAAGTATATGTGATTCCATATATGGAAAAAATTTCATATACAGACATATATGGAAGCATCTGTTATTTCATATATGGAAATGGCACTCATATATGGACAAATATGAAAGTATATGTTATTCAATTTATGCAAAAGGGAGTTGTATATGAACATATTTCGAAGAATACATTTTTCCATATATGTAAAAGGAACTCATATTTGGATAAATATGGAATTATATTTAGATGCCATGAATAAAAAAAGGAACATATGCGCCTAATTTGAATGTCATACATAAATTTATATCTATCGTACAACCTTATAATAAAGGACAGCAACGTTCGCATGTATTCGCATATATTTAATAAATGTATATGTTCATATATGTCCATATATGAACATATACTTAGGTGTTACCTCATTTTTCGGATCCATACATATATGGTTGAACCATAAATGTTCATATATGGACATTTTTCACCGGGTTATATATTTTTTTGATTTATTAATATCAAATATTTTAAGTACAATAATACAGCATGCATACAAATAAATTTAAAAAAGTCATCAACAAATACAATTCTTACACACAGAGAAAAAATATGCCATTTTCCAACTGAAATTCGGTTACATCTACTAAAATAGATTGGTGCAACTGAATATTGGTTAACACAACAAAATTCAGTTTATACAACTGAATTTTAGTTGCAATACCCAAAATATTTAGGAATCACATTCCAATATGTTTTCACCAACCGAATTTGTTCGTTGTAGCAACCAAAATAGACTTAGCAATTGGGTTGGCAATTTTTTTTTCCTGTGTGTACATAAAGATTTAACTGCAATATTTATTTTACAGAAAAAAGAATGCAATATAAAATATATATGTGTGTACAACGAAACCTATGATTTTACTCTAATACTACATTTATACTTGAGCAAAAACCTTCTAGTTTTTGTACAAAACTAGTTTTTGCTTGTTTTTTTGTATGCGTTTTGACATGTTAAAAACTACAAGAGCCAAAAACCAGGTCGTTTTTGCACAGGTATAAATGTAGTATAAAAATATACGATGCAAGGGAAGCTGTTTCTGAGAACAAAAGATAGGACGTATGTCCAGCACATTCTCATGAGTTACGATCACTGACAGCGAATGGCAAAGAGCCCGCTACGTTGTTATCGTGCCTTAAAGTTTAGAATGAAATTTCTTTTAGATAAAATAAAACACAATATTTGTTGTTAAGGTAAAATAATTGTTAAGGTAAATTTATTGTAATGTTTAAGTACAAACATTATTTTTTGCCTCTTCATTTTATATAAATAAATCATTTAGTATACCAACATGTGAGCATTTAACAACTAATTGTCTGTTGTTCAAGCCATCGGCGTAGATAGGTCGTATTCGTGGTGGGGTGGTCTTTAAGTTCGCTTTTTTTATTTAAAGTACAGCTTTTATAATAAAATCCTTCACCCCCCACCACAAAAAAATAATTCTGACACAACAATGGGTTTAAAATAAAAAAATATTTGATCACTTTTTCTCATGAAAACTGTGGACTGTTAGTAATGAATCCATTACAAATTGCAATATAGGTGTGTATGTCAAGATAATTTGGTAAAGTGCGAACTTAGGTAGATAGACCAAGGACCATTGAGTATGAGGATGTGCAAAGACGGCTTGCAGTGGGTGAAAAAATAAAATCGAGATTAGATGGCATTTTAATATGGTGACCGTTTTTTGGGTTGGCATAAAAAAGCAGACCAAAAATGTGCAATAGCCATGGCAATATGCCATTTGTACTGGTGAATTTTAATTTATTTAGGAAATCAATATGTGTGGTGAAAAGTTATTTTTAGACATTATTGATTATACTTAGTTTATGTGTATGTATTGTATATTACTGTGAAGGGGTGTTTGTGTTCAAATCTCGATAGAGGAGAAAAGAACTTTTTTTTATATAAAATTGGTTGTGGGATAAATTGAAAAATTTATAAAACAAAAACTGCTATGTTGCGACATTTCATTTGCTGGATGCAAATGGTTTAAAGTTTGTGTTGATTATCAAAAACAACAAATGCAAAGAAATATGAAAAATAAATTAAAAAAACATACATAAAGAGCTAAAGAAATTGTGAAGTATGAAATATGAAAAATATGAAATGGATAAAGTTTTTTTGTATTAAATTATGTTTTATAAAACTTTTTAAAGCTACAAAATTTAATAAAATTATAATTTTTTCACAATTTGTTTCTTATTTAATTTGTACCTATTCAATATTAATATTTTTTATTCGTAATAATATTGTTTTCAGATGAATTATTGAATAATATGATTGTATTTTTGTAATTATCAAAATAGTAAAGAGAAATAAATTTTCTAACTTAAAAAATATGTATATTTTTTAACAACATTTTTTTTAAGTTATGTTTAAAAATAGTTGTGATTTTATTAAAAAAAACAGAAACATTTTTGTTGTTGTCAGGAATAATTTGAAAATCTAAAATAAAATAAAGGAATAAACATTTTTTCCTTTTTTATGAAGATTTCGTTAAGAGTAAAACAAATTTTATTGAAATTTAATTTTTTGTACTACAATAAAGTGTAATAAAAAATATTTGGTATTACAAGGAAATTACTTTTATTATTTTTATAATAAAAATATTCGTATTTAAAATTGTTAAAATATTAATAAACATTTTATAAAATTAATTGGGGGAATATTTAGTTGATCTCTTATTTTTAAGTAAATGAATGTTCTTTTAGTTTGACTCTAGATCATAAATTAATATCACTTTCTGTTTTTTAAATTATTTTCAAATCAAAGAAAGATGATACAATTTTTACAAGTAAATCACAAAGAATAAAAATATATTTGAAAGAATTCGATAAGACCAGCAATATAGAATACATATTTTCGGCTTTCGCTACAAAGCCATCATCAGTGTATTTCGCCTTGAGTGGTTAATATTTTAATGATTGCCTACTTATGTGACCGCTGAAAGAAACCCGAATTTCTATGTATTGCTGGTCTTATCGAATTCTTTCAAATATATTTTTATTCTTTGTAATTTACTTCCTTTGATTTGAAAATAATTTAAAAAACAGAAAGTGATATTAATTTATGATCTATAGTCAAACTAAAAGAACATTCATTTACTATTTTATAAAATTATTATAATTTTTTTTTTTTTTTTAATTTGATTATTTTAAATAATAATAAAATAAATAATATTATTTTATATAATTTTTTGATCAGCAATTTTTTGTTTTATTTAATTGTTTTGTCAAAACTTCTTTTCTACAAATAAAGAACTTTTGAAAAAGCAACTTATCATATGGCAATATAATAATTCTTACGGAAAGGAAAAAATTTTCTTTTCTTTAATTCTTCTGTAAAATTCTTTAGAAAAATATTACATTTTATGTTGTTTCTTTTTTGTAACTTTATTTTTATCATATAAATTTTAGATTTCAATGAAAAACTTTATACATGTTGTACGAAAAAGAAAATTTTTAATAATATTTCATAACAAAAAAGAAAGTCAATAGAACAAAAGAACAAAAAGATACTAAATTAATAATAAAAATCGTGCTTGCGGGTCATTTCAGCAAAACAACCTTCCGCACCAAATGCAATTTCTAAAAATAATTTTTGCTCGGGGATTTTGTTTAATTTACATAACCAATTATTACAAAAATTATTGTAAACGACAAAAAATGTATCTAAAAGTCCCTCCAAAAAGGTTTCGTAATTTTTACAGTAAATAGCTTTTAATTAGTATCGTTTGAGTCTCATTTGTTTAAAACTTCGGAGAAATATTTTAATTAAACAAAAACTCTATAGACCAAATTCCAACCATTTTGGTGCGGGAACTTTTTTGACAGCAGCGAAAAAGTAAGATTGCATTTCTTAATATTTTTTATGGCCTTTTTGGCTAAAATTTGATATTTGCAATAAAAATCAAAAAATCATAACATACATACATACATATTTTTGTTTTTTTTTTCATCATTAAAATACCCAGTGTAGAAAATCATTACGAGATATGTGGTTATGTAACTACATACTTGGTAATGGTAACTAGTTACTTTTGTTATTTCATTTCTTATTACCTTTATATGGCGATGTCGCGAAAAATAATGAGTTGTCGTTACTCACCAGCATACGAAAAATCAAAAAATATATCGTTACCTATGTGCTTACCAGTACTGACAAAAATAATGAGTCTAAAAATTGATTTTCAAAAAAATTAATTATATAAAAAAAAATATTTTTTATTGTATTTTTTTTTTAAATAAATTTGCTGGTTCGGGAATAGAACCTGGGTCTACAGATTGCCAGTCAACAGCTCTACCATCTGAGCTATATCGACATGTAATATTTAATAGTTAAAAACATAATTGACCTGCTGCACACAAGTAAGCTTACTCGCCAACATACAAAAAATCAAAAAATATGTGGTTACATATATCCTTACCAGTGTTTAAAAAATATTGAGTCTAAAAATAGATTTCAAAAAATTTTCAAAAAAAATCTAAAAATTTATTTTGTATTTGAAATAATGATAAAAATAAGTCATTATCAGTAACTCATTATGATATGTTTTAAAATAATGCAGTGGGTAGTAAATAATAATAAATTCTTCAAGTTAGAAAATACGGATAAATTTTCGTTTTTTAAGAACACACATTTTCGGTAATAAATATTTTTAAATTTTTGGATTTTTCGGGCATGTGACCACACATTTTCAAGTAACCTTTCCGTGCTGAGTCCGAATTTGGTTTGCAAATTTTTCCAACACATCTAATTTTTGGGCAAATTGAGGTCAAAGTTAATAAAAACCTTTTTTTTCTATTTTTGAGTTGTTTTTACACACTTTTATCTCGAGTTAATGAATGGTAAGTTTATTCGAAAACGAATAGTTGCACTATATTTCCATTATCGATTTTAAATAATGTTGTTTTTAAATTTTTCAGTCCGTCCGTCTGTCTCTCCATGTAATCTTGTGCGCGCGCTACAGGTCGCAAATATTAAGATATTTTGATGAAATTTGGTAGACCGACTTATATCGACCAGTCTATTGATTTTGGTTTAAATCGGTCTATGTTTCGACTTAGTGCCCATATAAATTTCCCTAAAAATTGTAGCACACAATTGAATGGCACATCCACGGTTTGTTTACGAAAATTATTGATTTTAAGCAGGCTTAACCTTCTCTCTTGTGTTTCATTTAGAGCTTCAAAAAGATAATTCTTTTTTGAATCAATTCGAATCAAAATTTATTCATTTTATGGATCAG
Source organism: Leucophora obtusa (assembly GCA_949987735.1). NCBI lineage: Eukaryota > Metazoa > Arthropoda > Insecta > Diptera > Anthomyiidae > Leucophora > Leucophora obtusa. The sequence continues at coordinate 240,511,691 of OX465295.1, read as the reverse complement.
TGAATATTTTGAAATAATTTGAAATCAATTATATGATATTGAACAAAGTGAGATAATGGTTTGGTCTAATTTATATTGATTCGATTTTGATTCGATTGAATAACTTGTTTTAAGAGATAACACGCGAAGTATATATCAGCTTTGAAGAATTGATTCAAAATAATTATTTTAAAAGATGTTAAAAAAAGCTAAGTTATAAATTCGCGAATCAAAAAAATATAAAGATAATTCGCACGAATTATCTTTACATTTTTTTTTTAATTTACGAAAACATATTATTGAATCAAATTAATTCGCAAAACAAAAAAATGTTTAAATCCTGAATAAAAACAAAAAATTATAATTCGGGGGAATCAAAAAATTAACGTAATCAAAAATAATTTTTATTTTTATTCCTTTTTTAGGAAATTTAGAAAGTAAATTTGGACAAATTTGACAATTCCCATCACCAATACTGGGAAATCGTAGACACAAAAGTGAACAAATATTTATTGGACTATTATTTATTATACATAGCCAAAAAAGTGCCCAAACTATGCAGTATATTAATCACAAATGTCTTCAAAGTATTCGCAAGACCTAGGAGGAGTTTGAGGACAGTCCCCAAACTAAGCAAATGTCTCCATAGTAAACCTTAGATCGAAAAAATGTCCCCGTAGCATGCGCTATGCATACATATATTTTATATATATACAGTAAAACTCGCTTAAGACGAACTCCGGGGGACTAGATTAATTAGTTCGTTGTAAGCGAGGTTCGTATTAACCGGAGTAATATTTATTTAAAATATTCTAATTATCCACAAAATATTTAAATTTCCTTGAAACAACTTTAAAAATTTTACAATTTTTTATTTGGTTTCCTAAATATATTGTTTGCAATATATTTAAGAAAAAATGTCTTTGTATACGGTTTAAAAATTGTCAGATATATATATAATAAAAAATATAAATATAATATATAAAGTATAAATATAATAAATAATATATATATATATAAAAAATTGTCGAATTTTTTAAAGTTCATATTAAAATTGGAAAATTGTATAGAAATTTGTTTGTGAGACCATCACCAACAGTTCGTTTTAACCGAGTGTTCGTCTTAAGCGAGTTCGTAGTAACCGATGTTTTTTATATTGAAATTGCTGCCAAAACTTCGGGACTTCTAAATTAGTTCGTATTAACCGAGAATATTTTTTCGCGACACTGCACCTTTACCCTTTCAAAAGTGCAGTGGTGGTGTGCAAAAGTGCAGTGGAATTTTTTACTAATAAAATATAATTTTTTCAGAAAAATTGTATTTAAGTGAAGATTTTATACAAAAGACTTAAGACACAAACTTGATAGTTTGATAATTGTGTTTTTGATACAAAAATCGTTTTCTCCTAATACAAGGATCGTGTTCTCTGATGTGTGTGCGTGTACAAGTATTGTTATATAATTGTTCCCTGCAAACTTTTGGAAGATATCTTTCAAGAAGATAATAAAGTGATATCTTCTATTTTTTATTTGAGTGAAATTAATCAAGTAGTATTTTGAAATTGTCTTTCTTTTATCATTTGGAAGATATTTTGGAGATATTTGGAAAAACCAATTCAAAAATTGTATTTTTTGTCATAATTTTTTTATGAATAATATTGCGGCAATATCCAATTTGTATTTAAGTGAAGATTTAATGCAAAAGACTTAAGACACAAACTTGATAGTTTCAAAATTGGGTTATTGATACAAAAATAATTTTTTTATTAATAATATTGCGGCAATATTTTCAAAGTTATAAAACTAATTTTTTCTTATTCATAATAATATTTAGCCTTACTATTAATATTTTTCAAAGGTATATTTTTTGTTAAAGTCGACTTTATTTTAAAGTAAATGTTTTGTTTTAACCGTAGGTACTATACAAAATATTTAACAATAGAACTTTTAAAATAATGGCAAACATATACATACATTCAAAAACTTTATTTATTAAAAAAATAAAACAAAATGAATGAGAGGAATGTTTAGTTGATCTCTTATTTTGGTAAATGAATATTCTTTAGTTTGACTCTAGATCATAAATAAATATCACTTTCTGTTTAAATTATTTTCAAATTAAAGAAAGATGATACAATTTTTGAAAATAATTTAAACAGAAAGTGATATTAATTTATGATCTAGAATCAAACTAAAGAACATTCATTTAAAAAAACAAAATTTGAAAACAATAAAATCAAAATAAATAAAGACAAAATAAAAACAAGTCAAAACTTCAAATTTAAAACAGAATTTTAAGGTATACTTTAAATATTTTGTATGGTACGAAAACTAAAACAATAGTCAACTTTTGTGATTTAAATCGACTTTTTTACTTTTTTATAGTAAAAGGTGATTTTTTTCACCTATATTGAATACTTTTGTTTTTGTTTTTTATCATGAAAATAGTGAAGGATAATAAAATTTTCAATTTAAAAATTATAAATTTTGGTTAAAAACAATTGTAATTTTATTCATTTTTTTTTAAGTATAACAAAATTTTAAATAAAATTTCAAATGTATTAGTTTTTTAAGTGAAAAAAAAATAAAATATTTTTTTTATCAACATTTGTTTTAAGTTTCGTTAGGGGAAAAAGAAAAGAAAAAATTATTTTCGATAAAATTTTCTTTTGTTTTTAATAATAATTACTATTAGAAGTTAAATTAAATTCGAGAATGAAATAAAAATTATAATAAGAAAATATTTGGTTTCAATGAAATTTGTAAAGAATTTTCACAGATTCATTCTTTTATATTTTTTAGCCAGCATCAGCAAAAGCATCAGAAAAAGCACATGGTCTTAAATGTGCTTTTTCATTAAACCGCAAACCCTTTTATATCTCATTGGACTCATACCACTTTCAAAATAAACCGTTCATATGAATTTGAAAAAGTAGATTTTAAGAAAACAAACTATGTATATTTTTAATAAAAAGTAATAAAAAAATTCTCTCATAAAAAATTATCTCAAAAATTTTAAAAAACAAAATAAACAAAAAAAGAACAAAATATATCATTTCATTTGATAATTATATTTTTTACTACTTGCTATTTTTTTAAAAGAAAAATACATGTATCTAAATAAATGTATCTTTTTGTTCTTTTGTTCTATTGACTTTCTTTTTTGTTATGAAATATTATTAAAAATTTTCTTTTTCGTACAACATGTATAAAGTTTTTCATTGTAATCTAAAATTTATTTTATATGATAAAAATAAATTTACAAAAAAGAAACAACATAAAATGTAATATTTTTTCTAAAAAATTTTACAGAAGAATTAAAGAAAAGAAAATTTTTTCCTTTCCGTAAGAATTATTATATTGCCATATGATAAGTTGCTTTTTCAAAAGTTCTATATTTGTAGAAAAGAAGTTTTGACAAAACAATTAAATAAAACAAAAAATTGCTGATCAAAACATTATATAAAATAATATTATTTATTTTATTATTATTTAAAAGAATCAAATTAAAAAAAAAAATTTATAATAATTTTATAAAATAGTAAATGAATGTTCTTTTAGTTTGACTATAGATCATAAATTAATATCACTTTCTGTTTTTTTAAATTATTTTCAAATCAAAGAAAGTAAATTACAAAGAATAAAAATATATTTGAAAGAATTCGATAAGACCAGCAATACATAGAAATTCGGGTTTCTTTCAGCGGTCACATAAGTAGACAATCATTAAAATATTAACCACTCAAGGCGAAAAACACTGATGATGGCTTTGTAGCGAAAGCCGAAAATATGTATTCTATATTGCTGGTCTTATCGAATTCTTTCAAATATATTTTTATTCTTTGTGATTTACTTGTAAAAATTGTATCATCTTTCTTTGATTTGAAAATAATTTAAAAAACAGAAAGTGATATTAATTTATGATCTAGAGTCAAACTAAAAGAACATTCATTTACTTAAAAATAAGAGATCAACTAAATATTCCCCCAATTAATTTTATAAAATGTTTATTAATATTTTAACAATTTTAAATAATATAAAACAATTATAAACAATTTTAAACAATTATAAAAATAATAAAAGTAATTTCCTTGTAATACCAAATATTTTTTATTACACTTTATTGTAGTACAAAAAATTAAATTTCAATAAAATTTGTTTTACTCTTAACGAAATCTTCATAAAAAAGGAAAAACTGTTTTTTCCTTTATTTTATTTTAGATTTTCAAATTATTCCTGACAACAACAAAAATGTTTCTGTTTTTTTTAATAAAATCACAACTATTTTTAAACATAACTTAAAAAAAAATGTTGTTAAAAAATATACATATTTTTTAAGTTAGAAAATTTATTTCTCTTTACTATTTTGATAATTACAAAAATACAATCATATTATTCAATAATTCATGTGAAAACAATATTATTATGAATAAAAAATATTAATATTGAATAGGTACAAATTAAATAAGAAAAAATTTGTGAAAAAATTATAATTTTATTAAATTTTGTAGCTTTAAAAAGTTTTATAAAACATAATTTAATACAAAAAAACTTTATCCATTTCATATTTTTCATATTTCATACTTCACAATTTCTTTAGCTCTTTATGTATGTTTTTTAAATTTATTTTTCATATTTCTTTGCATTTGTTGTTTTTGATAATCAACACAAACTTTAAACCATTTGCATCCAGCAAATGAAATGTCGCAACATAGCAGTTTTTGTTTTATAAATTTTTCAATTTATCCTACAACCAATTTTATATAAAAAAAAGTTCTTTTCTCCTCTATCGAGATTTGAACACAAACACCCCTTCACAGTAATATACAATACATACACATAAACTAAGTATAATCAATAATGTCTAAAAATAAATTTTCACCACACATATTGATTTCCTAAATAAATTCAAATTCACCAGTACAAATGGCATATTGCCATGGCTATTGCACATTTTTGGTCTGCTTTTTTATGCCAACCCAAAAAACGGTCACCATATTAAAATGCCATCTAATCTCGATTTTATTTTTTCACCCACTGCAAGCCGTCTTTGCACATCCTCATACTCAATGGTCGTTGGTATGACCGTGTTTTGTTCGTGGCAGGGGGCCCACAAAGTCCATGCAAATAGATGCCCATGGTTCCTTTGGTAAACGAATGAGCATTTCCCCGGCAGGTCTCTGTTGACTGATCTTATATTTTTGGCACGATTGGCAGCTCCTGACATAACGGCTGACATCTCTGAAAAATCCAGGCCAGTAATACCGAATACAAATACGATTAATGGTTTTTCGGATTCCGAGATGACCAGCAGTGGGGTCGTCATGGTTTTCCCGGAGTACCCTTTCCCTAAAATTCGATCCCACACACAGCTTCCAGGGGTGGCAGTGATTTCTGGGAAAATGCCTATAGAGTTGATTATTGCTTATGCTGAAATCTGAAAATTTTTGTGGGTTTTCTTGCACCGCCCTTTTTACCTTTCAACCAAGGGCATTCCGAAGGCCGGTTCGTGGTCCCAATGCGTTGGCACAGCTCTAACGGCTGCCGGGATAATGCATCTGCCACTACATTCTGGGTCCCTTTTCGGTACTGAATTGTAAATTGATATTGTTGGAGTTCCAGTGCCCACCGTGCCAGACGACCTGTCGGAGTTTTTATTGAATTTAAAAACTTTAGGGATAAGTGGTCGGTAATTATAATAAAATTGTAGCCTTCCAGGTACATTCTCATTTTTCTTATGCCCCAAACGATAGCAAGGTATTCCTTCTCGGTGGTGGTGTAATTTTTCTCGGCGTAATTTAAGTGGCGGCTTGCGTACGCTATCACTCTTTCGGCTCCATCGAGGTTTTGAGTCAGTTCTGCACCTAGTGCAAAATCGCTGGCATCCTGGTAAATGTTTTCGAAAAATCAGGGCAAGCCAAAACTGGCGCTTCGGTGAGTTTCCGTTTCAATTCCGTAAAAGCGGTTTGTTGTTCCGTTGCCCACTTAAAGTGTTTCCCCTTCTTCAAGAGGGTGGTAAGAGGCTGAAATAACTTTGCAAAGTCAGGCACGAAACGCCGGTACCATGAAGCGACGCCCAAAAATCTGCGCACCTCTCTAATATTTGTCGGGGGTTGCATCTGTGTAATTGCCGCGACCTTATCCGGGTCGGTCCTAATTCCTTCTCCACACACGACGTGTCCAAGGTATTTAATTTCCTGCCTGAAAAATTCGCACTTTTCGGGGTTAACCCTCAATTTAGCTCGTCGAAGACGCTGGAAAACTTCCTTCAAATGGCTCTTGTGCTCTTCTAAGGTTCGGCTGGTAACAATAATGTCGTCTAGATAGGCAAAAGCGTGCGGTTCCATGTCTGGACCGATTATTCTATCAAGTGTACGTTGAAATGTTGCCGGCGCAGAATGGAGTCCAAACGGCATAACCTTCCATTGGTACTGGCCCCGGCCGGATACTGTGAACGCTGTGAATTTTCTGCTATCTTTGGCCATTAGAATCTGCCAATAACCATTTTCGAGGTCCAGACAACTGATAAACCGGTCTTCTCGTAATCGATCCAAAATATGATTAATTCGTGGTAGAGGATAAGCATCAGGCACCGAACGATTATTTAGTTGTCGGAAATCCATGCACAGTCTTCAGGAGCCATTTTTCTTTTTAGCAAGGGTGATTGGGAAACTATATGCGGTCGATGAGGGTTCGATGCATCCTTTCGCCAGAAGTTTGTTGATTTCGATATCAATAATTTTCTGCATTGCCGGATTGCGGTTCGCATATCGAATTTTTATGGGGCGGTCATACCTCATCACTATTCGATGTTCAGTACGATCGGTTGGCCCGTGTATATCCTGAAACTTCTGTAATTCTTTCTCGAGAAAATTATTCATATATTCGTGGTCAACACAGTTCAAGTCCGTTGGGGTTATTCCGTCAGTTATTGGATATAATAAACTTACCGGAGCAGGCGCATCCTGGTTTTCGCCTTGATTCTTAGACCTAGGCGACGTTGAAGGAGGTGTCGCATCCGACATCGATGATATAGGTGTCGCATTAAACACCTTCTCAGGAGTAACCATGCACTTTAAAGTGGCTGGCGGGACAATTTCATCCAATCGTAGTGCCAAATTTCCAACGTGTATTCTGGTTTGGAAAAGACTAAGCAAGTTCAAACCTATGATCATTTCCTCTAGGGCATTTGGCATTATAAGGACACTGCAGTTTTTACTTGGTTGCCAAATTTTACACCAAGCTCGATCGCACTACTGATTATTGTGGTTGAATTGTCTGCCATGGCAACTTCAAGTTCCTGAGGGATTCTTGGATAAGCGGCATAGATCGTTTCCGCCAGTTCGCTGATGATGTAATTACTGGTGGCACCTGTGTTGCAATAGCGGCAGCATCCCCAATCTTCACATTTTTAGCTGATTCGACTATCGTCACACCATAAATTTGTCAATTCTGTTGGCGGGAATCGTTGGGTAGGGGGGTCGTGAATATAATTGCTTCCTGGGTGTCATTATAACCGGTGTGATTTACCATCATCCGGTGTTGTTCATTACGGTTGTTTTGGGGGTTATTAGTGTTGGGAATGCTCTCAAAATCATCTGCCAATACGAGGAGCTCCTCCAGATTGTTGAAGTCTCTTCGATGAATGTACCAGAGGTAATTTGGGTGGGCATTGCCAAAGATCCGTTCTAGCTTTTGATCTTCAGTCGTCTTGGTATGACGCATTAAATTTTGTAGGGCCAACACATAGCCTTTAAATGGGTCTCGTTGACGTTGGCATCTTCTTCTAATCTCATCTTCCAGCTTTTCAAAATATCTAGCTGGAAGAAAAAATTTTATAAAATCATTTTTGAAAGATTCCCATGTTACCCAATGTTTGTTGTTGTTTCGGAACCAGCTCAAAGCCCGATCCTTACAAATTTCAGGCATGGTACATAGCAACAAATCTTTATCAATATGGTTCATGTTTGCCAGTTCTTCAACACGTTCGAGAAATAATAGTGGATCCCTTCCCCCATCATATTTTATACCCCATTTACGTACCACATCCATTATACTTAACAGCTGCATTTCTGTTTTCCCCGGACCTGATGCTGGTGGGTTTCCGCTAGATTCAGTTTTCACGGGGCTTCGGTCACTACTGATGGAAATTTTTGGTAAGGTGGTTGGATTTTCATATCTTTCCTGAAGCTCCAATAACCGCTTCGTGCGTTCTGGTGGATTTTCGCCGTCAATGAATTGTGCCATTTAATTCATCAACGTTGTTTGCAGGTTTAAGTTGAAATTCGATACAATAGGCCAGCAACTCTTCTTTACGTAGAGAATAAGCCTAGGATACACGCAACGCACTCATAATTTAATTTTCTATTTCGGAAATTGAATTAAAGTTAATTTCTTTTAAAAGTTTCAAGATTTATTGCGCCGCGGTTTTATTGATATTTTCAGCTTAGTAAAGTATATATCCCGGTAGCTTTATTCACGAGCACGAATGAATTTTCTTCTCAAAATATATAAAACAAACACTTATGGTCAATTTGAAGTTATTATTCCGATACAAAAAAATTATTATTTATATATTTTTTTCTGATTTAGAGTTTCAGTGAAAACGTTTTCACGGTTATTATATAGTTTCCCTCTTTTCTTTGTCACTTTATTAAAATTTTTAAACAAATAGCTTGGGGGGTTTTTTTTCATACCAGTGATCTAAAACAAGAATTTTTATTCTATTTATATTCTTTGTTATGGCTTATTTTTAATTTTTTTTCGCGTTTTTCTTTTTCACTTTATCAATTTTTCCTTTGATGGCACTTTTCATCGAATTAAATCACATTAAATTTTTTTTCAATGACACAACTTTTATATATTGTTTTTTTTTTCTATATATTATTATATTTATTTTCTTTTCACGTCACAATTTAAGTTATCCTTCTATTATTTTTTCTTCTTTAATTTTTTTGCTTGAGTTTATATTTCAAGTTTTTCCTTGGTCCCTGCTCGGGCGCCACTGTAACGACGTGTTTTTCCACCGGTTGCCGGGATATGCTCAGTCGAGTCCAAGGTCCGTTACAGAATAATTTATTTGATCCAGAGACCAAAGGAAAACACAAAAATTTAATTTTTTTTCCAAAACGTTACAATAAGTGTACTTTATTCAAGCAAAATATTCTTATTCTAAAACAAATTTAATTGCGGTATATCTAAACTGTTATTTAAAATATTCTATTATTATAATAGACGATTACAAAATTTCCGGGTTTTATCACGACATACGGCTAACGACGATCGCAGCGATACAATACACTGATATGCTTATCTTTCGTGTAGAGTTCGATTATTACGGGACGGCTTAAAGTCTAAAACTAGTGGCAAGGGGGTTAAATGCACAGCTCAGACTATTACGGGGCAGAAAAGGGGTAGTAGTAAGAAAAGCAAACTCCTCCAGTTCTCATTACTACGGGACAGACTAAACTACACAATTAAGGTAGTAAGAAAATCAAACTCCTCCAGTTCTCACTACTACGGGACAGACTAAACTACAAAAATAAGGTAGTAATAAGAAAAGCAAACTCCTCCAGTTCTCACTACTACGGGACAGACTAAACTTCAAAAATAAGGTAGTAGTAAGAAAATCAAACTCCTCCAGTTCTCACTACTACGGGACAGACTAAACTACAAAAATAAGGTAGTAATAAGAAAAGCAAACTCCTCCAGTTCTCACTACTACGGGACAGACTAAACTACAAAAATAAGGTAGTAATAAGAAAAGCAAACTCCTCCAGTTCTCATTACTACGGGACAGACTAAATTACAAATTTAAGGTAGTAGTAAGAAAAGCAAACTCCTCCAGTTCTCACTACTACGGAACCGACTAAACTACAAAAATAAGGTAGTAGTAAGAAAAGCAAACTCCGCCAGTTCTCACTACTACGGGACTAACTACTGAACTCTAAATAAGCACGGGATGGGGAAAATTGTAAAAAAAGCAAACTCCTCGAGTTCCTACAATTTTCTTATGCGCTTTGACTTACTCGATTGCAAGCCACAGCCCGACTGACTAATTTTCTGTGTTTGTTCTCCTTTTATACAAAATTCTAAGCTGCGATGATACACCACATACGTACATACATACATTCGTTTCCCAGGAAAGCGGGAAATTTATTTTGAATTAGAAAATATTTTATAATAGGGGTTTTCATATAAACTCGTTTCTACTCGTAAAAGGTATAAACCTGTTATGTTTATGAGCTTAATGTCAAACTCCATACATAAAAAATATGGTTTGTATTTATACTAGGTTTACAAGGAATTTACGAGTTTATTTAATAATAATTTAAAACTTTTTGTAAAGAAAATATCTTAAAGACCTCAAATTTTCAGGATCGTAAAAAAGCTTAATAAAGTAAAACTAATTTTAATTAATATAAAAAACAATTTTACTAAATTGGAAAAATTTATTAAAATTGTGATGAAGTACACAATATAATCAGTGTGTTCATTTACTCAAAAATCTTACTAGTTTTACTACAATTGGAAAATTTAGTTTACTTTTTGAATTTTTCCAGTTTTGGTAAAAGTAGCAACTTTTAGTAAGTAAACGAACAAGACTAGTGTAAAATTGTTACTATTTTCAAAACGTTAGAAAATTTTGCATATGAAAATTTGAGATAGTTAACTTTATTGTTTTAAATAGTATTTTTTAAATCCCGGGATTCCCGGTCCAAAATCCCGGGATTGCGGAAACTGAAAAAAGCTTAATTTCCCGGGAATTCCGGGACGGGAAATCCCGGGATGCATTCTCTACATACACACAACCAGTTTGCCTTTACACCGTATGTTATTAGTAATATGTACTACTATGATCTTCTAGATGGCTTAACCAATTCAAATATTAACGGACAACACGTATTCAAATATACAGTAGTGGACTAAAGTGGATACATAAATTCAAGATTTTTCGAAATTTGTTATAATTTTTGTTTTATTATAGAAACTTAAATGATTTTTTTTTAAAGCATAAAACTGAAATATTCTTCTTCAATAAAAACCTAAATACAGTAGACTATATCATTAAGAAGTTAATGAAAAACAATTGCAAATTGTGACCGCTTTTATCCAGTATTGTTCATATTTGAAATTTTCGGCAAGTTCTTTCTTTAATATTTTGTCGAAAGTCCTTTGTTCTTTAAAACAGATTTTATGCGAGAAGGAATGCTTTCCACGATATTTTTAATAGTTTGAGGTGGAATATTAGCCCATTCCGCTGAAACTCCTGACCAAAGATCATCTAAGTTGGTCGGTGCTCGTTCGCATTGGGAGAGTCTTCTTTTGACAATTGCCCAATTCTCGATGGGATTCAAATCGGGACTCTGACCTGGCCACTTCAAAAACTGGAAAAACTGCGCTTGGATATCACAAATTGAACAAAAGTCATTAATACAGATTTAAAAATATTAAAATATGTTAATTTATTTTCAACTAATCAAAATGTTTGAAAATATAAATATTTTTGTAAGGTTTTCATACATACAAATGAACAAAACCGTATGATTAAAAATAAAGTCGACTTTAAATTTAAAATACTCCTTTATATTAAGGGCCAATAATTTTATAAGTAACGTTTTCATTAATAAATAGGGCAAGAAATTTCATGCAAATGCATGTTTTTTATCGATAGTCCAAAACTAATATGGACTAAATATTTATCCGAATCATCAAATTTAGAACAAAATGGCATCGATTTGTAGTTGCATATTTTGTCATAAATGCATATTTTTGCATATTTTGACTTTAAATGCATATTTGGTGCCTTTTTAATGCATATTTTGTGCTTTTTAATGCATATTTGTGCATATTTTTCATTTTTAGGAGCATTTTTTATTTTGTAAAAAAATATAAAAAATTGATACGTTTTCATATTTTGATTCAATCAAAATAAACATTCGTAAAACCTTATTGACCTATGGGAAATCTTCGAATTCTGTGTCTGTTTGCAAAATAACTAACTTAAATACATTTTTAAATTTTAGAGTGCATTATTTTTGCAAAAGTAATTGTTTTTAGTGCATATTTCTTATATTTTGAATGCATATTTTTCTTTTTAACCGCATAGGCGTACCTAGATCATTTTTCTAGGGTGGGCAAGGGTCCCATTTATGTTTGGCATATATTTGCCCATTCTCAGACCCTTAATCTTAAAAAACACTTTCGACATTATGCTTGCGATTTTTCCATACAAAAAAATACTTTCAAAAATAACTCCCTCCCTTTTGATAAAATTTTCAAAAGTTTTAAATGTTTTTTATAGAAAACTCTGAAAAATTCATCCTGTTTTCTGAAGAAAATCTCGTGCAGGGAATGCTATATGCTCAGAATAGCATAAAATTTCGATATTTGATGGAGATAAGAGATCTAAGATCAGCCTGTCTCATATATTCTTACCCCATATTTTGACCACTTAAATTACCGCGGTGATCAAAAACTGACATTTTCTTCGTAGAATTTTTGCTTCTACAACATATTGAAATTTCCACAAAATAGACTCATAGAAATAAATCTGTAAAAATAGCAGAAAAAGTAACTAAAAATTAGTTAAAAATGATGCTGCAGAAGAAACTGTTAAATTAGCAGATTTTTTGTTTTGCTAAATACAAGTAAAATAAGAACAGCAAAAATAAACCTGTTAAATTTACAGTTTTATAATTTTTTAACGTAAATATTTCTGCTAATTTAATATTATAGAATGCTATTTGCATTCAACTAAATTTAGCTTAAAAATAACCAAAAATTATAGATATAACAGTTTGTTTTTGCTATTTTTAGTCTACTAATATTTTGCAAAATCTTCTGTAGATTTTACAATACAATTTGCCATTTTCAGTTAACTAATAGTTAACTTAAATATAACTAAAATTCTGCAAATTTAACAGCTTTATTTTTGCTGTTCTTATTTTACTAGTATTTAGCTAAAAAAAAAGCAGTTATTTCTGGAGAATTATTTTTAACTAATTTTTAGTTGCTTTTTCTGCTATTTTTGCAGATTTATTTCTATGAGTGTATTACTAACTAATTATTCCTTTAAAAAACTATTAAATCCAAGAAATTTTTCTCTTATAGCCAGAACTAAGATCGATTTGTTTCTTAAATATTTCTTAAGTAAGAATTTTTAACATTTCTTATTTAAGAAATATTCTAGACAAAAATCGATATTAGTTCTGTCTTTACAACTGACCCTTAGATTCCAACAAATTATCTTCCTAGGAAACTAGAAGACATTTTCCCAATCAAAAACACAGTATTGACTGATATTAAAAAAAAATAATCATAGAACAAGAATTATAGACAGAATTTTTTAAATTCTGGGGTGGGCAAAAAGCAGTCTAGGGTGGGCTTTGCCCACCCCAGACCGACCTAAGTCCAATGTTTAACCGCATATTTTACATTTTTAGTGCATGAAATTCCTTGCCCTATTAATAAATGTTATATTTTCAAGTAAGTTTACTTTATTTTAATACACCTGCTTTCAAAGTAATATATTCTTTTATATTAAAGAATAAAATGTCAAGAGTATGGAAATACTTCACAAAAAAGGACAATGCAGCGCAGTGCAATATTTGCCCTAAAAGACTAATGGTTAACGGAGGTATCTAAATTTGGTTATCCGATATCTAAATTTGCTTCACAAATTAAAAAAATATTTGGTCATGCAACTTCTCTTGAAGAAAACAACAACAAGAATAACGTTCCAGCTAAAATTAGCAAAGTACCCGAAGAGAAAAGTGTAAGCTGAATAGGCATTGAACGTTTTATGGTAGGGGAAACATCTCCCTAAATGGTATCAAAATTAGCCGCAGTCGACGGAATGTCAATCCGCACCATAACTAGATCTTCGTTTAGTCGAGAAAGTTTTTATAATAAAAACCTGGCATTGCCAAAAAATGAAACCGATGTAAAGAACATTATATTAAATTACTACAATCATGTAAAAGATATCATGATAAAAGAACTATCGAGCAATATTTCTAACAATGGGAGAGTTACTATAATCTTTGATGAATGGACAAGAATATCACAAAAGAGATATTTGAACATACGTATAAATGGAAATAATTCATTTTATAACCTGGGGTTGGTTTATATTTCAGGAAGATGTAATGCTGATGAAGTAAGAAGAATTGTAGAAATAAGACTAGAAGAGTTTTATTTGTCTTTGGAAAATAACATTGTGGCCACCATATCTAATGGGCCAAATGTGATGAAACGGTTTATTTCATTTGGCAGTGCTTAGAGTAATTTATGTGAAATCAAATGTTCAACATTATGATATTGTTACTTTGAATTCTCACTACACACACTAAATTTGTACTGAAATAGTGTTTTTTTTAACAAAAATTACTTATATAGGTGGTTTCATTAACAATTTTGTTCAAAAATATTTACCGATCTAAAAAAATAAGAAATAGAGTTATGGGCTTTTTGTACGTAGTAAGCCATGTATTTTCAAGTTTTGTATTTCGTTAATATAATAGTGCACAAAAAAAGCTTATACAAAATCAACAGTTCCTAAATATTTTTACTTAAAGTTAAAGACATCTTTTAAAAATATGCAGTTAATGTGTTTTGCTTTTTAAAAGACTTTCCTTAAATTTTTTTAATGGTCTTCTTTGGAAATTCTATTTTGCTTACAAAGTATCTTCAAATATAGTGAAATACTTTGTAAGCAAAAAATATAATTAATTAGATTTTTAACTCTGACTAAATTTTGAACGAATCGATAAGCATTTAAATTCCATCACTATTTTATTCAAATAATCAATTGGATTTTTGTTGATTCTTTTCATATAAGTAATCAAACGAACTGATTAAATTTTAAAAAATTAATTTAACCAATAATGGTTGCTTTCAATAGCGAATCAAATCATAAAACAATGAAATTCTTTAAATCAATATAAATTTATATAAATCATATCTCATTTTTTTCAATTTCAATTCGTTGGTTTAAAGTGGTTATGATTCTGAAAATGATTATAGTATTTAAATTCAAACTGTAACTGAAACATTACTTTAAAATCTATAAAAAAAATAAAAAAAGTAGTCAGCAAATTAAAAAAAACTTGGTATAAATTAAAAAAATTCTTTTTAGATTTACTCGAGTTACTCGATTAATCGACCAAAATTACTCGAGTAATTCGTTACTCAAAACTGGCCATTTGAAATTACTCGAACAAGTTTTTGAAAGAAGTTCATCGATTAATCGAGTAACGGTTAATCGATTGAATACCCTAGTATGGACTAAGGACTTTAGGCAAACCAATTTAAATCGACATTTTCCAAGATTTTTGTCGACAATACAACTTTTGAATTCGCATATTTCTTTGTATTCCTCATAGTTTCTACATTTTATACACTAAAATATGTAAAACCTCTAAAATCAACTTTTTCGAAATTTTATTAATTTCCGTTTGACAAAAGAACTTATTTTATTTGCAGCATTAGGAATTTTCACTAAAGTCTATTTTCCGTGCACAATTTTAAAAAGTAAGTAATAAATTGTAACATTTATTTTTTGTATGTGTGCAATCACCGTTGTAAGGATAAGTGATAGAGTGACGAAACTAATTATTTTTCCTTAAAGCACCTTAAGTTGTTTGAGTTTTATGCGAAAAAACTGTTATACTCTATATAAAAAGACTAATTTTTCGCGACAATGAGTTTCACGTGAAAATTGTGTAGACTTTGTTTTCACGCAAATTTAATATACAAGACTATTATTTTTATTGTGAAAAAGTGACACTTTGTGTTTATTGTGATTGTTACTTGCTAATTGCATTAAAAAAATTTCCATTTTCAGAATTTAAATTATTATTTAAGGCCTTTAAACTTTGAGTGAAAATTTTCCACGAGAAAAAGAACTTACGGTGCTTAAGCTCTTAAATTTAGTTAAAATTTAAAACTTCCTTTTCTAAAACAACCTAAGTCGAAATGAGTTACAAAATCTCAAACAATCGATTCAAAGATTTTTTTTTCAAATTTTCTTTAGACAAAAGGATTTATTCGTTTGGAGATAATTTTATCAGAGGCTGTTAAAAATTATTTATTTATTTATTTATTATTAATTACATAATACAATTATTGTAACTAATAAGGTAAAAAACAAGAGTACTAGCAACAAAGGCTTTCGACTCGGTCTTAAAAAAAAATTAAGATTATATTTGGTTTTGCATGCTATTTTCTTGAATGAATTTACATATTAATTTTACATTAATATCACAGATGTTTTTTAAGAGATCAGATGGAAGATAAGATCCGAAAATATTAGTTCTGGATGAATTGTACTTGCGACAGTCATCTAGAATGTGGGTAACGTTAAGCTTCACATTACATGAATTACAATGTGGTGCTGCAGTTTTTTCCAGTAGATATTTGTGGGAGAATTTACAGTGTCCCATTCTGAGGCGTACTATATTGTTAGTTTCGTTTCTGGAACAATTTTTTGGGTAGATTGCTTTGTCCCCCGTTGGATTAATAATTTTGTAGTCATGCTGGTAGTTCGACCATTTTTGAATATTTAAGATCTTAAAGTATGAAGAGATGCTGTTTGATATATCTTGGTTTTCCCATGTTTGGAATTTCAGCAGTGGTCTACGTTTTGCTTCTTCAGCTGCATTGTCGGCGTACTCGTTCCCAGGAATGCCAACGTGGGAAGGAACCCACATTATTTTAATTTGGCTTGAATATTTTATACATATGTTTCTTATTTGGTTGATTATAGGTGAGTCGTACAGAGAATTTTGTATGGCCATAACTGAAGAGAGACTGTCGGTGCAGATTATATAGCTTGACTGTGTTTTTGAGACAAATTGAGCAGCAAGTAATATTGCTAATGCTTCAGCAGTGAAGTTTGAGCAGTTGTTATTGATGAAACCCGAATTAATTAGTTTACCGTTTTGTTCCACTGTTGCGAAAGTGGTGAAGTTGTTTGATTTATATCCATCGGTGAATAGTAGCTTCCAATTAAGGCAAATAAAGGAGTCGGCTATATTATTAAAAATTTGTTGGTATACAACAGGAGGGATTGAAGATTTGGGTAGATCGACCATTGTCAGAATTAAAGAGGCTTTAGGGAGAAGCCATGGGGGTTCTGTTAGATTCTTGATGTATTTTGGTCGAATTTCTAATGAAAGATTCCGTGAGAGATTGATGCATTTTATTATAGAAGAATGACGTTTAGGAGTTCTTTTATATTTAATAGCTTTTGTGACTTCTTGGAATAAGATTTTATTCCGACAGACAAATAATTTTGGTATTAATTTGTGTGTTAAGAGTAAAGTTCTATTTTCAATAGAGGGCATTCCGGCTTCGGCCAATATATTTATTATAGGACTGGTGCGGAAAGCTCCGATACTACGTCGAACAGCAGCATGATATGGGGCCTGAATTAATTTGATATTAGAAGGGGCACACCATCCGTAGATTGGAAGCGCGTAGTCTATTTTGGAGAGTATAATTGACCGAGTTATGTTTATCATTGTTGATATATGAATCCGAAAGTTTTTAGAAGTTAGATATTTTATTATGTTTAATCTTGCGTTTAAGCTTTTCCTAAGATATAGACAATGTTCTTTAAAAGTGAAGCTTTTGTCAAAGATAATACCCAGAATACGTAGAGAATCTACTTGTTTTATTTTTACATTTTTGTATTCTAGATCAAAGATACTGCAATTATGTTTTTTGCAAATATGTAATAAGTTACATTTATCTATAGAAAGCTTGGCTCCGGATGTTAGGCACCAGGTATCAATATCTCTTAGGGTATTAGAAAAAATCTCTTTTACCTTGTTATTATTGTTGTGTTTCGTGAATAAACTGCATCGTCGGCATAAATTACGTGTTCGATATATTTTTGTGTAGAAATAATTTTGCTAAATTGATTAAAAGCGATAATAAATAAAGCAACAGAGAGGGGTGATCCTTGGGGGATACCGTTATGTAGAGGGAAAGTGTTAGATAGAGTGCTGTTTATTCTAACTTTAAATTTGCGATTGCTTAGAAAGTTTTTTATGATTGCGTACATTTTCTTGCCGATTTTCCATTCTTTTAATTGTTCTAGTATTACGTGAATTCCAATACGATCAAATGCTCTCTCAAATTCAGTCGACAGAATGCTTACATGGTTTTTACTGGATAGAGCTTTTGAAATGAAGTGCTGAGGATATAGTAGTACATCATCAGTACCTTGTTTTTTCATGAAGGCTGTTTGGTTAGGTGTAATAAAGTTATTGATTTTTAGGAACCACATTAGGCGTCTGGATATTATTTTTTACAGTGTTTTGCTGGTACATGGCAAAAGAGATATTGGCCTATATCCCGTGGGAGCTTAATGGTCTTTATTTGGCTTAGGGATCGGGATGACAATTGCAACTTTCCAAGCTTGAGGGAAAATACTGGATGTAAAGATGCCCAGGAAAATTTTCTGTTCCAAAGAATCGGTTGTACAATAGCTGCTTTTCATTCACAACCCCTTCTACTGTCGATTCTAACACCGATTCTTTTTGTTTGAAATTGTCCCAAAAGCAACCCCTTCTATGGCTCCAAAGTGGAACCGGTTGCTCTAGAATCAGTTCTGGAACTAGTTCTGGAACTGATTCTACGTCACCCACACCTTCCATATAGGATCCCAGGAACTGGTTCCGGAACCAGTTCCATGGAATCGGTTGCAGTGGAACCAGTTGTAGAATGGGTGTGGTTGGCTACCGATTGTAAAAAATTTTCCTGGGTGCTGTTATAAATAGTGAGTAAGTATTTTTTTGATGATGAAGACAGGTTTTTTAACAACGGATATGATATTCGGTCGCCACCTGGAGTTTTTCCTTTGGCTGAGTGTAGAGCGTCTTCTAGTTAAACCATATTAATCAAATTTTCGATTTTATTAGCATAAGTGTTATATATTTGCAGATCGTAAATATTATTAGTGATATTAGATTTGTTTTCTTGAAAGTTTGAATGGTAATTTTTGTCTTCGGATTGTTCTGACCAGTACTTTGCTAGGTGTTTTGCTATGTCAGCTGGAGATGAAATTATCCGTTTGACAAAAGAACTTATTTTATTTGCAGCATTAGGAATTTTCACTAAAGTCTATTTTCCGTGCACAATTTTAAAAAGTAAGTAATAAATTGTAACATTTATTTTTTGTATTTGTGCAATCACCGTTGTAAGGATAAGTGATAGAGTGACGAAACTTATTATTTTTCCTTAAAGCACCGTAAGTTGTTTGAGTTTTATGCGAAGAAACTGTTATACTCGATATAAAAAGACTAATTTTTCGCGACAATGAGTTTCACGTGAAAATTGTGTAGACTTTGTTTTCACGCAAATTTAATATACAAGACTATTATTTTTATTGTGAAAAAGTGACACTTTGTGTTTATTGTGATTGTTACTTGCTAATTGCATTAAAAAAATTTCCATTTTCAGAATTTAAATTTTTATTTAAGGCCTTTAAACTTTGAGTGAAAATTTTCCACGTGAAAAAGAACTTACGGTGCTTAAGCTCTTAAATTTAGTTCAAATTTAAAACTTCCTTTTCTAAAACAACCTAAGTCGAAATGAGTTACAAAATCTCAAACAATCGATTCAAAGTTTTTTTTTCAAATTTTCTTTAGACAAAAGGATTTATGCGTTTGGAGATAATTTTATCAGAGGCTGTGAAAAATAAAATTTGCAATGGAAAGAAATTGTTAGAAAATTTATACAAACAGTTTAAATCAATAGTAAAGATGTTTGTTCTTTCCTTTAAAAGTCCTTTTGTCAAAATCCAAAAAAGTTTAATAGCTTTCATGAAGTTTTAGGTCTGACAAACTCTCAGGTAATTATTTCTGTAAGCATTTAGCATTTCAGTGAACTTTATAGTGCATAAACCGGATGCAACAATATTTGATTTTCTATAATTTTGCACCATTTCAGCTATAATTTTATACCACTATATAAAGTCGGATCAAATTATGTCGCGCTATTATTCGGATACATTTATATCTGATATTATCAAATTATAACTGCATTGATGCAAACTTCCCGAATAAAAACCGTTATATCGGAAATTATATAATTTAATATTAATTTAATTTAAATTTAAATTTAAATAATTAAATTTAATTTATCTAAAAATAAGTTGGTATATGTTCGTCATTTTATAACTCGAGAACCACTCAACCGATTTACAAACCAATATATGCGTTGGAAAGGTCTACTTTTACTGATGGTTCTTAAAAAAAATTACGAAAAATGTCTAGGCGTACGGGTTATACGCACACTTTTGTGATGGTGTGTTTTTCCCATATAAAATGTGTGATCGATATACACATTTTTATTTTTCAACGGATTTTTGTCAACCGATTTTGTTGAGGCTGGTCTGTACATGGTTTATGTGAAGTTTGAACGAAATTGGCCCAGTGGTTCCGGAGATATGGCGTCCCTACATATAAAATTTTCGTGTTGCTATGACAACCAGGCCTTGGCGTTACTATGCCAACCAGGCAGCACTTATAGCATCTCATTTATCTCATCTCAATTTTTTTTGTGGAAACATTTTTTTTTTGTGGAAACTTTTTTTTTGTGGAAACACTTTTTTTTTTTGGAAACACTTTTTGTTTGTGGAAACTTTGTTTTTGTGAAATATTTTTTTTTTATGGAAAAAGTTTTTTTTTGGAAACTTTTTTTTTTGTTTAAACTTTTTTTTTGTGTAAATTTTTTTTTTGAGGAAATTTTTTTTTTGGGTAGATTTTTTTTTGTGGAAACTTTTTTTTTTGTGTAAACACTTTTTTTTTGTGGAAACACTTTTTTTGTGGAAACACTTTTTTGTGGAAACTCTTTTTTTTTGTGGAAACTTTTTTTTTGTGGCAACACAGTTTGTTTTTTGTGGAAATAGGTTTTTTTTGTGGAAACACTTTTTTTTTGGAAACACTTTTTTGTGGAAACACTTTTTTGTGGAAACACTTTTTTGTGGAAACACTTTTTTGTGGAAACACTTTTTTTTGTGGCAGCACTTTTTTTTGTTTTTTTAAACACTTTCTTTAACACACTTTCGGGAAAGAACGGGGAAATTAAACGGGGAACAAGTGGAATTGAAACTCGAGAAAATGGCAATGGAACAGAGAACAGAGGAATGTAATCTGAAACGAAATGAAACAGAACGGGAACGAATGGATTCGCAATGATCATAAACAAATCGCAAAGAGAGTCATAGTGTTATAAGAGTGACTGACTTATTTTACCCTCTAACCGGCCTATGCTTTTTCACCAAAGTATAAATAAAATCCAAAAATGAAATTTTTTGTACCTTTGATTAAGAAGATGTAACGATTTTCGTTTTTCGAAAACTGCGAAATTGAGCAAAAACGGGTCATAATTTTAATAAATACACAGTACAACAGCCAATCTGGGGGGTGAGAAATTCCAAGTCAGGGTGATGGTACTAGGTCAGTATAGTAAAACCCTCAAAGGGTTTGGCGTTCGTATGTGTCATTTTTTTTTATGACCTTTTAAATTTTTTCCTTATCTTGATGTTTTTTCGCTTAGTTGTAACATTTTGGCAAAAACGTAGTTTAACATAACTCGAGAACCACTTGTCCGATTTTGATGAAACAAATTTAGAAAAATTTAGAATTACAATTTCTTTAATCCGTTCATATAACGTTTTTCTTTATAATCAACAGTTTTGCCGGTAAAAATAAATTTGTGGAGAAAAAAAAATATTTTTTTGCCTAAAAATTAAAAATTTTTTTTTTTTAAATTCATAAAAAATCCAAAACGGAGAAAAGGATCAAGTGTTATTAATTTCATGTAAAGTCACATAACCTATAAACAAAATTTAACGCGTTCTGCTTTTATTTACAATTAAGTGAAGGTAACCCATTTTGACAAGAATATTGATATTTGTTTTTATTCAAAAAAGTGTCATTTATCGCCTTTTTCATAAATTTTCCCCAATAACTCCAGACTTCTGGCCATAAACTACTAAAAAAATTAAGTAAACATTTTTATAATTTTTTATTTTTATTTTATTTATTTATTTTTATTTATTTTAATAAATATTGCCTAGACTTTTTCGATGGTGGTTGTTCGGGACTAGTGGCATCGCATTCATTGCTATCATCAGTTTCTGAACCACACATAATGTCAATGTGTGACTCCACTGTTGGCCCTTCTGCATCTCCTGAAAATTCTTTATCATCAAGATCATCCTTGTCTTGCCACACTAACTTACTCCACCAGCAAATTTCCGCAATTATTGCACTCGGCGACTTTTTGCCTCTATATCTGTAAGTTTTTGTTTTATTAAAATGAGTTTGAAAAAATAAAAAATCAGTATTACCTCATTTCAAATGGCATAGCAACTTGATGATAGCGTTCACCTTGTTCATCAGATTCGGTAGCCAATTGTTTGCTGAAGTAGTCCAGATGATGATGTAAATAATGGATTTTCAAGGACATGTGGACACAAATTTCCGAGAATGCTCTTAACATCCTTGCGACAGAAACATCGTAGTTGTTAGAACGATGCTTTCCCAACAAGCCTTCTATTACTTCTTTGATTGCCTGCCATGCATTCAATTCAGCGTCAATCAAAATATTGTTGAATGCGTCACTTTTAATTAGCTTTCGTATATCTGGACCATTTAGTACGCCTGATTGGAAAAAATTAATTTGTTAAGATGGAAAATCATGGGAAATGAATGTGATATTATAACTTACCTTCTTTAATTTTACTTTCGCTGAGTCTCGGGTAAATTAGTTTCAAACACAAGAAAACTTCATCTCTTTTGGCGACAGTTTTGATAAAATTCTTAACAATTCCAAGTTTAATATGCAGTGGAGGCAGCAATATCTTCTCCTTCGGCACTAGAGGCTCACGAATAATATTGGCCGTTTGTAACCTGCTGTGCTCTCTGAGTTTCCATCCGTGGCATGCATATTGGTCACCGGAAAATCGTGTGTCCCAATCGCACAAAAAGCACATATATTTTATATAGCCGCTTTGAAGACCGCAAAGCATTGCTACAACTTTTAAATCGCAGCATATGCGCCACATATGTTTGGCGTAGTTAACCATTTTTAAAATATTTTCCAGTGCATCATATGTTTCTTTCGTTTCTGTACTGTAGGCGATTGGAACTGAAGGTTTTTTATTGGTCTTATGCAGTAAAACCGCCTTCAAGCTGAGTTTTGAACTGTCAATAAATAATCTCCAGTCATCTGCTTCATATTTTATTTCCATTGCGTCCATCAATTTTCCTACATCCGGGCAATATCCAGAAGTTTTTTCATCATTCACAAGGAATAAACTTTGGAGTGTTGCCTGACGACTTCGATAAGCTGAGACTTTCACACTGGGTGCCAACAAATTGTTTGATTTCAAAATGGAAGCCAGCTCTTCCGATTTATGCTGTGTTAATTCCAACTTGGCAACAATTGAAATAAGCTTATTTTGATTTATTAAAATTGGCTCATTGGATACTGATGGCTCATATGGGGAATCATCACGTGCATGATATGTCGGAGCAGTCGTAGAAGAGAAAATATCTGGGCTAGAAGCTTTTGGCACAGGAATGTGGTCCGAATGAGGCAATGGTGTTGCGGCACTTGGAACACCAACGTAATTATACGATTTTCTTATCCTTTTTGCGGCTCCTTTATTCGCACATGCATAGCAATTCAATGGATTGTGATCTTCGCCAGGATTAGTCCAAGTCATTGGGATACCGAATGGCATACTTTCACGTCTTCTATTTTTCCAATCCATTAGACGGTTGTAGCAGCTTTTACACACTATATTTGGTACCCAATTTTCGTTCACTATAACATTTTGGTTGAAGTACATCTCGTATGTTTGAACAAAATCAGTACTGAAATTTCCCCTTTTTTTATGTGTTGAGACATATTGACCACAGCAGTAGCAAAAGCTATTTATATCTGGCTTGCACAGTTCCATATTCTGTTCTCTTTTGTTCACTTTTAAAAAACTGGAGAAAAATCACTTTTACTGTTCGCGTTCGTCGGCACTTGTTGAATGACAAAAATCACAGAACCAGTGTGAGAAAGAGAAGAAGTATAATGACAATGCATGTTTTATGTGAACATTACAGAACCAGTGTTGCCACATCAATATTTCTCTTTTAGTACAGTAGAAAAATATGAGAGAGTTCGGCTTGTGAGTGTCAATGTTTTCTCCAAATAATGTTGTGCATATCTGGAGCAAATTTTTGAAATTCATACATTTACCTAATTGTGAATAAATGAGAAACGCGTGCATCGATTTTCATGATCTATGCCTTTTTTTGCTCATGAGTTATGTGACTTTACGCGAAAGTAATTAGTTTTGGCACTTTTTTCCATTTTGGATTTTTTATGAATTTTTAAAAAAAAATATTTAAATTTTTAGGCAAAAAATACTTTTTTCCCTTCATACATTCATTTTTAACTTCGAAAGTGTTGCACATATAGGAAAACGTTATATAAACGGATTAAAGAAATTGTAATTCTAAATTTTTCTAAATTTGTTTCATCAAAATCGGACAAGTGGTTCTCGAGTTATGTTAAAGTACGTTTTTGCCAAAATGTTACAACTAAGCGAAAAAACATCAAGATAAGGAAAAAATTTAAAAGGTCACATACGAACGCCAAACCCTTTGAGGGTTTTACTATACTGACCTAGTACCATCACCCTGACTTGGAATTTCTCACCCCCCAGACAATAATCCCAAAAATGTTCCATAGTGATATTGGTACTAATTAGGGTATTCAATCGATTAATCGAACAATTTTTCTCAAAAATGGTTCGAATAATTTAAAATGTCCAAAATTCGAATAACGAATAATTCGAATAATTTCATACGATTAATCGATTAATCGAAATTGGTAGAAAATTACAAAAATGTTTAAAAAATATAAATTTCTGATTAAAGTAAATGTGCTAAAATCTCAAAACTTTTTTAAAAAATTGTAATAAATAATTTGCTGTAGGCTTGTACCTAACCGGATTTCATTCTGGTCTAAAAAAATAATTAAGGTACGACCTTTTAGAATTTATGGAAATATTTGATAGCTTCAACTCAATAAGAATTTCATGTTTTCAAGTGGGAGCATTTATAAACTAAACACGTGCACAGATACAACTACTTGTACAAGTTTCGGTATGTCTACTGATGTGAATACGTATTGATAAATTCTACGCTGCCAATAAATATATTGTGAAAATTTCGACCAATTCAACCACATGTCTTCCTTCGACCTCTTTTTCACTAATTTTATTAAAATTAAATACAATTTTTTGTTTTAATTGAATTTTATTAATTTTTAAATACAAATTTCACAACAAATTTATGTGCTAATTCATAAAAAAAAATTATTTGGTATTTGAAGCGTGCTATAGTTAAAGTGCATATTTCGCTTAATAAAGAGTTATTAGAAATCTTGATTCATAATCGTATTTTAACTATAAATTAATTTTTCGATTTGATACTGGCAACACTATTGTTTATTTTCTCTCTTCTCCCAAATAAGTCGTAAGTGATGCACAAATTTAGTAAACGATTGACTCGGTAATCGGAAGTGGAAATGTATTTTCTTAAATTAGAGAACTAATGATGTGCTAAGATAAATTTAAAAGCCATTAAAAATATTTTTTTTTATTTATAAAGCAAATCAATGGAAATGTGTATAAAAAAGTAATTTTTTAGAACATATTATTCGAAGCATACAAAAGTAATCGAATTTCGAATAATGTTTTGACAGTCTGTACATCACTATTGTTTTGTTTTTCTTTTTAATTTTATTTTTACATTTTTTTTTTAATTTTTTTCGAAAAAGGTCATTGGCTACGTAATTGTTGTAGCTTTTTTCAGTTTGATGGATGCAAGTTGTTAGAAGCCACACATTCTAGGGATGGGATGGCTTTAATAAATCATTTCATGCCTAAAAATTAAATAATTAACAATTAAATGGTGGCTTCCTCACTCCAAACTTTATAAAACGTTTAAAGTTGATGAGTACCAACTATAAACCTTTATTATTTTCTTCGTTATTAAGCAAATATGAATACTGTTTTTCACAAATAAGCTTAAAATCCTGCAATAAAGCTATTGTAAAAGTTTATGAATTAGACCATTAATCTTTAGTCACTTGATTATTTGTTTCCACAACAATTACTTGAAAATATTTGTGGTACAATAAGTATTTGAGAACAAGAAACAAATAAATGCTTAACTCAATGCAAAACAAGAAATAACTGGTATTGTGTTTATGAATAAAGTGAGTGCGTTGAAAGAAAACATAACAATATCAGTTACACTTCTTCTCTTATTTATACCAATAGTAACAGTTATGTATATGGTATATTTGTTTTGGAAATACTTTAAGATACAGAAGTGCACGTCTTTATTATTAACATCTTAAATCCCAAAGAAAAAACAAAAACAACATAATACTATCACAAATTGCTTTGTCACCTTCCAAGTTACTACTCTGCTGTTGTGACTTATCTAGTAAAGTAGTGGTATCTATTTACGTATAATAAATTTTTAATTATTTTTTACGACTTTTTAAACGTTGCTATTAAACGAAAGCATTAATAATTAATAATTATTAGAATTATTAATTATAATTATAATTATAATTAATGCTCAATGTAATAAAGCTTGTTTAGTGAGCACTCTGAATTTATAAAATAAAGGGATGGTTGTACGGAAACGTAAAAGGGAAAATCAATTCTCAAAAGAATTCCTCTCTACATTTACGTTTTTTATGTATTCAATGCATACGAAAGAGCCACAAATTAATGTAAGGTGTCTTATATGCTTCTTTAACTCTATAACTCATTGCGGTGTGGTTCTCCCCGATTTGGATAAAATTTTAATATGTGAAAGAGGGGACAGAAAAAATAAAAATAATGACAAAATCCGATCTCAATTATTAAATTATTTTATTTTTGTGAATTTCAGAAGAGCTACTGAATTTACTTTTGTACCTTTTTTTAAATAAAATTATTAAAATAGAATCCTGTATGTGCTTGGACCAAAGTAATAACTTTTTTAAAAGCTAAATCTGTAATCTTACTTTGTGTGTATTATCAATGGTTTAAAAGTAACTTAAATAAATTTTTCAGGATTTTGAAAATTGTGTTAGTTTCAGAATATTAGTTGGCGAACTTTTGTTGAAGCTGTTTATTTCATAGCCCTGGTATATTATTTTACTTTGGTGGGGTTAAGTGCTATGGGAATAGTGAAGGAGGACACTGTATTAGCGATAAAAAAATCATACACATTATTCTTCCAAATTGATGTTGCGGACGATGGGGATCGAACCCGCAACCACATGTGTAACAGTTCAACGCGCTAAACATTACACCACAGCTCTCACATCGTCTTCGTTCTTTATTGTTAATTATTAAGTGTGTCTATTTGATTTTATTTTTACTTAAAAAGTAGAAAATTTGTTTTAACCTAAGCTTCCTCTGAATAATAAATTTTGCAATTATTTATTTTTTATATAAGCTCCTAATAAGCATTCTCATTGAAAGGGGCTTTTATTTTAAAGATTAATATTAATAAATATTTAATTAATTAATATAAAATTAAAGATTAATAAAAAACATTGTGTTTTATTTTCATAAAAATATTTAATTCCTATACAAAACAAATTACATTTTAAACTTTAAGGTACGCTAACAACGTAGCGGGCTTACCCCATACGACAAAATTCGTTTTCGGTTTAACTGACATCCCAGAAACTAGGCCTAAGGCACGCCGCTAAATCTAGCGGGCTTGCCTGCTTGTGTTTATATATAGTCCAGTGTGGTAACTTTGGCCCTTGTATAATCCAAATGTTTGTATATTCTTGAACAAGTTGTTTGGTTTCGTACGTTTTCATAATGCTGCTGTTCACGTATGCTCTGTAGCAGTTGACTATTTTGAGCCATCCAATGAAGTTCATCTAGCGGTGTACTAGACCAGGAAGTATTATTATTGTTGGCAATTGTTTTTAAATCCTTGACCCAAAACAGATTCTTCCGAAAGAGTATTTGGGTAATTTGAAATGGTAGTCTACTCGGTTGATACTGAAACAACTCGAGTTACATATTGTAGATGAAGTTGTAAGGTGTATAAGTTATTACTTTCGGCACCAGTTTCAAGCATAAGAGCGTAATTCGTTGTACATTCAGGAAGTCTTCAAATTTGTTTCATATAGTGTCGTTGTAGTAAGTATTACTCCTAAATAGTTGTACTCGTTGGTAATTACAACCTCATTTCCCTTGAACATCCACTTTTCTTTCATTTCCAATTTTTCTCCGTTTCTAAAAACCAATATTTGTGATTTGTTTTAGTTCACCTCAAGATTCCATAAGTCGCAATAGTTTTCTAAATTGTGTATCATTTTTTGAAGAGTATCTATGTCATCTGACACAACCCAGCAAAATCTATCATTACCAAATAAGTGGTTATATAATAAAACTTCATAGCTCCGCACAACGTATTTTTTGCCGTCTAAACTCATTATTTTTGTTTGGCGTGGTCGTTTTTATAAGATTCACGCTTACGCGCTCGCTTACGAAAAAATGAGAAATAAGTGGTTATGAGATTTTGAATAATAAGTGGTTACACACATACTTACAAAAAGTTGAATTATAAGTTGTTATCCGATTGCTTACTTAATTCTTAAAAATAAGGAGTTAAGCAAATACTAACATATTACCTTAAGAAAATACATTCAGAAAAATTTAAATATTTTCTAGTTTGTAATTTTAGGACTCGTCATAAAAATTTAAACATAAAACATATTTACATATAATAAATAAAAATGTATAAAATTTAACTGTGTAAAAAGTACTTATTTAAAATATTACGAGTAAGTCATTATTTTATATTTAGAAACAATGAATACAATAGGCCGTTATTAGGAAATCATTATTTTATATTATAAAATAATGCAAAAGGTAATGATATATCATTTTTGGTAATGCAGATAGTAATGAGGTGTCACTACCAATATTTTGCTCGGAATGACGATATCATCCGCGTACATCAAAAGTCTGATATTTAGATCTTCCAATTTTATACCACCACCAAGACATTCATGTAAATCATTGATAACAGTGAGAATAATAGGGCAGATAATTATGTCTCTCTACATCAAATTAGATATGATTATATCGGTTCAAAATCCGGATAAGATTCTTTATTATTCAATCTATGTATATCTTATCCGATATAATTTTATCCACCATTCTTCGGATCATAGCATATCTCCAATTATATTAAACTAGCGGGCGAAGCCCGCTACGTTGTTAGCGTGCCTTAAAGTTTAGAACAAGGTTGGTTACCGAAACGAATAACGGTAAGGGTAACGGTATTTAATTTCATTTGTTTCGGTAACGGTATTTAAGACTGTTTCGGTAACGGTATACCTTTATCGAAACAGCAATACCGGTACGTACCGGTATTACAAATTATGTTAAAAACATATAAAAACAAGTAAAAACTTAACATATATTTAATTTTACGTGTTAAAAATACATATCCCTTGTAAAAAAAATAATATGATGTTATATGTAATGATATCTTATTTAATATAATTGGAGATATGCTATGATCCGAAAAATGGTGGATAAAATTATATCGAATAAGATCTAAATATATTGAATCATATAGAATCTTATCCGGATTTTGACCCGATATAATTATATCTAATTTGATGTAGAAAGACATAATTATATAACGCTTCATACTTCAAGATCAAAACAAAAACTATTAAAAAGTACTGAAAAATAACACCCTTAAGTTAAGAATTAAAAATTTAAATACAAATTTAGAAGAAGTTGTACATAATTGTAACCAAGCATTTTAAGCCTTCTCATATAAACTTGTATTCTACCCGTAAACTGTATAATTCTGGTATGTTTATGAGTTTAATGTCAAATTCCATACATAAAAATATGGCTTGTATTTATACAAGGTTTACAAGGAATTTAGGAGTTGTAATGAGTACGCTTTTTAAATTTTGAAATCATACATAAATATATCTCAAAAAAACATAGAATTTTTTTACATTGCGCTATACTTAAACATATCTAAAACAAATTAGAAAAAAAATTTAACATTGAGCTATATAAAACTTTATATATTTTCGATAAAGCCATTTTTAATTATATATGACGATGTATTAAAATTGTCATAGCATATGTAAATAGATATGGCACATATAAATATATATGGGGACATGTATATTTATACTGATCTATATATGACATCATATAAGAAATTTTTGAAAAACTCAAAGCTACCCGAGTAAAACGGGTTATATATTATTTTATGTTATTTAATACAATTATATCTCGTTATATATTGCTTTGTATGGAACTATATATAATAAGACGTAATTTTCGTCTTTCGAAAAAATTTTATATGACCCAATATCTAAATATATCTTTTTACATATGTTGTCATATTTAATCAGATCTCGACCATGGAATTTAATTTGTAAGACCAAATATAGCCCAGTTTCATGTTTAATTTAAATTTCATTTAAGATTTTATCGAAATCAATTACAATCCATTTTTAATTGGAAAATATTTTTTACAAAAACAAATTTTGATATAAAGTTCAAGTGATTTAAAAAATAATAACATGAAAACGAGAAACCGGTAAAATATTTTTGAATAGAATCTGAGTGATATTATCTGACAGATGGCCCATACATTATCGACATTGAAAATATGTTAAAAGAGTTAAATACTTAACATACGCAGTCAGACTTTGTATGGGATTTCGTACCACATATGTATAGCAACAAAACAAGCATATTGATTTGAAAAAGAAACATTTATTTTCCCTATATAATCTATGGTATATTCTTGTTTTAAATGAACTCTTAATATCTTAGTAAATTCAAATTGAAATTCAAATTGAAATTCATTTTCATTTAAAATGTTATAAATTTACATCGAAACAACAGATTATTTTATTTTCAAATTGAATATTGGGTCATATTAATAAAAGTTAGCCAATTCTTCGAAGTAATTATTTTGGTTTAGGAATAACGTACCACCAAATTTATCCATAGGCTTGAAGGATACCATAAAATATAAATGAAAATTAAAACAAAAAATTGTCTACCCGCAAGCAGACTATAAATGCAAATAGAAAGACTAAAATTGTGTAATAAATAACTTAAAAACCTAATAAGTAATTCCCCCATTAGTTAAATCTAGTTTTTTATTCACCATTTACAAATTTAAAACACTTTTAAACGATTATTTCATGACATTTAATTTTATTAAAAACTGTTTCATGTCAAATTTATTATCACAATTTATTATCAATTTTTCCCATTTTTTTTAAGTGAAAGCCCAAAAATAAAAGATTCCTTTGAACATATCTCACTTTCAAAATGAAAATCTCTCCAGTAATGATTTATGGAAAATTATTTGAAATTTAATTTTATTTTGAATTTTTTTATGGATTATTCCTAAACTATACTATAGCTCGTATAAGTACTGATTAATGTGTAGATACTTTTTATGTATGCAGTTTGATATCAAGACTCGCAAACTTACTAGATTTGCTTAGTTCACACGATACACGAAACCGTACCAACCCCGTACCAAACCCCCATTATTTTTCAGTACAATATTTAATAAAAACAGAAATATGAAAATTTTTATCCAACTGTACCTAATTGCATCAACTTTTAAATATTAAGATATTATTTCATACAATAATGTCTGGTCAAAATTCGGATTAAATTGTATATAATTTAAAGTAATTAAATCCAATTTTATCCACGTAGATAGAATTGTATTCACCATTTTTCGGATTAAATTGTATGCGATTAGTTATTGTATTATATCAAATTATATATGTCACCATATCATCTTTTTTAATCGGGTATACATAATTATATCCGCAAAGATATAGTGTTACACTTGACTATATATAAACATATTAGTCCATATTAAATTATATAATTCCTATATAACTATTTTTACTCCGGATTATAAACTTTAAATTCAATGCTGGTAGTTTTAATAACTAAAATTATTATCGACAAATTTTTTTGTAGAAAAAAAAAACTGAAAATTATTACAAAGTCAAAAAACTTGCATTTTTATATAAATTAATAAATACCGGTAACTACCATTAAAAACAACGGTATCGGTAACGATAACGGTATTTGAAAATTTTTTAGATGTATTGGTAACGGTAACGGTATTCAATTTGAAACGGTATTTTAGCGATAACGGAATTATAACGATAACGGTAACCAACCTTGGTTTAGAATTAAATTTATTTTAGATAAAATAAAACACAATATTTGTTTTTAAGGTAAAATAATTGTTAAACCGAGTAAAAAAAATAATATGATGTCATATGTAATGATATCTTATCTCTATATATAAAAGAATAACGTGACTGACTGACTGACTCAACATCGCCCAGCCCAAACCGCCGAAGCTAGGAAGTTGAAATTTGGTATGTAGGTTCCTCTTTCGGCGTAGACGTCCGCTAAGACGGGATTTTTGGAAATTCCTACCGGAACGGGCAAAAAGGGGAAAAGTCTCCCCCTTGGCGGCCGGCCAAAACCCCTTTGGCTAGAAAGCTCAAATTTAAGATATGTGTTCCTTGGAGTATGGGCTAACTTTTCTGGAAAGTACTTTCTGGAATTTTGGACAGGGACGTTGTAAAAATGGGGGTTATAAAGGGGAAAAAGGCCCCCCTTGACGGCCTGCCCAAACCACTGGAGGTAGGAAGTTGAAATTTGGTATAAAGGTTCCTCCACTATCGTAGACATCCACCAAGACGGGAGTTTTGGAAATTTTTACAGGGACGGGCAAAAAGGGGAAAAAGTCTCCCCCTTGATGGCCTGCTCAAACTGCTGGAGCTATGAAGTTGAAATTTGGTATGTAGGTTCCTCGACCGGTGTAGACGTCCGTTGAGACGGCATTTTTGGAAATTCTTATCGGGAGGGGCTAAAAGGGGACAAAAAAAGTACCTTTTTCCAGAAAAGTACCTTTTCTCAAAATAAGTACCTTTTCCCAAAAAAAGTACCTTTTTCCCAAAAAAGTACCTTTTTCCAAAATAAGTACCTTTTTCCAAAAAAAGGTACCTTTTTCCAAAAAAAGTACCTTTTTCCAAAAAAAGTACTTTTTCCAAAAGAAGTACCTTTTTCCAAAAAAAGTACCTTTTTCCAAAAAAAGTACCTTTTTCCAAAAAAAGTTCCTTTTTACAAAAAAAGTACCTTTTTTAAAAAAAGTACCTTTTTCCAAAAAATGTACCTTTTCCAAAAAAAAGTTCCTTTTCCAAAAAAAGTACCTTTTCCCAAAATACATACGTTTTTACAAAAAAAATTCCTTTTTCAAAAAAAGTACCTTTTCCCAAAAAAAGTACCTTTTTCTAAAAAAAATGTTCCTTTTCCCAAAAAACATAAATTTTTTCAAAAAAATACCTTTTTCAAAAAAAGTACCTTTTCAAAAAAAAAGTACCTTTTCCCAAAAAAAAGTACCTTTTTCTAAAAAAAGTTCCTTTTTCCAAAAAAAATTCCTTTTTCCAAAAAAAGTACCTTTTTCCAAAAAAAGTACCTTTTTCCAAAAAAAATTCCTTTTTCCAAAAAAGTACCTTTTTCCAAAAAAAGTACCTTTTTCCAAAAAAAAGTACCTTTTTTAAAAAAAGTACCTTTTTCCAAAAAATTTACCTTTTTCTAAAAAAATGTACCTTTTCCCAAAAAACATACATTTTTCCAAAAAAAATACCTTTTTCAAAAAAAGTACCTTTTCCCAAAAAAAGTACCACTTTCTAAAAAAATGTTCCTTTTCCCAAAAAACATACATTTTTTCAAAAAAAATACCTTTTTCAAAAAAAGTACATTTTCCAAAAAAAAGTACCTTTTCCCAAAAAAAGTACCTTTTTCTAAAAAAATTTTCCTTTTCCAAAAGAAATACCTTTTCCAAAAACAGTACCTTTTTCCAAAAAACATACATTTTTCAAAAAAAAACACCTTTTTAAAAAAAAATACCTTTTCCAAAAAAGTACAAATAAAGTACTTTGTAAAAACAAAGTATCTTTTTCCAAAAAATTTCGTTTTTCCAAAAAGTACCATTTAAAATAATATATAATTTCAAAAAAACTACTTTTTTTCCTCCCCCCACGGATATCTCCACTAAAACAAGGTTTCTTGATATTCGGCATAGACGTGCGCTAAGACGGGATTTTTGGAAATTCCTACCGGAACGGGCAAAGAGGGGAAAAGTGTCCCCATAAACAGTCTCACAAATTGGAAAAGTGCCTGCCCAAACCACTGGAGGTAAGAAGTTGAAATTTGGTATAAAGGTTCCTCCACTGTAGTAGACATCGACTAAGTTTGTATTTTTGGAATTCCCTACAGGATATCCCAAAAGGAAACTCGGTATGTGAGTTCCTCCTTCTGTGTAGGCGTCCGCTTAGACGGAATTTTTGAAATTCCTATCGGGAGGGGAAATAAGGTAAAAGTCTCCTCCTGACGGCTTGCCCAATCCCTTTTGGTCAACCTAAAATTTTAAATATGTATTCCTTGGAGTAGGACTAACTCACCAGCAACGTAATTTTTCTATTTTGGAACAGGAACATAGTAAAAATGGTGGTTGAAAGGGAAAAATGTCCCCACTAACGGCCTGCCCAAACCGCTTTGGCAATGCAGTTGAAATTTGGTATGAATGTTCCTCATCCATCGCAGATAGCCGCGAAGATGGAATTTTTGTAAATTCCTAAAGGGAGGGGCAAAAAGAAGAAAAGCCTCACCTTGGGCGCCTGTAAAAACCCCTTCGGCTAGAAACCTGAAGCTTAAAATGTGGGTCCCTGGAGTAAGGGCTAACTTATTAGAAAGATATTTTTTTGAATTTTGGACAGGGTCGTTATAAAATGGGGGCCCAAAAGGGGAAAGTGGCCCCTTAACGACCTGTCCAAACTGCTGGAACTAGGAAGCTGAAATTCGGTACTTAGGTTCCTCTTCCAGCCTAATTCCAACCGGGAGGGACAAAAAAAGAAAAAGTGTCCCCCTTGACAGCCTGCTCAAACTGCTGGAACTAGGAAGCTGAAATTCCCTGTCGATGGATTTTCGGAAATTCCTACCGAGAGGGGCACAAATAGTAAAAGTTGGCTAGAAACCTAAAATGTAAAACATATGTTACTTGGAGTATGGGCTCACTTACCGGGAAGGTGCTTTTTGTACAGGGACATTGCAAAAATGGGGATTAATGAAGCGAAAAGTGCCGCTTAAAGGCCTGCCTAAACCGCTGGAGGTAGGAAGTTGAAATTTGATATTAAAGTTCCTCCTCTATTGTAAACATCCGCTAAGATGAGATTTTTGGAAATTTCCACAGGTAGGGTCAAAAACAGGAAAAGTCTCCCCCTTAACGGCCTGGCCAAACTGCTGGATCTAGGGAGCTTAAATTCGGTATTTGGGTTCCTTCTCCAACGTAGACGTCCCCTAAGACGGTATTTTTGGAAATTCGTACCGGGAGGGGTAAAAAGGGAAAAAACTTCCCCCTTGATAGCCTGGCCAAACTGCTGGATATAGAGACCTAAAATTATGTATGTAGTAGGTTCCTCCTCCAACGCAGACGTCCTCTAAGACGGAATTTTTGGAAATTCCTACCGGGAGGGGTAAAAACGGAATAATTCTCCCCTTTGATGGCCTAACCGAACCCTTCGGCTAGAAACCTGTAATATATAACATGTTTTCCTTGGAGTATGGGCTAACTTATCGACAAGGCATCTCTAGGACTTTGGACAGGAACGTGGTAAAAATGGTGGATCAAAAGGGGAAACTTGCCCCCCTCTTAACGTCTGCGTCTTTAGCTAGAAATCTAAAACTTAAAGAACAAGTGTATATGGAACACTAAAATTATGAAACTAAATAGGAAACGAGTGGAATTGAAACACTACACAAGTGGAACGAAATGGATATAAACGTTGAACGAGTGGAATTGAAATTATAGACAATGCAAATGGATTGGAAGAGGGAATTACCTGTTCAAACATTATCCACGGAATATGAAACTTATGTAGCATTGAAACATACTCTCGAAAAAGTTAAACAAGTTTTCTAAAAGAGAAAAAACCTTAGAAAAGGAATGGAACTTATATATTCCGATATTTAAACTTCATGTAACGAAGCACCGGTGAAAGAAACCGACGCAGTAAATTTTCCAACTGAATTTGTGAATTTACTTGAATTGCCAGGTCTACCTTTACATAAACTGGAATTAAAAAAAAAAAACTTTAAGGCACGCTAACAACCCTGCTTTACGTTATTTATTTTCATTCCAAACACAAATGAACAAAACTACTTACGGGTCTATCTACCTAAGTTCGCACTTTACCAAATTATCTTAACATACATACGTATATTGCAATTTATTATGGATTCATTACTAACAATCCACTTTCATGAGAAAAAGTGATCAAATATTTATTTATTTTAAATCCATTGTTGTGCAGAATTATTTATTTGTGGTGGTTGTGTGAAGGATTTTATTATAAAAACTGTACTTTAAATAAAAAGCGAATTTAAAAAAAATTGTCGTTGTTAGCGTGCCCCTAAACTTTAAGGCACGCTAACAACGTAGCGGGCTGTGCCCGCTAGTTAAATATAATTACAGATATGCTATGATCCGAAAAATGGTGGATAAAATTCAGATAAGATCTAAATATATTGAATCATATAGAATCTTATCCGGATTTTGACCCGATATAATCATATCTAATTTAATGTAGAGAGACATAAGTGTATAACGCTTTATATTTCAGGTTAAAAACAAAAAATAATAAAAAATACATACTAAAAATTAACACCCTTAAGAATTCAAAATTTAAATAAAAATTTAAGTATTTAGAAGAAGGTGTACATAATTGTAACCAAGCATTTTAAGCCTTCTCAAATAAAATTGTATTCTACCCGTAAACTGTGTAAACCTGGTATGTTTACGAGTTTAACCCTCTAATGCTCTTTCTTCTGATTGCGATAATATTTAAATTATATATTTGGCATTGAAAATCTACTATGGAAGAAATATTTAAATTCTAATTTATCGCTTTATTTAGGCGATATCGCATAATAAAGGTTGAAGACGAATCAAGGAATCCAGTAGTTAAAAAATTTCGGTTTTTGCTATAAATAACACTATCAATAAAATAAAATCACGTACTGAAAATTGATCATTTAGTCTTGTTCTTTCAGAAGTTATGGCGATTTTCTTAATCTGTGTTTAATTTCAGCTAGTTTTTGAGTTAGAGATATATTCGCAAGATGTATCCTGACTAGGGTTTGGGATTTCCCGGACTTTTTTATTTCCCGGGAAACGGGAATGAAAAAATTTGATTCCCGGGATTCCCGGGAAATATTTTTAAACAAAATTGTTAATGAAAACCACCTATATAAGTAATTTTTGTTAAAAAAACACTATTTCAGTACAAATGCAGTCTGTGTAGTGAGAATTCAAAGTAAAAAATATCAGAATGTTGAACATTTGATTTCACATAAATTACTCGCAGCACTGCCAAATGAATTGCATGATTCCAGCAGAAAGCACCTACTACTGGACTGTCGGAAACAAACCGTTTCATCACACTTGGCCCATTAGATATGGTGGCCACAATGTTATTTTCCAAAGACAAATAAAACTCTGTAGTCTTATTTCTACAATTCTTCTTATTTCATCAACATTACATCTTCCTGATATATAAACCAACCCCAGGTTATAAAATGAATTATTTTCGTTTATACATATGTTCAAATATCTCTTTTGTGATATTCTTGTCCATTCATCTAAGATTATAGTAAATCTCCTATTGTTAGAAATATTGCTCGATATTTCTTTTATCATGATATCTTTTACATGATTGTAGTAATTTAATATAATGTTCTTTACATTGGTTTCATTTTTTTGCAATGCCAGTTTTTTATTATAAAAACTTTCTCGAATAAACGAAGATCTAGTTATGGTGCGGATTGACTGCGGCTAATTTGGATACCTACCATAAAACCTTTAATGCCTATTCAGCTTACACTTTTTTTCTTCGGGTACTTTACTAATTTTAACTGAAACGTTATTCTTGTTGTTGTTTTCTGACCATCAATTTTTTTTTTTTTTTGTGAACCAAATTTAGATGTCGGATAACCAAATTTAGATACCACCGTTAACCATTAGTCTTTTCTTTTCACATTTATTAATGAAAACGTTACTTATAAAATTATTGACCCTTAATATAGAGGAGTATTTTAAATTTAAAGTCGACTTTATTATTAATCAAACAGTTTTGTCCATTTTGTGTATGAAAACCTTACAAAAATATTTATATTTTCAAATATTTTGATTGGTTGAAAATAAATTAACCAATTAGAATGCTCTAAAAATAAACCAAGTCAAGGTATACTGCCACCCAATATTTTAACTAAAGTCGACTTTACCTAAATTATACATTTGAAAAATTTAGATAGTAAGGGCGATTATTTGTAAGAAACAAAGCTTTTTTTTCATATTTCTTTTAAACATTTTACCAAGTTTTTAGGTTTTACTACTTAAATTTTGAATAAGTTATGCGAAAAATCTTTATTAGTTGAAATGCTCCTAATTACTTGGCAAAGATTTTATTTGTGTGTCAAATAAATGTATTCCCTTTTAAAAGATTTTAACAATGACATTTTTGTTTTAGTATTTAAAATGTTTTTTATGACTAAAATTAAAAAATCCTATTCGAAACAAAAACAATTTAAAAAATTTAATATTTTTAAAATTTCCCGTTTTCCCGGGAAAAATATATTATTTTCCCGGGAATTCCCGGCAAACTTTTCCCGGGATTTCCCGGGAATTCCCGCCCGGGAATTCCCGAACCCCAAACCCTAATCCTGACGTTATACTGTGAGCCCTGGAGCAAAATTTGTAGCTGATTTTATAAGTAGAGACTCTAAGCTAGCTTCGGTATTGTCGATAATGTATGCCAGATCGTAAATGTATTTTTGACGATTTTTCAAATATTTTTTACGGTTTTAAAAAGATAATTTTTTTAAATTTACAAAATTTTCTTTGCAATAAAGGAATTAAATATGCTAAAATCCCAAAAGTATTTTACAAATTGTGAAAAATAATCTGTTTTTTTTCACTTTACATGATTCTCGCTTGAAAATCGTTCGTGAGATCATAAAAATGTTAACACACATTTTTGCATATAACTTTCGTTTAAAGCTTCTCATATTTTTTTTTCGGCAATTTACATTTTAAAAATATGTCAGTTAATAAATTAATTTACATCATGAGTTTTAATTTGCAATTTTTTACACAATGGACGATGAAAGAAAAGTGCGTTCAAAAATAATTAAATATTTTTAACAAAACTAAACATGGACATACAAAAAAATTGCCAAAGAGACTAATGTACGCCGCCAAACAGTTTCAAAAGTGGTCAAAATGTATCTGGAACACCTAACAATTGAAAGGAAGCCGGGAACAGGAATAACGACTGGTTATAGTAACATTGGTAAGGCATATAAAGTTAAAGCATCCTTTAGAGAGCTCCTAACACATCTGGCAGAAAAACAGCTCGGTTAGCCCAATGCTCGGAATTTTTTGTACGTAAAGTGAAACGTAAGACAGGACTAAAGTCCTACAAAGTTCAAAAAGTTCCCGATAAAAACGCTTTTAAAAATTTGGAGGCCAAATCAAATTTATACAAAAATACAACTGTTGTGTAATGGACGACGAAACGTATGTCCTGGCTGATTTTTCGCAGCTCCCTGGTTAAGAATTTTATGTTTCCGATGTTCCAGGAAATGTTGGGGAAAAATTTAGGTCGATAAAGCAAACGAATTTCCCTAAAAAACTCCTAGTATGGTAACCATATGTAGCTCTATAAACAGCCAAATTTATATCAAGGAGTGTTTGCAGAAGAGACTTCTACCATTTTTGAGTCAGCACAATGTATCCACTTACTATTGGCCCGATTTAGCATCTTGTCACTACAGCGAGAAAGCGCTGGAGTGGTATAATGATAATAATGTAGTTTTTGTAAGTACTAAGAGAGGCAAATCCACCAAACTGCCCGGAGCTCAGGCTAGTGGAGAGATATTGGGCTCTTGTTAAAAGAGAATTAAAGAGCACAAAAAATGTCCATAAAAGCCTTAATTGGAGGGTTTCCGGAAAAAGTGGATAACTTTGTTCGTAGTGGTTAGAATTCCATGCGGTTTTTTTGTTTGATTTTATATTAAATTTCATTTAATAAAAATTTGGTTTGAAGTCTCAAAATACAGTGGTTTGTTTTTTATTTAACTTTATATGTGTTAACATTTTTATGATCTCACTCCTTATATTTTCTATTGATATAATATAACTTGTTTAATAAAAAAATGTTATTTAGCGAAAAACTGTTTAATATCTGAAGACCGCTTTTTAGCGGCCTTGGGCATTAGAGTGTTAATGTAAAATTCCATACATAAAAAATATGGCTTGTATTTATACAAGGTTCACAAGGAATTTACGAGTTATAATGAGTACGCCTTTTATATTTTGAAATCATACATAAATATATCTCAAAATAACATAGAATTTCTTTACATTGCGCTATACTTAAATATATCTAAAACAACTTAGAAAAAAATTTAACATTGAGCTATGTAAAACTTTATATGTTTACCGTATAACAACGTTTTAACTATTTGCGAGGGTATCACTTAGTCGCTGCCAGGGTCCGTACGACTCCGAAGGAGTAAAACAACCAGCGCTCGTTTTCTTTCAAAATTATATATACATTATCACTTTATTTATAAAAAATTTCTTTTTCACCCGAACTTACACGAATTTTGAGTGTAAGCTGACCAATATAGTCCGCCCACCTACTAACTTAAGTTCCAAGTAAAACCTAAACATGCATCTCCGTTTTACTTGCTAACTGTCAGTCAACCGTACTACCTTTAGTAAAGTCCGAAACATACGTCTCAATGACTTGCCTGGTTGAATGCCACGCACTAACTAACTCTCCATATGCTGTGTACCCCTTTTTATATCATCCAAAAATGTTCACACCTACACTAACCAGCACATGTATACCAAAATGATGTTTGTTGACAACTAGTGATTGAAAATAATATGTTATCGATAACATGAACAGCTGATCTCACACAGGGTTGTCACCCATAATTAAAATTAACGGACAATAATATTAGTTACTAAGAAAAATCATAAGATGCATATATGATTACTTTAATTCATATTATTTAATAGGAAAAATCATATACGAAAATTTATATAATTAATTCATTGCATTTGTGTGGGCCAAAACGACTTCTATGGACTTTGGTCCTTACACGTTCCCCTCTCCTTGGGTGCAGACTGTCTTATCTACGTCCTCTTCTTGGCATCAGCTAGCGGATCCTGCGACACCCGTGTTATCTTTGTTAGACCTGACTGTCTAAGCATCACCCGGAACCTACCCTCGGGTATGTTGAGCAGGAGGTTTACCCTTCTTGACGTGGATGGACGGTCGCGGGCAGCTGTTATCATTGGAAGCAATTTGTCAATTATGTCTTGTGGGATTCCCGTTGTAATTAAATTTGTGAAATTGGTTTCTGGGACCTTGTTTTGTTCTTGTACCCATTGTCGCACATGTACCACCTTGCTTACTTCAGGAACGGCCTCCACTGCATCTTCTTGTAAGGTTGTCAGTGATTGTGTTGTACCGCGACCCAGTTGTTCTTCCCGACATTCCTCTGGGACTATTTCGAGCGGTGTCGTGCGAGCCGTAATAGACTTTGATGATAGTTTCGATAAGGATGACGTCGATGATGACGATGAGGCCGATGATGATGATGACGTCGATGATGATGATGACGTCGATGATGATAACGCAGAGCTTGTAACACTTATTGCGGTGGATGGTGTGCATGCCGATTGTTTCCCCTCGATGGAAAGGCTTTAGATAGATTGGGTGGTTTCTCTAAGGCGAACTGCCTTTTGTTTTCTTATTGACGATGAAGTTCCACTCGAAGAGTGATACCCAGGTGTCCTAGGCATGGTGGTAGGTGCCGGACTGCCCCACAAAGAAGTATCTAGTGATATATGAGGGCTGGATAGCTGGCTTTCACTCTTCCTGGCGGGTGTTGTTATACCTTTTCCATTTTCATCTCCGGAGTTGTCTTTATGTGTTTTCTTTCGGCGCAGGGAGGCATCTGTTTTTCGTGTTTCATGCCTAATAGGATGAATATTTATATGCTCTCGAATGGTACATAATTGTTCATCCGCTTCCCTCTCCCGGAGATAGGTATATCTCATAATTCCTTCCCCAATCACAAAATTTCCTATCGGTCGCTCCGTTTCAGTGGTTTGAATGGAGATGAGTCGCCGTTTTTCTAAGTTAGGCGATGTTTCCGTATCACTGTCATCCTTTGGTAATTTGTGTGAGGGGACTGAT
The DNA here is from genome assembly GCA_949987735.1 of Leucophora obtusa. Lineage (NCBI taxonomy): Eukaryota > Metazoa > Arthropoda > Insecta > Diptera > Anthomyiidae > Leucophora > Leucophora obtusa. The sequence goes on along the minus strand of OX465295.1, from coordinate 240,469,233 downwards.
TCGTCCAAGATTGAGGCCAGAAATGGAACAATTGACGAACGTCCAGGCGTTAGCGGTGGTGACAGTGCAACTGAGGGCTCAGATGATGGTGAAGGTATTTTGTTCGCTTCCTTGGGGTTGTTTAGTGATGGTGATGTCATTGAATATTCGGGCATATTAGATGGTGTCTGGGTTGTGGTGCGAGCCGAGGTGGACGAAAGGCTGCGTGGGTAGTACGTTATTCGAGATGACTGGTAGTTGGGGAGGTGTTGTATTGCCCGAAATGGAGGTGGAATTAGGCCATCCCATAGTAGGTGGTAGGCTTGGTGAGTAATATAAGAATCTCGGAAACCGCGGTACACTGGTTGCCCTGGGTGAGGGGATGTTAGTCTCCTGGGATGAAATAGATATTACTGGAGATAGGTATACGACTGGTGGTGGTGACCTTATCGGTTCTGTTGTGGAACCCCAGATTCGAGTCCTGATGTACTGCAACAGTATCGGGGAGACTGGTTCATCGGTGGATGAAGAATTGGTTTCTTCTCGATCAGCGTATGGATCGTAATTGACCGTGCCCCTTTGTTCGTCCTCGGGGGAATTACTAACGAACCAGGGTGGACTTTCTGGTCGAGATGGAATATTTGGTGAAGGTGAATGACGAGGGCCCCTCTTCAACTTGTTCGCGATAGATTCTGAAAAGGTTTGCCGATTCTCCTGAAACTTCGGAAAGTCCCTCTTCGCTGTTGGTAGCTGTTAAAAGTGCAAATTGCTGGGGGTTGGAATTTGCTGGCTAGAAGACGTCCTATAAGAAGTTGCTGGTGACTCCCCTTCAACAGTGTCAATTAACATTATGGGCCGAGCTATACCCGTAACTGGTGCAGCTCGTATATTATGCTGCTGGGGAGAGTCTGGACATGGTAGTTCAACTGTTCGGCACAGTAAGGTCGTTATTTCAGAGGTAAAAGGCGTATTTGAAGTGGAGATCAATGGTGTTGGCAAAAGTGGCGGTGAGATAGTTGGTAGCTGCATTGTAGAATTCGTGTGTTGTACAGCGAGTGTAGGTGTGACATGGATACTCATAGCCGGGTTGATGGTGGTATTTGCTGTCGGATTGACAGTGACGGTAGTTGTCATAGTGGGGCCGTTAGGTCGTACAATACAATACGGAGGTGGTTCTACCCGTCTAGGACCCCGCCGAGGTAAGTGGGGAATGTTGCTTTCTAAAAGAATTGTTCTTCTTCCCCGCGCTTGCTCCTCCAATAGTCTTCGGCGAAATTGGTCCTTGGATGTTTCATACTTATCCCCCGACATCGTTAGTTTATTGGCGAATTATTTTTGTTATCTTTAGTCCTATGGATGATACAAAAAAAAGTTATTAATAGTAAAATTTAAAAAAAAAATTATATATTGTCATAAATCAAAATCAATTCTCCCCAAAAAATTGTTTAAGTTCCCCTATGTGAACTGTCCGAATGTCCCCTTTATCCCGTCCCCTAACTTTCGCAATAACCGCCGATGGTAACTCTACAATAGTATAGGGCCCCTCAAACTTCGGGGCCAATTTCGACGCAAAATTTTCCGCCGCTTTTGACAAAGGGTGTTGTCGAACCATTACTTGTTGACCAATACATGGTTTCCAGGGTCGTCTACGTAAATTATAATAACGTTTCTGATCTTGTGCGGCCTTCGTTAAATTATTCCTCACTATACGAAAGATCTCGTTCAACGCGATAGCATTTTCCTTTGGATCCCGAGATATTACTCCAGTACCCTTTGTGACCTCATCATATAATGTATTGGGTAACCTTGGTTCTCGTCCCTGTACCAAAAAAGCTGGAGTATATCCAGTGAACTCGGAAGAACCAGTGTTTATTACCAATGTAATCTCGGGGAGAACTTCATCCCATATGTTATGTTTATTTCCCGAGAATTGTGATATCATGGTTTTTATGGTTCGATTAGTCCTCTCAGTAGGGTTCTCTTGAGGAGTGTATGGTGCCGTACATTGTTGCTTCACTCCAATGCTTTCCAAATATTTTTGGAACACACGATTTGTAAATTGGGAACCATTATCCGTAATGACAATCTTGGGAACCCCAAATCTGGCCAGAATTCGCTCCCTGAAGGCTTTCACCAAACTGTCTGACGTTGCCTTACGTAATGGGACTAACTCCGTCCATTTGGAAAACCGGTCAACTATTACCAATAGCATCGAATTTCCATGTTTCGACCGTGGCAGTGGCCCTACAAAATCCATACATATGGTGGCCCAGGGTTCTTCGGGGATCCGGGTTAACATTTCCCCGCCCGGCTTCTGTTGACTGACCTTATATTGCTGGCAGGAGTGACGGTTAGGTACGTAGTGGGTTACATCCCGGAATAGTCCAGGCCAATAATACCGATTGCAGATTCGGTTTATGGTTTTTCGAATTCCCAAGTGTCCAGCCGTTGCTCGTTTATAATGGTGAAGTCTGAATACTTCTGCGGATTTCCTCGAACATCTCTGACCTTACCCTCCAACCATTTACATTTTATGTTGTGTTCCCCGGTTATAGCAAGCTGGCAAGTTTCTACAGGTTGTCTTGAGAGGGCATCTGCTACCACATTGTTGGATCCTTTTCGGTATTGTACCGAAAACTGATACTGTTGAAGCTCCAGAGCCCAACGAGCTAAACGACCGGTAGGGGTTTCAATAGAATTCAACCACTTTAAAGACAAATGGTCAGTTATAACTACAAAATTGTAGCCCTCCAAATACATGCGCATCTTCCGGATTCCCCACACAATAGCCAAACATTCCTTTTCCGTGGTGGTGTAATTTTTCTCCGCTTGGTTAAGGTGTCGGCTAGCGTAGGCTATGACTCTTTCGGTGCCGTTTAGCTCTTGAGTCAGAACTGCTCCCAGTCCAAAATCGCTGGCGTCGGTTTGTAGCGTAAAGGTTTTTGAAAAATCTGGACATGCTAATATGGGGACTTCAGTGAGTTTGGATTTAAGATTCTCAAACGCTTTTTGTTGTTCATCCTTCCATCGGAAATGTTTACCCTTTTTAGCAATGCTGTTAATGGTTGAGACATTTTCGCAAAATTTGGTACGAAACGTCTGTACCAGGAGGCGACACCAAAAAACGTCTTACCTCCCGCACATTATCTGGCGGAAGAATTTTACTAATCGCGGCTATTTTATCGGGATCCGTTCGGATTCCTTCCTCACAGACCACATGCCCTAAATATTTTGTCTCCCGCTTGAAGAATTCGCACTTTTCTGGGTTGATTTTTAGTTTGGCCCTCTTTAGTCGGTGGAACACTTCCTTCAGATGATTTAGATGTTCGGTGAAGGTTTTACTGGTGACAATAATATCGTCTAAGTATGCAAAAGCATGTGGTTCGAGATCAGGGCCAATGACCTGGTCCAGTGCCCGTTGGAATGTGGCCGGGGCCGAATGTAGTCCAAAAGGCATTACCTTCCACTGATAAAGGCCACGGCCGGGGACGGTAAAGGCAGTGAAAGACCTACTGTCCTTGGCCATAGGAATTTGCCAATACCCATTTTCCAAATCGAATGAACTTATATATTTGGCCTCTCTCAATCGGTCTAAAATATTATTGATACGAGGTAAAGGATATGCGTCGGTAATGGATCGACTATTAAGTTGTCGGAAATCCATACAAAGGCGCCATGACCCATTTTTCTTCTTAGCGAACGTGATTGGGAAACTATAGGGACTGGTGGAGGGTTCAATACACCCTTTAGAGAGTAATTTGTTTATTTCGTCATCAATTATCTTTTGCATGGCGGGGTTGCGATTGGCGTACCTAATCTTAATTGGCCGGTCATCTTTCATGCGGATCCGGTACTCCGTTATGTTGGTGGGTCCTAACACTTCTTTAAATTTCTGTAGTTCTTCCTCGAGAAATCTATTGATCTCTCCATGTTCCTCAAGATTATGGCTAAGCCTAGTGTTCTCATTAATAATTGGAATTGATACACTTACCGATACAGGCGGGTCATCCATAGGATTGTTGGCTTCGGCTGCTAAACGTTCGTTCTGCTGCTCATCTAACCTTGGTTGTCGCGTGTTTCGTATCGCTCCCACATCAATGACTCCTTCCCGTGCAACCATACAATGTGAGCCCGGTGGATTGAGAGGTTCTTCCAATTGTAAATACAAACTCCCAAGTGCAACATTAGATTTGAAAGCCTTCAGCAACCTCAAACCAAAAATCATTCCCTCAATAGCTGAATTTGACAACATGAATTTCCTGGCCGATTTTTACATTGCACTCCAGACAGCTGCGGACTGTGATGGTTGAGCCGTCAGCTAATACAACCTCTAATCGATGTGGTATCTTTGGATGATTTTTGAAGTACGTTTCCGCCAGTTCTTCACTCATATAATTACTGGTGGCACCCGTATCGATTGTAGCGTTTACATGAGTATCGCCAAATTTTACCCTTGCCATTAGTCGATAATCATCGCACCATAAACTGGTCAGCTCCAGGGTTGACTGAGATTCTTGGTCTACTCCGCTCAGATTTATGTGGACTCTTAATGTAGACGGTGTGAGAGTGGTCATCATCCGGTGTGGTTCGTGTCTGTTTTGTCCGTTATTCAAATTCGGGATACTCTCCAAATCGTCCGCCAGGGCAAGAAGTTCTGCCAAATTACTGAAATCTCTCCGGTGAATGTACCAGAGATAATTTGGGTGTGCGTTTCTGAATATGCGTTCCTTCTTCTGGTTTTCTGTCATTTCAGAATGTCTCATCAAGTTCTGTAAGGCCAGCACATAATCCTTGAATGCCTCCCTTGGGCGTTGATACATCCTTCGAATCTCGTCTTCTAGCTTTTCAAAATAGCGGGCTGGCAAGAAAAATTTGCAAAAATCGGTCTTGAACGCCTCCCATGTAACCCAATGTTGGTTATTGTTTCGATACCACGTCAAAGCTAGATCTTTACATAATTCCGGCATGACAGTGGGGAGGAGATTCTTATCGATTTCGTATATCCCGGACAATTCTTCAATACGCTCAATAAATATCAAAGGGTCTTTACCACCATCGTATCGAATACCCCATTTTCTGACTATATCAATCATTGAAATTAGTTGAGTTTCTTTCCTTTCGACTAGATGTCCAGATGGATTGGTGTCTTCCGCTTTCAGAGGGCTTGTTAAAGTGGTGATCGTGGCTACATCAAGTTTGGTTTCTTTATTCACGGTAATTTTTGGGACTTTTGCTGGTAACAACGCCGAACTTGAAGGATTTCCAGTGGTGTCATGTTTAGCTTGCAACTCCAGTAACCGATTGGCACGCTCTGTTGGGTGTGTTCCGTTGATGAAATTCACTAATTGCTTTCTCATTTCTTCTACTCCGGATGCAGGCCTAATATCGAATTCGGCCAGATACGCTGCCAGGTCCTTTTTCCGCAAGGTGTATGCCCAGGAAACTCGTAGCATGATGAAATAAAATTTTTCTCACTATTATTCTAATAAAAATCAATATTTTCCTTTCTTTTACCAATTTTTTTTTGCCAATTTTTTTTACCAAGTTTTTGAAGTTTTTTACCAAGTTTCTTGCTCAATTTTAACAAGTTTTTTTTGCAAGTTTTTTTTTTGTTTATTATTTTCTTTTATTTTTAAATAAAAAAAAATTTTTTTTTTCACTATTTCATGCATGTCCCTCGGGCGCCATTGTAACAACGTTTTCACTATTTGCGAGGGTATCACTTAGTCGCGGCCAGGGTCCGTACGACTCCGAAGGAATAAAACAACCAGCGCTCGTTTTCTTTTAAAATTATATACACATTATCACTTTATTTATAAACACATAACAAAATTTCTTTTACACCCGAACTGACACGAATTTTGAGTGTAAGCTGACCAATACAGTCCGCCCACCTACTAACTTAAGTTCCAAGTAAAACCTAAACATGCGTCTCCGTTTTACTTGCTAACTGTCAGTCAACCGTACTGCCTTTAGTAAAGTCCGAAACATACGTCTCAATGACTTGCCTGGTTGAATGCCACGCACTAACTAACTCTCCATATGCTGTGTACCCCTTTTTATATCATCCAAAAATGTTCACACCTACACTAACCAGCACATGTATACCAAAATGATGCTTGTTGACAACTAGTGATTGAAAATAATATGTTATCGATAACATGAACAGCTGATCTCACACAGGGTTGTCACCCATAATTTAAATTAACGGACAATAATATTAGTTACTAAGAAAAATCATAAGATGCATATATAATTACTTTAATTCATATTATTTTATAGGAAAAATCATATACGAAAATATATATAATTAATTCATTGCATTTGTGTGGGCCAAAACGACTTCTATGGACTTTGGTCCTCACAACCGATAAAGCCATTTTAGTAATTACATATGACGCTGTATTAAAATTGTCATAGCATATGTAACTAAATATGGTACATATTAATATATATAGGGACATATTCATTTATACTGATCTATATATGACATCATATAATAAATTTTTAAAAAACTCAAAGCTATACATAATTATATCCGCAAAGATATAGTGTCACATTTGACTATATATAAACATACTAGCGGGCAAGCCCGCTAGATTTAGCGGCATGCCTTAGGCTTAGTTTTTGGGATGTCAGTTAAACCGAAAACGAATTTTGTCGTATCGGGCAAGCCCGCTACGTTGTTACCATACCTTAAAGTTTAAAATGTAATTTGATTTGTATAGGAATTAAATATTTTTATGAAAATAAAATACATTGTTTTTTATTAATGAAAAAATCTTCAAAATAAAAGCCCCCTTCGATGAGAATGCTTATTAGGAGCTTATATAAAAAATAAATAATTTCAAAAATTATTATTCAGAGGAAGCTTAGATTAAAACAAATTTTATACTTTTTAAGTAAAAATAAAATCAAATAGACACACTTAATAATTAACAATAAATAACGATGACGATGTGAGAGCTGTGGTGTAATGGTTAGCGCGTTGAACTGTTACACATGTGGTTGCGGGTTCGATCCCCAGCGATCGCAACATCAATTTGGAAAAATAATGTGTATGATTTTTTCATCCCTAAAACAGTGTCGTCCTTCACTATTCCCATATCACTTAACCCCACCGAAGTAAAATAATGTAACAGGGCTATGAAATAAACAGCCTCAAAAAAAGTTCGCCAACTAATATTATGAAACTAACACAATTTTCAAAAATCTGATAAATATATTTAAGTTACTTTTAAACCATTGATAATACACACAAAGTAAGACTACAGCTTTAGCTTTTAAAAAGTTATTACTTTGGTCCAAGCACATACAGGATTCTTTCTGGGACATCATCTTAACTTGAAAACGAATTATTATGAAATTTGACAAAAAGAATAAATTTAGTATTAGTACCAATATTTATTAAAATTAAGACCCGGTTTCGCTCAATTTCGTAGTTTCCGAAAAACGAAAATCGTTACATCTTTGTAATCAAAGGCAAAAAAAAATCATTTTTGTATTTTATTTATACTTTGGTGAAAAAGCATGAGTCAGTCAGTCCCTCTTATATGTAAACACTATGACTCTCTTTGCGTTTTGTTTATTGTCATTGCGAATCCATTCGTTCCCCGTTATGTTTCATTTCGTTCCGCATTCCATTCCATTTCGTTCTCTGTTCCATTGCCATTTTCTCGAGTTTCAATTCCACTTTTTCCCCGTTTAATTTCCCCGTTCTTTCCAGAAAGTGTGCTAGAAAAAGTGGTTAAAAAAACGAAAAAAAATGGTCGTAAGCCAACTCTATATTACTTTCCCGTGCCCGTGGACAAATTTTCTTTACCAAAAGTGTGTTAAAAAAAATGTTTCCACAAAAAAAGTGCTGCCAAAAAAAGTGTTTTCACAAAAAAGTGTTTCCACAAAAAAGTGTTTCAACAAAAAAGTGTTTCCACAAAAAAAACGTATTTCCACAAAAAAAAGTTTCAACAAAATAAAAAATCTGTGTTGCCACAAAAAAAAAAGTTTCCACAAAAAAAAGAGTTTCCACAAAAAAAAAAAGTTTCCACAAAAAATTTTTTTTTTCAACAAAAAAAGTGTTTCAACAAAAAAAAATGTTTCCACAAAAAAAAAGTTTCCACCAAAAAAAGTTTGTCCAAAAAAATAAAAAGTTTCCTTAAAAAAAAAGTTTGCATAAAAAAAATGTTACCAAAAAAAATGTTACCAAAAAAAAAACATAAAAAAAATATTTCACAAAAAGAAAAATTTCCACAAAAAAAATGTTTGCACAAAAAAAATGTTTCCAAAAAAAAAAAAAGTTTCCACAAAAAAAAAGTTTACACTAAAAAAAAAGTTTACACAAAAAAAAAAGTGTTTCCAAAAAAAAAACTTTCCACAAAAAAAAATATTTTACAAAAAAAAATGTTTCCAAAAAAAAAAAATTTACACAAAAAAACATTTTTTTTCAACGATAAAAGAAGTGTTTCCAAAAAAAAACTTTTTCCACAATAAAAAATATTTCACAAAAAAAAAAAAGGTTCCACAAAAAAAAAAAAAAGGTTCCACAAAAAAAAAAGTGTTTCCTCAAAAAAAATTGAGATAAGATAAATGAGATAGGATGAGCTGAGGTTAGATTAGGTTAATGCTATAAGTGCTGCCTGGTTGTCATAATAACGTCATAGCAACACGAAAATTTTATATGTAGGGACGGCATATATCCGGAACCACTGGGCCAATTTCGTGCAAACTTCTTCTACAGACCATCCTCAACGTACCCTAAAATTTTGGTTGAAATCGGTTAACAGAAATCCGTAGAAAAGTAAAAATTTGTATATCGATCACACATTTTATATGGGAAAAACACACCATCACAAAAGTGTGCGTATAATGCGTACGCGTAGACATTTTTCGTAATTGTTTTTAAGAACCATCAATAAAAGTAGACCTTTCCAACGCATGTAGTGGTTTATAAATCAGTTGAGTGGTTCTCGAGTTATCAAATGACAAACATATACCAACTTATTTTTCATATATTATATGAATTACATATTTCAGTCCATATTAAATTATATAATTTCCTATATAACTATTTTTACTCGGGAAGGTAAATTTATTATAATATTTAAGTACAAACACTATTTTGGATGGGGGGGGGGGGGTTGAGCCCCCCACAATTTTTTTAAATTCGATTTGTTTATTTAAAGTACAATTTTTATAATAAAAGCCTTTACCCAGCCACCACAAATAAATAATTCTGACACAAAAATGGGTTTAAAATAAATAAATATTTGATCACTTTTTCTCATGAAAGTGGATTGTTAGTAATGAATCGATTACAAATTGCAAGATACGTGTGTATGTCAAGATAATTTGGTAAAGTGCGAACTTAGGTAGATAGACCCGTAAGTAGTTTTTCTCATTTGTGTTTTGAATGTAAAGGTAGACCTGGCAATTCAAGTAAATTCACGAATTCAGTTGGAAAATTAACTGCGTCGGTTTCTTCCACCGGTGCTTCGCTACCTGCAGTTTAAATATCAGAATATATTCTTTTTCTAAGGTTTTTTCTCTTTTATAAAATTTAACTTTTTGGAGAGTATGTTTCAATGCTACATAAGTTTCATCTTCCGTGGATAGTGTTTGAACAGGTAATTAAAAGGGATTCTTCACCCCTTTTTGATCCTTCCAGTAAAAATGCCAAATATATGTAATCTTGCCTCAATGGCATGCGAAATTTTAAGTACCAAACTCCGGCAGTCTGAGTCATTCAAATTCCATTATCTAATGTTTCAATTTCACTCATTCCCAATTCCATTTTGTTTAACAATTTTAGTGTTCCAATGCAACTCCTTCCAAGATTTCGTTCACCATTCCATTGCATTTCGTTCCCATTCTCTGTTATTCCAATTCCACTCTTTTCCATTTCATTCAATTTCGTTCCTAATGTTTTGTGTATCGATATTGATATCAGTCGCTTCTCTTTCCATTCCATTTTTTTGCACGTGCTCCGTTCCATTCCTCTTTTAACTGCAGTGTTTCAATTCGACTCGTTCCCCATTCTCTGCCATCTCGCTCCTCATTCCATTTCGTTCTATAGCCCATTCCGTTTCGTTCCCTCTTCCAATCCATTTCCATTGTCTATAATTTCAATGCCACTCGTTCAAAGTTTATGTCCATTTCATTCCACTTGTGTAGTGTTTCAATTCCACTCGTTTCCTATTTAGTTTCTTAATTTTAGTGTTCCATATACACTCGTTCTTTAAATTTTATGTTTCTAGCTACAGACGCAGACGTTCAGGGGGTGGGGGGGGGGGGGGCAATTTCTACTTTTGAACCACCATTTTTACCATGTTCCTGTCCAAAGTCTTAAAAATACCTTGTCGATAAGTTAGCCCATACTCCAAGGAAAACATATTATAGATTACAGGTTTCTAGCCGAAGGGTTCGACTAGGCCATCAAGGGGGAGATTTATTCCGTTTTTACTCCTCCTGGTAGGAATTTCCAAAAATTCCGTCTTAGAGGACGTCTCCGTTGGAGGAGGAACCTACTATATACAGACTTTTAGGTCTCTATATCCAGCAGTTTGGCCAGGCCGTCAAGGGGGAAGTTTTTTCCCTTTTTACCCCTCCCGGTATGAATTTCCAAAAATACCGTCTTAGAGGACGTCTACGTTGGAGAAAGAACCCAAATACCGAATTTAAGCTCCCTAGTTCCAAGCAGTTTGGCCTGGCCTTTAAGGGGGAGACTTTTCCTGTTTTTGACCCTACCTGTGGAAATTTCCAAAAATCTCATCTTAGCGGATGTCTACAATAGAGGAGGAACTTTAATACCAAATTTCAACTTTCTACCCCCAGCGGTTTGGGCAGGCCTTTCGGCGGCACTTTCCGCTTCATTAATCCCCATTTTTGCAATGTCCCTGTCCAAAATTCCAAAAACATCTTCCCGATAAGTGAGCCCATACTCCAAGGAACATATGTTTTACATTTCAGGTTTCTAGCCAACTTTTACTATTTGTGCCCCTCTCGGTAGGAATTTCCGAAAATCCATCGACAGGGAATTTCAGCTTCCTAGTTCCAGCAGTTTGAGCAGGCTGTCAAGGGGGACACTTTTTCTTTTTTTGTCCCTCCCGGTTGGAATTAGGCTGGAAGAGGAACCTAAGTACCGAATTTCAGCTTCCTAGTTCCAGCAGTTTGGACAGGTCGTTAAGGGGCCACTTTCCCTTTTTGAGCCCCCATTTTATAACTACGCTGTCCAAAATTCAAAAAAGTATCTTTCTAATAAGTTAGCCCTTACTCCAGAGACCCACATTTTAAATTTCAGGATTCTAGCCGAAGGGGTTTTTACAGGCCACCAAGGGGAGGCTTTTATTCTTTTTGCCCCTCCCTTTAGGAATTTACAAAAATTCCATCTTCGCAGCTATCTGCGATGGATGAGGAACATTCATACCAAATTTCATCTTCATTGCCTCAGCGGTTTGGGCAGGCCGTTATTGGGGACATTTTTCCCTTTCACCCACCATTTTTACTATGTTCCTGTTCCAAAATAGAAAAATTACGTTGCCGGTGAGTTAGTCCTACTCCAAGGAATACATATTTAGAATTTTATGTTGGCCAAAAGGGATTGGGCAGGCCGTCAAGGAGGAGACTTTACCACTTATTTCCCCTCCCGATAGGAATTTCAAAAATTCCGTCTAAGCGGACGCCTACAGAGAAGGACGAACTCACATACCGAATTTGCATTTGGGATATCCTGTAGGGAATTCCAAAAATACAAACTTAGTCGATGTCAACTACAGTGGAGAAACCTTTATATCAAATTTCAACTTCTTACCTCCAGTGGTTTGGGCAGGCACTTTTCCAATTTGTGAGACTGTTTATGGGGAGACTTTTTCCCTTTTTGCCCGTTCCGATGGAATTTCCAAAAATCCCGTCTTAGCGTACGTCTATGCCGAATATCAAGAAACCTTGTTTTAGTGGAGATATCCGTGGGGGGAGGAAAAAAAGTACTTTTTTGAAATTATATTTTTTTAAATGGTATTTTTTTAAATTGTACTTTTTGGAAAAATCGAAATTTTTGGAAAAAGATACTTTGTTTTTACAAAGTACTTTATTTGTACTTTTTTTTTTTTGGAAAAATGTATTTTTTTTTGGAAAAAGGTACTTTTTTTGGAAAAGGTAATTTTTTTAAAAAGGTATTTTTTAGAAAAATTTATGTTTTTTGGAAAAACGTACTTTTTTTGGAAAAAGTTACTTTTTTTGGAAAAATGTACTTTTTTGGAAAAAGGTACTTTTTTTGGAAAAGGGTACTTTTTTTGGAAAAGGTACTTTTTTGGAAAAGGTACTTTTTTGGAAAAAGGTACTATTTTTGTAAAAAGGTACTTTTTTTTTGGAAAAAAGTACTTTTTTGGAAAAAGTTATTTTTTTTTTTGAAACAGGTGCTTTTTTCTGAAAAAGGTACTTTTTTTTGAAAAAGGTACTTTTTTCTGAAAAAGATACTTTTTTTTTTGGAAAACGGTACTTTTTTTGGAAAAAGGTACTTTGTTTGGAAAACCGTACTTTTTTAGAAAAAGTACATTTTGGAAAAAGGTACTTTTTTTGGAAAAAGTCCTTTTTTTGGAAAAAGGTACTTTTTTTGTCCCCTTTTTGCCCCTCCCGATAAGAATTTTAAAAAATGCCGTCTCAACGGACGTCTACACCGGTCGAGGAACCTACATACCTAATTTCAACTTCATAGCTCCAGCAGTTTGAGCAGGCCGTTAAGGAGGAGAATTTTTCCCCTTTTTGCCCCTCCCTGCAAAAATTTCCAAAAATCCCGTCTTGGTGGATGTCGCCGATAGTGGAGGAACCTTTATACCACATTTCAACTTCCTACCTGCAGCGGTTTGGGCAGGCCGTCAAGGGGGGCGTTTCCCCTTTTTAACCCCCATTTTTACAACGTCCCTGTCCAAAATTCTAGAAAATACTTTCCAGAAAAGTTAGCCCCTACTCCAAGGAACACATGTCTTAAATTTCAGCTTTCTAGCCAAAGGGGTTTGGGCAGGCCGTCGAGGGGCAGACTTTCCCCCTTTTTGCCCGTTCCGGTAGGAATTTCCAAAAATTCCGTCTTAGCGGACGTCAACGCCGAAAGAGGAACCTACATACGAAATTTCAACTTCCTAGCTTCAGCGGTTTGGGCTGGGCGATGTTGAGTCAGTCAGTAACGTTATTATTTTATATATAGAAGATATAGTCAAGTGTGACACTATATCTTTGCGGATATAATTACACTGTGGAACAAATTCAGGTTAGCAAAAGTTAGGTCGATTCTGAGAGTGAGGGGTGAAAATAGAGGCTAAATTAGAAGACCCGTATCGCGGCGTTTGTTTATGTTAGTTCGAATTTTTTTTTAATCGACCTTCGAACTTTGCAGTCAAATGCCGATTTTCAGCATATTGTTTATATGGTTTTTTGGCTATAACTCGTCGACTAATTGATATTTTTTAAATCTGTAAAAAGCCAAATTATTGCTAGAGACCTGTGCAACAATTAAATTTTTTTAAAAAATTGATTTAGAAAATTTTTGTGGTGCTTATGAAGCAAAATATTTTTTATCATGCTTTTTGAAAATATTTTCCACAAAACTAAGTCTTTTTTGCTTTCTGTTTCAAAAAAATATAATTTTGAAATGTTAGTTAGGAAAAGTTTTAAGTAAAAAAATTAAATAAATTAATGATTTGGCCAGTTGCCGTTTAGCAGGCTGTGGATCAACATCACTGCTTTCTCTAATATCTTGGTCATCGTCATCATCATCAGAAAGGTCGATAATTTCGTCAAACAGATATTCTGGAATTTCACCCTTGTCTTCCCCTTCTTCCTCTTTTTCCTCGTCTTCATCTTCTTCAAAGGTGTTTTTATACCACCAACAAATTTTAGCGAGTATTGCATGTGGAGATTTCTTCCCGAAAATATTTTTCAATCGTTAACATGTTTAAATTGTGCACTCTGACAAAGACATTAGAAAAATCTAGGAATTCAAAATATGCACAATCTATAGTTACCTTATTTCAAATGGAAGCGCAGTTTGGTGATAACGTTCGCCTTGCTCGTCAGATTCAGTTGCCAACTGTTGATCGAGTTGATCAAGATACTGATGCAAGAGATGCATTTTGTACGACATTTAACCCCAATGTCATCGAAAGCTGCCAACATGTTTACAACAGATTGCCTGTAGTTGTTTTTGCGTTCTTTACCCAAAAGTCCTTTAATGACTGCTTTCAATGCGAGCCATTAATTTAATTCTCGGTCTGTCAGAACTTGGTCAAAATCTTGACGACTCATTAGTTTCCGTATTTCGGGACCATTAACAACCCCTTCCTGAATTTTGGCGTTACTTAGTCTTGGGAAAATGTCTTTTAAGCGGTTGAATACTGCTGGTCATTTTGCGATACATTTCACAAAATTTTTAGCAATGCCAAGTTTGATGTGGAGCAACGGCAACAAAATTTTCATTTCAGGAACAAGACTTTAGGCCATTTCCGTCCAATGCGATTATTCCAGTTATGCTGTTTGTACTAGTTTCTTCCTTTAATATCTTCTCCGTATCGTGAATCCCAATCGCACAAAAAACACGGATATTTTGGACGCCCAGATGCTGTTAAGCCTGTAATCAATGAAACTATTTTGAGGTCGCAGCAAATGCGCCAATGGTGTTCGTTATATTTGACTACTTCCAGAATGTGTTTCAAATTATCGAAATTTTCACTAGTGTCAGTGCTATACGCAATCGGAACAGAAGGCATTTTATTTGTCTTGTGCAAAAGCACAACTTTTAAGCTGATTAGTGAACTATCGATGAATAAACGCCAATCATCTTTTTTATAGGTTAACCCTATCGTCTCCATTGACTTTTCAATATCGTTGCAATAAGCGAAATTTTTTGCATCATTCACATTGAAGAACTTTTCTAACTCTTTTTGGCATTTTCGATATGCTGTTACTTTGGTACCTTTCGCCAGCAAATTATTTCCTTTCAAAAATGAAGCCAGTAGTTCTGATTTTTTCTGAGTCAAACATAAATTTGCAACGATTCCATCCAATTGGTTTTGTGTGACTAGGATTGGGTCCTTTGATGTTTCAGAGGATGTACCTTCACCAGGGTCGTAATCTGAGATAAAATCCATGGGTGTAGCAACGGCGGTTGTAGTACTGATATCTGTTTGAAAATCAATATTTCGGTATGTTGGTACTGGAACGAATTCTGAGTGCGGTAATGGTAATTGGACACTTGGCACTGCTACATAAGTTTTATTCTTTGCTTTTCTTCTATTCAAAGTTTTATGGTAGTTGATATATCCATAGCAATTTTCTTCTTGATGCGGGCTGTTGTCTAACCACATCATTGGTATACCAAAAGGCATAGCATTCTTCTTTCCACTTTTCCATTGCATAAGAGTTGAATAGCAATTAAAGCAAACTTTTTTGGGGGCATAGTTTACGTCAGTGATAAACTCTTGCGAGAAATATTGTTTATAGGGTTCCAAAAAAAATCATTCGCATTGCCACATTTTTCATCGCTTGCTATGAAACGTCCACAAATATTACAAAAATGGTCCATTTTACATTTTGGTTCCGACATTTTTAATACAATAATTATACAATGTTTTTTTTGTTATTTTTATGAAACCGATGCACTTAACTTAAATCACTCACAAAATGAAATAAGTTCCAAAAAAATTAATAGCGAATTTTATCACGACCGAGCGAAAATTAAAAGACATCAGCTTCGGCTGAGTTCCAAGTCTTAACTGAATTTTTATTTTTGAAATTAGTTCGCTTGTACGAAATAAAAAAAATCGCTGCCTGTGCGGTGGCTGAAAAGAAAAAAGTTGTTTTGTTGGTATAAAAACACCTTTGAAGAAGAGGAAGACGAGGAAAAAGTGGAAGAAGGGGAAACAAAGAAGAAACTGAGAAGCATATTATAGATCAAACAGAAAGCAAAAAAGACTTAGTTTTGTGGAAAATATTTTCAAAAAGCATAAAAAAAATAATTTTTCCAAAATTTTGCTTCATAAGCACCACAAAAATTTTATTTGAGCACAGGTCTCTAGCAATAATTTGGCTTTTACAGATTTAAAAATATCAATTAGTCGACGAGTTATAGCCAAAAAACCATACAAACAATATGCTGAAAATCGGCATTTGACTGTAAAGTTCGATACCAGGTTTACATTGTTTACGGGTTTATATGAGAACCCGAGTAAAAAAATGTATATAAAATTATATGTGAATGGATATATTTGCAATATTTAACTGGATATAATTTCATCCGAAAAATGGTTATATTAAATTGTATCATATTGGATATAATTGTATTTACAAGGATACAAAGTTATATAAAAGGATAAACTTATATCCGAATTTTGTCCCGATCAAATTGGATATAAATTAATACAATACGATATGATATGATATGATTAAATTTAAATGATAAAAAAAACTTTGAATTGGAGGGCAGCAGGATTTCTGGTCCTATACACTCACGGGTGTGATAAAAATCGAAAACGAACAGTTTTTCAATCTAGAATAATTTGTTTCGCGAAAATCAAATTGGCTTCAAATTATTATTTATCGTTTTATTTGACGCCGGACTTCTAAATTAGGAAATAAAATATAATTGGTATTGTACAGATCCTAAAATATTTACCATTGAAAATCAGATCGTTTTCGATATTCATCACATGCCTGACTGTCAGCCGAGGGCTACTGTTGATAATGAGTAACTATTAAAGACGTTAATGTATAAATCAGTTATTCTTTAAAGACTAGATAATTTTTTATAAAATATGGGAAGTTTCTTTGGGCTTAGAAATTTTTTTTAAATACCCAGCAAAACCTTTCATTACCATGTAATGAGTTTTAGGTATTGAAATCTTAAGTGTTCACTAGTTACATTTTAATTACTAAACTACTTATTTTAACATGGTGATGTCATTGGAGGAAAGTCATCACACTGATGTTACCTGTAAGTAGTTTATCAGCTGTTCTATAAATAGATGTTGAATATAGATTTAAAAAAATATAAAAATTTAAAAACCAATAGGAGCTGACACGTATTGATAAGCGTACCCCACGATTGTCAGGCAAACACTCTAACCATTAGACCACGACATCACTATGATTTTTATTGCTTTAACTTATGTACACATTTATTGTGGCAACTGTTATACATGTCTATTTTTCACAAAACTTGTTGTTATTATATACTGCTTAATGAACATCAACATTTCTATAAATAGATGTTTAATATAAATTACAAAAAAAAAACAACAATGGAAGCTAACACGAGTTGAGCAGCGATCCTCATGTCTGTCAGGCAAAAACGATAACCACTAGGCTACGCCATAGTTATGGTTTTTAATGATTTAGAACATATATTATTGGTTTCAGCTATTGTGAAATAGTAATGTGTGGGGTATAATTATCGGTAACTCATTACATTCAGTTTAAAAGTAATTCAACGGGTAATGAGATATGAGATCTAAGTAATGCATGTAGTAATGACCATTCATTACCAAGGTTTTGCTGGGTATGTTAAGCTTTTTTTATTTTAAATAAAATTTTAATGGTTACCCCGGCAATACACTTCTTTTTTGTTGGATGCTCATAGTTCCCGATTTATGGAGCTGAAGATGATATACAACAATATTCAATGGCTTATTTCTCCACTCAAAACTTATCGGAACAGAACAAAATATATATATCGTTGGGGAGGTACTTGAAATACCTTTCCAATGATATGCAACATGCCTAGACTTATTAACCCATTACGAGCCGGGCCATGATTTTAAATGTTAATTGTTTTAAATTGGATTTTTTAAATAAAAAAAAAAAAACTTTTAGAAGTAAATATTAATTTAATGAAAAAATTGAGTAAAGCATATAAAAATTTTTTTTGATCAAATAATACTATAATCTCAAATATATTAGTTAATCTCGAACTTGAGCCTGATATTAACTAATATATCGTCGGCTTGCCTGCAAGACGTGCTATGTTTTTGGTTTTAACAGGTTTTAAGGAGAGCGAAAACACTGATTTATATTATCCTTTTAAGATATTTTATTGACATCCTATGCCCTAATGATTCACGACCTTATTTATTACAATCATTATTAAGGATATAATGTCAATGAAATATATTAAAAGGATAATATAAACCAGTTTTTTCGCCGGCAAGCCGACGATATGGTTATATAAAAAATAAAATTAAAAATATTTTTCGTATCTATTTATAAATAAAATTTTGAACGTTTTTATCAATAATATATTCCTATATATACAATTTGCAATAAAGCAAATACTGATGTATGAATTAATATGATTACATATGAGAAAATTTTGAAAAAAATTTCTAATATATCACCATATAAAACATATAAGGTCGCACACAATATTTTATATTATCATATATTTTAATATTAAAAAATATATGTTATATATACTCTTTTTTACTCGGGAAGGCTTAAAATGCTTTGTTACAATTATGAACAACTTCTTTTAAAAAATTTTTTATTTAAATTTTGAATTCTTAACTTAAGGGTGTTATTTTTTTAGTACTTCTTAACCCTGCTGTTAGATTAGAAAAAACTTACGAATGTAAAGTTAATGGACCATTTGGTCCATTCTGCTATTTCCATATAAAATAACAATTTAATATTATTCTTTGTATCTATTTTGGTTCAATACTTCCCAAATATTATTAATTTCTTCTTTACTCAACACAGCTAATGAAAAAGTTAGTTGAGGGATTCCCCATTTTTGCAATTTTCTTTAACCAGCGTAGCTAATATAAAAAAGAATTGTGGAATTCCCCACTTTTAGCTATTTGTTGTGAAGAAGCTCGAATATTTGAACTGCTTCTTTCAATTTGGATGTTGCTTTCAATAGTTCGGACGTGTTTTACTTGCGAAATGGCGTACTTGAACGAATATGAGATACGAGAAATGCTCTATGCAGAAAGTGGCTCGGATATTTCAAATTTTGATATTGATTATATTTCGGAAAATGACGAAACAAGTGATTCTGAAACAGATAGTGAACGGGAACCCGTCTTAGCTGCAGCTAGCTCTGTTGATCCATATTTTGTTGCTAAAAATAAGATGGTATGGAGTGCCACTCCATTACCTCAGCCTATTGGAACTCCGGCTGAGAATATTATCTCAACCCAAGCAGGACCAACTCGATTTGCAGTTTCTAGATGCAATGACATGCTGTCAACTTTTTTGTTGTTTTTTCCGCCTCCAATAGAAAGAATTGTCATTGAAAATACCAATAAGTACGGCAGGGTTAAGTTTGGTGACAAATGGAGCGATATTGATGAAGACTCATTTCGAGCATATATTGCTGTGCTCATTCTAGCAGGCGTATGTCGGTATTAGGGATACCGATCCCGAAATCCCGATCCCGAAAATCCCGGGATTTTCGGGATTTAGAAATCCCGAAATCCCGGGATTGGACTTGAAAAAATCCCGGGATTTCCGATTTCATTATTTGGCATATTTTACCTCATTTTGTATTTGTTTTTATTGTTATATTCGACCAAAATCACATAAATCTAATATCTTATTAAATGTTATTAAAAAACTAATTTTTCCTATTCATACACTTATAAAAAAAAGGTAGTACAAAAGTCTGTTAAACGCGTTCTGATTAAATTGAACTAAGTTTTCTGTTATTTTCTCTAAAAGAGTCCGTACAAATAGGTCAAAATTCTGCTAAAATAACAGGAAATAGTACATGTATTTGCGCCAGCACAATTTTGACCTATGCATTTGTACGGACTTTTTTATGAATGTAAGTAATAGATTAAAATAGATTACAGATTGAATAAATCTGAATAAAAATCTTAATAATTTAGAAACTTTTATTCAGCTGTGAAACTTTTAAAAATCATAATTAAGCTTTATTTAATCTTTAAACGGATGTTTTTATTTATTTTATTGATGATTTGCTAAAATCATAACTTCATTCAAAATAAAAAAAAAACAGCAAGTTTTTGTTAAATTAGAAAAATCTCACAAACTGCCTTTCTGAAATCAGCAGAGGTATGTGCTTAATATAGTATTTAATGTTAGTTGATTTAAAAAAACTAATAGTCACTAAATATTTTTGATGATTTCGGCAGAGTAGTTTGTATTTGCATTCAATAAATTTTTTCCAAATATAACTAAAAATTTGTAGATAAGCAGTGTTTTGGCTACTTTTAGTTAAAAAGTTTCTTCAGAAGTAAATTGTAATTTGAAATTTACTTAAATTTAACTCATAAGTATATTACTTATATTTCGGAAATTTAACAATTGTTTAGCAAACAAGTTCTGCTGATTTCAGTAGATTTAATCGCGGAACCTTTTTTACTAATTTTAAGTAGCTTTCTCTGCTATATTTACATACTTATTTCTATGAATGGAGTTTCTGTTTAAAGCCAGATTCACAATGCTGTAGTACTCCATATTTTTTGTATCATGCTATCTCTATTTTACACACTCCACTGTACAGCGAGGAGTACTCCACAGCATTGTGAATCCGGCTTAATTTGTTTATTTCTTCATACTACAAAAAATAGTAAGTAGATTTATAATGAATTATTTTAATTTTATAGGATTTATTTGAGCTATTTGTTTTTAAAATTAAAAATATGATGAAACAAGAAAATCCCGAAACCCCGAAAAATCCCGAAATCCCGAAAAATCCCGGGATCCCGATAAATCCCGGGATCCCGAAAAATCCCGGAATCCCGGGATTTTAATTTTCAAAATCCCGAATCCCGGGATTTGTAAAAATCAGTCCCGTTCGGCATCCCTAGTCGGTATGTACATTCTTGTTTTTCTTATTTCAGTAAAATAGTTGGGTACTATAAAACTTATCAATAACAGCGGAAAAAATGAAGATGTTTATGGTTTATTTGATGCAAAATTTTGTCGCCCCATTTTCCGATCAATTATGTCTGAAAATACATTCCATATGATTACTAGTGCGCTCCGTTTTGATGATGTTTCAAGTCGACGACAAATGCGCAGTAGCGATAAATTCGCTCAATACGCAAAAATAAAGCTTTCATTCCTCCGTAATTGCTAACTGTCAAAAAACTCCCTTTGTACAAGTCTACATTTGCATTCAATGACATTGCGACATTGGTATCATACATCAGCCACAAAAACAAAGGAACGATATTTATTAGTACAATGCACAAGACAGCTGCAGTTGATGAGAGTGGATCGAAGAAAAAACTAGAGATTGTTTCTTATTACAATCAACAAAAGGTATGCTAGTTTTTTGTTCGCTTATAATTTCTTATGGTTCATCTCTTCTAGGTGGAGTAGATACTGCTGATCAAATGATTGCCTCCTACACCACAAAACGCAAAACAAATCGATGGCCAAACATCGTATTTGCAAATATGCTTGATATATCCGCTTTGAATGCGTACATACTATTTTCTGAAATCGATGTTTCATGGGCTCCGTCTAAAAGGTATCGTAGGAGACCAGAGTTTTTGCGGCAACTAGCACTTTCTTTGGCGCATATGATGAAACGGACTAGAATTTCAGCAAGAATTTTTAGCGCAGTTGTTGACAGAAATACGAACACCATGCACAGTTTCAGTGGCCTCCTCAAATAATGCTACTTCTAATTCCGGGGCTCGAAAGCGTGGAATTTGTAGTTGCTGCAAGTCTAAGTCTGATATAAAATGCTCCATTTGCAGCAAGTTGTTTTGCAAAACTAACCGAAAAACACTTTGCTCATCATGTGATGACAAATATTATCGAACAACCTTATAAATACTTATTTTTTTAAATAAATGTTAAGAAAATCAAAGAAATATACTATGGACCAAATGGTCCCTTAACATAAGATTTGTAATTTTTTATTTTTCTCAGTCATGTTTTAAGATAGAAATCAGAATTTTTGCATATAACATTGTTTTTTAAAAAGACGACGTTTCAAAAGTTACAAAGGAAACGACAAAATAATTGGACCAAATGGACTTAACCTAACAGCAGGGTTAATAGTTTTTGTTTTGAACCTGAAATATAAAGCGTTATATAATTATGTCTTTCTACATCAAATTAGATATAATTATATCGGGTCAAAATCCGGATAAGATTCTATAAGAGTCAATATATTTAGATCTTATCCGGTATAATTTTATCCACTATTTTTCGGATCATAGTATATCTCCAATTATAATAAATAAGATATCATTACATATGTCAAGGGTGGGCACGAATTTGTCCTCGAGGGCCATATTGTGGTTTTTCATAAATTATAAAGGGTCGCACCACACAATAAAAAAAAGAAAACTGGAAATCTTTAATTAAAATGAAAGCGGAAGGAACTAATGTTTTTTTGTTTTTTTTTTTTGTAAAACAAAAATGGTTTTTAAATTCATCTATTCCAAAACCGGTTCCACAAGACCTCATTGCAAACTCAACTTTTTTCAAATTCTGTTTTTATATTTTTGAACTACATAACATAAGTAGAATTAAATATTATTGGAACACTTTTTCATAGTTTTTGCATTGATCCGCATTGTCGCGGAATCGGTCAACGAAATTTTTAAAACTCAAATACTCAGAAAGAATTTACAAAATTCGAATTAATTTTTAAACACCTTTCTTAACCTAATTTTTAAATACAAAAAAAAACTTTTTAAAAAGGCACCAACAAAAAAATTTGTAAATCTAAATAAGTTTTTTTTTTTTGTAAGATTGAATTTTTATTTTTAAACAATTTTTATATGAAAGATAACAATTTACAAACGAGTTGCAAATTAAAACGCAGACTTTTTCATACAGACCAATGCGGGGCAGTATTAAGACCGATGCGGCGCAGTATTATAGTCAGCACTAAGCACGAATTTTAATAAACCTTTACATGGTAATTCATTTTCAAAGAAAATTTCTCACTAAAGTAAAATTTAAGTTTAAACTCGTGCTTTGTTCTGACTATAAAACTCGCACACTCAACAAAAAAGTTTGTAATGGCTACTGAAAACGTTGATGTTATTACTGTAAATTTAAACATTTTGCACCCTTCGGTATATTTTGCTAATTTTAGGAACTCAAGCCTACTGATTTGCAGTGTAATGAAATTAGTAAAAAAAATTCTTAACAGCTCCTAAATTTTAATAAGATTGTTGTAAACTGTAATTAAAAAAATTATTTGCTAAAATTAGCTACAAATGTTTCTGGATATTAGTATCACTGGAAGAAAAACCTCCGTCATATTTATAAAAAGCTTCATAAGTGTGATGAAAAATAAAATTAAAACTTGACAAATTTGATAAAGTTTTTTTTTTAATGCAAAATATCATGTTTTTATATTTATGAAAGTTTGTCATGTATTTCTGATTGTCGACATGTTTCATAAAAGACGTTGAATTTATTTTGTAAAGAATTAAGGGCCAGTTTTACACTCAGATCGACTTTTGCCTTAAATACTTATGAATTTTAGTTAGCAAATTGGTACTTAAGTAACAATTTTCTAACTACAATAGCCATATTAGATATTTTTTCCGACTATAAAATTTGCCCTAATTTTTATATAAAAATTTTCCAAATAAATAAACTTAAAAAAATGCGAAATAAAATATTAAATAAAAAGTTTTTTAATAAAAAAAAATAAATTTGAATGTCAACAAGGGCCGCACAAAAATCCGCAAAGGGCCGCATTTGCCAACCGTTGACATATGTCATACGGTTGGCAAATGCGTCATATTAAAGTAAAAGTACTTTTTACAGAAAATGAACCAATTTACAAAAAAGTGCCTTTATCCAAAAAAAATACCTTTTTCCAAAAAAAAAAAATATTTTTCCAAAAAAGTGCCTTTTTCCAAAAAAAATAAACTTCCAAAAAAGTGCTTTTTCCAAAAAAAGGACATTTTTCAAAAAGAGTACCTTTTCCAAAAAAAATACCTTTCGCCAAAACAAGTACCATTTTCAAACAAAAGTACCTTTTTCCAAAAAAATTAATTTTCAAAAAAAAATCAAGATTTTTCAAAAAAAAGTATCTTTTTGCAAAAAAGTTTTTTGTCAACAAAAGTACCATTTAAAAAAAAGAGAAAAAATAGAAAATCAAAAAAGTACTTTTTTCCTCCCTCCACGGATACCTCCACCAAGACAGAATTTCTGAAAAACAAATATGTTTTACAAAAGAAAAATACCAAAAAGTTTCTTTTTCACAAATAGCATTTTTTTCAAGAAGTACATTTTCAAAATATAAATGACATACTCATTATAAGTCGTAAATTCCTTGTAAACCTTGTATAAATACAAGCGATATTTTTTATTTATCGAATTTGACATTAAACTCATAAACATACCAGGTTTACATAGTTTACGGGTTTATATGAGAAGGCTTAAAATGCTTGGTTACAATTATGTACAACTTCTTTTAAAAAAATTTTTATTTAAATTTTGAATTTTTAACTTAAGGGTGTTATTTCTTTAGTACTACTTAATAGTTTTTGTTTTGAAACTGATATATAAAGCGTTATATAATTATGTCTTTCTTCATACAATTAGATATAGTTATATCGGGTCAAAATCTGGATAAGATTTTATATGATTCAATATATTTATACCTTATCCGGTGTAATTTTATCCACCGGATCATAGTATATCTCCAATTATATTAAATAATATATCATTACATATGTCATCATATTATTTTTTTATTCGGGAAATAACATATGAAATAATTGTTTGGAATATTGTAACTCATTTCGACGAAAGTTGTTTAAGAAAGGGGAGTTTTAAAGAAATGTAAGAGATTAAGTAGAAATAATTTGTTTCGTCAAAATGATTAAGTATTTCCTTACCCTTGCAAAACTGATTGCACAAATACGGAAAATAAATGTTACAATCAGGAGTGTGATGAAAATCAAAGTGATATTTTTCCAAAAATTATGAAAGGTTATTCTGTAAATTTCCTATTAGGGCGTTTTTGGCCAAAAATATAAAAATTGACCCCATATGGATCGCGTTACAAAAATAATTGTTTTTATCCACTTGAGATTATTTTTTATCATTGTAATGGCTTTACAATCTCGTAGTCATAATTTAATTAAGTTTCATGGGTCTATTCTGACCCTAGAGTTAAATATTTTTTAAACAAATGTTAAGATAATTATAGTGTAACCAAATTTAAGTGATGTTTTTTCGAAAACTGCAAAATTTGATGAAAAAATTATAATTTTGTTAAATTTTTGACAAATTGAACAATTTTTGTAAAATGTCCTGGAAAGCAGTAGCTCTAAACACAAACTCGAATTATCATTTTTAAAATTTATTTTTTTTTCTTTAATATAAACTATTATGTGGTACAAATAGCAACCGACATCTCCAAAGTAGGCATTTTAAAAAATCTTTAAAATTAATAAAAAAAAACAAGTTTTTGCATTTCTATAAAATTCGTGGATCATTTTGGATTCCAGGC
The DNA here is from genome assembly GCA_949987735.1 of Leucophora obtusa. Classification (NCBI taxonomy): domain Eukaryota; kingdom Metazoa; phylum Arthropoda; class Insecta; order Diptera; family Anthomyiidae; genus Leucophora; species Leucophora obtusa. The sequence goes on along the minus strand of OX465295.1, from coordinate 240,443,810 downwards.
TAAAGTGGGTTAATGATATCCGATTAAGTTGAAATTCAATGTCTGAATCACTTTGACTATATTAAATGAATAAATGGAATAGAAAATAATTTTTTTCGAAATTTCGAATTTTGGCAATTTTTAATAGTAATACACTTTTTTTTCCAAAATGAGCCATTTTCGTCCAACTTTCGGCACCGGATAACGTCCATTTGGGACCATTTCCAATAAAATTGGGGGGTGTAATGAACGAAAATCGACAAATCGCTATTTTAAGGCACAGTCTAATATATAATCATGCCTTAGTGGATGTACATATGTCTATGTTAAGGGTAGTCCTTTGCGAAATTTTAAGTACCAAACTTAAGCAGTTTGAGTCATTCAAACTCCATTCCATTTCTCTCTAATTATCTAATGTTTCAATTTCACTGCTTCCCCCTTCCATTTCATTCCATTCCAGATTCCATTTCGTTCTACATTCCATTGCATTTCGTTCCCATTACCTATTATTCCAATTCCCGTTTCGTTCCATTTCGCACCCACTGTCTTGTGTTTCGATATCAGTCGTTCCTCTTTCCATTCCTTTGCACCTGTTCCGTTCCATTCCTGTTTTTAACTGTAGTGTTCCAATTCCACTCGCTCGCCATTCCATGTTATCTCGCTTCCTATTGCATTTTATTCCATATTACATTCCATTTCGTTCCCTCTTCCATTCCATTTCCATTGCCAACTGTTTCAATTCTACTCGTTCCCCGTTCATTTCCATTTCATCCCACTTGTGTAGTGTTTCAATTCCACTCCAAATACATTAGTTTTTAATATTTTCGGTTTCTAGAGGCAGGCGTTAAAGGCGGAAATGTTCCCTCTTTTAACAACGTTCCTGTCCAAAGTCCCAAAAAATAACTTGTCTATAAGTTAGCCCATACTCCAAGTAGGGTTGCCAGACGGGCTGGACTCGCCTGGATTGTGCAGCTTTTTTAATGCTTGTCCAGTGTCCAGCTAAAATAAAATTTGTCCAGCTAAATATAAATTTTCGAAAAAACAAACAAAATCATTTTTAGTTATAAATACCCTTATTAGTAGGTACATTTAACACAATAACTTTTGAAAAAGTGCCTGTTGTTTTTAGCTTAACATTGTCATTTTTAGTGTCGAAATTTTAAAGTTGAGGGTAAATGATTATTAGGGCAAAGGATTTCATGCAAATGCATGTTTTTTCTCGATAGTCCAAAACTGATATGGACTAAATATTTATCCGAACCATCGAATTTAGAGCAAAATCACATCGATTTGTAGTTGCATATTTTTGCATATTTTGTCAAAAATGCATGTTTTTGCATATTTTGACTTTAAATGCATATTTGGTGCCTTTTTAATGCATATTTTGTGCTTTTTAATGCATATTTTTCATTTTTAGGAGCATTTTTTATTTTGTAAAAAAATATAAAAAATTTATATGATTTCATATTTTGATTCAATCAAAATAGACATTCTTAAAAACCTTATTGACCTATAGGAAATCTTCGAGTTCAGTGTCTGTTTGCAAAATAACTAACTTAAATATATATTTAGGTTTTGAAGTGCATTAGTTTTGCAAAAATAATAGTTTTTAGTGCATATTTCTTATATGTTTAATGCATATTTGTCTTTTTTAACCGCATATTTTAGGCGCATATTTTCAATTTTTAAGTGCATGAAATTCGTTGCAATCCAATCCAATCTTCGAGTTCAGTGTCTGTTTGCAAAATAACTAACTTAAATATATTTTTAGGTTTTGAAGTGCTTTATTTTTGCAAAAATAATAGTTTTTAGTGCATATTTCTTATATTTTTAATGCATATTTTTCCTTTTTAATCGCATATTTTAGGCGCATATTTTCCATTTTTAAGTGCATGAAATTCCTTGCCCTAATGATTATAAATAACACAAATTCGATGATATTTAACCAAAAAGTTAATAATACAATTATATACTGAAATTTGTTAAATTTCATTTGTTACCGATTTTCATTGAACCGTGGTTCTATTGAGGAAATTTTTTTTACAAGTGGCCGTTAAGTGTCATTTATCAATTTCAACAATCATTATTTTGTGCATAACAATAAAAATATTTAAATTTCTATGAAAGTACGAAACTTAAAGGGTAATTTTTTTAGTTCAATGAAAAATCCGGTTAATTAACTGCGTATGCGTGATCGCAAACACATTACTTTAAGGGTTTGACTGTTTTAGAGAGCCCTTAATATAGGCTTTCTTAAATCAAATAATTTTTACGGAACTAATAACAAATTATAAAAAATTATATATATTTATGAATATCAATTACCTTGACGAACCTTAACTTGTTAGGGTAGTACTTTAGTAACATAAACTACTAGATTGAATTGCTATTTGTTCTTGTAATTTTTGTTTGTTTTTTTTCAGTATTAAGATTTTAGTTAATTTTTTTTGTTTTTAGTATTTAGTTTTCATTCTCACAAATTTAAGAGACTGAATTTTAAAATTTTAAGTTTTATTTTTTAGTGTATTATTTTAAATCATACATATTTAAAAGACTGAATAATTTTTTTTAAGTTTTATTGTATTTTAATATTTTATGTTCCTAGCAATGTGCAAAACTATTTTTTAAATAAAAATTATCAATACAAAACAAAACTTGACAACTTTTTTTTCGTTAAAACATGTTTTGAAAATGTCCAGTTTTTTTTGCAAAATCCAGCTTTTTTAACCCGAATGTCCAGCTTTTTGCGAATCCGGATCTGGCAACCCTAACTCCAAGGCACACACATAAATTTCAGGTTTTTAGCCAAAGGGGTTCGCGCAGGCCATTAATGGGGTAAAATTATTTCCTTTTTGCCCCTCCCTACAGGAGGAATCTACGTACCGAAGTTTTGCTTCCTAGTTCCAGCAGTTTGGCTAGGCCGTCAAAGGGGAGACTTTTTCCCTACTTATCCCTCCTGGTAGGAATTTCCAAAAATTTCGTTGCAGTGGACGTCTACGTTGCTTCCTAGTTCCAGCAGTTTGGCCAGGCCGTTATCGGCAAGACTTTTCCTGTTTTTGACCCTACCTGTAGAAATTTCCAAAAATCCCGTCATAGCCGATGTCTACAATGGAGGAGGAAATTTCATACCAAATTTCAACTTTCTGCCTCCAGCAGTTTGGGCAGGCCTATAAACGGGCACTTTTCCTTTTTTGACCCCCATTTTTACAATGTACATGTCCAAAATTCTAAAAAGTACCTTGTCGATAAGTGAGCCCATACTCCAAGGAACACATATTTTACATTTCAGATTTCTAAGCAGTGGAGTTTTGGCAGGCCGTCAAAGGGAAGACTTTTACTATTTATGCCCCTCCCGGCAAGAATTTCCGAAAATCCGGCCCTAAAAGGCGTTCAAGCTGGAGGACGAATCCACACACCAAGTTTCAGCTTCCTAGTTCCAGCAGTTTGTGCAGGCCGTCGAAGGGGACACTTTTTCTTTTTTTGTCCCTCCCTGTTGGAATTTCCAAAAATGCCGTATTAGCAGACATCAATGTTGAAGGAGGAACCCATTTACTGAATTTCAGCTTCCTAGTTCCAGCATTTTGGACAGGCCGTTAAGGGGCTACTTTCCCTTTTTGAGCCCCCATTTTATGACCTCCCTGTCCAGAATGCAAGAAAGTACCTTACTGATAAGTTAGCCCATACTCCAGGGCATATATTTTAAAATTCAGGTTTCTAGTCAAAGTCTCCCCTTGACACGCCATCAGGGGTAGACTTTGCTTTTTTTACCCCTCCCTGTAGGAATTTCCAACAATTTCATCTTCGCCGCTCTCTACGATAGAGGAGGGACCTTCATACCAAATTTCAACTTCGTTGCCTCAGCGGTTTGAGCAGGCCGTTATTGGGAAGATTTTCCCCATTCGACCCCCATTTTCACCATGTTCTTGTCCCAAAATCGAAAAAATCAGTGAGTTAGCCCTACTCCACGGAATACATATTTCAATTTTTAGGTTTCTAGCCAAAAGGGTTTAGGCAGGCCGTCAAGAGGGACAATTTTTCTCTAATTGTCCCTCCCGAAAGGAATTTCTAAAAATCCCTTCTTTGCGGACATCTACATTGGAGGGGTAACTTACATTCCGATTTTCAGCTTCCCCTTTTGGCCCCTCCCTGCACGAATTTTCAAAAACCAAGTCTTCGTGGTTGTCTGCGACAGAGGACGAACCTTTTTATCAAATTTCAACTGTCAAGGGGAGACTTTGGCTAAAAACCTGAATTTTAAAATATATGCCCTGGAGTATGGGCTAACTTATCAGTAAGGTACTTTCTTGCATTCTGGACAGGGAGGTCATAAAATGGGGGCTCAAAAAGGGAAAGTAGCCCCTTAACGGCCTGTCCAAAATGCTGGAACTAGGAAGCTGAAATTCAGTAAATGGGTTCCTCCTTCAACATTGATGTCTGCTAATACGGTATTTTTGGAAATTCCAACAGGGAGGGACAAAAAAATAAAAAGTGCCCCCCTCGACGGCCTGCACAAACTGCTGGAACTAGGAAGCTGAAACTTGGTGTGTGGATTCGTCCTCCAGCTTGAACGCCCTCTAGGGCCGGATTTTCGGAAATTATTGCCGCGAGGGGCATAAATAGTAAAAGTCTTCCCTTTGACGGCCTGCCAAAACCACACTGCTTAGAAATCTGAAATGTAAAATATATGTTCCTTGGAGTATGGGCTCACTTATCGGGAAGGTACTTTTTAGAATTTTGGACAGGGACATTGTAAAAATGGGGGTCAAAAAAGGAAAAGTGCCCGTTTAAAGGCCTGCCCAAACCGCTGGAGGTAGAAAGTTGAAATTTGGTATGAAATTTCCTCCTCCATTGTAGACATCGGCTATGACGGGATTTTTGGAAATTTCTACAGGTAGGGTCAAAAACAGGAAAAGTCTTGCCGATAACGGCCTGGCCAAACTGCTGGAACTAGGAAGCAACGTAGACGTCCACTGCAACGAAATTTTTGGAAATTCCTACCAGGAGGGATAAGTAGGGAAAAAGTCTCCCCTTTGACGGCCTGGCCAAACTGCTGGAACTAGGAAGCAAAACTTCTGTACGTAGATTCCTCCTGTAGGGAGGGGTAAAAAGGAAATAATTTTTTCCCCTTAATGGCCTGCGCGAACCCCGTTGGCTAAAAACCTGAAATTTATGTGTGTGCCTTGGAGTATGGGCTAGACAAGTTATATTTTGGGACTTTGGACAGGAACGTGGAAAAAGGTGGTTAAATGGGAAACATTTCCGCCTTTAACGCCTGCCTCTACAAACTTAAAATTTAAAAAACGAGTGTATTTGGAATGCCAAAATTAAGAAACAAAATGGGGAACGAGTGGAATTGAAACACTACACAAGTGGGATGAAATGGAAATGAACGGGGAACGAGTGGAATTAAAACAGTTGGCAATGGAAATGGAATGAAAGAGGGAACCAAATGGAATGGAATATGGAATAAAATGCAATAGGAAGCGAGATAACATGGAATGGCGAGCGAGTGGAATTGGAACACTACAGTTAAAAACAGGAATGGAACGGAACAGGTGCAAAGGAATGGAAAGAGGAACGACTGATATCGAAACACAAGACAGTGGGTGCGAAATGGAATGAAACGGGGATTGGAATAATAGGTAATGGGAACGAAGTGCAATGGAATGAAGAACGAAATGGAATCTGGAATGGAACGAAATGGAACGAAATGGAAGGGGGAACGAGTGAAATTGAAACATTAGATAACTGGAGGGAAATGGAATGGAGTTTGAATGACTCAAACTGCTGAAGTTTGGTACTTAAAATTTCGCATGTGACTACCCTTAACCAGGGCTGCCAGAATTGCCGATTTTTTATTAAAAAATATGCAAAATGCCGATTTGCCGATTTTTGGTCGAAAAATGCCGATTTTTTTTTAAACTCAAAAACACGAAATTTTAATTTATGGTGATTTACAATGCATTAATAAATAAGAAAATAATTCTATCTTTGACATTTCGAAAGTTCATGTAAATTCATGTTTGTTAAAAAGAATGTTAACAAAATATCTTTACGATCAACAAATTTTCAGCAAAATGGCATACATTTTTTTGCATTATTTGATAAAAACGAATATTTTTTAGCATACTTTTTGGTATTTACTTTAAAACTGTTTTTTGCCTATACACTGTACAAAAAAAAGAAATATTTTAAAAATTTATAAATATCATGTTAGGATTTGCACTTTAGGTAGAACAATATTCTATTCTGATTTCTAAATATTTTTCAAAATTTTTTTAATCCCGAATACAAAAATATTAAACATAAATCAATTTCTGACGATGATTAATGGTAATTTTCAATGTTTAAACTACTTTTAAAGACAAAAACGTTGGAAAAAGCTATAATAAATGCATACTCGTATTTATACAATTTTAAATGCATATTTTTAGAATTTTAAGAGCATATTTTTCGATTTTAATCATACATACATCTTATGTACATAAAACACGATTATAAATGCTTAAATACACGAGCCCTTGTAATAATAGGCCTTTTTTAATCACTGGATTTATTTTTAGATTTATTTTATTTTGCTAGAAAATCCACATTTTGTTTTTTAATTTTCAAAATTCAATATTTTTATCCAAATTCTATACTTATTCGCTAAGATAATGTGAAAGAAAAAATTAAAATTTTTCGAAAACGAAATTACTGGAATTAAATTAAGCTAAATCCAAAACGAATTTATTTTATTTATAATTCTATTTTGGATTTAGCTTAATTCAATCCCGGTGTTCACATTTTTACAAATTTTAATGATTTTCTTTTACAATATATATACATATATATTAAATATATTAAATTTTGAAAATTAAAAAACAAAATGTGAATGTTTTAACGAAATAAAAAAAATACAGTGATTAAAAAAAGGGCCAATATTTGCATAATAATTCAAGGTTTACGGGTACCTTAAGTTCGGAGAAGAACTATTTTTAAAAGTTGTAAAATTAATTTATGTACATATTCGTCAGATAATAGCTGAATATGTATCATAAAAATATTCATAAAATTACAACTAACATTTTTGTATTATCATTACTTTTATTTAATTGTTAAACTTAAAACATATTATTTTACACGAAATGTCTTTTTCACATATTTTTTTAAGTAAAGTAACCTAAATATTACATAAATGCGTATTTTTGAAAGTGCCGATTTTAACTGATTTTCTAAAATCAAAGTGCCGAAAATGCCGATTTTTTGGGAAAAGGCGCTGATTTTTCATCAAAATCATCTGGCAGCCCTGTCCTTAACATAGGCATATGTACATCCACTAAGGCATGATTATATATTAGACTGTCCCTTAAAATAGCGATTAGTCGATTTTCGTTCATTACACCCCCCAGTTTTATTGGAAATGGTCCCAAATGGACGAAATCGATTTTTTTTTTGGAAAACGTTAACCCGTGCCGAAATTTGGACGAAAATGGCCCATTTTGGAAAAAAAATTTATTATTATTAAAAATTCCCAAAATTCGAAATTTCGAACAAAATTATTTTCTATTCCATTTATTCATTTAATATAGTCAAAATGATTCAGACATTGAATTTCAACTTCATCGGATATCATTAACCCACTTTAGCCTGGAATCCAAAATGACGCACGAATTTGATAAAAATGCAAAAACTTGTTTTTTTTTTATTAATTTTAAAGATTTTTTAAAATGCCTAATTTGGAGATGTCGATTGCTATTTGTACCACATAATAGTTTATATTAAAGAAAAAAAATAAATTGGAAAAATGATAATTCGAGTTTGTGTTTAGACCGACTGCTTTCTAAGACATTTTACAAATATTGTTCATTTTGTCAAAAATTTAACAAAATTTTAATTTTTTCATCAAATTTTGCACAGTTTTCGAAAAAATATCACTTAAATTTGGTTACACTATAATTATCTTTACATTTGTTTAAAAAATATTTAACCCTAGGTTCAGAAAAGACCCATGAAACTTAATATTAATTATGACTACGATATTGTAAAGCCATTAAATTGATAAAAAAAATCTCAAGTGGATAAAAATAATTATTTTATGCAACGCGATCCATATGGAGTAAATTTTTATATTTTTGGCCAAAAACGCCCCAATAGGAAATTTACAGAATAACACCTTTCATAATTTTCGGAAAAATATCACTTCGATTTTCATAACACTCCTGATTGTAACATTTATTTTCCGTATTTGTGCAATCAGTTTTGCAAGGGTAAGGGAATACTTACTCATTTTGACGAAACAAATTATTTCTACTTAATCTCTTACATTACTTTATAACTCCCCTTTCTTAAACAACTTTCGTCAAAATGAGTTACAATATCCCAAACAATTGTTTAAAAGAAATATATTTTTTGGAGGTAATTTTTCCAGAGACTGTTAAGAATAAAATTTTCAATGGAAAGAAATTCTCTATAATTTTTTTATAACACAAGCATTTAAAGTTTGTTAGAAAATGTATACAAACAATTCTAAGCAACAGTGAAGGTGTTTGTGCTTTTCTGTAAAATGTTCTTTTGCCAAAAAGTAATAGTTTTCATGAAGTTTAACGTTAAACCTAAAAAATCATGAACATTTCACATCTGACTTATCTCTGACAAAACCCTCAAGTAATCTCAAGTAATTATTTCTGCAAATATTCAGGATTTCAGTGAAATTTGTAGTGCATAAACCGGATACAACAATATATGATTTTCTATATGTTCTTATCAGTTCAGTTTTAATATTATACCACTATATAATATCTGATCAGATCGGATCGCGTCATTATTCGGATACATTTATATCTGATATTATAAAATGCTAACTGAATTGATGCAAACTTATGTAATTATAGAGCAATTCCATATGAAAGCGATCACCTTTTGGACGACCCTCTCCGATTCTAAAATAAATAGTCTCAATCGATTGCCCAGCAAAAAATAATGTACCTACATATTTTTTTTTTTTTATAGTGACTGGTTTAGTGGTGGTGTACACCACTGTCATGTGACAAAATTGAAGAATTCTTCATAAGGGACCTCATTGAAAGTTGAATTGAATTGAAACTACTAAAGCGATCGCAACGAGTGATAGCTCGTTGGAAAGGTATTGAATCAGGCTTTAATTGAAAAATAAAATTTTCCTAATTTTTCTCAGAAATTTACCTTTTTTCCCATGAAAATTAAATTTTCCCATGAAAATTAAATTTTCCGATTTTCCACAGAAGCTCCTAAATTTTCCGGCTAATTTTTTTTTAGGATTCCTCATAATTTTTGCTTTAAGAATCAGCAATAAAAAAATGGGCCCCGACTCCTTGTTTGGACAGGAGAGGAGCATTTAAGAGACCACCTTGTTCCATTGTTTTTATATTTTTTATAATTGAATTATTTGTAATTATTTAACATTGTTTTATTTTATTATTAAAAATACATTTTAAAAATTATTTTACAGTTAAAAATACATTTATGAAAAAAAAATCTTTCTTGTTTTGCTGCTTATACTTAATTACAATATTTATTAAAAATTTCAATTGTCTTGGCATCATTATAAAATTAAAGGAACTTTAAATTTAGCACGTCGGCAGACGAAGAGTACCGCTTTACATTAATTGACATATCAGAAATATTTGGTATGAAGCAATGAAACTTTTGCGTTCCAGTTATAGTTTTGACATTATTATATCTGTTTTGAATTCGTCGCTCCATGGCATCGTGTTCTTTTTGAGTGCATAAAACTGTGTTAATGGCAATTTCCTTGCTTTGAATCCACGAAAACAAATGTTGTACATTTAAGATCTGGTCAGTATATGGCCTTTGCAAACTTGCCTTAGTCGCCATGCGTTTTAGGGTTCCCCCTAACGCATCGCATGGGCCCTTACCGTGGGACGTCGCAAAAAAGTGCCACTCGACCTTGCAGTTTTGTTCTTCTTCAATTATGCAAAGATTGTAAAAATTTTTTTTATTCTTGTAGTTCGTTATCTTCGTTTTTGAAATAAATGCAAAAAGGATGCACCGTGCACTGGTCGTTTGCCCAGTGATAAGCCTGAATTTCATCCTGAACGAGAAAAGTGTAATTCTCGGCAAAGTCGCTTATCACAATGAATTCATTTTGGGCTAATTTCTCCTTACTTTCCTTTAGAAATTTCGATTGCATCTCGGATATGAAATGGTGCGCCTTCAGTTCATTCAACTTGAATCCGAATTCCTCGATGAATTCCGGAATCTGCTTTACCACGGTCTCAAGGGAACATCTGCCGCTGCTAATTATCCACTGTTTGAAATGCACCTCCTGAATTAACAGCTGTTCAAACTTTTCCGCCAAATATTGCTCTAGCTCGTCAATCTTCGGACAATTGTCGCATTTGGACAGATGACAATTTTCCGTGGGGTATGCGCACAACGACTTCGACAGGAGGTCCCTATATGTTTCAATTTCACCGTGAAATACTTTCAATTTCTTGCATGGAAAGAACATTAATTTGATGTTTTGATGAAACATGCAAACGCAGACTGAATGCGTTCCGTGCCTGTCTAATGCCAGCACGCATTCTTTTGGTCGTAGGATGGCAAACTTAGAAAATCCCACTTTTTCTGCTGGGTATTTCTCTTTGAACTGATGGTATGCTTCGGATAGATTACATAATAATAATCTGCGCTGCTTGTGTACTTTTTCTCCATCTTCACGTGTGATAACATAGTCACGTGTACCTGGGCAGGCGCGGCTGTTGTCATCATTGCAGTAAAAATCTTGAATCAATTTCACCGTTGCTTCGCTGAGGGTCCTTGAGCCAAATTTCTTGGTGGGAGTCGCCAATATGCCCTTCTGTCGAACTAATTCTTTGCTTCTTCTCGCGATGTAAAAAGATGTTTGAAACTGTTCAGAAATCTTGCGTATAGACCATGATTGAGGCAGCACAGATAAAATGAGATATTTCTCCGGAAAAGTGGTCGCTAAATTGAATTTTCTTTACAACTGCTCAATCATTTGTTTGCCGTCATCAACGTCATCTGCTTGACTGCATTCGTTATCAGAGCCTTCATCAAATATTGTCGCGATTGCACTCATAACCTTGCCTTTTTTCTCTTTCCTGTATTTTTCACTTCGCAACTTTCTTTTTGTAATAGGCGATTCACCTAAAGTGGTAATAGCCTCATTCAAAGGACTCAAAGACATATTGACCATCGGAATGTCTGCCTCACTATCAGATGAAACATTTTGTTCAATTGTCATTTCACTCTCGGATTGTGGTTGCATTTGTTTCAATGCATTTGCTTGTTGAGACAAATCGATTTTACACCTGGGGCAAATGAATTCTGCTTCTTCACCGTATTGTATATTTAATTCATTCATGTATCGCTTCGAAACACCAGTTAATTTTAATACTTTTATCTTTTTCGAACGATGTCCACTCTTGTTAAACGGATTTCATCAAAATTTATTCATTTTACTTTAAATTGTCTTTACAGCTTCACTCTTTACTTTACAAAAAAAACACTTTAACACTTTCACGTTTAGTATTCAACTAAAATTTGACTCAGAGTGTGTGAAGTATTTATATTTATTTTTTGGTAAAAAATAGGTAAAAAAATAAGCGATATTTGCTTTTCTTTAATAGGAAAATTTGCGTGAACTACTGGTCATAAAATGTTTTTTAAAGAGGGACTTAATTGGTTACTGCCAATAAGCCGACCACAGGTCATAAAATGTTTTGTAAATTTTTTAAATTACCAGGTAATAAATATTTCGCCATATTTGTGGAAAATCCGTGTTTTATGACTTGTTTCTGCACGTGTCATTTTAGACGAAATATTTATTACCTCCCAGGTGAAAATGTTCATATATGGTCATATATGGCAACATATATGGGTTCATATATGGGTTCGGATCCGAAATTTGAGGGTATATGGCCATATATGGAGATATATGAATGTTCATATAAAATTTTTTTTTATTTTTTAATAAAAATATTGCTTTTTTATTCAAATTAAAGGTAAATATTATAATTCTTACTGATGAATTTGTACATTTGAATGAAATTGAGAAATTATGAAATTTTTAATGGACATAAACATTTTACTTCAAGTTTAGAAAATATTTTATGACTGTTTTTTGATTATTAATGATTGTTTATACACTAATAGAAAAAAGTGTGTAAAAATTTTAGTTAGAGCTACTAAAAATTAATTCAAAATGAAAAACTGCTGAATTAGCAGAGTATTTTTGCTAAATATAAATAAGATAGGAACAGCAAAAATAAAACTGTTTAATATATTTACAAAATTTGAGTTATAATTGAGCTAAATTTCAGTGATTAGAAAATAAAATTAAATTGTAGTAGTAGACAAAAAAACATCACATAAAATTTTCAAAGTTCCTTTTTCGTTTTTAATGGAAATACAAATCTAGCCTTCTGAAATCAACAGTTTAACATTTTTAGCAAATATTTCTGTTGGTTTTATAAACTGCTATTTGCATTGAACAAAATTTTAGATACAACAGTTTGTTTTAACCATTTTTAGTTTACTAATATTTCGCAAAATTTTCTGCAGATTTTTTGAATTTAGCAGTTTTATTTTTGCTGTTTTTATCTTACTGCAACATTTTCAATTGTATTTCAAAATTTATCATTTTATTTCAGAAGTTATCAATTGTTTTTCAGATTTATCAATTGTATTTCAGAAATAATCAATTTAGTTTCAGTTTCATCAATTGTACTGTAGAAGTTATGAATTGTTTTTCAGATATACCAATTGTATTTCAGAAATAATCAATTTATTTCCAGTTTTATAATTGCTTTTCAAAAATTATCATTTGATTTTAATATTTATCAATTGTATATCAGAAACTACCAATTGTATTTCAGAAATTATGAATTGTATTTCAGAAACTGGAAATTGTATTTCAGAAACTGGAAATTGTATTTCAAAAATTTATTAATTGTATTTCAGAAATTCGCAATTGCATTTCAGAAATTATCAAATGTATTTTATAATAAAATAATAATTTTAGTCTAAAAATTCTTTTTAGAAATTGCAAATTGTATTTAAGAAATTATCAAATGTATTGTATTTCAATATTTTTTGAATCCGCTCACGTAATTACCCCCATGATAAAAAAAACTTACAACATTACCCATATATGGAATAATATATGAATTCATATATGAAGATATATGGAATATATGAACCAATATATGGACCAATAAATGCAGTATATTATCATATATGGATTCATACATTTGAATGTATTTACCCATATATGTTTCCATACATAACATATATGTTCATATATGATCATACATTAAACCATATATGCTCATACATGAAACCATATATGACAATATATAAACATATATGAACATTTTCACCTGGGCTGGTAATTTAAAAAATTTACAAAACATTTTATGACCTGTAGCCTCAGTCGGGTTTGGTGTGCCATTACATGCCACTGCTGCTATTATCCATGGATTTATGGCCGATCTTGTGAAGGCAGGCAGACCATATTCACTACACACTCAACTTGGGCCTCTTAAAAAAAATTGATTTTTTCTTCATAAATGTATTTTTAACTGTAAAATAATTTTTAAAATGTATTTTTAATAATAAAATAAAATAATGTTAAATAATTACAAATAATTCAATTATAAAAAATATAAAAACAATGAGAACAAGGTGGTCTCTTAAATGCTCCTCTCCTGTCCAAACAAGGAGTCGGGGCCCATTTTTTTATTGCTGATTCTTAAAGCAAAAATTATGAGGAATCCAAAAAAAAAAATTAGCCGGAAAATTTAGGAGCTTCTGTGGAAAATCGGAAAATTTAATTTTCATCGGAAAAAAGGTAAATTTCTGAGAAAAATTAGGAAAATTTTATTTTTCAATTAAAGCCTGATTCAATACCTTTCCAACGAGCTATCACTCGTTGCGATAGCTTTAGTAGTTTTTTTTAAAACAACTTTCAATAAGGTCCCTTATGAAGAATTCTTCAATTTTGTCACATGACAGTGGTGTACACCACCACTAAACCAGTCACTATAAAAAAAAAAATATATGTAGGTACATTATTTTTTGCTGGGCAATCGATTGAGACTATTTATTTTAAAATCGGAGAGGGGTCGTCCAAAAATTTGCCAATTTTGATCGTTTTCATATGGAATTGCTCTATATGGGCCCATTTCTCGGATAGAATTGTATAAAGACACATGTTAAATTACATATGACTATATTAAGCCCCACATAATTTTTTTTTAATCAGGTTTACATGGTTCTCGCTTAAAAATCGTTTTTTATACAAAAAAAAGTTTGAAGGCAAAAAAAGTAGACAGCTAAATTTTTTATGGACATAATACAACTTGTTTAATAAAATATTGTTATTTAACCAAAAACTTTTTAAAACCTGAAGACCGCCTTTTGGCGGAATGGGGCATTGGAGGGTTAATTTTTAATATAAGACCTCAAGCCAGACCAGTGCTTCGAAGAATTAATTCCCTAATCTTTTTTTTGAACTGAATTTATATTTTGGGAATGAATTCCCTCACCAAACTTAAGGAATTGAATGAATTCTTTTTTTTTTTTCATTCGATTTATCTTAAAAGAATTCATTAATTTTTTTTAATGCCTTCATAAAATTTAATGAATTCATTCAACAAGGAATTCATTCAATTCTAGTTAAATCAACTTTTGGTCAAGGAATTCATTCAATTCTACTTAATTCAACTTTTAGTTTAGGAATTAAATTTATTTCCTAGGAATTAAATTTTTTTCGTTTAATTCCCTGAATTTAAGTTTTCATTCAATGCGAAATACAGGCCATTTTGTAAAATGGCGAGATAGAGCAAAACGGAAATTTTTGCTACTATGGAGTACTAACATACCCCAATAATACAAATAGGCCAGGTCTTGTAACGCTTCCGATTGATTGTAATTCTGTAATTTCAGACATTTTGAATTTTTGCGCTTTCAGCCTCAATGCAATTAAAAATTTTTTGATACTGACATATAACTGACAAGTAAACAAAAAAATTGAGATCAAATTAATAAGTGTGCCTTCAAAAATAAAGAAAATATGACAATAATAATCTCTTAACCTCTATGCGTGAACAACTTGAAATTTGATATTTTTTGAAGGGCACATCCGCAATTTGAAAAATAACACAGTACAACACTAAAAATGCATCGGGCATGCGATATATCAATTCTGATAGATTTTAGGATAAATATCACGAATGTTAACACCAAATTTGAAAATTAGGTAAAGTTTTTGAAATATTAGCAAATTTAATTTTTAGCAAAAAGACTGTTTTTTGTCAAAATTTCTTCTTTATTCATATACCGGACTAAACCACGGATAATTTTTAATATGGTTTAAAATTATATACTTTGGGCTTTTAAAACCATACAAACTTATTTTGATTAAGTAAAGGATCTAGGATATAATTGCAATTAAAATGAAAACTTCACTTATTTTTAGTGTCCGACCGAACAGTTCGGCCGAAAAGCGACATTTGTTCGATTTTTCGATATTTAGGGGCATTCTTGAGAAATTCTGCTAATGGGAAAATGTTAATTGAGCCGATTTAATGCAATTTTGAGTGCCAAATTTAAGGAAAACCTGGTAGTTTAGCTGTAAAGTTAACTGTTCGGCCGCCGAACTTTTTAATTTTAGCCGAACTTTCGGCGGCCGAACAGTGAATTCATTGCTTAACTTCGGACTTTTTCCTAAATTTTACTCCCAAAATGGATTCCCATCGGCCCAACAAACATTTTTCCATTTCCATAAGCAAAATTTGTCCATAATGCTTCAACATATCGAATATCGTGCAAATACATTTTGTGGCCGAACTGTTCGGTCGGACTCTACTTATTTTCCTATTTTGCAAATCTATTAAAATCCCTTAATCGGATTTGTAAAATCTTAACACACGACTTAAATTCATATTCCACTAAATTCATTTTATTAAAAGAATCACAACTTCTACATCAAAAATTGCAGAAAATTCAATCTGAAATATAAATTTTATATCTTTTTGTTACAACTCTGTTCATTGTTACTTTTCATATTGGAAATGGTTATCAGTCTTGCTTTGAAAATGAAGTTTGGATTTTTCATACAATTTGTTATAAGTAGTTTTCTATAATTATTGAATAAATATTGTTCGTTATTTTTTTAATACATTCGTTTACTTTCTAATTAATCACATTACAACATTTGGCGACGAGGATGGACATCAACGTGCTAACACAAGTTTTACAACAATTTCAAGAATCTAATAATCAGTTTATCATCCAAATTCTGGCCCAAAACAAAGTCGTTTTAGAAAATGTGGTTTCAACAAACAAGCAGAGTCTTCCAATACCCTCATTTGGAAAGTTTAATGTTGAAACAGACAGATGGTCAACTTACCACCTCCAAATAGAGCAATTTTTTAAAGCTAATTCAATTTCTTCTGAAGAAACAAAGCGTTCTTGTTTTTTAAGTTGGGTTGGTGGTAACATACTGGAGCTATTGCAGAAAGTTTTTAATGGTAGAGCTGTGGAAATTCCATACAAAGAAATAATTATCGCTCTGAATGATCATTTTATAAAGAAACAGCACGTGTTGGCAGCTAGATTCAAATTTTACAATCATACAATGATGAAAGAGAACCAAACATACTCTGAGTGGGTAGCAGATTTACGTGGAGCAGCCAGAGATTGTAATTTTATATGTGAAAATATAAATTGCAAAGAATCCTATATTGACAACAAAATAAGAGATATGATTGTTATACATACACCTCACGAGAAGGTGCGGTCGACTTGTCTGCAAAAGTCAAATCCAACATTAAAGGAAGTTTTGCAAGTTTGTACAATTTATGAAGCTACCACGAATGCATGTAAGGAAATGGAAGGTGCAACGGGTACTTTAACAGAAGTTAGTGCAGTTCATCATTTTCCAAATTTTCAAAATCGCACTTCAAGTATTTTAACAAAGAACAATTTTCAATCCTGTCCTGCATGTGGTAAGTTGCATGAAAGAATAGATTGTCACCATTTTAAAAATAAAACCAAATGTAAGAAATGCTTTAAATTGGGTCACATTGCAAGTGTGTGTCAGTCAGCTTCAAATATTCAGTATAAAAAAAATACAGTTCAACATGGAAATTATCGTCAAAATGTCCGACAAGTCGATGACATATCGTATGAAGAAACATCAGTTAGTGTAGTAGAGTTACTCGAGGCATCCGCATCAAACGTTTATAACATAAATTCAGATTCGAAAAAGATTATGATTCCAATCAAAGTAAATGATCGAGATTTTATATTTCAGTTAGACACTGGCGCTACATGTTCCTTAATTGGTTTGAATGTTTATAGGCAGCTTCAAAGTCCAATTTGTACATCAACTAACAAAGTTTTAAAGGCATATGGTGGTACATATTAATGTTCATATCGAGGTAGGCAATCAGGAAAAGAACTTGATTCTTCACGTAGTCGATATAGAAAATGTCACGAGTATTTTAGGATATGATTGGTTCGTGCTTTTAGGATTTGAAATAAAGATTCCTGGTTACGACTTCCCTAGGGAAAAATGTTTACAAGTAGAAAATGAGTCTCAGGAAGTTTTGTTGAATACACTTAATAATCTCCGGCAACGATTTAATGGACTTTTTTCAGAAGGTCTTGGCCACTGTTCAACTTTGAAAGCGAACGTCAACTTGAAACAGAATTATGTCCCAAAGTTTATGAAACCATATAACATTCCATTTGCTTTATATGACAAGGTTCGGGAGGAAATCCAACGTCTTGTCTCTATTGACGTTTTTAAACCAGTCAACGCTAGTAATTGGGCATCCCCTATAGTTGTAGCTAGGGTTTGGGATTTCCCGGACTTTTTTATTTCCCGGGAAACGGGAATGAAAAAATTTGATTCCCGGGATTCCCGGGAATCCCGGGAAATATTTTTGAACAAAATTGTTAATGAAAACCACCTATATAAGTAATTTTTGTTAAAAAAAAACACTATTTCAGTACAAATTCAGTCTGTGTTGTGAGAATTCAAAGTAAAAATATCAGAATGTTTAACATTTGATTTCACATAAATTACTCTAAGCTCTGCCAAATGAATTGCATGATTCCAGCAGAAAGCACCCACTACTGGACTGTCGGAAACAAACCGTTTCATCGCATTTGGCCCATTAGATATGGTCGCCACAATGTTATTTTCCAAAGACAAATAAAACTCTTCTAGTCTTATTTCTACAATTCTTCTTATTTTATCAGCATTACATCTTCCTGATATATAAACCAACCCCAGGTTATAAAATTAATTATTTCCGTTTATACATATGTTCAAATATCTCTTTTGTGATATTCTTGTCAATTCAGCTAAGGTTATAGTAAATCTCCTATTGTTGGAAATATTGCTCGATATTTCTTTTATCATGATAAAAGATATGATTATAGTAATTTAATATAATGTTCTTTACATCGGTTTCATTTTTTGGTAATGCCAGGTTTTTATTATAAAAACTTTCTCGAATAAACGAAGATCTAGTTATGGTGCGGATTGACATTCCGTCGACTGCGGCTAATTTGGATACCATTTCAGGAAATGTTTGCCCTCCCATAAAACGTTCAATGCCTATTCAGCTTACACTTTTTTCTTCGGGTACTTTGCAAATTTTAGCTGGAAAGTTATTCTTGTTGTTGTTTTCTTCAAGAGAAGTTGCATGACCATAATTTTTTTTTTTAACCAAATTTAGATGTCGGATAACCAAATTTAGATACAATTAATATTTTAGGGCAAATATTGCACTGCGCTGCTTTGTTCTTTTTTGTGAAGCATACTCCTGACATTTTATTCTTTAATATAAAAGAATATATTAATTTGAAAGCAGATGTATTAAAATAAAATAAACTTACTTGAAAATATCACATTTATTAATGAAAACGTTACTTGTAAAATTATTGGCCCTTAATATAAAGAAGTATTTTAAATTTAAAGTCGACTTTATTTTTAATTATACGGTTTTATTAATTTTCTGTATGAAAACCCTACAAAAATATTTATATTTTCAAACATTTTGATTGGTTGAAAATAAATTAACCAATCAGAATGCTCCAAAAATAGGTCAAGTCAAGGTATACTGCCACCCAATATTTTAACTAAAGTCGACTTTAACTAAAATATACATTTGAAAAATTTAGATAGTAAGGGCGATTATTTGTAATAAACAATACTTTTTTTCACATTTCTTTTAAACATTTAACCAAGTTTTTAGGTTTTACTACTTAAATTTTGAACAAGTTATGCGAAAAATCTTTATTAGTTGAAATTACTTGGCAAAAATTTTTTTGTGTGTGTCAAATAAATTGATTCCCTTTTAAAAGATTTTAACAATGACATTTTTGTTCTGATGTTTAAAATGTTTTTTATGACTTAAATAAAAAAATCCTATTCCAGACAAAAAGAATTTAAAAAATTTAATATTTTTAAAATTTCCCGTTTTCCCGGGAAAAATATATTATTTTCCCGGGAATTCCCGGCAAACTTTTCCCGGGATTTCCCGGGAATTCCCGCCCGGGAATTCCCGAACCCCAAACCCTAGTTGTAGCCAAAAAGTCAAATGGTTCAATTCGAATATGCGCAGATTTTAAAGTAACTGTTAATTTCCAAATTGAAGTTGATAGATATCCTATTCCACGTATTGAAGAACTTTTTCATAAGCTCCAGGGTGGTCAATACTTTTCTAAAATAGATCTTAGTGAAGCGTATTTACAAATTGAATTGTCGGAACCTGCTAAGAAATATATGGTTATTAACACCCCGTTCGGGTTATATCAGTATCAAAGAATGCCTTTTGGAATCGCGAGCGCACCTGCGATCTTTCAAAGGTTCATGGAAGAGGTGGTGGCAGGAATACCTGGTTGTGCCGTTTACCTTGATGATATTATTGTAACAGGTCGATCACATGAAGAACACTTTCGGAATGTAACACAAATATTTGAAAGATTAGAATACCATGGTCTTAAGTGTAAGGCGGAAAAATGTAGTTTTGCTAAATCGTCGGTAGAATATGTCGGACACATAATAGACTCCAGTGGAATTATACCTTCAGAAACACGATTAGATGCTATAAAACAAATGCCAAGACCCGCCAATTTGAAGGAATTGGAGGCTTTCATTGGAAAAATTAATTACTACAACAAGTTCATTCCTAATTTTTCTAAGACCGCGGTACCATTAAACGAATTAAGAAGAACAAATGTAAAGTTTTTATGGGGTGAAAAACAGGAACAGGCATTCCAATCTCTTAAGAACGAAATTGTAAAAGTTGCAAAATTAGTCCACTACGATGACAAATATCCAATTATTCTCGCTACTGACGCTTCCAAACATGGCATAGGGGCCGTTTTATCTCACCGTTTTCCTGATGGATCTGAAAAACCAATATGTTTTGCATCAAAAACACTGAATTCTAGTCAAGTTAACTATTCGCAAATTGAAAAGGAAGCGCTGTCTATTATTTTTGGAATAACCAAATTTCACCAATATCTTTGCATTTTGAATTAGTGACGGACCATCAAGCCCTTACCACGCTATTTCATCCTTTTAAGAAACTGCCTGTTATGACATTACACCGACTTCAACGTTGGGCAGTAATTCTGCAAGCTTATGATTATTCTATTAAATATAAATCCACATCGCATCATGCTAATGCGGACGCACTATCTAGATTGCCCATTGGCCATGATGCTGATTTTGACAACAAAGAATCTGAAGTATTATATGTTGAAGAAATATACAACAGTATTTTAAGTGAATGCCCAATTGATGCCAATTCTGTTTCTAAATTTACTAGTCAAGATAAAATACTCAGAGTTGTTTCCGATTATGTGATTAATGGCTGGCCTGAATATGTTGATAAATCCGATAATGAATTAGCTTCTTATTTTGCTAGAAAAAATTTAATTTCCATTGAAAAAGGCGTACTTCTTCTTCATAATGAGTATTGCCGCGTAATAATACCTAAGGCACTACGTTCAAAAGTTTTATGTATGCTGCATGAAGGGCATTGGGGAACAAGCAGAATGAAACAAATAGCTAGAAGATACGTTTGGTTTCCTAAAATAGATGAAGAACTCGAGAAGGTATCAAAGTCATGTTCAATTTGTCAAGAAAATGGTGCAGATCCCAAACAAAATTTTTCAGTTTGGCCCGAAGCAACCCAGCCTTGGGAAAGAATACACATTGACTATGCTGGTCCTTGTTACAACAAGATGTGGCTTATCATCGTAGATTCGTACTCTAAATTTCCTTTTGTGAAACAAGTACCATCTGCCAATACTTTATCCACGATTACAGCACTACAAAGTATTTTTTCAATAGAAGGACTTCCGCAAACTATAGTCAGTGATAATGGTACTCAATTCACCTCAACTGAATTCAAACGATTTTGTGAAATAAATTCTATTAAACATTTAACTACTGCTCCATTCCATCCAGCTTCTAATGGTCTGGCAGAGCGTTTTGTAAGAACATTCAAGTCATCTTTCAGTAAAATACTTCAAGAAGAGCCCAAACATGAACAAGCGTTATACAAATATCTCGTTACATACAGAGCAACTCCGAATCCCACAACAGGCAAGTCACCAGCAGAATTGCTGCACGGTCGTCAACCGAGAACAGTATTGAGTGCAATGTTTCCAATTTTTCATGACCATACGGAATCCAGATCAAAATTTCATATTGGAGAAAAAGTTTATGCACGTAATTTCACTAGTAAAGAGCGATGGATTAGCGGAGAAGTAAAAGGTAAAATAGGTAATCTAATGTATTTGATAGAAATAATAAAAGGGATAATAAAACGTCATCAAAATCAGATAAAACCAAGACTAAATCAATTGGATAAACCATGTCGACAATCAGATAAACCTCGAGAACCACAAAATAGAGAATTGGATATTGACATTTCATTATCCGAATTACCACAGAATCTACAGCAACAATCTCAATATATAGGAAACGCCCAACATCATGCCATTGAACCATTACAAAATATGTGTCCTATAGCAAATCAACCAGAAACCATTGATCAGCAGCAGCCACTACCCATTACTGATTTATTTCAACATTCAAGTACCGCAAAAAATGAACAGAATCCACTAGACCGGCAACAAACTTTCAGACGGCAACGAAATAAAAAACGGCAACAACAATTTACTCCCAGGCGATCCGAAAGGATAGGAAAGAAGATTCGCCTTGACTTCAATTAGCTGTGAAGGAATGTTACAACTCTGTTCATTGTTACTTTTCATATTGGAAATGGTTATCAGTCTTGCTTTGAAAATGAAGTTTGGATTTTTCATACAATTTGTTATAAGTAGTTTTCTATAATTATTGAATAAATATTGTTCGTTATTTTTTTAATACATTCGTTTACTTTCTAATTAATCACATTGCAACACTTTTTTATTTCAAATTAATTTTATATGTATTTACTATGGCAAAAAGAAAAAAGTACATTTTTGAACATGCATCTTTTAAAATCGTTTTTTTCTTAGGAATTTCCACTTTAATTATCTAAAACTTCATTGAAATTGATTAGAAAATATATGTTTTACATTTCGCAATGGATTTATCTGATTTTTATAAATTAAGATTTGTCACAGACTCCTTTATTTTTAGGTATCAAAAAAGTTAATCTTTTCCAGCTTTAGTCACCTTTAACTTAAAATTAAAATAGAAAATTGCAAATTTTTTTCATAAATTAAGTAACATGAGATGTTTACTAAAGGTAGAAATTCAAATATTGGATATTTCTTTCATCGCAGATTATTTATTGACGAATCCGTGAAAAAAGAAAAATTTTAATTTTAAATGCATATATAGGGAATACTATCGCAGCTTTCAAAACGTGCTGTATATCAAGCATATTTCATAATTTTAAAATGTTGCGAGAAATAGCGCTATTACTTTCAACTTTGCATTTTTTTGCAAAAAGTTTATTAAAAAAAGTAATTTCTCTACAAAACCGTTTTTTTTTTGCAAATATTTCTTAAACTATAGCTAACTTTAAAAATCTAAGGCCATATTCGTGATCTGCGTCCCAAAGTCTATTAGAAATGATGTGTCGCAATCGCGATGCATTAAATTTTTCTTATTTTGTTGTACTGTGTAATTAGTTGCAGTCCTGCGTGATCGGTATATATGTATCGGTGATACTATTATTGTGTGTAAGTGCTAAATGGATCGTACTATTAGTTTGGTGTCCAGACCCATTTTAGGTTAAATTTTGTAGCTTTTCATAGATTTTTGGAGCTAAAAGTGATGTATAAACCAAACGGATAATCCGATCGTTTTAGCACTTACACACAACAATATTAATTGCGATATGTATCATATACGCGAGATTCTTTTATTCTTTTATCTGTGGATGTGCTAGTCAATTTAAAGTTGGATATTTAGCATATTGTACAGCGAAAGTTGATGTAAAGCCTAAAAATAAAATCCTATCTGTGTAGCACTTTCACATAATGACAGCTATGATAAGATCTACCGTTCCAGATAGATTGGACTCAATAATTCTTAAAACTGTGGATGTGCCTTCAATTTGAATTTAACCTTTTAGCGAATTTTGGAGAAAGATATGTTGTAGAGAATAAGAAATTCGTCCGATCCATTTAGCACTTTCAGATAATAATAATAATGAAGATATGTACCATTCAAGACATATTTGATCCCATAATTCTTTAAACCGTGGATGTGCCATTAAATTTTGTGCTGCACTTTTGAGGGAAATTTATATGGGCACAAGTCCAAACATAGACCGATTTAAACCAAAATCAACAGACTTCGTCCTTGGGCCGATATAAATCGGTCTACCAAATTTTATCAAAAAATCTTAATAGTTGCTACATGTAGCGTGCGCACAAGAATACATGGAGAGACAGACGGACGGACGGAAAAATTAAAAAAACAACATTACTTATAATCAGTTTTGCCAGTTTTGATAATTTATCGTCATTTTGACGATTTTTACTATAAAAAATAGCCAAATGACGATTTGACGATTTTTTCCATCAAAATGACGATTTTTTTAATTACGAAATACAGCAAGAAATGTGCAAAAATATGATACTTTTCCAAACTATAATTCTAAATCTCATATTCTTAGTTTTCAGGATTATGCAAAATTGCAAGCAAATTAATGTGGGAACAAATTAAAAAACCGCTGCAAAATCAGATAATTTTTATTCAGCAAATCTACGATTTTTGAAAAATATTTTAGATTAAAAGTGTTCGTATTGAAATTCTAATTGAAATTATATCTAGAAAAAAATGTAAAAATCCGTTCAAGTACATCATAACTTTTTATTTATTGCGAAACTGCCAACTTTTCTTTAAGATACGTATTTTGAAATGTACAAAACTTACAGGAAAAATAATAAAAAAATATGATAACTTCTGTCCTAAAACTGTAACGAATCTCAATTTTTCGGAAGAATGTCTGTAAAATACATACTAAATATTTTAAAATCTCAAATTTTTGTTGGTATTTCTCTTTGTTTAAAGCAACTACTTCAGGATATGGCAAATTTCGATGATGTTTATAAACATTTTAGTAAATATGTTAATTCGAACAACCACGAAATGATTAAAAAATGATACTTTTTAAAATGCATATTAAGTTTTTAGGGTCATTATAGCACAAATAGTGTTACTTTGACGATTTTGAACTATTTTTTGACGATTTTTCGAAAGCTATGACGATTTTGACGATATTTTCCAGAATTTTTGACGATTTTATGCCTAAGAAACCTGGCAACACTGCTTATAATCAGTAATGGAAATATAGCGCGACTATGCATTTTCGAATAAAATTACCGTGATGATTGAAAAATTTGTGTCGTCTTTTTTCATTAAATCGAGGTAAAAGTGTGTAAAAACAACTCGAAAATAGACAAAAAAGGTTTTTGGTAACTTTGACCTCAATTTGCTCAAAAACCAGATGTGCTGGAAAAATTTGGAAACCAATTTCGGACTCAGCACGGAAAAGTTACTTGAAAATGTCTGGTCGCATGCCCGAAAAATCCAAAAATTTTAAAATATTTATTAGCGAAACTGTGTGCGGTTTTTTGTTTATAACTTTTTCAGCACTCAAAAAACTTTATTCACGCGAACAGATTATTTCTTTTTAATGTATTTTAAATAAGTTAATCTATAAAAAAATGTGTGCCACTAATTTGAAATTTTTCATTTTTAAAATCGTAGATTTTCCCATAAAAAATGGTTAAAATTGAAGAGATCATGCATTTAAGGGTGAATTCAAACATGATAAAATAATTGATTTAAGTATAATTTTTTCTCTATGTAGAGTTGGGGTACTCCAAGAAAAAAATGTACACCCATATTACCAGTAGCTTGGATCAAGAGATGCCAATCATTTGGAGTAGTAGAAATATAGGCGAGAAAAGGGATTTGGGAAACGTCGTCTTAAACCCAAAATAGCACGAATATCCAAAAAACAACAAAAAAATGAAATTCCCAGCTAAAAATCGATATATATGCATCCATACAGGTTAAATGTATGTTCATGCATGGCCATAAACATGCATTCATGACCATACATGGTTACATAAATCTTCATACATGAATCATGTATAATCAATGATAATGATCATGCATGTTCAAGAGTGCTCATGTATGTTCATGCATGTACACTAGGGTGACCGGATCTCATAGAGAGGGAAAAAAATGTCGGAATCTTGTTCGTCTGGACCCCACATTCAACACGTATGGATCCATATATGTCGATTTTTAACTGGGTTATACAAAATATAAACATTAGACCGACTCACGAGAAAAATTAAAAAAAAGTGCCCCCCTCAAAATAAACCTGGTTTGTTTTATGATGATTTCCAAAATATTTCAGATCTAGCAATGAGATCTCACGAGCTGGACCATTTTTAAAAAAAGTATTTTTTTAGTTTTTGTAAGAAATTTGCATCTTAGCTGAAGTCAACATAGGTACTCAATATGGTATCATATGAAAAGTTTAAGAGGCGAGTCCAGCGGTATATATAACATGTTCAAGCATATCCTGACATGTCCTATTTTCAAGGATATTCTATAAAAAAACAATTTTTTTATCCTTTTGTACGGAGATATTTGTGATTGAAATGTCAAACTTACATATCATAATCTATAGACGATTTAAGTGAACACACGATTCATATTTTTTGAAATCCGCGATTTTTCGCGTTTTATCAGAAATTCAATGTGGTGGAAACAACCCAGCAAAACTTTCTATTACCTGGTAATAAGGTTTGTAAGAAGAAATTAATGTATGTAACCTCTTACTTTGCTATTCCAACAGCTATTATTTTAAGAAGGGCATGTCATTGGAGGTATGTACTTTCCAAAAGAGGGCTATGTAACAACATAAGAACATGTTACTTTAATGTTACATGTTAGGAGTTACGTAACCACTTACATAACCGATACTGAGCACAATACTACTTACATAACAGCTTAAAGTAAGGCCAAAAAAATGTGTTACAAACAGGTCTGAAATAACACATTAAAATTATGCGCTTACTTACTGTATAAAAATATATACTTACTTCTTACAAAAAAAATTAAAATAAGATGTTATCGTGTTGGTTTTTTATAAATGCTAAAACGAAGCATATTCATATTTAATTAATATTTACTCAGATTAATATAAAGTTAACAAAAAACATAAACCGTGGGTCTCATATTGTAGGTTTAACTTTAACTTAACTAAAAACAAAATAAAATATCAAAAAAATGTACACAAAACAACAACAAATTTTTGGGTTAACTATTAACCTAATTTTAAACCTGCAGTATGAGACCCACCGAAAAAATATTTCTTCAATATGTATAAAAAATATAAATTATTTGTATCGAATATTTTAAATAGAAAATAACACTCATGTATCGCATTACAAATAACTCGTTATTTTGAGGTATTTGAATACACTATCGGTAATAAGTGGCTATTTCTATTAAGTGATCACGTATCACATTAAAAGTAACTCCTTATTTTACGGTTTTAAAATATCCCATCTGTAATAAGTCGCTGCTATTATTTAGAACTCATGTGTGTATTACAAGTAGGATAACTCTTTTCTTTGAGGTGTTTAAATATATCATTGGTACACTCATAGAAATAAATCCGTAAAAATAGCAGAAAAAGTTACTAAAAATTAGTTAAAAATGATGCTGCAGAAAAAACTGCTAAAATTAGCAGATTTTTTTACTAAATACTAGTAAAATGAGAACAGCAAAATTAAAACTGCTAAATTTACAGAATTTTAGTTATATTTAGGCTAACTTTTAGTTAATTGAAAATAGCAAATTGTACTGTAAAATCTGCAGAAAATTTTGCTAAATATTTGTAGACTAAAAATAGCAAAAATAAACTGTTAAATCTACAAAATTTTTGCTATTTTTAAGCTAAATTTAGTTGAATGCAAATAGCAGTCTATTCTGCTAAAATCAGCAGAAATATTTGCTAAAAAATTGTTAACTGCTGTTTTCAAAAGGCTCGATTTTTATTTGCATTTAAAAAAAAAATCGAAAAAAAAACTTCGAAAATTTTAAATTTTTTGGCGATTTTTTAGGCTACTAATTATTTAGCAAAATTTTTTGCTGATTTTAGCAGGTTAATTTGCTAATCTCCATTTACAAAAATTTAGCTCATATATAACTAAAATTCTGTATATTTAACAGTTTTAGTTTTGCTGTTCCTATATTACTAATATATAGCAAAAATAATCTGCTAATTTAGCAGTTTTTTTCTGCAGCATCATTTTTAACTAATTTTTAGTAGTTTTTACTAAATTTTCTACGGACTTTTTTCTATTAGTGTAATAAGTTGATATTACTACCCAGTAGTTATGCAGCACATTATACGCAAGATATTACATTTTAGTTATGAAATAATGCAATGGTAAGGGGTATGGTATTACCAGGTAATTTGTTCTGTTATACCAACATATTACCAAGGTTTTGCTGGGAATATGTTCTAAATGGGGCAATATGAATACCAAAACTTTTCTTTTGACTAAATCACCGCAACATGCAGGATATGCTTGAACATCCCAGCAAAACCTTGGTAATGACTGGTCATTACTACATGCATTACTTAGATCTCATATCTCATTACCCGTTGAATTACTTTTAAACTGAATGTAATGAGTTACCGATAATTATACCCCACACATTACTATTTCACAATAGCTGAAACCAATAATATATGTTCTAAATCATTAAAAACCATAACTATGGCGTAGCCTAGTGGTTATCGTTTTTGCCTGACAGACATGAGGATCGCTGCTCAACTCTTGTTAGCTTCCATTGTTGTTTTTTTTTGTAATTTATATTAAACATCTATTTATAGAAATGTTGATGTTCATTAAGCAGTATTTAATAACAACAAGTTTTGTGAAAAATAGACATGTATAACAGTTGCCACAATAAATGTGTACATAAGTTAAAGCAATAAAAATCATAGTGATGTCATGGTCTAATAGTTAGAGTGTTTGCCCGACAATCGTGGGGTACGCTGATCAATACGTGTCAGCTCCTATTGGTTTTTAAATTTTTATATTTTTTAAAATCTATATTCAACATCTATTTATAGAACAGCTGATAAACTACTTACAGGTAACATCAGTGTAATGACTTTCCTCCAATGACATCACCATGTTAAAATAAGTAGTTTAGTAATTAAAAGGTAACTAGTGAACACTTAAGATTTCAATACCTAAAACTCATTACATGGTAATGAAAGGTTTTGCTGGGATGTTATATATACCGCTGGACGCGCCTCTAAAAAAATAAGATACACATATGGAGCAGTGATGGTATTTGAAAATTTTCGTTTGGTGCCTAAATGATGCCAAAAAAGTGCCAAAAAAGCTTTAAAAGTGCCAAAAAAAAAAAAAATTAAGCAACATGCAAATGTTTCAAATAATATGTTCAGCTTTTATTTCAAATATTTATTACAATAAGGGTGTAACTTATTCTAAACTTTATAACAATAACAAAATTGTCACAAAACTGGTGTGAATGGAAATTATTATAATTTTGGTATTCTCAGAAAAATTGTCACAGCAAAACCTTGAAAAAATTGTCATGTAATAAAAAGCACATAATAACCAAATATTTTCAATTGTCAACAATTTAAAATATAAAAATTTTATTTTCTTTTGAAGAATTTTAAAATTTTTCTTCACAGAAATAAAATATGAGATATATTTTGAGGTATTATTTTAAAATGCATCGAACCTTTTACCGATTCTAACATTCCTGCAAATTCCTCCAAAATATTACGTATTAACATGGGATTTTTGGGGCTAAAATTGTTAGGAATAAGCTCAGGGTATTTGATGCTAAAATTTTAAGGAAACTCCAAGTACTTAGAACTAGTTCTCTCGTGTTCTGCGGTTCCTGGACATTTTTTTTTAAGTTTTCATATCATTTAAGATTTCATGAAATTATCGAAAAAATCGTAATTTTTCACAAATTACAATTTTTTGATAATTTTATTTTTGGCAGAAAAAGCTTTCACCATTGTATGGTGAAAGTTTTAAAACTTTTGCTTGTCATAAAAAAACTAGAATATCATAACAAATTTTTGAAAAATTCCAGTGACGGAGAATACAATAGAATCAATTAAAGTTTTTCTAATTTTATCCCCATTGCTTTTGTTTTTAAAGATCAAAATAATGATTAAATTGTCCCCGAAGAACTGGAAGATGGTCCAGAAAATTGTAGAAATTTTTAATGAAGCGTTTGTTTTTAATTTTGTTACTCATTCTAAGTAGGCGTGGCTTTTAATGAAAAGCCAGCGATATCGACCTTTCATCAAATTATATAGAAATTTTATTAAAAAGTGCCAAAATTCTATAAAGAGTGCCATGGTGCCATTGAACATTCAATAGTGCCACAAATGGCACTTTTGTACCACTTTTACCAACAGTGATATGGAGTATGTTGTCTTCAGCTAAGATGCAAATTTCTTACAAAAACTAAAAAAATACCTTTTTTAAAAATGTTGCAGCCCGTGAGATCTCATTGCTTGACCCGAAATATTTTGGGAATCATCATAAAACACACCAAGGTTTATTTTGGGGGGCACTTTTTTTTCTGTCCACATAAGGTGAGTCGCTCTAATAAACATTTATTTATTTTGTTGATTTGGTGAGTACTTTCCCGGTGATTCTTTCCTTGCAGGTATAATTAATACCTTCTCTTAAGTAACTAAAATATATAAGTAATCTCCTCCCAAAAATAGTAAATTTTTTATTGAAACCAATTGAATTCAATGATTGATATTATTCGTTACTGCAATGAAGATAATTTTAAACGGGTGGAGCTAAAACCAACCCTTAAAGGTTATTATTTTATTTGGTATACATACATCAGTACGTACATAAAGCAATGCTCAAAAATATAGTGCACTTACTAGCTGTGTACCATTTTTCAGAATAAATTGAAAACGACTTTTAAAAATTATAGTTTTAGGGATTTATGAACATTAGACCGACTCACGAAAAAAAGTAAAAAAAGTGCCCTTGTCAAAATAAACCTTGGTTTGTTTTATGATGATTTCCAAAATATTTCGGGTCTAGCAATGAGATCTCACGAGCTGGACCATTTTTAAAAAAGGTATTTTTTTTAGTTTTTGTAAGAAATTTGCATCTTAGCTGAAGTCAACATACTCGGTAAGGGTATCATATGAAAAGTTTTTTAGAGGCGCGTCTAGCGGTATATATAACATGTTGAAGCATATCCTGACATGTCCAAAGATATTCTATAAAAAAAAAACAAATATTAGATTCTTTTGTACGGAGATATTTGTGATTGAAATGTCAAACTTACATATCATAATCTATAGACGATTTAAGTGAACACGCGTTTGAAATATTTTTGAAATTCGCGATTTTCCGCGTTTTATCAGAAATTGAATGTGGTGGAAACAATATGTTCTAAATAGGGCAATATGGATACCAAAACTTTTATTTTGACAAATAAATAGGGTTTGGGATTTCCCGGACTTTTTTATTTCCCGGAAAACGGGAATAAAAAAATTTGATTCCCGGGAATCCCGGGAAATATTTTTCAACAAAATTGTTAATGAAAACCACCCATATAAGTAATTTTTGTTAAAAAAAAAACACTATTTCAGTACAAATTTAGTCTGTGTCGTGAGAATCCAAAGAAAAATATCAGAATGTTGAACATTTGATTCCACATAAATTACTCTAAGCAGTGCCAAATAAATTGCATGATTCCAGCAGAAAGCACCCACTACTGGACTGTCGGAAACAAACCGTTTCATTACATTTGGCCCATTAGATATGATGGTCACAATGTTATTTTCCAAAGACAAATAAAACTCTTCTAGGCTTATTTTGATTATAAACTTAATTATTTCCGTTTATACATATGTTCACTCTCAGAACAATTCCGTTGTGGCAACGGAATTTTTTTCCAACCGAATTGATTCAATTGATTGATTCAGTTGCAGCAACCGAATGCGATTTCAATTCGGTTGGCACAACCGAATTATAGGTTGCCACAACTAAATTCGGTTGGGGCAACCGAATTACGAGGTTGCAGCAACCGACCTAACTCGTTTGGAAAAAATTCGGTTGTCACAACGGAATTGTTTTGGGAGTGTTCAAATATCTCTTTTGTGATATTCTTGTCCATTCATCTAAGATTACAGTAAATCTCATTTTGTTAGAAATATTGCTCGATATTTCTTTTATCATGATATCTTTTAGATGATTGTAAAATTTTTTGGCAATGCCAGGTTTTTATTATAAAAACTTTCTCGAATAAACGAAGATCTAGTTATGATGCGGATTGACATTCCGTCGACTGCGGCTAATTTGGATACCACTTCAGGAAATGTTTGCCCTACCATAAAACGTTCAATGCCTATTCAGCTTACACTTTTTTTCGGGTACTTTGCTAATTTTAGCTAGAACGTTATTCTTGTTGTTGTTTTCTTCAACAAAAGTTGCATGACCACCAGTTTTTTTTTTTGTGAACCAAATTTAGATGTCGGATAACCAAATTTAGATACCTACGTTAACCATTAGGGCAAATATTGCACTACGCTGCATTGTCGTTTTTGTGAAGTATTTCCATACTCCTGACATTTTATTCTTTAATATAAAAGAATATATTAGTTTGAAAGCAGGTGTATTAAAATAAAGTAAACTTACTTGAAAAAATCACATTTATTAATGAAAACGTTATTTATAAAATTATTGGCCGTTAATATAAAGGAGTATTTTAAATTTAAAGTCGACTTTATTTTTAATCATACGGTTTTGTTCATTTTGTGTAATATTTACATTTTCAAACATTTTGATTGGTTGAAAATAAATTAACCAATCAGAATCCTCCAAAAATAAACCAAGTCAAGGTATACTGCCACCCAATATTTTAACTAAAGTCGACTTTAACTAAAATATACATTTGAAAAATTTAAAAAATCCTATTCCAAACAAAACAATTTAAAAAACTTAATATTTTTAAAATTTCCCGTTTTCCCGGGAAAAATATATTATTTTCCCGAGAATTCCCTGCAAACTTTTCCCAAGCCCTACAAATAAATCATCGCTAAGTTGATATAGTTTGGAAGTTTGCAAATTTCGTACATTTTGCACGATGCTCTGGACCAAATTTTGTTAAAATATTTGACTTACTGCAATTTGCATTTGAATTCAGTATGTAGTTTATGGAAGATAAAAATGCAACTTAACAAAAAAAAAATCCATCACACGTTTTTTTGGCGGATTAACTTTTTTTCGCGAAAAAAATTTTACACAATTTTAATAATAATTTAAATTCAGTTTCTAGTAGTTAGGATAAAAATGTAGCTTAACATAAAAAAAACCCAACACGCGCTTTTTTGGCGGAATATCTTTTTTTCGCGAAAAAACGTATTATAAAATGTTGTAATTTGAATTTCAATAAGGCCTACAATAAAATCAACAAAGGCCGCCGTTGCCATATATTTTAAAATTACGAATATCTTCTAAACTAATCTAGCAACAAAAAGACGTTAATTTGGTACTTTGGCTACATCTTAAGAACTAAAAGAGATAGAGAAAAACGGACAAAATTTTTGCCGTATTGGTATTAATATACCGCCAAAACCCATATAAAGAAACGGAATCACCTTGGCTGGATTTAAAAATTGAGAATAAATGGTAAACTAAGCGAGATAGAGCAGTGCGTTTTTCAAAAATGGTAGTTTTCTAAAATCAGTACGACTTTTTTTTTTTTGAAAATATAACTTGTTTTGAAGCATTTTACTTTTTTTAAACATATAATTTTTTTAAATTTTACTTTCTTGACAAATGGTAGTTTTTTGTCAAATACGTACTGTTTTTGACAGGGGTATGGCATCACCAAAAAAATAAGTAATAAAAAAATCGTTATCACTAGATGGCACTTTGTAAAAATTTTGACAATTTTCTTTTTTTATTTAAATTTAAATAATAACAAACAACAAAGAAAAAAACAAACAAATATTTCAAATTTTATTATTTGAATATTTTCTGCGTTTGTTTCTTCCTTATATTGAGCAGTTTTCAGCAGTTTTTGAGTTTTTAAATATAGGCTCAGCTGATAAACTGATACTAAATAGTTGCTCAGGTAATACTAAATTTTAGCGCCATCTATCGGTGAGTAGTTTAAGTTTTGATTTCCTATCTCTATAATTAATAGTCTCTGGTTTTTGAAAAATGGTATTTTTTTGAAAAATTTTACTTTTTGAAAACTCGTATTTCTTTTTTAAATTTAACGTTTTTTGAAAAATAATACTTTTGAATGACGGATATGTATAGTTGATATTTTATTTGGTAAATGAATGTTCTTTAATTTGATTTTAGATCATAAATTAATATCACTTTCTGTTTAAATTATTTTTCAAATTAAAGAAAGATGATACAATTTTCACAAGTAAATTACAAAGAATAAAAAATTTGAAAGAATTCGATAAGGCCAGCAAGACAAAATACGTAGCTTTCGCTACAAAGCCATCATCAATGTCATTTGCCTGGATGGGTTAAATATTGATAATCGTCTACTTATGTGAAAGTTGAAAGCAAATCGAATATTATAACAACTCAACTTAGACTAACATCAACGAAATCAAACAATGCTATTTTGTCCTTTGTTATTATTACTCTTTTTTGCTTTGAATCTTAATTCTTAAAGTATCTCAACTGGTTCTATTCAACTCTATGTATGATAGACATAGATTTTTGAATTACAACGAACCGTTAAATTTAAATGTATGTTATTTAAATTATATATTGCTCCGTATCATGTGTTTTTAAGATTAATGAGGGGCATGTATAGTTGATATTTTATTTGGTAAATGAATGTTCTTTAGTTTAATTTTAGATCATAAATTAATATCACTTTCTGTTTAAATTATTTTTCAAATTAAAGAAAGATGATACAATTTTTACAAGTAAATTACAAAGAATAAAAAATTTGAAAGAATTCGATAAGGCCAGCAGGACAGAATATGTATTTACGGCTTTCGCTACAAAGCCTTCATCAGTGTCATTTCCCTGATGCTGGCCTTATCAAATTTTTAAAATTTTTCCTTCTCCGTAGTTTACTTGCATGATCTCAAATCAAACGGTGGACATTTATTTGCCGTTAAGAGATCAACTATACATAACTTCATACAATTTTACTTTCTATGAAAAATTACACTTTTTTCATATAAAATGTAGAAAACCCACGGCAAATATACATTTCCATTTAAAATGTGCCAATGCCACAACCACAAGCTGAGACCTCCAGCACATTCACAATTCAGATGTTAATGTGCTAGTACTTCCAGCACATTCGTATTTCTGAAGTTAATGTGCTCATTCCTCCATCACATTTACATTTCAAATGTAAAATGTGCCAATGCCAACAGCACACTTCACATGTAAATGTGCCAATGCAAAATTCGCATTTCAAATGTTAATGTGCGGCTTGTTAATACACATACACATTTTAAATTTAGATGCGCTGTAATTACTTACCCTGATTGTAAAACATTTCATTTAAAGGGTGTTTAACGATTAAACAAGATTTGAGTTGTTTATTTTCAGATATCCATCATGGAAATTATAAGATACTAGCTATTTGTACCGGGTCTCGCCCGGGATTCAAAGTCTCCTTCTGCCTTAAAAACTAAAAATTAATAATATAGTTGAAAAAAACCCTTGTTAGGTATCTTAAGATTTGAATAAAAAGGCAGAAACTAGATCTAGTCTGATATGCAAATTAATAATGTGTCTATAACATAGATTACATAGATATCTTACTCTTCTTCCTCTTTTGTCAACAAACAAATTTTTACGCACACATTGAAATATTTTTTGTATACGTATAGGACGTATGGGCAGAAACTAGATCTAGTCTGATTTGCAAATTAATAATGGGTCTATAACTTTGAAAAAAATGTGTATTCTTCTTCTTAACCTCAAACCTACTTAAATATTTTTTAGTTTGACTCTAGATCATAACTTAATATCTGTTTAAATTATTTTTCAAATTATAGAAATATGATACAATTTTCACAAGTAAATTACAAAGAGAAAAAATTTTAAAGAATTTAATTTCAACGGTTCATTGTAATTCAAAAATCTGTGGTTATTATCCACAGAGTGGAATAGAACCAGCTGAGATACTTTAAAAATTAAGGTTCAAAGCAAAAAAGAGTTATAATAATAACAAAGGATAAAAATAGCATTGTTAGATTTCGTTGATGTTAGTCTAAGTTGAGTTGTTGTTAACATATTCGATTTGCTTTCAACTGTCACATAAGTAGACGATCATCAATTATTAACCCATTCAAGGGAAACGACACTGATGATGGCTTTGTAGCGAAAGCCGATACGTATTCTGTCTTGCTGGCCTTATCGAATTCTTTGAAATTTTTATTCTTTGTAATTTACTTGTGAAAATTGTATCATCTTTCTTTAATTTGAAAAATAATTTAAACAGAAAGTGATATTAATTTCTGATCTAGAGTCAAACTAAAAAACATTCATTTACCAGAATAAATGAATGTTTTTTATTTATTTTTTTAATTTGGCGAAAACTAGTCACTATTTTTACACATTTCGTATTGAATTTTGTTTGAAGACAGCTGTAGTTTACTTCGAATATTTTCTAATTTATCGGCAGTGACAAATAAAGAAAATAAGAAAAATTGCTTCGTCGCACTGCGGTAAAACTCTGTCGAAAATACGTTTATTTCGTTTAGGTTATAGTGCACTCAAAATAGACTTTCTACTGAAAATGACAGTTAAAACAAAAATATATGCTAAAAAGACGACAAAGGTATTTATTTACCTTTAAAATAACTAAAAGCTTTGTTATTTTTAACTGTTGAAAATATCTAACAAATACACTTAAAATAACTAACTATATAGTCAAATAAACGGAGACATTTTTACTACAAACATTTTAAAACAACTGACAAAATTTTACCCATTACTACTGTTTTTTACAGTTAATAATTTTGGTATTATAAAAGTATATTTTAATAAAAATATTTTTTTATCAACAATTATCTTAATTTTTGCATTAAAAAATACAAAAATTGTTTTTTCGGACTTTCTATATTTTCATATATTTAGTTAGAATATTCTTCCACCTCAAGTCCAAATTCTAAAATGATATTGTCATATTAGATTTTTATTTGTTGTTTCAAAAAGGGTTGATCATTTTCATGATAGACAATACAATTGTTTCGTAGACATCACTCTACTCTTCAGTTGTCCGCAATAAGAAAATGATAACTTTCTTACTCAAACCGAGACATTACATAAGGTACAAAAAACCAACGGGATGAGAATTTTGTACTTTCGTATATGAACTGTCTGATTTGGTAAAACCAGCTATAAATCAACTCCTTTTTGAAAGCAACAATTACATAAAAGTACCCTTTGGGTACTATTTATATGTATGTCTGTTGTCAATACATTTTGTAAAAACAACTTATCTCTCGATGGCAAAAATATGTGCTATTATTTTGGCCTATTTAAAATTTGAAGTGAAAATTCCAAACCCTTCTCCAGTTATTATGCTTTTATGCATTGGAGATACAATACAAAATTTTGATTTTTATTTGCAAACTAGGAATATATCAATAATGACAAATATAAACTAAACCAGAATTTTTGAAATTCAACTAAATTTATTATTTTTTAAATAACTGATAAAAACAACTGTTTATTGTGAAAATACTGTTTTGGTAGTTGCTTATTATGATATTAAAAATAACTGATTTAAACAACTGTTACGAAGTTAAAGTACTTTTCGTTAGTTGTTTTCTTAAATAACCGTCATAACAGTTGTTTTGTATTTTTCCATTGAAAAACGACTGTAATTTCTGTTAAAAATAACAACTACTGATTACTACACAAACAACTATCATGTAGTAACTGACAAACTTTTTTGAGTATGTATGGCTTCATTGAAGATATTAATATATTAGGCATTTGGGTACTGACTAATTACTCAGTACCCAAATTAACAATAAAATTTACTTCGTATATCCGTTCCTTTTTTAAAAGTTATGTTAATCCGTAACAACAAAATCAAAACTATCAATAAGATTTTTTTTAAAAAATTGTCGATAAAAAGTCACAATATAAATATTATCACTACTCAGAGAAGTCTTTCGGTATGGGTATATCGGAAACAAAATAGAAATAAAAATTAAAAACCAAACAAAAAAAAAAAATATAATATCAAAAGAAATAAAAAAAAATATCTTTCAATCACCAACAAAATTAAAAACAAAAGAACTTCCCCTCTCTGCCAGAAAACTTCCGATATAAATCTGAATGTAATAGTTCATAAAACAAATCTGAGAAAAAGAAAAGTAATAAGGATCTGAAAAATGTTTTTTAAGAAAAATAATTTGATCTAAAATCAAATCACAATAAGTCCAAACAAAAAGTAAAAATCAAAGCATAAAAAAAAATTAAAGGAAGCAGATAAAACTGAAGCAAATACGAAGAATTAGAAAATAGATAAGAGTCAAATGGGTATTGCACTGATACAAACCAGTAGGCCAGACAACCTCTCATATTCGAACCCAAACCATGTTAATGAACCCAAACCATGTTAATGGTAACCGAAACAAATGCGGTTATCGTTAGGGTAACGCTATTTCATTTATTTCGGTAGGGGTAGTTTAAGGTTAACGGTATTTGGGGTATTTCGGTAACGGTATTTTAAGGATAACGGTATTCCGGGTATTCCGGTAACGGTATTTTAGGGGTAACGGTAGTCAGTTGAAAGGGTTTTGAATTGATAACGGTATTTTAGCGGTATTGCCTGCCAACCCTGGTTTGTATCAACATAATGTCAATTATGTGTATATAACAATACAATTGTCAAACCATAATTTCCAAACTGACGATTATACCGATAACTAAGGAGAGGAAATGAAACTGAAATAAAATAAAAAAATTTTATATAACTATCGCCACACACATAAGATTCAAAAATCCCTCAGCATCTAGATGAACTTGAACAAGATATAATTAAAAATGTTTGCCCAAAGTTGGGCGCCAAATTCTCTATAACGAAACCCCTGTTATTAGTGTTTCCAATTATTCGACGTAGGCGGTTAACCGGTTAGTGCATTATACGAAAAATACCTAAAATTGATGAACCGATTATTCGGGTCGGTTAATCGAGAAAATTGGCGATTAATCGTTTAATGCAAATTAATGTATTTCCTTAATTTTTTATCAATAAAAACACAAAGAGCTACCTCTTTTTGTTAAATATCAATGTGATATATAAACTCGATACATTTAAAAAAAAAGTTTTCGTATTCTAAGGTTGAAAAGTTTCGGAATATGAGATTTTTTAAATGAACACTTTTCTTATACTTATAGACACAGGCCTGTAAAAATTTTGTAAATTCATTGAAAATGGCAGAAACAACTGCTGAAAAGAGCAGATTTTGGTTTGGCAAATGTTAGTAAGTTAAGAACAATAATCAATACTGCCACAATTAAATTTAAATTTGCATTTAGAGAATTTTATATCTAGTTTTGAAGATTTTATAAAAATTCTTCATTCTCCCCTGAAGAAATAAAAAACGAGTCAGAGACTTGTTACATTTAGCCCTCGATATAAAAAAACTGTTCTATTTGAGTTGAATTTCAGTCAATGAAAATACTAATTTACGCTTCAAAAATCAGGATAAGATTTTGCAGATTTTCTCAGTATCTTTATCGTTTTCTACACAGAGAGAATTTTGCTGGACGAGTTTTAATGAAATTTTTCAATAAACTATTGAAGTTTCCTTCACAAAGTAAATGAAAAATTTAATATATATGATTAAAAAGCTTCATATATTTTATGAACCTAGTTTTAATGAAACATTTTCAATGAGTATGAAAATGAGTATGTGTATGAAAGTTTTCATAGACGAAATGAAATTTTTTCATTTTATGAAAAATTCCATTAATTCAATGAAATGTTTCAATGGACGAGTTCCAGTGCAACATCGTTATTTTTATGCAAAAATGCATTAACATAATGCAGATAATTCTCTCAGTGTAAGGGCTGTTAACAATAAAAAAATAACCTAAAGTCAGAGCGAACTTACGCAGACAGCATTTTATCAGACGAGTTTTAATGAAAATTATCAGTAAGCTAATGAAGTTTTCTTCCCAAAGTGAATGACAAATTTCTTATATTTTATGAAAAAGCTTCATTCTTTTTATGAAGCTCTTTTTAATAAAACTTTTTTGGGTGTATGAAATTTTTAATAAATAATATGAAATTTTCCATTAAATTTTATCAAAAGCTGCATCAATTCATTGAAAAGTTTCAATGGATGGATTCCATCGAAACTTCATTGAATCAATGAAAAAATTCATAAATAGCATGCAGACAATTCTCTCAGTGTGCAGTTCAGATGTCAAATTCCATGTAAATTTAAATTTTTTAACTTTCATTTTGTGCTTTTAGGTTATTTGTTGTTTTAATTTGAATAAAATTTTAAATTCAGTGAAACGGGTTCGTGTTACATGGTATTCTAGTGGAACATATTGTAGAATTTATTGGTTTTGAGCCAATTACACACATTTTCTTGGGAGAAGTAAGAAAAGTTAGAGTACCGTACGGGGAATGAGGAGTCAATTGCCCTCCAAGGACCTATCCCGTGACCGGTCAACCGAAGGCATATTACTAAATTAGTACAAATATGAACCAAAGAGAATGAATTAATTTTCTGATTCGTTACTTTCACTGTTGCTTTTAAAAAACTTGACCGATACCGAAATAAAAAACAAAATTGGCTGCATATTTTTCAAAATATTTTTTTATTTATTTTACTCTTATTTATTTTGAACTTTATTTTTTTACGATTTGCTTATTTTAGCTCTTATTTTAAATTTTTATAATTTTTTCCTAAAAAATTTTAATTTTTGTATTTTCAAAGTTTTTTAATTTAAAGCTATTTTAGTTTTAACAATTGGTAGGTATTTCATTTAATTTTCTTTTTAACTTAAGGGCAATTTTTAAAATTCTTATTTATATTATCAGAGTTTTTGAGGTAATTTTCTAATTTTTAATTGAGTTTTTAATTTAATTATGGCCAACGCAAAAAAAGAGTCAACTGCCATTAAAACGGCATTCACACCTAAATCTTAAACACGTATATAGCTAAAACGAGTGTAAAAGAATAAAGAACTGTTGTAGTAGAATAAGGAGATAAAATACGCGTTTTAGCTAAACACGTGTTTAAGAATTAGGTGTGAATGCAGCCTAAAGGACCTATCCCGTGACCGGTCAATCGGGGGCATACTGCAGGCACTTCCACTATATTTGTGTGCGTGTTAGTGTTGTTTTCTTATCTATTTTTTTCTTTCCCATTTTTTTTATTTGCTTGAAGTGTTTGTTTTTTCTTTTTCTTTTTTATTTGAACAGAAACTAAAAATATACAACTTTACCATCAGCCAGCCATCACGCATAAGCAACATTAGCTCAGACGGTAAAGCGTTTGCCTTACAAGCAGGAGGTTGTGTTATCGAGCCCTACTTCGGCGCCAAGTAGATTATTTTTAATTCTTAATTTTTTATTAGTTTATTTGAAAAGCTATTTTTAGACACACTACCTTACTGTCACAAGGTGTCTTAACTGTGGCAATTGGTCATTTCCAATGACAACGCCATGTTAAAGTGATATGTCTCTTTCAAACAAAAGGACCGATCAACGACCGGTCTCCGCCCCCTTGGGACCTATCCTGCGTGTCATGTGGGACCGGTCCCTTTCCCCGTAGGGTACTTACAGAATTAATATGTCAATTGTGTGACAAAGTTTTAAAACAAATGCAACCTTGTCTTAAAGGGCATGGAAATATAAATTACATTAGTTTTAATTTTTAAAAGTGTTTGTTTTAATTATTTATTTATTTAAAATATAAAGTATAAAAGTTTAATTCACAAAAGCGTCTTTACAGTTTAAAGTTTTAAAAAGGAATGATAACACAAAAGAGAATTCAAAAATATAATGGCTGACAAAATGCAGCTAGAACAAACTAGAAACATACACGTTGAATATGGTTGCCAACTATCTTCAACACGCCCCCTCAACGTGGATGTAACTTTACATTTTTAAAATTAATTTATTTTCATTAACGATACACAATTATTATGTTTCACCCTTGACAAATTCTTCGTCAAGATATCCGCCACCATATCATTCGTTGGACAATACTGCAGAGTAATTGCATTGCTCCGGATGATCTCCCTTATATGATGGTATTTTATATCAACATGTTTGCTTCGTTTA
The DNA here is from genome assembly GCA_949987735.1 of Leucophora obtusa. NCBI lineage: Eukaryota > Metazoa > Arthropoda > Insecta > Diptera > Anthomyiidae > Leucophora > Leucophora obtusa. The sequence continues at coordinate 240,401,938 of OX465295.1, read as the reverse complement.
TGGTAGACTGGATTAGTTGCTAATTTTTGCGCCCCCTGGTTGTCAATATGCAGAATAACTGGTTCGCCTTTAGAATAACCTAGCTCCATTAAAAGTTTTCGCAAGTATACGGCCTCTTTCGCTGCGTCGGAAGCGGCCATATATTCCGCCTCAGTACTACTAAGCGCCACAGAGTTTTGTTTCCTTGATTCCCATGATACTAAGCAGTTACCCACAAAGAATGTAAAACCGGTGTATGATTTACGATCAGAAGCATCGCCGCCCCAGTCTGCGTCTACTTAGCCGGTTACCGATGCACTTTCTGCTGGTGTATATTCCAACTTATATTCCGTTGTACCAGCTAAGTAACGTAACACGTGCTTAACCGCTTGTAAATGTTCATGATGAGGGTCTGAATTACGTTGAGCCAATTTGGACACTGAATGTAATATATCTGGCCTTGTTGTTATGGCCAAATACATAAAAGTCCCAATCATTGATTGATACTGCTGCTGGTCAACTTTCTCACAATCATCTGTACACTGCACCTGGTAGCCTGCATCTAGTGGAACAGAAACTGATCTACAACCATCCATACCAAATCGCTTTAACATATCTTTAATGTATTGCGTTTGGCTCAATTTGATGGCTCCCGTTTCTCCACATCGATCTATTTCGATACCCAAAAAATGGCATAAAGCTCCTTTGTCAGAAACTTCAAATTCTTTGCATATCTGTTTCTTCACATCCAAAACAATTGATTTTTCCTCGCACCCAATAATTAGGTCGTCTACATACACAGCAATTAATACCAACTTACCATTACGATCAGCTTGGTACAGGCATGGATCACCATTACATGGCCTAAATTCAATAGCCTTCAATACACCATCAAGTTTGGCATTCCATTCCCTGCCTGACTGCTTCAGCCCATATAAAGCCTTATTAAGCCGTAGAACTTTGTTCGGATGATCCTTATTTTCCAAGCACTGTGGCTGTCGCATATAGACCTCATCGTGTAAATCACTATTTAGATATGCTGTACTTACGTCAATCTGATGAAGGTGCATTTTCCGTTCAACTGCAAATGCCAATAAAGTACGTATGGTGGAGTACCGGATCACTGGGGAGAAAGTTTCTGTGTAGTCAATTCCGTATCGTTGAATGCACCCCTTGGCCACCAATCGTGCCTTATAACGCTCGACCTCACCTTGTTTATTTCTTTTTAATGCAAATACCCATTTACAAGATATTGCCTTATGCCCACGAGGTAAATCTGTTAGCGACCAAGTTTTATTTTTCTCAAGTGAAGAAATTTCTTCTTGCATAGCTTCTAACCATGCGTCGCTGTCAGCACAAGAAATTGCATCTTCTGTAGTCTGAGGAATTTTTATTTCAACCATACTATTCAGTTCGTTAAATTGTTTACGGGGTCTTCCAGGTTTGTTACTACGTAAAATTTTAGGTCTTCCCCTTCCAATTGATTTTGGCTGTGAATTTTCACCATCATCTTGTTGATCGTTATTTTCACCATCATTTTTATCTTACTCTATTTTCTGTTGTTCATTTACAGCTTCTTCTTCATGTTGTTCCATTTTCTCTTGTGATTGAGTATCTTCATCTGCTGTATCAAAGTCTTCTTCTTGTTCTCTGTCAGTTGTTTCATCTTCATTACTATTTACATTTTCGGTTGGCTGTAAAGCAAATGTGGCATTATCATTTTCCACACATATTGTTAAATAATCATCTGGCTGTTGCTACTGTTATTCATTATATTCATTGCTATTGTTGGTATTACATATGTTCTCATCAAACAAAACATCTCTATGTTCAACAACCTTTTGTGTCCTTTTATTAAAAAGTCTATATGCTTTTGCTACTGTTGAATAGCCGACCATAACCAATTCTTCACCCTTTGGCTCGAACTTCGATTTCCTGGTTTTGTCCAATGCAACTGCATATGAACCAAAGGTTCGAAAATGTTTAACACTTGGCTGCCTACCATACCATACTTCAAATGGTGTTTTATCGTCATTGTGTAGTATTTTCGTCGGACATCTATTACGTATGTACGCTGCAGTACTAACAGCCTCTGCCCACAAGCTTTGCTGCACACCAGAATAAAATAACATAGATCGACCCATCTCTACCAATGTCCGATTGCAACGTTCAGCCACACCGTTCTGTTGTGGTGTGTACGGTACGGTAAGTTGCCGCTGTATACCCTGTTGTTGTAAATATTTTTCAAATTCCGTATTAACATATTCTCTACCGTTGTCCGTACGTAGCGTTTTAATCTTACGGCCCGTTTCATTTTCCACCTGCGACTTGAACATTTTAAACTTCTGTAATGCCTCACTTTTTGCCTTCATGAAAAATACGAAAATCTTCCTGGATTTATCATCAATAAAAGTGATGAAATATCTTGCTCCACCAGCTGATTTAGTTCTAAATGGGCCACATACGTCGGAATGTACCAGTTCTAAGAGTTCTTTTGACACATGTTCACTTTTCTTAGGAAATGGCAATGCATGAATTTTACACATCATACATGTCTTACAATTAGCTTTGTTCTTGCCAATAATAAGCATGCCAGCCACCATACCCTTTTGCGATAAATCATTCAAGCTCCTATAGTTTAGGTGACCAAACCTGTTATGCCAAACATCATCTGCTGTGTCATTCAAAGCAAATGCCTTTTCCGTAGAATTTTGCACAGCGACAAATTGTTCTCTCGTTTGGCTTGAAATACGACCGTACCGTCTGGTCTTTCTACAACTGCCCTTTGAGCTTGAAATTTTATTGTCAGACCTTTATCAACGATTTTACTGACCGAGATGAAATTTCCCTGTAACTCAGGAGAGTATAGTACATTTTGGAAAGTTAAATCAAAATTTTTATGTTGAAAGTATACATCACCTTTTCCGGTTGCTGTAATATATTTGTTTCCAGCCAACGCTATTTGTTCATTATGATCTTCAAACCGTATAAACATTTTCCTGTCGTTGCACATGTGAGAGGTAGCCCCGGAGTCGACATACCATGCACCCTGTTTTCCTCTCGGTTCGGCTGCTGCTAGCATTGTTAAGACTTGTTGGTGTTGCATTTTCTTTTTGTCACATTGGCTGGCAAAATGGCCCGCCACACCACACACATAGCATTTTCCCTTGAATGGTTTTTTGATTTTGTTGTTGTCTTTCTTTTTCTGTTTGTATTTGTGTGTAGAACGAACATTAAAAGCCTGTTGACTGCATGCTTCTTCTTCTAATTTTTCTTTACGCGCTCAGCGTCTTCGATAATTTTCTGTTTAAGAAAACTTAATTTCGGCATAGAATCTCGCGTCTCCATTGCAATTACGAAGTTTTCGTAGTCTTTAGGGAGACTGGATAACAACATTATCACGAGCAGCTCTTCCTGCATTTCTATACCTGTTTCAGCGAGTTTTTCTGAGATTTCCGCAAATGTTTTCAAATGTTCCATTACATTACCACCTTCCGACATTTGCAGACCAAGCAAACGTTTATAAAGAGATACCTTTTGTATTGGACCTTTTGGTTGATATGTGGTTTTTAGTTTCTCCCACGCTTCTGCTGACGTTTTGGCATTTTTTATATACCCCAACTGTGTTGGCTTTACACTCAATATGATGGACGCCAGTGCCTTCTCATCATCAGCGTCCCACCTTGCCTTAGCTTCTGCGCTTCCTTCAGATTCCCTTTTGAGATCACCAGAGACCATACGCCAAAAACCACTATGCACAAGAACGCTTCTCATTTGCACAGACCAACTTTCATAGTTGGCGTCATCCAACTTTTCGATTTGAAATATGTTGCTCATTGTATTCGAAATATTCTACTTTACTTCTAATAACACGAATTAAATAAACTTTACGGTTACGCCTCTGGGCCCATAACCTGTTTGTTTTAATTATTTATTTATTTAAAATATAAAGTATAAAAGTTTAATTCACAAAAGCGTCTTTACAGTTTAAAGTTTTAAAAAGGAATGATAACACAAAAGAGAATTCAAAAATATAATGGCTGACAAAATGCAGCTAGAACAAACTAGAAACATACACGTTGAATATGGTTGCCAACTATCTTCAACAAAAAGAATTAAGACAGAAATGAAATATTGTCTATTGTATTTCCTAAAGCCTGCTCCAGCCAAATACGTCGTGTGTTTTGAAAGTTTTAAAAAAAACTTTATTTTGGCCTTTCGCGAAGTTTTTGAAAGCTTTTTTTACAAATAGAAACTTTGATATTTTGTTGAAATATTTGCAAACATATTTTATTAAAATTTTGTTGTTTCTTAAAACACATGAGATGTCTCGCTGGTGCCATGTCAACTTGCTTCGAGTTCCTCCAAAAAAAGTATCTAAAGGCTTAAGGATTTCTTTCATTCGATTTTTAAAGAATTTGATGGTATTTTAGTTAGTATATGTTTGTCTAAGCTTTTCTTGCAATTTTTTAACCAAGGCTAAAAAAATTATGAAGTTTTCGGAAAAAATAAATGAAAAATTGTATGTTAAAAATGTAACCGGTTATTCGGGTCGAATAATTATTTGAGTTTTAAATTATTTGTTTCGACATTAACCAAAATAGAGGCGATTAACCGAATTGGAAACACTACTTGTTATCGGTGTACTACACTCAAAAAAAGAAGTTAGTAGAAAAATTAGTAAAAAGTCCTGTATATCAAGTTTACTAGTTTTCAGCAATTTTTTTGCTGAAATTCCGTTTTCAGCAAAAGTTTTATTTATATTTTTTTAGCACTAAACTAATTTGAACTAATGTCTTACTAATTTATTTTGCCAAAAAAATTGTTCTGATAACCGTAATTATAGCGTGGACGACAACCAGATAGACAAGATTTCGATATCGCAGCTTGTCTGGATGTAGTACAGACAACGGAAATGATAATTTAAAAAACAACTCTACACAATTTCTATATTTAAATTTTCAGCAAATAAATTAACTAAAGTAAAATTTCTCTACAAATTCTTTGAGTTTTTTTCAGTCTATTAATATTCAGCAAAAAGTTTAGTGATTTTAGCTAGGATTTTTTTCATTTGCAATCGACTAAGTGTTAGCAAAACTTTTGCTAAGATTACTATTTTTGTGGTAAAAATCAGATCGCTGATTTTCAGCAAACACTTTTGCTGAAATTACCAAATTTTTTGCAAGCACGCTCCTGACTTAAAATTTGCTGACACAGCAACATTTTTTGCTGACTTTACTGTCTTTTTTTTGAGTGTACTTTTGGAATTTAGCTACCTATTCTTACGGCTGTGCTCGTCGTTGCGGGGTATGTTTAATTTCCTAAAATAATATAATCGAATCGATTACAGGGGATTTTAATTTTAGGTAGCTTCAAATGATCACAAAAATAACCAAACGATAACACTGTGCACGAAAAGGAGACTTTTTTTTCCCGACAGGTGGGGAACCCAGTGGGTAAAACTAATTCGGGTACGCTGAATCTAGTGGTGCTAGCCGTTTTTCTAGGTTAGCTCTTAAAAAAAAGATATTTGAGTTTGAAAATTATGGTTTCAAGCACCCCTAACCAATCGATTTTTTAATTTGTTCACCCCCGAGTAAAAAAATTGATCTCGCGCAATATCTAATTATATACAATTTGATATTGTTTAAGATCTGCTGTAATATTTAGCTGATCCAATTAGATCTCAAAATTGGATGTATCCAATCATATCGTATTAGATCCCATTGTATATATGGGGATAAACTAAGATCAAGTTATATCTCAAAATCTTTGGGGATAAACCTAGATCTATTTTAATCCGAAAATTGGCGGATATTTTTAGATCTAATTTGATCCAAAAAATGGCGGATCCAATTAGATCCAGCTATATATTTGGGGATAAACTTATATCTAATTTGATCTCAATTTTGGCAGATCAAATTAGATCCGGCAATATATTTCTGGATAAACGTATATCTAATTTGATCCGAAAAAGTGGCAGATCGAATTAGATCTAGCTATATATTTGGGGATAAACTTAGATCTAATTTGATCCGAAAAATGGCACATCGAATTAGATCCAGCAATATATTTGTGGATAAACTTAGATATAAATTGATCTGAAAAATGGCAGATCAAATTAGATCCAGCAATATATTTGGGGATAAACTTAGATCTAATTTGATTCGAAAATGGCAGATCAAAAAAATGGGTTAATCTAATTATATAAAATTAGATTTAATACAAAAAGTTACATTTTAATTGATACCATTAGACAAAAATAACACAATAAACCATGAAACGATACAGTATCGTTAACGAATTCATATTAAGTATCATATTTGCTATCGTTTATGATACAAAAATATGAACTCGTAATGATATCATAATTTTTCAAAATAACGATATATATTCTGAAAAAATCATATTTGCTTGTTCTAATTTAATCGTTAAAGATATCATATATACTTCTTTATTTCGATATTGTCAATGATATGATATTTTCATAAAATGGTGATAAAATAACGACAAAAATTTTGCAATATGACTGCCTGAAATTTTCGATATCAAAACGATATCGTTATTTCATGAAAAAACGATATCATTAACGAATGTGCACTTTTCTTCACAATACCTATTACTTATGAATCGTTAATGATATCATTCTCGGACAAACGTATCATCGAAATGATTTCGTTACGAATTCCAAACGATATCGTTTGGTTTGTTGGGAAATCATTCAGATATCGCTCAGATTGCATTAAATGTCCATTCTATTGAAATTATTTCTTGATTATCATTATGTCACATCCAATTTTATATAATTAGATAAACTTGTTTTTCGGATCGTATTTCATCATATTAGATCCAAGGTGGATCTAAATTACTGCAGTACGATCCACCATTTTTCGAATAAAATTTTACTTTTGCCGGTATCAAAAAAAGATATATTTTTTTAATAGGGCATCCACAGAAATGACAGATAAAAATAGATCCCGCATTATATTTGGGTACTATGTAAGATCTTCATTTATTTGGGATTAAATAAGATCCCAGCCAGATATTGAGCACTGATTTTATAAAATTTACAATATTTTGTTAAAATAAGCTTTAAACTCAGAAGGTCTCAAGTTGGATACCGTTCACGCCCAGGTAGAAATTGCCGACGTTGCAACAAAAATTGTACTGGGAGAGCACTGTTTTTTACGAAATGCCGCTACTACTTAAAACGTGCTCTGCCAGTGTTGTTTTCTGAAAATTAACAAGCTTTTTTTAATTTATTAAAATTAACAATTTTATAAATTTTATGTATTTTTGCATCTATAACACAATTATTTATGTAAGAGAGACACAGCCATTCTTGTAAAGTTTCGAAAGAATACATTAAAAATCTGATGTACACTAAAAGGACAGTAAAGTAATACTAGCAAACTACTAAATTTGTTATTAAATGTACTGGGATAATACTATGGATGCCAATCCCGAAATCCCGGGATTATTCAATAATCCCGAATCCCAGGATTCTTAGCTCCAATCCCGGGATTTTTACAATTGCAAAAACTTGTGGTACTTTTTCCAAAAATGTAACCCGTGATTTTATCCCGAATCCCGGGATTTTAAAAAACCAATCCCGATTGGCATCCCTAGATAATACCAAAAAAATAAAATCCCAAGCCTGCGCCAACGTTGGGAAATAACTACGGCCAAGCGTTTATTGGTGTTATCATTTCGACAATATGCCAGTACAGTGAAAGTTGACAACCCGACGCATTGCCAGTACATGTACTACCGTTTCCAATACCGGGCCGACATTGTGCCGTTTGTATTTTTCTACCTGGGTGGCTATGCATTTTTTTTTTTTTTATAAAATGAATTTCTTTTTATAAAATTATAATTTTTTTTTCTATAAATTTTTTTATAAAATTATATTTTTTTTTATTAAATTGAATTTTTTAATCAAATATTTTTTTTTTTTTTTAGAGAAGCAACACAGGAAATTCTTCCTATTAATGAATGTGTTGCTTCCTTTGGAAAGGGGATAGAGAAGAAGTGAAAGGTAGTGAAAGATGAAGGGCTTCAAATATGGCAACACTGTAATTGCGCGAGATGTTGAATTTTAGAACAGTTGTTGCCCGCCATCTGATGGTGAGTTGGCGAACTTTGTTGAAGCTTTTTAGTTCATAGCCCTGTTATATTATTTTACTTCGGTAGGGTTAAGTGATATGGGAACGCCGAAGGAGGACACTGCGATGTGTATGAGGGATAGAAAAGCTCATACATATTACTATTTTTCATAAATTGATGTTGCCTTGGTTGGGGCTCGAACCCGCAACCTCACGTGTAACAGTCCAACGCGCTAACCATTACACCACAGCGCCCATTTACATCTTTTTGACGCTATACACCATTTCCATTTGTATCAATTGTTTTTAAGATTTATCAATTGTGTTTCAGAAATAATTAATTGTATTTTAGAACTTATGAATTATTTTTCAGATTTATGAATTGTTTTTCAGAACTAGTCAATTGAATTTCAGTTTTATCAATTGTATTTCAGAAATTATCAAACTATATTTCAGAAATTATCAATTGTATATCAGAAATTATGATATGTATTTAATAAATTTTTCTCTATTAACTATGAAATACAATTAATAATTTCTGAAATACATTCGATAATTTCTGAAATACAATTATAATTTCTGAAATACAATTAATAGATTCTGAAATACAGTTAATATTGTAGTTTCTGATGAGTTACCATATATGACAATATATTGTTTAAATGGCACCATATGGTATGTTGTTTAAATGATATGATATATCAAAGTATATGGTATTATACAATATATAGAAGCATATGTTATCATATCTGGAACTGTATAAAAAATGTTGTTCATGAGGTACCATATATTGTTGAAATGGCACCATATATGATAATATATGGTTTAAATGGGACCATATATGGTAATATATTGCTTAAATAACACCATATGTAAATATATATGGCACTATATATAGTGGCATATATTATCACATCTGGAACTGTATTAAAAATTTTGATCATCAGGTACCATATAAATGGCATTATATATATTAATATATGGTTTAAATGGCACCATATATGGTAATATATTGTATAAATGACACCGTATATCAATATATATGGCACTATATATAGTAGCTATTATCATATCTGGAACTGTATTAAATATTTTGTTCATAACGTACCATATATGACGATATATTGTTTAAATGCCACCATATATGATAATATATGGTTTAAATGGCACCATATATGATAACATCTTGTTTAACTAGCGCCATATATAGTTATATATTGTTTAAATGATAACATATATAATTATATATTGCTAAAATGCCACCATATATATTAAGATATAGCTCTATATATAACTATGTATGCAATAAGATCAGCCATGCTATGTAATATATAATCATATATACCATATCTAATATTATGAAGGCCGATATCTAGTTAGATGAAATTATATATGGCATAATATAAGGAAAATTTTTCGGAAAAAACGTCATATATAATTATTTATGGATATACATAACCACATATCTAATTATATATTGTAATATATGCCACATATGATTATATATAATTTTTTTTACTCGGGCCGTTAATTTTTAGTTAAGTTGTTTGTTACACTACCAAGAAGCTTTGTGTTAAAAAAATCAAAATCAGTCTTGTGGTTCAAAAGTTGTGATTGAAAATGTGAGGACACCATAAAAACCTTTATGCTAATTTTTCATTTCTATACAAATTTTAGTACATTTAACGACCCGGTTAAGAATATGCATATATGTTCATGTATGTATATGTCTGGATTATCATATATGATTCCATACATGAACATTAACGAAAATTGAGGTAATATGTACATTAGGCTGGTTCATAAAAAACAAAAGTTGGATTTTGGTATGGGTCAGCCCGAATATATATTAAGCACAATGAAAAATTAACACCGCTACCGGGCTACAAAGGTTGGTATTTTTGAGAAAAATCGCTGCATCTATTGTTTTTTCTTGAGTGTGAATTAAAGAAAAATCCAAAATTTATTTTTATGATCGCCATTATTGAATGAAGAATTGTAAAAAAATTGTGTAAGATTTTTTTTTTCAGAACCTCTTTCTGAGGCGATTTGTTGTACACGGAACACGGTGGAAAAATGTATAACATTAAACACGAATGTATTTGTTTACATTTGTGTTCCCAGGAAAATTTTTTACAATTGGTTGCCAATCACACTAGTTCTGGAAGTGGTTCCACTAGAACCGATTCCATAGAACTGGTTCCGGAACCCGTTCCATGGATCTTATATTCAAGATATAACTGAAGGAAAATCAGTTATAGAACTAGTTGAAGAAGTTATAGAACTAGTTCCAGAAGCTCTAGAACTAGTTCCAGAACTGATTCTTAAGCAACCGGTTCCACTTTGGGTGCTAAAGAAGCGATTGCTTTTTCAAAGAAAAGTCGTTGACAGTAGAAGGGGTTACAAAGGAAAAGCAGCTTCTTTGGAACAGAAAATTTCCCTGGGTTAATCTAAATAAAATGATAACAAAAGGAATGTGGCCTGAAAACCCAATTCCCGCCCCAACTCTCCCTTAAATTTTGTATTTATGTTTTTTAGTCCCTATTTTAATAATGGTACTAAGACCACTCATTTAAAGATTTGCAAATATATTTTTTTATACATATACATTAGACTGTCCCTTAAAATAGAGATTTGCGATTTTCGTTCATTACACCCCCTAGTTTTATTGGAAATGGTCCCAAATGGAAGAAATCGATTTTTTTTTTGGAAAACGTTCGAAAGTTGGACGAAAATGGCCCCTTTTGGAAAAAAAGTGTATTACTATTAAAAATTCCCAAAATTCGAAATTTCGAAAAAAAAAATATTTTTTATTCCATTTATTCATTTAATATAGTCAAAGTGATTCATACATGGAATTTTGACTTCATCGGATATCATTAATCCACTTTAGCCTGGAATCCAAAATGACCCACGAATTTGATAAAAATGCAAAAACGTCTTTTTTTTTAAATTAATTTTAAAGATTTTTAAATTGCTTAATTTGAAGATGTCGATTGCTATAGTTAATATTAAAGAAAAAAATAAATTGGAAAAATGATAATTCGAGTTTGTGTTTGGAGCGTCTACTTTTCAGGACATTTTACAAAAATTGCTCATCTTGTCAAAAATTTTAAAAATTTCAATGCTTTCATCAAATTTTACACGGTTTTCGGAAAAACAGCACTCAAGTTTGATTAGATTATAATTATCTTTTCATTTCTTTGAAAAAAAATTTAACCCTTAGTGGCCTGGGGTCAGAAAAGACCCATTGGACTTAATGTTAATTATGACTACGAGATTGTAAAGCCATTAAATTGATAAAAAAAAATCTCAACTGGATAAAAATAAATATTTTATATAACGTGATCCATATGGGGTTAATTTTAATACTTTTGGCCAAAAACGCCCTACTAGGAAATTTTCAGAATAACACCTTTCATAATCAAATTCGTGGGTCATTTTGGATTCCAGGCTAAAGTGGGTTAATGATATCCGATAAAGTCATTTTGACTATATTAAAAGATTAAATTTTTTTTGCTCCTTGCAGGAGTAAAAGGAACAAATATATATATAAATGAATAAATGGAATAAAAAATTATTTTTTTTCGAAATTTCGAATTTTGGGAATTTTTAATAGTAATACACTTTTTTCAAAAAGGGGCCATTTTCGTCCAACTTTCGGCACGGGTTAACGTTTTCCAAAAAAAAATCGATTTCTTCCATTTGGGACCATTTCCAATAAAACTGGGGGTGTAATGACAAATCTATTTTTGAGGGACACTTAATATACATATTTAAAAAGATATATTTCAAAAATAACCGGATGGAATATATATTTACTTAGATTGCTGCAGATTTTATAGTAAAAAAATAAAATAATTCGAGCGAATTATTTCCATATTTTTTATTTCGTGAATCAAATTTTTTTTTTTTGATTCGCGAATTAATGTATATTTTTTTATTCGTTTAAAAGACTGCATTATAATTTAAAATATTGATTTATTAAGAGTAAATTTAATTTTGTATATGAAATTATTGTTAAATTAAAGTATGTAATGCAAGTTTATTTTTTAAAGATATATTATATATATATGACTAAAATTGATTCGCGAATCATAGAAATACAATTCTAATTCGAGAATCAAAAAATAAAATGATAATTCGCGCGACTCAAATAAATCCAGACATAATTCGAGAATCAAAAACAAATTTTATTGGTTCTTTTTTAGAAATTAAATTACTACTGATGATTGAATTAATTTAAAAGGTCTGGTTACCAGCAAACATCGCAATATGAAGGCGATTCCCCATCGGAAGTTGAAATTTGGTATGTAGGTTCCTCTTTCGGCGCAGACGTCTGCTAAGACGGCATTTTTGGAAATTCCTACCGGAACGGGCAAAAAGGGGCAAAGTCTCCCCCTTGACGGCCTGCCAAAACCCCTTTGGCTAGAAAGCTGAAATTTATATATGTGTTCCTTGGAGTAGGGGCTAACGTTTCTGGAAAGTACTTTCTAGAATTTGGGACGTTGTAAAAATGGGGGTTAAAAAGGGGCAAAAGGCCCTCCTTGACGGTCTGCCCAAACCGCTGGAGGTCGGAAGTTGAAATTTGGTAATAAGGTTCCTCCAATATCGTAGACATCCACCAAGACGGGATTTTTGGAAATTTTTACAGGGAGGGGCAAAAAGGGGAAAAAGTCTCCCCCTTGACGGCCTGCTCAAACTGCTGGAGCTATGAAGTTTAAATTTGGTATGTAGGTTCCTCGACCGGTGTAGACGTTCATTTTTGGAAATTCTTATCGGGAGGGCCGAAAAGGGGACAAAAAAAGTACCTTTTTCCAAAAAAAGTACCTTTTTCCAAAAAAAGTACTTTTTTCAAAAAAAGTACCGTTTTCCGAAAAAAGTACCGTTTTTCAAAAAAAGTACCTTTTTCAAAAAAGTACTTTTCTCCAAAAAAAGTACCTTTTTCCAAAAAAGTACCTTTTTCCAAAAAAAGTACCTTTTTCTAAAAAAATGTACCTTTTCCAAAAAAAAGTACCTTTTCCATAAAAAGTACCTTTTTCAAAAAACATACATTTTTCCAAAAAATAATACCTTTTTCAAAAAAAGTACCTTTTCCAAAAAAAGTACCTTTTTCTAAAAAAAATTCATTTTTCCAAGAAAATACCTTTTTCAAAAAAAGTACAGATAAAGAACTTTGGAAAAACAAAATATCTTTTTCCAAAAAATTTCGCTTTTTCCGAAAAGTACCATTGAAAAAAATATAATATCAAAAAAAGTACTTTTTTTCCTCCACCCACGGATATCTCCACTAGAACAAGGTTTCTTGATATTCGGCATACACGTGCGCTAAGACGGGATTTTTGGAAATTCCTACCGGAACGGGCAAAAGGGAAAAAGTCTCCCCATAAACAGTCTCACAAATTGGAAAGTTGCCTACCCAAACACTGGAGGTAAGAAGTTGAAATTTGGTATAAAGGTTACTCCACTGTAGTAGACATCGACTAAGTTTGTATTATTGGAATTCCCTACAGGATATTCCACAAGCAAATTTGGTATGTGAGTTCCTCCTTCTGTGTAGGCGTCCGCTTAGACGGAATTTTTGAAATTCCTATCGGGAGGGGAAATAAGGGGAAAAGTCTCCTCCTTGACGGCCTGCCCAATCCCTTTTGGCCAACCTAAGATTTTAAATATGTATTCCTTGGAGTAGGACTAACTCACCGGCAACGTAATTTTTCTATTTTGGAACAGGAAAATAGTAAAAATGGTGGTTGAAAGGGAAAAATTTCCCCAATAACGGCCTGCCCAAACCGCTGAGGCAATGAAGTTGAAATTTGGTATGAATGTTCCTCATCCATAGCAGATAGCCGCGAATATGGAATTTTTGTAAATTCCTAAAGGGAGGGGCAAAAAGAAGAAAAGCCTCCCCTTGGTGGGCTGTAAAAACCCCTTCGGCTAGAAACCTGAAATTTAAAATGTGGATCCCTGGAGTAAGGGCTAACTTATTAGAAAGACACTTTTTTGAATTTTGGACAGCGTCGTTATAAAATGGGGGCTCAAAAAGGGAAAGTGGCCCCTTAACGACCTGTCCAAACTGCTGGAACTAGGAAGCTGAAATTCGGTACTTAGGTTCCTCTTCCAACCAGGAGGGCAAAAAAATAAAAAGTGTCCCCCTTGACAGCATGCTCAAACTGCTGGAACTAGGAAGATGAAATTTCATGTCGATTGATTTTCGGAAATTCTTACCGAGAGGGGCACAAATTGTAAAAGTTGGCTAGAAACCTGGAATGTAAAACATATGTTCCTTGCAGTATGGGCTCACTTATCGGGAAGGTGCTTTTTGGAATTTTGGACAGGGACATTGCAGAAATGGGGATTAATGAAGCGAAAAGTGCCGCTTAAAGGCCTGCCCAAACAGTTGGAGGTAGGAAGTTGAAATTTGGTATTGTAGAGATCCACTAAGATGAGATTTTTGGAAATTTCCACAGGTAGGGTCAAAAACAGGAAAAGTCTCCCCCTTAACGGCCTGGCCAAACTGCTGGAACTAGGGAGTTTAAATTCGGTATTTGGGTTCCTTCTCCAACGTTGACGCCCCTAAGACGGTATTTTTGGAAATTCATACCGGGAGGTGTAAAAAGGGAAAAAACTTCCCCCTTGACGAGTGGAATTGGAATAACAGATAAGGGGAACGAAATGCAATGGAATGGTGAACGAAATCTAATCTTGGAAGGAGTTGCATTGGAACACTAAAATTGTTAAATAAAATGGAATGGAATTTGAATGACTTAAACTGCCGGAGTGAATTGAAATTTCGCATGCGATTGAGGCATGCGGGTGGAACAAAAAGGGGTGAAGAACCCCTTTTAATTACCTGTTCAAACACTATCCACGGAATATGAAGCTTATGTAGCATTGAAACATACTCTCCAAAAAGTTAAACAAATTTTCTAAAAGTGAAAAACCTTAGAAATGGAATGGAACTTATACATTCTGATATTTAAACTGCGGGTAACGAAGCACTAGTGAAAGAAACCGCCGCAGTAAATTTTCCAACTGAATTTGCGAATTTACTTGAATTGCCAGGTCTACCTTTACATAAACTGGAATTAAAAAAATTTTAAGGCACGCTAACAACGTAGCGGGCTTTGCCCCTATCTTTAATATTATAAAATGCTTTCCAACTCTGCTTTACGTTATTTATTTTCATTCAAAACACAAATGAACAAAACTACTTACGGGTCCATCTACATAAGTTCGCACTTTACCAAATTATCTTGACATACACACGTATATTTTTTTTTTTTTTTGTAAAGAGGAGCAACACTCAGGAAATTCTTCCTATTAATTAACGTGTTGCTTCCTTTGGAAAGGGGATAGAGAAGAAGTGCAAGGTGTGAAAGATGAAGGGCTTCAAATATGGCAACACTGTAATTGCGCGAGATGTTGAATTTTTAGAACAGTTGTTGCGCGCCATCCGATGGTGAGTTGGCGAACTTTGTTGAAGCTTTTTAATTCATAGCCCTGTTATATTATTTTACTTCGGTGGGGTTAAGTGCTATGGGAACACCGCAATTTATAATGGATTCATTACTAACAATCCACTTTCATGAGAAAAAGTGATCAAATATTTATTTATTTAAACCCATTGTTGTGTCAGAATTATTTATTTGTGGTGGCTGGGTGAAGGCGTAGCCCCCCCACCCAACCACAAATACTACCTATCTACGCCGATGGCTTGAAAAACATGCTCACGTGTTGGTATACTAAATGATTTATTTATATAAAAATGAAGAGGCAAAAAATAGTATTTGTACTTAAACATTACAATAAATTTACTTTAACAATTATTTTACCTTAACAACAAATATTGCGTTTTATTTTATCTAAAAGAAATTTAATTCTAAACTTTAAGGCACGCTAACAACGTAGCGGGCTGTGCCCGCTAGTCTATATCGCCACCTTAAATGCAAACGGACGTAACTACACTTTTATTTTTTTCACAGGAGAAGCAAAAAACATTATAAAATCAATAATATTAAAGTATTCTTTGCAGTTTTTTCAAATTTTACTTATGGTATAGAGAGCAATTTATTTTTTAACAACTTTTGTTTTATTTTCATATATTTAAGTTTTTAAGTTAGTTATGTCCTTTTGACTTGCTTTTTTCTGAAACAAGAAGACGTAACTACACTAAAGTCATTTCTAGATGTACCCAGCAAAACCTTGGTAATATGTTGGTATTACAGAACACATTACCTGGTAATACCATACCCCTTACCATTGCATTATTTCATAACTAAAATGTAATGTCTTACGTATAATGTGCTGCATAACTACTGGGTAGTAATAGCAACTTATTACCAATGATATATTTAAACACCTCAAAAAAAGAGTTACTTGTAATACACAACATGAGTTCTAAATAATAGCAGCGACTTATTACAGATGGGATATTTTAAAACCGTAAAATAAGGAGTTACTTTAAATGTGATACGTGATCACTTAATAGAAATATCCACTTATTACCGATGGTGTATTCAAATACCTCAAAATAAGGAGTTATTTGTAATGCGATACATGAGTGTTATTTTCTATTTAAAATATTCGATACAAATAATTTATATGTTTTATACATATTGACTGAAATATCTTTTATGTTTTTTGTTAACTTTATATTAATCTGAGTAAATATTAATTAAATATTATGCTTCGTTTTAGCATTTATAAAAAAAGCAACACGATAACGTCTTATTTTAATTTTTTTTGTAAAAAGTAAGTATATATTTTTATACAGTAAGTGAGCGCATAATTTTAATGTGTTATTTCAGACCTGTTTGTAACACATTTTTTGGCCTTACTTTAAGCTGTTATGTAAGTAGTATTGTGCTCAGTATCGGTTATGTAAGTAGTTACGTAACTCCTAACATGTAACATAAAGTAACATGTTCTTATGTTGTTACCTAGCCCTCTTTTGGAAAGTACATACCTCCAATGACATGCCCTTGTTAAAATAATAGCTGTTGGAATAGCAAAGTAAGAGGTTACATACCTTAATTTCTTCTTCCAAACCTTATTACCAGGTAATAGAAAGTTTTGCTGGGTACAACCAATAACGCCACAAAAATTGAAACATGCATGTTATGTTAGTAAATTTTTCAAGCTTTTTTAATAAAAATACTGGTTTATATTTTAATTAATTTTTTTTTTAATCTATTTTATTAAAAAAAAGGATTTGTTATCATTTTTAAACTAAAAAAATACATGTATTTTTAATACAGATGTTTATGGAATTTTAAATGAAAAAAAAAATTGCCACAATACGGGTAATTACCCAAATCGCGGGTAATTTTTGCCTTCATGGATAGAGCGCGGGTAATTTCTTTCATGCGTAGTTTTTGGGTAATCGGATAAATTACACAATTAAAAAAGAATTCAATTGGATAAATCATATTTTCAGATTTTTTAGTTAATTGAATAAAGTAAAACTAACTCCGACAGTTCCAATTCAAATGAAGTGCATTTGATTTTTCAGTTAATTCATTAAAAAGAATTAGAAGCTCTGCTGTAATTTATTATACACAGAGAAAACCAATTCATTGTGACAACCGAATTTCTTGCCAACTGAATGGTTTGGTGGCAGTAACCGAATTATTGGCTGTTGCAATCAAATGTATTCCTCATATAATTTAAATATATTGTTTCAACCGAAATTCTATTTTATTCACCAAATTTCTGTTGCCACAAACAAATATATCGGTAGATCCAACCAAACCAATCGGTTGGCAAAAAACTCGGTTGCCACAATGAATCTCTTTTCTCTGTGTAGTCCTTTAATATTTTCTTAAATTTGTGAAAATGTCTGCCAATCTCCATTAAAAATTATAGATTTCCAAATGTGCTATTTTGTAGGAAGTAAAAAGAATTTTATTGAAAAATTTAACAGACTCGGGGGAAATAACGGAGTTTTTTGGATACAGTGAACAAGATAATAGGCTTTAATCAGTAAAATATTTCTAAGCGCACATAAATTATTATATTATAATTTTTATATCCTTCACATTTTGAAATCATAATTTATTCTTATTACCCATGTGAAAATCTAAATATATATGAACATACATGATCATACATTGACTAGTATATGATCCCGGTGAAAAATTTTCATATACGCTCAAATATGTTCATATATGGTTTATGTATGGACACATTTTAACAAATATGGATTTTTTATGAACATATATGGATTTTATATGAACATATATGGAAGTATATGTGATTTCATATATGGAAAAAGATTTCATATATAGACATATATGAAGGCATCTGTTATTTTATATATGGAAAAGGCACTCATATATGGAAAAATATTGAAGTATATGTTCCCGAGTAAAAAAGTGTATATAAAATTATATGTGAATGGATGTATTTGCAATATGTAACTGGATATAATTTCATCCGAAAAATGGTTATATTAAATTGTATCATATTGGATATAATTGTATTTACAAGGATACAAAGTTATATCAAATGATAAACTTATATCCAAATTTTGTCCCGATCAAATTGGATATAAGTTAATCCAATACGATATGATTAAATTTAAATGATAAAAAAAAAACTTTGAATTGGAGGGCAGCAGGATTTCGGGTCCTACACACTCAGGGGTGTGATGAAAATCGAAAACGAACAGTTTTTCAATCTAGAATAATTTGTTTCGCGAAAATCAAATTGGCTTCAAATTATTATTTTTTAAATTAAAAAAAAAAACTTTTAGAAGTAAAAAAGCTCAGAAAATATTAATTTAATGAAAAAATTGAGTAAAGCATATAAAAAATTGTTTTTGATCAAAAATTACATTAATCTCGAATATATTAGTTAATCTCGAACATGGGTCTGATATTAACTAATATATCGTCGGCTTGCCTGCAAGAAGTGCTATGTTTTTGGTTTTAACAGGTTTTCAGGAGAGCGAAAAAACTGATTTATATTATCCTTTTAAGATATTTTAAAACCTGTTAAAGAACACATAACACTACTTGCAGGCAAGTATATAAAAAATAAAATTAAAAATATTTTTCCTATTTATTTATATATAAAATTTTGAACGGTTTTATCAATAATATATTCCTATATATACAATTTGCAATAAAGCAAATACTTATATATGATTTAATATGATTTAATATGATTACATATGAGAAAATTTCTAAAAAAATTTCTAATATATCACCATATAAAAACATATAAGGTCGCACACAATATTTCATATTATCATATATTTTAATATTAAAAAATATATGTTATATATACTCTTTTTTACTCGGGTTATTCCATTTATGCAAAAGGGACTCGTATATGAACATATTTGAAAGAATACATTTTTTCATATGTGTAAAAGGAGCTCATATGGATAAATATGGAATTACATTTAATACCGTGAATAAAAAAGTATATGTAGCGCTTAATTTGAATGTCATACATTAATTTATATCTATAGTACAACCTTATAATAAAGGACAGCAACGTTCGCATGTATTCGCATATATTTAATAAATGTATATATTCATATATGTCCATATATGAACATATACTTAGGTGTTACCTCATTTTTCGGATCCATACATATATGGTTGAACCATAAATGTTCATATATGGACATTTTTCACCGGGATCATGCATAGTCATACATGATCATATACGTCATTGCATAGTTCAATGTATGACCATACATTATCTCATATATTTCCATATATCTTCGGATCCGAAATTTGAGGATATATGGAGGTATATGGCCATATATGAGCATACATGAATCATATGTGAGCATATATGGTCATATATGAACATGTATGGTCATATACCCTCAAATTTCGGATCCGAAGATATATGGAAATATATGAGATAATGTATACATTGAACTATGCATTGACGTATATGATCATGTATGACTATGCATGATCATATACTAGTCAATGTATGATCATGTATGTTCATATATATTTCGATTTTATTTATTTATTTATTGATTTCCTGCACAACAAGACTAAGTGTTATAATTATAGTACAGGATTTTAAAAGTGTACAAACATACTTTGCCAAATTAAATAAAATATTGAATAATATATATATATAAATATTACAAATAAATATTGAATTAATAAAATGTTTAAACATGAAATTATATAAAAAAATTACTAGTAGTATAAAAAAATAAGCAAAAAATAGATAAAAACAGTAAGTTTTTTAATAAAAATAATAAAAATAAAAAAACAAACATTTAAAGAAAGAGAAAAAAAATCATAATTAATTAAAATTATCAAAAAGAAAATTTTTAAAACTTATTGCGTTGCTATTTATTTGTTGGTTATACGGAAGAGCATTCCAAAGACGTGTAGCATTTATAAAGAGCTGCCATTCAGAAACAAGACATCGAAATTTGGGAAATATGATCCTTTTGCCTCTTGACGATCTTGCAAAACGTATATTTTGAAATATGTAATTCGGTTTTTCTATGTATATAACTTTTCGTAAAACTATTAGTATTCTTATCTTTAAGAGATTTTCAAATGATACATTATATAGAGTTTTCGAATAGGACGATACTTGATCCCGTCTTTTAAGTCCGTAAATATATCGTATAATATTGTTATATAAAACTTGTAGTTTTTTCCTACTAATAGAATCGCAATTCGAAAACAATTGGCAACCGTAAGTAAGACTTGGCACCAAATAGGCCTTTGCGAGTAATATTCTTACTTACAGCGGCGTAAAGTACTGCACAGACCACAACGTTCTTAATTTCACATATATTTGTTGTAACGACGAGTTTCCTCCGTTAGCTGGGGTAAGCTCGCGGGGGTAGGGATCGTCACAGAAATTTGTTTGATCTAGTGACAGAGAGTGAAAGGCGTGCTCTTAAACGTTATAAATTTCAATTTATTGGCTTATATCTACAAACAAAACACTTAGGACTAACGGGACGAAAAGAAAAGAAGGGCCTCAGAGGGAGAAGGACAACCTAGTTTCGTTCACGGGGTCTGTTGGTCGGGTTCTATCGGGAGGTGACCAACGCTCGGCACACACTCGACGCTGAAAAAAAAAGAGGTGATCAACGCTCGACACACACTCGACGCTGGGGAAGGAGATGACCAACGCTCGGCACACACTCGACGATGAAAAGGAGGTGATCGACGCTCGACACACAATCGACGCTGAGAAAGGAGGTGACCAACGCTCGGCACACACTCGACGCTGAAAAAGAGGTGATCAACGCTCGACACACACTCGACGCAGAAAAAGGAGGTGACCAACGCTCGGCACACACTCGACGCTGAAAAGGAGGTGACCAACGCTCGGCACACACTCGACGCTGGAAAAGAGGTGATCAACGCTCGACACACACTCGACGCTGAGACAGGAGGTGACGAACGCTCGGCACACACTCGACGCTGGAAAAGAGGTGATCAACGCTCGACACGCACTCGACGCTAAAAAGAGGTGATCAACGCTCGACACACACTCGACGCTGAGAAAGGAGGTGACCAACGCTCGGCACACACTCGACGCTGGAAAAGAGGTGATCAACGCTCGATACACACTCGACGCTAAAAAGAGGTGATCAACGCTCAACACACACTCGACGCTTTGCAGGACCTCGAAGGATGTGGCAGGACCTCAAAGGATCTTCGCAGGGCCTCAAAGGATCTTTGCAGGACCTCGAAGGATGTGTGCAGGACCTCAAAGGATCTTCGCAGGACCTCGAAAGATGTGGCAGGACCTCAAAGGATCTTCGCAGGACCTCGAAGGATGTGTGCAGGACCTCAAATGATCTTCACAGGACCTCCAAGGATCTTCGCGGGACCTCAAAGGATCTTCGCAGGACCTCAAAGGATCTTTGCAGGACCTCAAAGGATCTTCGCAGGACCTCAAAGGATCTTCGCAGGACCTCAAAGGATATTCGCAGGACCTCGAAGGATGTGTGCAGGGCCTCAAAGGATCTTCGCAGGACCTCGAAGGATGTGTGCAGGACCTCGCAGGATATCGGCAGGACCTCAAAGGATACAGGCAGGATGTGTCTTCAAGAGCTAGAATAAAAAAGGATAATTAGTGAGATGTACCTTGTTAGTTGTGCACACGTTGGCGGCTGCTATCAACTGATCCCGATTTCTTCGATGGTGCGCTTTATATACCCTCTGAGTCGCGGCTTATGGTATTTACTTAACATTAGGGTGGCTCGTACAAACTAAATGATAGATTTCTTCCATGTTCCATTTATTTCCTTTCATCTTGGTAAGAGTAATACTAAAGTAATTCAATTCAGTTCAGTTCAATTCTATTCAATTCAATTAAATTCTATTAAATTCAATGCTATTCAATTCTATTCAATTCAGTTTTATTCAATTCATTTTAATTCATTTAATTGATTCATTAAATCTAGCCAGGGTGTTGGCAGAAACGAGTGTCCGACTTCTGCCATTACACATGGTCCCCTCCTGGGAATAGGTTATTTCCCGATCTTCGGGTAACAGTTCATCGGTACACCCCTTCCGAGTTTTTAAATCACCGGACCCAAATCTTTAACCATAGGAATGTGCTGGCGATTAATGTGGATACGGTATCTCCGTTCGCCTACGACGTAGACCTGACTACCACGTATCCCGGGACCATAACGGTCCAGCATACAGCGTACGTATGGTTGTACGGACCTCTTCTGATAAACTGTCCCCCGTGGTGATATGGCGGTGCAGCACCTGGGGTTGTGGTGTTCGTGGTGGCGTTGGTGGTGGTGGATACGGTGGAGTGTATGACGCTCGGCAACGTGGTGTGAACACCGAAATGGTGCATGGTGGCGTGGGGTCCCGGGTGTTTGCAAGCCTCGGGTTAACCCGCCCTATCTTCTTACTATCGTAGACCGGTGATTCCTCATCTGTATCCGATTCGGATGCTGGAGAGGTGTTAGATGAGGCCGAATGTGACGATGTCGGCGAGGATGAGGTTGACGAAGATGATGAGGAAGATGATGATGGGGATGATGATGGGGATGACGATGATGACGACGACGATGATGAAGACGACTCCGAAGAGGTCGATGGCGTCGGGGATGCCACTACGGGGTATTGAGCGGCTCGTGGTGGTGTCATTAGAGCGTTCTTTGGGCTTATGGCCGTGCTTGGTGACGATGGTATGTGGGTCTGTGGTGGTAACTCCACGGCCAATTCGGAGTTGACCGCGGGCCCAACGGGTTCCGGATTTACTTCGGAGCCTTGTTTCACCGAGTGACCAGACGTGTAAGTTGTCGAAGAGGACACCGATGAGGATGACGTGGTTGTTGATGACGAAGATGATGACGAGATTGAGGTTTGTGACGACGTGATTTCTTCGCTTTGTATTGGAGCGAGATTGGGTTGCTCTTTGTCCCTACCGACCTCGGTTGTCATCTCCTCCACAAGACCCATGCTACTCTGTGGTGATGCCACAGGCGATACTTGGGGTGACCGGCAGGGCGTGGGGGTCTCACTTATACTGGCAAGATCAATAACACTGCCCTCTTCTTCGCTCTCGAGCCTCATCGAACGAGATCTATTAATTTCCTGCTAGTTCACGTTGCCACCAATGGACATGGCTCCATTCGACTCAGTGTGGTCGCTTCGAGCGTTGATTGTCGCAGCGGGTCATGTTGCCTGGCCGGGGTCGCGAACGCCTGCTGCATGCCTGATATACCTCTTCATCCGTCAATCGTTTGACGGCTACAACTAGGGTTGCCAGACGGGCTGGACTCGCCTGGATTGTCCAGCTTTTTTAATGCTTGTCCAGCTAAAATAAAATTTGTCCAGCTAAATATAAATTTTCGAAAAAACAAACAAAATCATTTTTAGTTATAAATACCCTTATTAGTAGGTACATTTAACACAATAACTTTTGAAAAAGTGCCTGTTGTTTTTAGCTTAACATTGTCATTTTTAGTGTCGAAATTTCAAAGTTGAGGGTAAATGATTATTAGGGCAAGGAATTTCATGCAAATGCATGTTTTTTCTCGATAGTCCAAAACTGATATGGACTAAATATTTATCCGAACCATCGAATTTAGAACAAAATCACATCGATTTGTAGTTGCATATTATGTCAAAAATGTATGTTTTTGCATATTTTGACTTTAAATGCATATTTGGTGCCTTTTTAATTCATATTTTGTGCTTTTTAATGAATATTTTTAATTTTTAGGAGCATTTTTTATTTTGTTAAAAAATATAAAAAATTTATATGATTTCATATTTTGATTCAATCAAAATAGACATTCTTAAAAACCTTATTGACCTAAAGGAAATCTTCGAGTTCAGTGTCTGTTTGCAAAATAACTAACTTAAATATATTTTTAGGTTTTGAAGTGCTTTATTTTTGCAAAAATAATAGTTTTAGTGCATATTTCTTATATTTTTAATGCATATTTTTCCTTTTTAATCGCATATTTTAGGCGCATATTTTCCATTTTTAAGTGCATGAAATTCCTTGCCCTAATGATTATAAATAACACAAATTCGATGATATTTAACCAAAAAGTTAATAATACAATTATATACTGAAATTTGTTAAATTTCATTTGTTACCGATTTTCATTGAACCGTGGTTCTATTGAGGAAATTTTTTCTACAAGTGGCCGTTAAGTGTCATTTATCAATTTCAACAATCATTATTTTGTGCATAACAATAAAAATATTTAAATTTCTATGAAAGTACGAAACTTAAAGGGTAACTTTTTTAGTTCAATGAAAAATCCGGTTAATTAACTGCGTATGCGTGATCGCAAACACATTACTTTAAGGGTTTGACTGTTTTAGAGAGCCCTTAATATAGGCTTTCTTAAATCAAATAATTTTTACGGAACTAATAACAAATTATAAAAAATTATATATATTTATGAATATCAATTACCTGTACGAACCTTAACTTGTTAGGGTAGTACTTTAGTAACATAAACTACTAGATTGAATTGCTATTTGTTCTTTTAATTTTTGTTTGTTTTTTTTTCAGTATTAAGATTTTAGTTAATTTTTTTTTGTTTTTAGTATTTAGTTTTCATTCTCACAAATTTAAGAGACTGAATTTTAAAATTTTAAGTTTTATTTTTTAGTGTATTATTTTAAATCATACATATTTAAAAGACTGAATAATTTTTTTTAAGTTTTATTGTATTTTAATATTTTATGTTCCTAGCAATGTGCAAAACTATTTTTTAAATAAAAATTATCAATACAAAACAAAACTTGACAATTTTTTTTCGTTAAAACATGTTTTGAAAATGTCCAGGTTTTTTTGCAAAATCCAGCTTTTTTAACCCGAATGTCCAGCTTTTTGCGAATCTGGATCTGGCAACCCTAGCCACAACACAGCGCGTCATGGGTGGAAGGATTGGCCGAATAGACCTAGCCGGGGTGCAAGGTCTTAACTCCACCTCTGTGTTCCATAAGGGCCGCAAGGCTTCCTCGACAATGTGGCACAGGTGCTGGGTGTCGGTTGGAGGACCCGTAACCCTTATTTCGCGGTCTAGGCGGCGGATAAGCTGGGGTTCGGTGGCTGGGTTCTGCTTCTGGACCTCGGGGGGATTATCGGCCGGGCGGGGTGGGTGGTATGGCAAGAATTTCGTGCGCCGGCCGGTCTTCGCTTTACGGACTGTGTTCAAGCGGTTCATGGTTGTTTTTTTTTTGTTTTTTCTTCCAGTCTTTCTGAGGTGTGAATGATTTTATGATTGGTGTGTCTGGATGATTATTGATTGTGTAGTTGTATGAGGGTGTGAGTGATCTGTGGGTGGAAAACAAAAGGAAGGGAATTAGTTTGGAGCTTTACCACTTGTATCTGGTTAGTCGGAGTAATCATGAGTGGAGTGTGGGGGTAGTTAGTAGCTAGGTAATTAAGGGTGCATGTATTGAAATGATCTGTGGGGAAAAAATAAAATACAACATTAGTCAATGGTTCCGACCCCGTTCCCAGAAAGAGACAATGGTTCAACAAAGGCCTTGAGCTCACCCAGGTGAGCTATCTTTAAATCGCCATTCTCCCGGCCCCGGAGCTGTGCTGTCACCGGGGATGGGAAACTTACAACTTGTAATGATACGAATAAATAATTACGACCAGGTTGGTTTTCTGTTTGTAATGAGACTGTTTACTGAAATAATAAAAATGTTTAAAGCTACTTAATAATAATAAAGTGTACATTTGTGGAATATGCTTACTACGCATATTCCCACGAATAAGTTTAGTGCAGTATGGACATATAAAAGAATATCGTATTGCATGCTTATGGTATGCAATACAGAGTAATCAAACATACTACACCTCCCTTTTACAGAAAAAGAATGATCAATTGGGTATGATCAATATTCATTGAACATTCTTTTGAATATTAATTTTTTTAAATTTAAATTTGTTTTTTTTTTCTTAATTTTATAAATATTATTTTTATCAATTTTTCTTTCTTATAAAATTTTAATCCTACGTGGGAGTTAGGGCGTACCTTTTCCTCCCCTTTAAAAAAAAAAAAATAATTATTTATTTTTATTCTTATTTTTATTAATATAGTGTGTGGCCATCACATTCTAAATTTAAATATTAACCTTAATATAATATAGCTTAAGCCTGTTCCTATGTACTAATGTGGACTTATTGCCATCACTTAAAAGTACATTATTTCTATTGTCTATATCTATAACCTCGAAGGGTCCTTTGAATTGTTCCTCTAATTTGTGGCCGGATTCGTTCCGAACCAAAACTAAATCGCCTATTTCAATACCTATTTTATTCAAGTTTTTATCATAGAGGATCTTTTGTGCTCTCTTAGCTTTATCAAGCAATTTCCGAGCTCTCTGATTCGAAACTTGTAACCTATATTTTACTTCTAGGTTATAGGAATCCACA
Organism: Leucophora obtusa; assembly: GCA_949987735.1. Classification (NCBI taxonomy): domain Eukaryota; kingdom Metazoa; phylum Arthropoda; class Insecta; order Diptera; family Anthomyiidae; genus Leucophora; species Leucophora obtusa. The sequence goes on along the minus strand of OX465295.1, from coordinate 240,374,966 downwards.
TTATATATGGGATCCACCTGGCCTTGGTTCATGACGCCAAAGTCAGTAGGTATTTTTCCAAATACTAGTTCAAATGGGCAATAACCATGAACTGTTGATGGCGAAGTGTTGTAGCAATATGTAAAAGACTTTAACCATTCGTCCCAGTCGGATTTGTCAGAGGACAAATATGATCTGAGATACTCGTTAAGTGTTCTATGAGATCTTTCAATTGTACCCATGGATTCATGGTGATATGCTGTAGATGTTGATTTCTCTATATGTAAGAGATCGCAAAGTTCCTGAAGAACTTGATTCACGTATTCAGTACCCATGTCCGTTAGAATTTTTCCCATTGGACCATATAATAGTACAAAGTGTTCCATAATGGCCTTGGCTACACTTTTCGCACTTTTGTTGGGTATTGGCACCGTTACAAGAAGAGGTCACAAATCATAGTTACAGCGTATTCGTTTCCATTATTAGATCCCGGTAATGGACCAATTGTGTCTATCAGAACAACATCGAATGGTTTCACTGGCGTTGGAGTAATTATCATTTCCTCCTTAACGTTTCTCAGTGCTTTATTTCTCTTACATTGATCGCAGGACTTGACATATCTTTTGATGTCCTTAGTCATTTTGTCCCAGCGAAAATATTTTCTTATTTTATTAGTCAACGGTGTTATACCTGAGTGTCCTCCAAAAATTGGATCATCATGATATTTTCTCAGTATATTGCGCTTTTCCATTTCGTCTGTTATTTTCCTCAATTTAGGTGTGAGGGCTATTTTTACATTCCTCTCTCTTTAAATTCCGCGATTCCTATATATTTAAATAATTTGTCATCTAGTGATATTTGGAATAACTTTATCCCGTTATTACCAGCTATCTTTTCAAGCTGTGAGAAGAATTGATCTAAATCGATTTTCTCATTAGCAACAAGGTTAGGTATATTCATTTTGAGAATTATCTTTTTCCCTTTTTTAATATTCATTGCGGTATCCTTAGTGTATAATCTTACACTTTTCTTTAATTCGCTATCATTCAGCACCTCATAGACGTTTGGTTGAACTAAAAGTTTATCTTTTGTAGTCTCAGGGGTAATTTTCTCCCTTTTTGATTGAAGTCTCGTGGTTACCTTCAATATTTTATTAGTCTCAGTATTCATTATATCTGAGAATTCTATGCGAGATAGCGCATCAGCTGCATAATTGTCTCCGCCCCTAATATACTCGACCGTAAAGTCGTATTCCCCAAGATCTAATCTCATTCTCGTCAGTTTTGATGACGGATTTTTCATAGAAAATAAATAGGTTAGAGGTCTATGATCACTTCGGACGAAAAATTTTCTACCATAAATATATGGTCTGAAATATTTAATTGCCCAATGAATGGCAGCTAGCTCCTGTTCAATCGTGGATTTATTACTTTCACCTTTTGTGAATGTTCTGGATGCATAAGCCACAGGTAGTTGAATACCTTGATTTTCCTGGCTCAAAACAGCTCCGCAAGCATGTTTACTTGCATCTGTTGTTATGCAAAATTCCTTTGTAAAATCAGGATATTGCAGTATTCTCGGACTTAATAATTGACTCTTGAGGTATTTGAAAGAGTTTTCACATTCCTCAGTCCAATCAAAAGAAACATTTTTCCTAGATAATCTAGTCAAATGTCTCGATGACTCAGCAAAATTAGGTATAAACCTCCTATAATAATTGCAAAATGCAACAACGCGTTTAGCTTCATCACCATTTTTAGGTGTTGGATAATTTTCAATTATCGAAAATTTGCTGTCATCAGGCAGAATGCCTTTGTCCGTGCATATGTGTCCCAAGAATGTCACTTCACGACAGAAAAATGAACACTTATCCGGATGCAATTTGAGATTATATTTTCGACACATGCCAAATACATCTCTTAAGTTCCGCAACATATGCTCCTCTGAGCAACCGATTACTACTAGATCATCCATATACAAAAATGCTTGGGCTGGCGACAGCCCGGAAAAAGCCAAAGACATCATTCTTTGGAATGAATGAAAAAGGAACCTTTTTCCGTTGAAAAAGATGTAATATCCCTGGAATCTTCTTCCAGTTCTATCTGATGAAAACCAGATACTAAATCTAAACAGGAGAAAAATTTTGCTCTACCTAATTGATCCAAGATATCGTCTATGCGAGGAAGAGGGAATTTATCAGCTATAAGCTTCTTATTTATTCCTCGGTAATCAACGGCAAGTCTCCATCTTTTAAGGTCAGTCCCTGGTAACGATTTTTTCGGTACTAATAAACTTGGACTGTTATATTCTGAAACTGATGGTTCGACTATGTCATCATTAATTAGTTTATCCACTTGTCTATTAACCTCCTCTTTATGGGAGTGTGGTATGCGATAGTTTTTCATATATACGGGCTCATTATCCTTTAATCTGAGTTTTTGTCTATAAAAATTATTAACAGTTATCTTCTCAGATTCTAATGCAAATATGTCAACAAATTCAGAGCATATATTCCTTAATCTGTCCTCGACAAATTTAGGTAAATTTCTGGATAATCTTTCCAGTTTTTCTCGATCTTTTCGAAAATCTCGGCTCTGTTGGACAATGTCGTAGTCGTTTAGACTTTCCGTTCGTATTCGAGGATTTGAAATAATAATATTCTCGTTTGTTGTGTTAACAATTCTAACGAGTGGCATTGACTTCAAAGTTACTGTACTCGCAATATAAACACCGTTTCGTAACATTTGGTGTGGAATCAATACTTCATCTTCACTACTCTGAATACTGATAAGTCTTATCACTTCAGATCTTGCAGGAAGAGATATGGAGTTGATTTGCGGCGCATTCCGCATCTCCAAAGCGATATCATATGGGCATTCCCCAGATCTTAAAATAATCGAGTCCTTGTCGCTCTGATAATCGAGTACACAATTATACTTCAGTATGAAATCCATACCTATTATTCCGTCAGATGGAATTGGGAAATCATCCTGAACAACATGAAATTCATGTGCTATAAGGAGATCTTTAGCTTTCAAATCCGTTTCGACTTTTCCAAGTGTAGTTATTAAACTCTGTCCTACACCACTAATAGTTGTCGTTATATTCGCATCAATTTGTTCGTTAAGAACTTTACCGATTTTAATTACAGAAATATCGGCTCCCGTGTCTACTAAAAATGTGGATCTCTCTCCGTTTAATGTAGTCCCAATGGAGAGGTAACTATAAAGACATAGATTGAAGGTGTAAATTTCATTTTCCATTTGCCTTATATTAGGGGTGCATATTAGTTTTCCGAAGCATTGTCGGTTACTACTTGATTATCATCATATGAAATATTGTCATATGTAATTCTATGGTTTCCTTTACCATTATAAAAAATTTCTCGGTCGGGGTATTTGTATTTACTCCTTCGACCGGAATTGTAGTCATCGTAAAAATTTTCCTTGCCCATGATACAGTAACGTTTGCGTTTACGATTTTCCACGCATTTATTACCAATATTATCAGCAGTACTGAATAATATATTCGGTTGTCCGTATGACTCGGTACAACTACTGATGAACTTGGCAAGTAGTTCATTCAAATTTGAAAAATTGCCTGCCTCTACTATAAATTTCACCCTTTCGTTTGCAGCATTTTTGGCAATTGCCCTTACCGCTGCCTGGGTTGAGTATTTAGTTGCCAGTTCTAATGGCACTCCGTCCGAAATATAGGCATTTTCCAAAGATCTTGTCAAGGACTCAATTTTAGTAGCATATGAATTCGCACTGCTACTGCCTTGACGGATATTAAAAAGTTTAGCCGAGGCTAGCTCGACTGATTCGCATTTCACGGAATATTTCAATTTCAAGGAAATTTCTCGGAGAGTTGTCTCCGAAGTAATTAAGTTTCTTACGAAACCTTTTAATTTCGTTTTCGCAAGCTTCACTGCCAGGGTCTTGTGTGATTCCTTAATAGAGTCAACAAGATCAAGGGCATCTAGAAAACTCTGTAGGTTTTCTACCCTGCCATCAAACTCCGGAAGGAGCTTTGAGGCTAAATTCAAAAATTCCATCCCTGGTTGTGGCATTTGAAATTGTATTCAAAGAAGGTAAAAAAAATGTTTCAATTTTCGACTATCCTACCTTAGTAGGCCAATGTTAGTATAGAGATTGGGGAAAAAAAATTCAGTTATGTCATAGCATCCACTATCCGTTCCCTTCAGGTAAACAGATTTTGGTTACTATGGCATAAATCGGTCGTCTCTTTTTTGAAGACCGGTTTTATTTTTATCGCACTGTGGGAGGGTCACTTGTGAATCACCCCAGTCGACAAAAATTAAAAAAAATTACCGCTAGAGTTACTAGCAGCCGGTTAGTCAGGATTATGTTTTCTAATGTTCTCTTTTTTTTACACATGTATATTCATACTTAAAAATTTTCAATTTTATATAAATTTTATTTATTTTTATTAAATAAATTTTTTTTTTCTTTTCTTTTTTTTTTTTTTTTTAAAGGATTTTTTTTCATAAAAACTTTTAATAAAAAATTTTCACTTTTGTAAAAAGGATTTTTTTTTCTATTTACTTAAAATTTTAATTTCATCATCTTTATATAAAAAATAATTTTTATAAATTTCATTCAATTTTATTTTTTTTTGTTTTATAAAAAAAATTTATAAATTTAAAATTGAAATGTTGAGTTTTACAGAAAAAATAATTTTTCGTTAAAATTTTAATTTTATTATTTAGTTTTATAAAAAATAATTTTTATAAATTTTATCTTTAGTTTTTTTTTTTTTTTAAACAATTATACAATTTTCTTAATTTTAACTTACTATTTTGTTGAGTTGGTGGATGAGATGGAGTAGTTGATGTTTCCTTTGTTGAAGCCGCTTTATGGCTTTTTGCATCATGATGAGGAGAAGATGATTGGTGACTGGTGTATTGACCACACCAGCATCTTCCTTCAGGTAACTCGGCGTGTTACCCTTGTTTGATATTATTCATCGCTGTTATTGTTATTGTAGCATTTAGCATTGTTAATGTTTGAGGGGATGATATTATTCATCGCTGTTTTTGTTATTTGTCACTTTTAGTTTTTAAATTGTTTAATTGGTTTTTTTTTTATTAAAATTTTTTTTTTTGAAATTTAATTTCACAGTTTTTATTATAAATTTATAGTTTTTAATGATAAATTTTCACAACACACGAGAGTCTAAAAATTTTGTCTGTACTCCGTTTTATCTTTTTTTTTTTTTTTTTTTTTAAAAACACTTTTTCCTTCCCAGAGTCTGCTTAAAGCAGACACTGGCAGGATCGCCATGTAATGATACGAATAAATAATTACGACCAGGTTGGTTTTCTGTTTGTAATGAGACTGTTTATTGAAATAATAAAAATGTTTAAAGCTACTTAATAATAATAAAGTGTACATTTGTGGAATATGCTTACTACGCATATTCCCACGAATAAGTTTAGTGCAGTATGGACATATAAAAGAATATCGTATTGCATGCTTATGGTATGCAATACAGAGTAGTCAAACATACTACAAACTTCATACGGTCCCGTAAATTTCGGGGCCAATTTGGCAGCGAAACTTTCCGCCGCTTTGGACAAAGGGTGTTGGCGGACGAGGACCAGGTCACCAATTCTCGGTTTCCAGGGTCGCCGGCGCAAGTTGTAATGCCGCCGCTGATCCTGAGCGGATTTGCCAATCTGATGTCTAACAATTTTAAAGATTTCCACAAGTTCGCTGGCTTTCTCTTCCGACGTACGGCTGTGGGCACCCGTACCAGGTACCACCTCATCGTAGAGGGCTTTAGATAGTCGTGGTTCCCGCCCTTGAACGAGATAAGCCGGACTATACCCCGTAGACTCGGAACAGCAGGTATTGATGGCCAATGTTATCTCTGGTAGGTGATCATCCCAACGATTGTGTTGGTTTCTAGCAAATTGCGCGATCATCGTCTTTATCGTTCGATTCGCCCTTTCGGTTGGGTTTTCCTGTGGGCAATATGGAGCCGTAAACTGCTGTAAAACCCCGATCTCCTGCAGGTATTTTTGTAACAAGCGCCCGGTAAATTGGCTACCATTATCTGTTATTAGCACCTTCGGTGTTCCAAATCGGGCCAGAATTCTTTCCCTGAAAGCCTTAATGACCCCTTGAGTCGTAGCCTTTCGCAGAGGGACGAGCTCAACCCATTTCGAGAAGCGATCGAAGAATACCAGGAGCATGCTGTTACCATGCTTTGAGCGTGGCAGCGGCCCAACGAAATCGGTGCATACCGTGGCCCACGGCTCTTCCGGTATGGTCACTAGCATTTCGCCCGCTGGAGCCACCTGACTTGGTTTATACTTCTGGCAAGATTCGCAGCTCCTGACGAATCGGGCCACATCACGAAACATACCCGGCCAGTAGTACCGGTTGCTGACGCGGTTGACGGTCTTCCGTACCCCGAGGTGTCCGGCGGCGGGCTGACTATGATTCTCCGTTAATACCCGCTCTCGTAACTGGGTGGCGACGCACAACTTCCAAGGGGTACAGTCCTCGTCGTTTGGATGCCTAGATATATGCCTAAATAGCTGCGTACCGACTATAGCATAGTCGGAGTTTTTAGAAGGGTTTTGTCTGACCTCCCCCTTCTTCCGCTGTAACCAGGGGCAATCTGAGGCTGATGGGCTGTTATCTTCTACGGTCCGTTGTAGCACTTCCATCGGTTGGCGGGACAAGGCGTCGGCGACCACATTGTGCTTGCCCTTGCGGTATTGTACCGTGAATTCGTATTGCTGAAGCTCCAGGGCCCATCGGGCCAACCGTCCCGTAGGGTTGTCGATTGAGTTGAGCCACTTCAGCGACAGGTGGTCAGTGATGACGCGGAAGTGGTAACCCTCAAGATAAGGCCGCATATTTCGAATTCCCCAGATGATGGCGAGGCACTCCTTCTCCATAGCCGTATAAATCCTTTCCGCCCCGTTGAGGCCCCGGCTAGCATAGGCGATAACACGTTCCCCTTCGTCCAAATCCTGGGTTAAGACCGCTCCCAGCCCGTAGTCGCTAGCATCCGTCTGTAACTTGAAGGGTTTTTGGAAACCGGGACAGGCCAACACTGGTGCCTCCGTGAGCTTCGCCTTCAGGTGTTCAAACGCCGTTTGCTGATCCTCGGTCCACTTCCAGTGTTTGCTCTTTTTTAGTAGTGCCGTAAGGGGCTGGGCGATAGTGGCGAAATCTGGGACGAAACGCCGATACCAGGACACAACTCTAAGGAACCGTCGTACCTCTCGCAAGTTACTAGGGGTCTTCATCTCCCGAATTGCAGCAACCTTGTCCGGATCAGTTTTTATACCCTCTCCACTGACCACATGCCCAAGGTATTTCGTCTCTTTATTAAAAAGCTCGCATTTGTCCGGGTTTATTTTCAGATTCGCCGCTCGGAGTCGCCGGAATACTTCTCTCAGATTGCACAAATGCTCGTCTAACGTCTTCCCGGTAACGATAATATCGTCCAGATACGCGAACGCAAATGGCTCTAGATCGGGTCAGATGACACTGTCCAGTGCACGCTGGAACGTGGCCGGAGCTGAATGCAGCCCAAAAGGCATCACTCGCCATTGATATAGGCCCCGTCCCGCGATGGTGAAGGCCGTGAATTTCTTACTAGTTTCCTCCAAAGGAATTTGCCAATATCCATCCTTCAAGTCAAGGCTGCTCACGTATCGGGAGTCCCTAAACCGATCCAGAATGGTGGCGATTCGGGGCAGGGGATAGGCATCGGAGTCCGACTTGCTGTTCAGGTGTCGGAAATCTATACATAATCTCCACGCGCCATACTTCTTAGGAGCCAGAGTGATCGGTGAGCTATAGGGACTCCTGGATGGTTCTATGCAGCCGTTGGCCAGCAGTTCATTTACCTTCGCATCAATGATCGCCTGCATCGCCGGCGCATACCTGATTTTAAGAGGTCGATCATCCATCATCACGATTCGGTGTCGGGCGGCTGTGTATAATCAATGCAGCTCTCGAAACTTTTGAAGCTCACCCTCAATGAAATTTCTAATTTTATCTTGGTCTTCGGGGCTATGGTCACTTACCGGGATATGGCTCGCTGTTGTTTGGTCGGAGCTGGGTGAGGCGACAGTGTCTGCAATATTATTCCGAGCCGGAACCCCTCCGGAATCCGCGGCCAGGACTGGCGACCCCGCTGATGAGTCCAGATGGCGATTGATCTCTCTGTCGCGTGGTGTTTCGGGTGTATTTTGGGTCTGGCGAAAGTCACAAGTAAGGCCGGCAATCAAGATTCGCGTTCCGCAGTTTTCCAGAAACCGCAGCCAATGATGAAATCCTCGGGGGTGTCAGGCATGACGAGGAGCTTGGTTCTTATCGTTTTAACCCCCAAGGTGACGTCGTGCTCCAATGCATGGGTGATCCGTCTTCGGGAGCCGTCGCCCAGTGTCACCCCGGATTCATAGGGCTCTAAGGTGGAGACATCCCGAAGAGTGCTGACGAGGTCGTGACTGACGAAACAACTGGTGGCCCCGGTGTCAATCGTAGCAGCAATCAGTCGGCCCTCTAGGACGACGTTGGCGACCAGTTTCGTGGAGGTGTATTGCAAGGATGTTTCTAGTGGTGAGGGGCGTTGCTCTGGGGACCCGTATTTCCTCGTTCGGTACGGGCCCGGCGTCCGTTTCCCGTCCTGCGGCAGCATTGTATCGTCCGTACGTTTCGGCGACCGAATTCCCAACAGAACAGTAAGGTTTGGTTCGTACACTGGGCAGCAAAGTGTCCACTTCGGCCGCAATTCCGACACGCTCTTCGAGGGTTGGCGATCATTTCGTGTTGGTGCTGGGTAATCTCCTCCGGCGCTATTAAGCGATGTTGTTCACCGACGTGCTGGGGCCGTGCCGGTATACATTCTAGGTCAGCGGCCATCTCCAGGAGTTCATCTAGCGTGCTGAAATCTTTCCTCCGGATGTACCACAGGTACTCTGGTAGGGCGTTACGAAATATCCGCTCCAGTTTTTCGGTCTCGGAGTAGCTGGTGTGCCTCATGAGATTTTGCATATCAAGGGTGTAATCTCGAAAGGACTCACGATTCCGTTGATGACGCTTCCTGACCTCGTCCTCTAAACGCTCAAAGTACCGGGGTGGCAAGAAGAACTTGAGAAAATCTCTTTTGAACGCGGTCATAATTTTCATAAAATTATTTTACATTATACAATCCATTTCTTTTGGTGAAAGTGAATACTTAATAACATCAGTTGTTTCATTATAAATTTGGCCATTTCAAAATATATCATCACAATTGTGTTTACAATGTTTGATGCTAAAAATTTATTTAATTACTAGAATATTTCCATTACTGAGTAGGCATACGTTGTCAGGGTGAGATGAAGTGAATTAAAAAAATAATTTAATTGATAATTTTTTCTATATCATTTTGAAATGTTTAATTTTCTACATAGTTTCCGCAATTTCAATTGGTATAAATATTGTTTCTAAATACAACCGATTTGTTTGTTAATACGATAAAATTTTAGTCGAGAATAACCCAACAGTACAAGCATTTTTTTCTGTGTAATATTTTAAATAATTTAAAATTCTGAAGAAAATACTTTTTATGTTTAAGTTTATCAATTTAAGTGTATTTTTCATAACTTTACAATAAATTTTAATTCAAATTTAATAAAATATAATTTATTAAAAAATTGTAATATATAAAAATGTTTTAAAAATTATTCCCATATTTGTATTTAAAACGATGGCAAAGTATTTTATTTGTTTATTTTCTAACGATTTGACAGCGTTAAAATTGGTATGTTGTAATAACGTTTATAGACTGTCGAGAAAGTACTTTGAAATTTGCTTTTGGAACGGTTTGACAACGATATAAAATTCCACCCTGAGACCGTAAATCATGGTTATCATTTGGGTCGTTTTCACAACGCTCTGAAATTGTAAACCAGAATGTTCTACATACGCTAGTTTGATGATTGAAAAAGCATTTTAAAGTTTTTTTTCTGCAACGCTTGGAAAAAGTTATAAAATACCACCCTCACACCGTAAATCATGGTTATCATTTGGGGCGTTGTCAAAACGCTTTAAACTTGTAAATCGATATATTTTGAAAACGTTTGTACCACCTTTTAAAATGCTTTTAAAACGTTTTCACGATCGTATTTTTCCACCTGGGAATGTGTCTAATTATATCAAATTAGATATAATTTGATACAGTTTTATCCGAGATTTGTCCATATCCAGGACATCAAATTATATCCAATTCGATATAAAAATATCTGATTTTATAAAATTTTGTCTGATAGTAGGCACACTTTTTATGCATACCAGCTATTAAATTGACATTGAAATGTCTATGGTTTTAACAACTTTGAAGACTCAAATTTTAAAACATAAAATAAAAATTTATTTGAATACGTTTGTCTTCTAAATCGTACGCATCATTTTTTAATATGATATTACATGCAAAAACATCACGTGAAATATATTTGGCTATTGAGTAATTAACTCTGAATTTGCAGATAACTAAATTTGATGTTGAACTATATATTAATTTGTAGTTATATTAAATTAAAATATATTTTTAGTACGACGACACATACAGTGTTATAAAACTTAGTATCAAATCATATCGATCACTACATATAATTTGATTAGTTTTATAAGGCTTATGTAGTTATATATGGAGTCAGATTTGGGGATATGTAATAATATAAATTACCATACAAAAAATTCGTTGAAAAAATAATATCAGATGTAGTCGTATATTATGATATGTGTCTTAATGTGACTCCATTCATTCTCAGATATAGCCCAATCACATTATATATGACAATATATAACTATTTTTACTCGGGTTTGCAGACTACTAAATTTGATGTTGAACTATGTATTAATTTCTACGGGATTATATGGAACGTTATATAATATTACAAGAATATATTTTTAGTATGACGACACATACAGTGTTATATAACTTAGTATTGAACCACATATAATCATAATGGTCACTACATATATTTTGATTAGTTTTATATGGCTTATGTAGTTATATATCGAGTCAGATTTGGGCATATGTAATAACTAGGGCAAGGAATTTCATGCACTTAAAAATGGAAAATATGCGCCTAAAATATTCGGTTAAAAAAGAAAAATATGCATTAAAAATATAAGAAATATGCACTAATGACTATTAATTTTGCAAAAATAATGCACTCTAAAACTTAAAAATGTATTTAAGTTAGTTATTTTGCAAACAGACACAGAACTCGAAGATTTTCCATAGTTCAATAAGATTTTAAAAATGTTTATTTCGATTGAATCAAAATATGAAAACGTATCAACTTTTTATATTTCTTTACAAAATAAAAAATGCTCCTAAAAATGGGAAATATGCAAAAATATGCATTAAAAATCACAAAATATGCATTAAAAAGACACCAAATATGCATTTATAGTCAAAATATGTAAAAACATGCATTTATGACAAAATATGCAAAAATATGCAACTACAAATCGATGCCATTTTGTTCTAAATTTGATGATTCGGATAAATATTTACTCCATATTAGTTTTGGACTATCGAGAAAAAACATGCATTTGCATGAAATTCCTTTCCCTAGTAATAACATAATTTACCATACAAAAAAATCATTGAAAAAATAATATCAGATGTAGTTGTATATAATGATATGTGTCTTAATGTGACTCCACTCATTGTCAGATATAACCCAATTACATTATATATGACAATATATAACTATTTTTACTCGGGAGTGTTTTAATTAAATTTTTTTACCATAAAGTCTTTTTTCGCGTCCCACCATTATTTTTGAGTTTTTTAAGTGCGGTTTCTTAAAATTTATATTCTAGTGACTATAAACCCGTTTCATACAAGAAAGTTTGGGAGCTAGTTAAAAAAAAACCGCGAAAAAATCTGGAAAAAAAAATTACAAAAAGGAAAATTCTTACATCAATAGATTTGTTTGCAGAATGTAAATCGCTAATTAAGTATTTTAATTCAATTCTTTTACCATAAAGTTTTTTTTCGCGTGCCGCCCTTATTTTGGAGTTTTTTAAGTGCGGTTTCTTAAAATTTATATTCTAGTGACTATAATACCCATTTAATACAAGAAAGTTTGGGAGCTAGTTAAAAAAAACCGCGAAAAAAATCGCCAAAAAAAATTTATAAAAAGGAAAATTCTTACATCAATAGATTTTTTAGCAGAATGTAAATCGCTGAATAAGTGTTGTAATTAAATTTTTTTACCATAAAATCTTTTTTCGCGTCCCACCATAATTTTTGAATTTTTTAAGTGCGGTTTCTTAAAATTTGTAATCTAGGGACTATAATGCCCATTTCATACAACAAAGTTTGGTGGCTAGTTCAAAAAAAAATCGCGAAAAAATATCGCGAAAAAAAATTTGCAAAAAGGAAATTTCTTACATCAATATATTTGTTTGCAGAATGTTAATCGCTGATTAGGTTTTTTAATTCAGTTTTTGTACCAAAAAGAAACTTTTTGCATCAGTATATTTGTTTGAAGAATGTTAATCGCTGATTAAGTTTTTTAATTGAATTTTTCTGCCATAAAGTCTTTTTTCGCGTTCCGCAATAATTTTGCTATTTTTTAAGTGCGGTTTTTTACATTTATAATCTAGAGACATACATCAAAGTTTGGTGGCTAGTTGCCAAAAAAATTGCGAAAAAAAATTTACATAAAGGAAAATTTTTCAGTGTAGAACAAAGAACAAAACGTTCTTTACATCATTATGTTTAGTAATGGTAATGAAATTTCATTTGTCTACCTAGTGTAGAAAAAATGAAAATGATTTTTTGTTTATAATACCATTGCGTATTGTAATGAAAATTGTAAAAACGTTTCATTACATGTAAAGAAAACAAATGAAATTAACATTTTTTTCATTGCAATTACATTTTGTAATGGTAATGAATTTTTTTTTTTAATTTTCATTTTGTAGATTTAATGGTAATGAAAACCCGCAATGGTCATTACAAAGTAATTAATTACTCCCATCTCTGGTTAATACGAACTAATTTGAAAGACGTTTTGGCATAAATTTTCGTATAAAAAACATCATCCGCTTTATGAAACGCTTCGTCATATTTATTGGCGATGAACGATTTATGAAGTTGTTTCATCAATATGATAACTCTTTTATTCACCGAGTGTACGAATATGGATGATAAAAATACATATTGAAAAAATTGCAAAACTAATTGTATTTATAGCAAAGAAATATTCCAAAAACGCAAAAAAAAAAAACGTGGAAATATAATCATTAAAAAACAACAAAAAAATTTAGAGAACAAATCTATTTTTATTATAAATGGAAAAAAACGCTTAAAAACAACTTGGTCTTTCTGGTAATCATATTGCAACAAAAATTTCTATCAGGTTATGTATAGAGCAATTCCATATGAAAGCGATCACCTTTTGGACGACCCCTCTCCGATTCTAAAATAAATAGTCTCAATCGATTGCCCAGCAAAAAATAATGTACCTACATATTTTTTTTTTTTTATAGTGACTGGTTTAGTGGTGGTGTACACCACTGTCATGTGACAAAATTGAAGAATTCTTCATAAGGGACCTCATTGAAAGTTGTTTTAAAAAAACTACTAAAGCGATCGCAACGAGTGATAGCTCGTTGGAAAGGTATTGAATCAGGCTTTAATTGAAAAATAAAATTTTCCTAATTTTTCTCAGAAATTTACCTTTTTTCCCATGAAAATTAAATTTTCCCATGAAAATTAAATTTTCCGATTTTCCACAGAAGCTCCTAAATTTTCCGGCTAATTTTTTTTTTTTGGATTACTCATAATTTTTGCTTTAAGAATCGGCAATAAAAAAATGGGCCCCGACTCCTTGTTTGGACAGGAGAGGAGCATTTAAGAGACCACCTTGTTCTCATTGTTTTTATATTTTTTATAATTGAATTATTTGTAATTATTTAACATTGTTTTATTTTATTATTAAAAATACATTTTAAAAATTATTTTACAGTTAAAAATACATTTATGAAGAATAAATCTTTCTTATTTTGCTGCTTATACTTAATTACAATATTTATTAAAAATTTCAATTGTCTTGGCATCATTATAAAATTAAAGTAACTTTAAATTTAGCACGTCGGCAGACGAAGAGTACCGCTTTACATTAATTGACATATCAGAAATATTTGGTATGAAGCAATGAAACTTTTGCGTTCCAGTTATAGTTTTGAAATTATTATATCTGTTTTGAATTCGTCGCTCCATGGCATCGTGTTCTTTTTGAGTGCATAAAACTGTGTTAATGGCAATTTCCTTGCTTTGAATCCACGAAAACAAATGTTGTACATTTAAGATCTGGTCAGTATATGGCCTTTGCAAACTTGCCTTAGTCGCCATGCGTTTTAGGGTTCCCCCTAACGCATCGCATGGGCCCTTACCGTGGGACGTCGCAAAAAAGTGCCACTCGACCTTGCAGTTTTGTTCTTCTTCAATTATGCAAAGATTGTAAAAATTTTTTTTATTCTTGTACTGAGAAGCCGCGCCGTCTGAGAAAAACGTTACTTTGTCGATTGCATCGAATTTTGATCTTAAGAATTCAAACAGTTTCATTTGAAATAAATAAACGGACACATAATTATGAGCTAAACTCTCCGCGACAACAACAAGGCTTACGGTCTGTAGTTCGTTATCTTTGTTTTTGAAATAAATGCAAAAAGGATGCACCGTGCACTGGTCGTTTGCCCAGTGATAAGCCTGAATTTCATCCTGAACGAGAAAAGTGTAATTCTCGGCAAAGTCGCTTATCACAATGAATTCATTTTGGGCTAATTTCTCCTTACTTTCCTTTAGAAATTTCGATTGCATCTCGGATATGAAATGGTGCGCCTTCAGTTCATTCAACTTGAATCCGAATTCCTCGATGAATTCCGGAATCTGCTTTACCACGGTCTCAAGGGAACATCTGCCGCTGCTAATTATCCACTGTTTGAAATGCACCTCCTGAATTAACAGCTGTTCAAACTTTTCCGCCAAATATTGCTCTAGCTCGTCAATCTTCGGACAATTGTCGCATTTGGACAGATGACAATTTTCCGTGGGGTATGCGCACAACGACTTCGACAGGAGGTCCCTATATGTTTCAATTTCACCGTGAAATACTTTCAATTTCTTGCATGGAAAGAACATTAATTTGATGTTTTGATGAAACATGCAAACGCAGACTGAATGCGTTCCGTGCCTGTCTAATGCCAGCACGCATTCTTTTGGTCGTAGGATGGCAAACTTAGAAAATCCCACTTTTTCTGCTGGGTATTTCTCTTTGAACTGATGGTATGCTTCGGATAGATTACATAATAATAATCTGCGCTGCTTGTGTACTTTTTCTCCATCTTCACGTGTGATAACATAGTCACGTGTACCTGGGCAGGCGCGGCTGTTGTCATCATTGCAGTAAAAATCTTGAATCAATTTCACCGTTGCTTCGCTGAGGGTCCTTGAGCCAAATTTCTTGGTGGGAGTCGCCAATATGCCCTTCTGTCGAACTAATTCTTTGCTTCTTCTCGCGATGTAAAAAGATGTTTGAAACTGTTCAGAAATCTTGCGTATAGACCATGATTGAGGCAGCACAGATAAAATGAGATATTTCTCCGGAAAAGTGGTCGCTAAATTGAATTTTCTTTACAACTGCTCAATCATTTGTTTGCCGTCATCAACGTCATCTGCTTGACTGCATTCGTTATCAGAGCCTTCATCAAATATTGTCGCGATTGCACTCATAACCTTGCCTTTTTTCTCTTTCCTGTATTTTTCACTTCGCAACTTTCTTTTTGTAATAGGCGATTCACCTAAAGTGGTAATAGCCTCATTCAAAGGACTCAAAGACATATTGACCATCGGAATGTCTGCCTCACTATCAGATGAAACATTTTGTTCAATTGTCATTTCACCCTCGGATTGTGGTTGCATTTGTTTCAATGCATTTGCTTGTTGAGACAAATCGATTTTACACTTGGGGCAAATGAATTCTGCTTCTTCACCGTATTGTATATTTAATTCATTCATGTATCGCTTCGAAACACCAGTTAATTTTAATACTTTTATCTTTTTCGAACGATGTCCACTCTTGTTAAACGGATTGCAGCAAAATTTATTCATTTTACTTTAAATTGTCTTTACAGCTTCACTCTTTACTTTACAAAAAAAACACTTTAACACTTTCACGTTTAGTATTCAACTAAAATTTGACTCAGTGTGTGTGAAGTATTTATATTTATTTTTTGGTAAAAAATAGGTAAAAAAAAATAAGCGATATTTGCTTTTTTTAATAGGAAAATTTGCGTGAACTACTGGTCATAAAATGTTTTTTAAAGAGGGACTTAATTGGTTACTGCCAATAAGCCGACCACAGGTCATAAAATGTTTTGTAAATTTTTTAAATTACCAGGTAATAAATATTTCGCCATATTTATGGAAAATCCGTGTTTTATGACTTGTTTCTGCACGTGTATTTTAGGCGAGATATTTATTACCTGGTAATTTAAAAAATTTACAAAACATTTTATGACCTGTAGCCTCAGTCGGGTTTGGTGTGCCATTACATGCCACTGTTGCTATTATCCATGGATTTATGGCCGATCTTGTGAAGGCAGGCAGACCATATTCACTACACACTCAACTTGGGGCTCTTAAAAAAATTTGATTTTTTCTTCATAAATGTATTTTTAACTGTAAAATAATTTTTAAAATGTATTTTTAATAATAAAATAAAACAATGTTAAATAATTACAAATAATTCAATTATAAAAAATATAAAAACAATGAGAACAAGGTGGTCTCTTAAATGCTCCTCTCCTGTCCAAACAAGGAGTCGGGGCCCATTTTTTTATCGCTGATTCTTAAAGCAAAAATTATGAGGAATCCAAAAAAAAAAAAAATTAGCCGGAAAATTTAGGAGCTTCTGTGGAAAATCGGAAAATTTAATTTTCATGGGAAAAAAGGTAAATTTCTGAAAAAAATTAGGAAAATTTTATTTTTCAATTAAAGCCTGATTCAATACCTTTCCAACGACCCAGCAAAACCTTGGTAATGACTGGTCATTACTACATGCATTACTTAGATCTCATATCTCATTACCCGTTGAATTACTTTTAAACTGAATGTAATGAGTTACCGATAATTATACCCCACACATTACTATTTCACAATAGCTGAAACCAATAATATATGTTCTAAATTATTAAAAACCGTAACTATGGCGTAGCCTAGTGGTTATCGTTTTTGCCTGACAGACATGAGGATCGCTGCTCAACTCGTGTAGCTTCCATTGTTGTTTTTTTTTTTTGTAATTTATATTAAACATTTATTTATAGAAATGTTCATGTTCATTAAGCAGTATTTAATAACAACAAGTTTTGTGAAAAATAGACATGTATAACAGTTGCCACAATAAATGTGTACATAAGTTAAAGCATTAAAAATCATAGTGATGTCGTGGTCTAATGGTTAGAGTGTTTGCCTGACAATCGTGGGGTACGCTGATCAATACGTGTCAGCTCCTATTGGTTTTTAAATTTTTATATTTTTTTAAATCTATATTCAACATCTATTTATAGAACAGCTGATAAACTACTTACAGGTAACATCAGTGTAATGACTTTCCTCCAATGACATCACCATGTTAAAATAAGTAGTTTAGTAATTAAAAGGTAACTAGTGAACACTTAAGATTTCAATACCTAAAACTCATTACATGGTAATGAAAGGTTTTGCTGGGGAGCTTTCACTCGTTGCGATTTTAAAACAACTTTCAATGAGGTCCCTTATGAAGAATTTTTCAATTTTGTCACATGACAGTGGTGTACACCACCACTAAACCAGTCACTATAAAAAAAATATGTAGGTACATTATTTTTTGCTGGGCAATCTATTGAGACTATTTATTTTAAAATCGGAGAGGGGTCGTCCAAAAATTTGCCAATTTTGATCGTTTTCATATGGAATTGCTCTATGACGTTATATATTAAGAGATATTAAGAGATCTGCATATATAGTTTATACATAATTATATATAATGGCGTATAATCTTCTCTAAACAACCTTATATCAAAATATATAACAAAGTTAATATAAAATTGTATTAATTTCATGTATAAATTTATCTGACATGATTTCTAATTATAAAAAATTTTATAAAGCTTAATTGCACTATAAAAATTAAAAAAAAAACTCCGAAATTGTGGATCTGGTTTTGAATTTTGCACTTTGACATATACATAAATAAATGTTTATAATTGAATTTAAAGTATATTTTTCAAATAGTTGGCAAAATAATCTTTATTAAACTAAAAATATTTTTAACCCTTAAATGCATGGTGTAGCCATTTGGCAACATACCGGTTTTTTAATAAAACACCCACTTGATGCACAAAACTGCATTTTTGGGCATTGGGGGCCCCTTCTGTACATAGTGTTCCTATAGTTTAGCGTGGAATTTTTAAACAGTTAGAGTAAAAATCTTGGTTTTGCTCTGTAACATATATTTGTGAAAAATTTAAAACACGCGTGTTTTTTTTTCAAAAAGTGTAATATTCAAAAATATTTGTTTAATATTTAAAGTGATATTCTCGCAATAAAATTAATTTTGGCGACAATAAATGTATAAATTATAGTTTATTGATTTTTTTTTTTTGTTTTTTTTTTCATATACGTTAAAATAATCACAATTTAGCTATTTGGCAAAAAAACATATTTTCAATAAAAATCACCTTTTTTAAAAATAATTTTTTTCTTGGTATTTTTCTTGAAATGTACATTCATATATAGAAATGTACCTTTAGAAAGCATATATAAAAAAATGGTTAAAATCGAAGAGATCATGCATTTAGGGGTTAAAAATATAAATAAGGGAAACATTTTTTTTTCATTGCGGAATTAAAGGCCGAAATAAATATTTATACTTTAAATTTAAAAATAAAAATTAGACGAACTTATGTTGAAATTAATATTTAGTCCTTGCAGGAGTAAAAGGAACAAATATAATATGGTTTAAGTTCATTTATTTTTCCGTGAAAAAAAAAATTAATTGTGAAAGTTAATTTTTTATTTTATAAGAAAGACACACATTTTGTAAGAAAGACCAAAACTCTAACCTAGAAAAAGTTCCCACAAATTTTTAATTTGTAATGTTTTATTTTATCAGCTATTTCCAAGTTTATTAGCAAAAATTTTTCTAAACATTAAGCATTAGATTTAATCCCCCTTATTATGTAAGTCGTTGCGGTATTTTGTAAAAACGTCCCCATACAAATCGAATTTTTCAAAATCGAAATTAACAAAAAGTGAAATTTTCCTGTCGAATCTAATACAATTTTGATAAAATACACTATGGAACATTTTTGGGATTATTGTCTGGGGGGTGAGAAATTCCAAGTCAGGGTGATGGTACTAGGTCAGTATAGTAAAACCCTCAAAGGGTTTGGCGTTCGTATGTGTCATTTTTTTATGACCTTTTAAATTTTTTCCTTATCTTGATGTTTTTTCGCTTAGTTGTAACATTTTGGCAAAAACGTAGTTTAACATAACTCGAGAACCACTTGTCCGATTTTGATGAAACAAATTTAGAAAAATTTAGAATTACAATTTCTCTAATCTGTTTCTATACCGTTTTCCTATATGTGCAACACTTTCGAAGTTAAAAATGAATGTATGAAGGGAAAAAAGTATTTTTTGCCTAAAAATTTAAATATTTTTTTTTAAAAATTCATAAAAAATCCAAAATGGAAAAAAATGGCCAAAACTAATTACTTTCGCGTAAAGTCACATAACTCATGAGCAAAAAAAGGCATAGATCATGAAAATCGATGCACGCGTTTCTCATTTATTCACAATTAGGTAAATGTATGAATTTCAAAAATTTGCTTCAGATATGCACAACATTATTTGGAGAAAACATTGACACTCACAAGCCGAACTCTCTCATATTTTTCTACTGTACTAAAAGAGAAATATTGATGTGGCAACACTGGTTCTGTAATGTTCACATAAAACATGCATTGTCATTATACTTCTTCTCTTTCTCACACTGGTTCTGTGATTTTTGTCATTCAACAAGTGCCGACGAACGCAAACAGTAAAAGTGATTTTTCTCCAGTTTTTTAAAAGTGAACAAAAGAGAACAGAATATGGAACTGTGCAAGCCAGATATAAATAGCTTTTGCTACTGCTGTGGTCAATATGTCTCAACACATAAAAAAAGGGGAAATTTCAGTACTGATTTTGTTCAAACATACGAGATGTACTTCAACCAAAATGTTATAGTGAACGAAAATTGGGTACCAAATATAGTGTGTAAAAGCTGCTACAACCGTCTAATGGATTGGAAAAATAGAAGACGTGAAAGTATGCCATTCGGTATCCCAATGACTTGGACTAATCCTTGCGAAGGTCACAATCCATTGAATTGCTATGCATGTGCGAATAAAGGAGCCGCAAAAAGGATAAGAAAATCGTATAATTACGTTGGTGTTGCAAGTGCCGCAACACCATTGCCTCATTCGGACCACATTCCTGTGCCAAAAGCTTCTAGCCCAGATATTTTCTCTTCTACGACTGCTCCGACATATCATGCACGTGATGATTCCCCATATGAGCCATCAGTATCCAATGAGCCAATTTTAACAAATCAAAATAAGCTTGATTCAATTGTTGCCAAGTTGGAATTAACACAGCATAAATCGGAAGAGCTGGCTTCCATTTTGAAATCAAACAATTTGTTGGCACCCGGTGTGAAAGTCACAGCTTATCGAAGTCGTCAGGCAACACTCCAAAGTAATAAATAAATAAAATAAAAATAAAAAATTATAAAAATGTTTACTTAATTTTTTTAGTAGTTTATGGCCAGAAGTCTGGAGTTATTGGGGAAAATTTATGAAAAAGGCGATAAATGACACTTTTTTGAATAAAAACAAATATCAATATTCTTGTCAAAATGGGATACCTTCACTTAATTGTAAATAAAAGCAGAACGCGTTAAATTTTGTTTATAGGTTATGTGACTTTACATGAAATTAATAACACTTGATCCTTTTTTCCGTTTTGGATTTTTTATGAATTTAAAAAAAAAATTTTAATTTTTAGGCAAAAAAATATTTTTTTTTCTCCACAAATTTATTTTTACCGGCAAAACTGTTGATTATAAAGAAATAAGTTATATGAACGGATTAAAGAAATTGTAATTCTAAATTTTTCTAAATTTGTTTCATCAATCGGACTAGTGGTTCTCGAGTTATGTTAAACTACGTTTTTGCCAAAATGTTAAAACTAAGCGAAAAAACATCAAGATAAGGAAAAAATTTAAAAGGTCATAAAAAAAATGACACATACGAACGCCAAACCCTTTGAGGGTTTTACTATACTGTGCTAGTACCATCACCCTGACTTGGAATTTCTCACCCCCCAGATTGGCTGTTGTACTGTGATTAGGGTTTGGGGTTCGGGAATTCCCGGGCGGGAATTCCCGGGAAAAGTTTGCCGGGAATTCCCGGGAAAATAATATATATTTCCCGGGAAAACGGGAAATTTTAAAAATATTAAATTTTTTAAATTGTTTTTGTTTCGAATAGGATTTTTTAATTTTAGTCATAAAAAAAATTTTAAATACCAAAACAAAAATGTCATTGTTAAAATCTTTTAAAAAGGAATACATTCATTTGACAGACAAATAAAATCTTTGCCAAGTAATTAGGAGCATTTCAACTAATAAAGATTTTTCGCATAACTTCTTCAAAATTTAAGTAGTAAAACCTAAAAACTTGGTAAAATGTTTAAAAGAAATATGAAAAAAAGCTTTGTTTCTTACAAATAATCGCCCTTACTATCTAAATTTTTCAAATGTATAATTTAGGTAAAGTCGACTTTAGTTAAAATATTGGGTGGCAGTATACCTTGACTTCGTTTATTTTTGGAGCATTCTGATTGGTTAATTTATTTTCAACCAAACAAAATATTTGAAAATATAAATATTTTTGTAAGGTTTTCATACACAAAATGAACAAAACCGTTTGATTAAAAATAAAGTCGACTTTAAATTTAAAATACTCTTTTATATTAAGGGCCAATAATTTTATAAGTAACGTTTTCATTAATAAATGTGAAAAGAAAAGACTGGTTAACGGTGGTATCTAAATTTGGTTATCCAACATCTAAATTTGGTGCACAAAAAAAAAAAAAAATTGTGGTCATGCAACTTCTCTTGAAGAAAAGAACAACAAGAATAACGTTTCAGCTAAAATTAGCAAAGTACCCGAAGAAAAAAGTGTAAGCTGAATAGGCATTAAAGGTTTTATGGTAGGGCAAACATTTCCTGAAATGGTATCCAAATTAGACGCAGTCAATCCGCACCATAACTAGTTTATTCGAGAAAGTTTTTATAATAAAAACCTGGCATTGCAAAAAAATGAAACCGATGTAAAGAACATTGTATTAAATTACTACAATAATGTAAAAGATATCATGATGAAAGAAATATCGAGCAATATTTCTAACAATAGGAGATTTACTATAATCTTAGATGAATGGACAAGAATATCACAACAATGTATAAATGGAAATAATTCATTTTATAACCTGGGGTTGGTTTATATATCAGGAAGATGTAATGCTGATGAAATAAGAAGAATTGTAGAAATGAGACTAGAAGAGTTTTATTTGTCTTTGGAAAATAACATTGTGGCCACCATATCTAATGGGCCAAGTGTGATGAAACGGTTTGTTGCCGACAGTCCAGTAGTAGGTGCTTTCTGCTGGAATCATGCAATTCATTTGGCAGTGCTGCGAGTAATTTATGTGAAATCAAATGTTCAACATTCTGATATTTTTTACTTTGAATTCTCACTACACAGACTGCATTTGTACTGAAATAGTTTTTTTTTTTAACAAAAATTACTTATATAGGTGGTTTTCATTAACAATTTTGTTCAAAAATATTTCCCGGGATTCCCGGGAATCCCGGGAATTAAATTTTTTCATTCCCGTTTCCCGGGAAATAAAAAAGTCCGGGAAATCCCAAACCCTAACTGTGATATAAGTCTTACTTGACTGTTAAATATTGCACAAATATTTGTTATAACGACTTTACTGTAAAAAACGCCTAAAAACGTCTACGCCTTACATAATCAGGGGGAATATGAATGAAATAAGTGGTAAATAACAATATTTACCAAAATTTTCTTTGCAAATCTTCATCCAATTATATGTATTTATATATATTTTGATGCAGTTAGATAGACCCATTTTTCGGATCAAATTGTATCAGGTGAGATAACATGCTTATATCGCTTGATATAATTATATATTCCAATATTCGGATCAAATTAGATATGGACGTATATATGGGTTTATATATAGTGATATATGATTATATAACATCTTTTTTAGTCGGGTATGTAAAAGGAACTCATATTTGGATAAATATGGAATTATATTTAATGCCATGAATAAAAAAAGGAACATATGTAGCGCCTAATTTGAATGTCATACATAAATTTATATCTATCGTACAACCTTATAATAAAGGACAGCAACGTTCGCATGTATTCGCATGAATTTAATAAATGTATATGTTCATATATGTCCATATATGAACATATACTTAGGTGTTACCTCATTTTTCGGATCCATACATATATGGTTGAACCATAAATGTTCATATATGGGCATTTTTCACCGGGATATCAAAGTATATGGTATTATACAATATATAGTAGCATATATCTGGAACTGTATAGAAAATGTTGTTCATGAGGTACCATATATGAGCATATATTGAAATGGCACCATATATGATAATATATGGTTTAAATGGCACCATATATGGTAATATATGGTTTAAGTGGCACCATAAATGGTAATATATTGTTAAATAACACCATATGTAAATATATATGGCACTGTATATAGTGGCATATATTATCACATCTGGAACTGTATTAAAAATTTTGATCATGAGGTACCATATATGACCGTATATTATTTAAATGGCATTATATATAGTAATATATGGTTTAAATGGCACCATATATGATAATATATTGTATAAATGGCACCATATACAAATATATATGGCACCCCGGTGAAAAATGTCCATATATGAACATTTATGGTTCAACCATATATGTATGGTAACACCTAAGTGTATGTTCATATATGGACATATATGAACATATACATTTATTAAATATATGCGAATACATGCGAACGTTGCTGTCCTTTATTATAAGGTTGTACGATAGATATAAATTATGTATGACATTCAAATTAGGCGCTACATATGTTCCTTTTTTTATTCATGGCATTAAATATAATTCCATATTTATCTAAATATGAGTTCCTTTTACATACCCAGGTAAAAATGTTCATATATGTTAATATATTGTCATATATGGTTTCATGTATGAGCATATATGGTTTAATGTATGATCATATATGAACATATATGTTATGTATGGAAGCATATATGGGTAAATACATTCAAATGTATGAATCCATATATGATAATATACTGCATTTATTGGTCCATATATTGGTTCATATATTCCATATATCTTCATATATGAATTCATATATTATTCCATATATCGGTAATGTTGTAAGTTTTTTTTATCATGGGGGTAATTACGTGAGCGGATTCAAAAAATATTGAAATACAATACATTTGATAATTTCTTAAATACAATTGGCAATTTTTAAAATAGAATTTTTAACTAAAGCTTTGTTTTCGACTTAACTATATCCGTTAAGTCATAAAAAACTCAAAGTGCATAAAAACGCGTTTAAGACGAAAACTAACACATTACTTTTCTTATGCACGTTAACTTTCAACACGGATAATTATCAACGTTGAAAACTCAACGTTTATACATTTTCACATCTAACGTAACTTATTCGCGTTACTACCTAAAAGCTTTTGCCGACGTACGTTCGCTTATAACGGAAAAATTATAAACATGGCCTGTTAAAAATTTTTTTATACTACAATCGGTTTAACGTATACTTGCTTTAAATACTTAACGTTGATAGGCATAAGACAAAATACAGCTTAAGCCAGTTTCTGAAAAACAATTGATTATTTGTAAAATACATTTGATAATTTCTGAAATGCAATTGCGAATTTCTGAAATACAATTAATAAATTTCTGAAATACAATTTCCAGTTTCTGAATTACAATTCATAATTTCTGAAATACAATTGGTAGTCTCTGATATACAATTGATAAATATTAAAATCAATTGATAATTTCTGAAAAGCAATTATAAAACTGGAAATAAATTGATTATTTCTGGTAAGTCTGAAAAACAATTCATAACTTCTACAATACAATTAATGAAACTGAAACTCAATTAATTATTTCTGAAATACAATTGATAAATCTGAAAAACAATTGATAACTTCTGAAATAAAATGATAAATTTTGAAATACAATTGAAAATGTTGCAGTAAGATAAAAACAGCAAAAATAAAACTGCTAAATTTAGAAAATCTGCAGAAAATTTTGCAAAATATTAGTAAACTAAAAATGGCTAAAACAAACTGTTGTATCTAAAATTTTGTTCAATGCAAATAGCAGTTTATAAAACCAACAGAAATATTTGCTAAAAATATTAAACTGTTGATTTCAGAAGGGTAGATTTGTATTTCCATTAAAAACAAAAAACGAAAAAGGAACTTTGAAAATTTTAAATTTTATGTGATGTTTTTTTGTCTACTACTACAATTTAATTTTATTTTCTAATCACTGAAATTTAGCTCAATTATAACTCAAATTTTGTAAATATATTCAACAGTTTAATTTTTGCTGTTCCTATCTTATTTATATTTAGCAAAAATACTCTGCTAATTCAGCAGTTTTTCATTTTGAACTAATTTTTAGTAGCTCTAACTAAAATTTTTACACACTTTTTTCTATTAGTGTATAAACAATCATTAAATAATCAAAAAACAGTCATAAAATAATTTCTAAACTTGAAGTAAAATGTTTATGTCCATTAAAAATTTCATAATTCTCAATTTCATTCAAATGTACAAATTCACCAGTAACGTATGAATAGAATTATAATATTTACATTTAATTTGAATAAAAAAAGCAATATTTTTATTAAAAAATTAAAAAAAAAAATTTGTATGAACATTCATATATCTCCATATATGGCCATATACCCTCAAATTTCGGATCCGAACCCATATATGAACCCATATATGTTGCCATATATGACCATATATGAACATTTTCACCTGGGTATATGAAAAAATGTATTCTTCGAAATATGTTCATATACAAGTCCCTTTTGCATAAATTGAATAACATATACTTTCATATTTGTCCATATATGAGTGCCATTTCCATATATGAAATAACAGATGCTTCCATATATGTCTGTATATGAAATTTTTTCCATATATGGAATCACATATACTTCCATATATGTTCATATAAAATCCATATATGTTCATAAAAAATCCATGTTTGTTCATATGTGTCCATACATAAACCATATATGAACATGTTTGAGCGTATATGAATATTTTTCACCGGGACTATATATAGTATCATATATTACCATTTTTGGAACTGTATTGAAAATTTTGATCATGAGGTACTATATATGACCATATACTGTTTAAATGGCACCATATATGCTAATATATTGCTTAAATAACACCACCCATGTGAAAATCGAAATATATATGAACACACATGATCATACATTGACTTGTATATGATCATGCATGGGCATACATTGTCATATACGTACATGCATACTTCAACGTATGACCATACATAATCTCATATATTTCCATATATCTTTGGATCCGAAATTTGAGGGTATATGACCGTACATGTTCATATATGACCATATATGCTCACATATGATTCATGTATGCTCATATATGATCATATATGGCCATATACCTCCATATACCCTCAAATTTCGGATCCAAAGGTATATGGAAATATATGAGATCATGTATGGTCATACATTGAACTATGCATGTTAGTATATGACTATGTATGCCCATGCATGATCACATACGAGCCAATGTATGATCATGTATGTTCATATATATTTCGATTTTCACATGGGCATATATAAATATATATTGCACCATATATAGTAGCATATATTATCATATCTGCAACTGTATTAAAGATTTTGTTCATGAGGTACCATATATGACCATATATTGTTTAAATGCCACCATATATGATAATATCTATTTTAACTGGCACCATATATAGTTATATATTGTTTAAGTGATACCATATATAATTATATATTGCTAAAATGCCACCATATATATTAAGATATGGCTCTATATATAACTATATATGCAATAAGATCAGCCCTGCTATGTAATATATAAACATATATACTAGGGCGGGTCGATATAATAATAATGGCTCAGTGCAAATCGTATTCTAGGGATCAAAATAAGAAACTTTACCGAAGGAACCATACCTCTAAAATGAATTCTACTACCCCCCAACTGTTGACTTTTTGTCCCGTAGGGTCAAGTTTTGAAAAATCCCACTTTGACCCATTTAGAGTGCCCCAATCGAGTCCAAATGTATGACGGACCCCCACTAACTTTGGAGGGCCGATCCACCCATGCACCCGTGGCACACCCGCTGGAACTCCCCTAGGGGTTCCCCATACAAACATTTTATAAAATCACCATTTTTGGCACTTTATTTTATTATTTTTTATTTATTTTATTTATTTTTATTATTTTATTTATTTTTTCTCTTTAGAAATTTATTTAGTCAGAACATATGTAAATGAAAAAATTAATTTAACTTAGTAATAGAAAAGAAAGTAAAAAAAATTACTGTTTGAAGTCTTTTTTGCTTTCAAGTCTAGGCAATTTCGCACGGCTCTCTAATGTCGTCACCATAACAGCCTCTACATTTTCCGGTATAACTCGTTTGGAAACGCTGGCTAGCAATTGAACGTGTCGTTCTGTTGCAGGTCGTAAAATAGGTTGTGTGGGTTTTTTAAGCCACCACAAGACACAGCTGCATGTCGTAAACTTACTTAAGCTAAATCGGTTACAGGTAGAATTGAGCATAAAATTATCATAAAGGATTTTCCAGAAGTAATAAAAGGCGCACTTGCTTAACAGAATTTGTGGTCAGATTAACGTTTAATTTACATGTAAGTACTTTATGGGCAGTTTTGACAACAAAATCGGTTACAGGTAGAATTGAGCATAAAATTATCATAAAGGATTTTCCAGAAGTAATAAAAGGCGCACTTGCTTAACAGAATTTGTAGTCAGATTAACGTTTAATTTACATGTAAGTACTTTATGGGCAGTTTTGACAACAAAATCGGTTACAGGTAGAATTGAAATTACCATTTCATTCTTATTACCTCGTCTCCTAGACCATATATAACGCAACAGTTTTTGTGAATGCATTAAGTCGTTGTGAAGAACTCGAAGTGTGAAGTGCTAATTTGAGATAAAAAATATTTGAAAAAAAATCATTCCAAATCAAGAAGTTTACAATGAATCCCTCATCCTCTACATAGCAAGATGAAGCAATAACAACATCAACAACTATCGAAAACCCAATGAGTCATATACCCAGGCATGATGTTACTGTTTTTAGTGTGTCTACTGATTTGACTGATCTTAATTTACCAACCCATCTGGATATCTTGAAATATTATTTTTACTTGAGCGAACAAAAAAAGTTGTCCTATAAAGCATTCACTATTCAAGTACAAGATAAGTTGATTGGAATTTGGGAAAAACTTGGTATGGAAATAATGCTGAAAAAAAGTGTATGTAATAAATTGAATAGATTGCTTGACAAATATCAAGAGCAAATCAAGAGAAGAAACAAACCCCAACAATTTACAGAGTATGTAAAATCTCTGGAAACAATTTTTTTCATTGGAACATGTAAATGCGATTTGAAGGCAGCTCCATGTGCATGCGGTTTGGTTCCCGAACGCCTCAAAGAGTTTATGCACGATCAACATAATCAGAGAAGTCTAACAATGGATGGATTTGCGATGGAAATTGAAGAGCAAGGAGCAACGTCTATGTCATCAATGCCAACATACCAAGATCCCGATGATTCAACATACGCACCGCCAACGGTTCAAGAAGATTTGGATATAAGCACAAGTTCACAATACACACAGAGATACGATTGTTTTAACTTTGCCTTGGTATGTGACAGATTTGGCGTGCCTGATAGAGTAGCATCAGCAATGGGAACAGCTCTTTTCCAAGATTTTAAAATGAAAGATATCCATGGCAAACCTCTCATCATGGATAAATCGAAAGTTCGCCGAGAAAAAGAGAAATGCAGACAAGAAGTGCTTCGCAAACGGTTAGATGATACCAATTTGTTAGCATTTTGTATTCGATGGCAGAAAAGATGATACTTTAACGAGAGATACAATTGATGAGAAGTATCATACTAGAATGGTAAAAGAACCTCATCTTGTTATTTTGAGAGAACCGAATTCTGAATTGATTGGTTACGTAAGACTGGAACATGAAACCGCTGAATACAAAACAACCAAATTAAATGATTTTTTCAACGATAAAAATATATCACTGGATGCATTAATTGGCATATGCACTGACGGTGAGCCAACAAACACTGGCCCAAACGGTGGAATTATACGACGATTCGAATTGCTGTTAAAAAGACCATTGCATTGGTTCGTTTGCCTTCTACACTTCAACGAACTTCCGTTTCGGCATTTGTTTGAAGCTTTGGATAAATCAACCAGCACTGGACCAAGATCGGCAACCGGAAAATTGAGCCGTCAAATCGAAACTTGTGAAACTCTTCCGGTAAGTTATTGCTATCACTCATTTATTATAATTGTCAACCGTTTTTAATTGTTTTATTTTTATATATTTTCAGGTGGTGGACGGCTTTCAGAAAATTGAGTTGAAAAATATGCCCCCTGCTCCAGAAAAAATTGAATTTTCCACCGATTCCAAGTACTTATACGACATGGCCCATGCAATTTCTAGCGGCGTGGTTTCAGTGGATCTGGCAAACATAAAACCAGGGAAAATTGTACATTCTCGGTGGCTCACCAAGGCCGCTAGACTATTACGATTATATGTGACAACGGAAAATCCAGATGCAAATTTAAGAATACTGGTTGAATTTATAATTACATGTTATGTGCCAATGTACTTCAATATCAAGTATTACAGCTCTGTCGTGTACGGTAGTAGATTATTTTTCAAATTCATTAGTTGGTCAAGATTTCTAGAACCTCGTTTACGCAAAATTGTCAATAAAGTAATTACAGATAATTCATATTATGCGCATTCGGAAAATATCTTGTTATCAATGTTGTTTGATGATAGCAAAGAAAAGCGCGACTGTGCTATCAAGATAATTCTACGCTATCGAACCGATGTTGACGACCCAACGGGACTTAGAGCTTATAAAAAACCAGATATAAACTTTTATTGCACAAGTTACACGGAAATGATCAATATGAATGACATAAATGACGTATTTGAACCACCATTCACGCGAAGCATTCCATACGATACTTTGAAAGAATATTTAAATCAAGATGATCCACCGTTTAATGATCCAAAAATTCCATCACACATACAAGAAACAGAACGACACGTTCAATTGCTAGCTAGCGTTTCCAAACGAGTTATACCGGAAAATGTAGAGGCTGTTATGGCGACGACATTAGAGAGCCGTGCGAAATTGCCCAGACTTGAAAGCAAAAAAGACTTCAAACAGTAATTTTTTATTTTTTCTTTTCTATTACTAAGTTAAATTAATTTTTTCATTTACATATGTTCTGACTAAATAAATTTCTAAGGAGAAAAAATAAATAAAATAATAAAAATAAATAAAATAAATAAAAAATAATAAAATAAAGTGCCAAAAATGGTGATTTTTTAAAATGTTTGTATGGGGAACCCCCCAGGGGAGTTCCAGGGGGTGTGCCACTGGCATGGGTGGATGGGCCCTCCAAAGTTAGTGGGGGTCGGTCATACATTTGGACTCGATTGGGGCACTCTAAATTGGTCAAAGTGTGATTTTTCAAAACTTGACCCTACGGGACAAAAGTCAACAGTTGGGGGGTAGTAGAATTCGTTTCAGAGGTATGGTTCCTTCGGCAAAGTTTCTTATTTTGATCCCTAGAATACGATTTTCCCTGAGCCATAGGCGATTTTTTGCCTCCCCACAAATCGACCCGGCCTAATATATACCATATCTAATATTATAAAGGCCGATATCTAATTAGAAGATTTGTAAGGAGTTGCACTTTTGGTACAATGACGGTTACACATGTACCCAGCTTAGAAACGTTGGGTCATTAGTTGAGCAAAACTTCGAATTTCTCATTGACCAAAATAAGACTGGATTTTATCCCAACTTATTGAGTTGTAGGGAAACCTAACGTCCATCGTTTTAATTTTTAGACCTGTACATAATTGAGCAAAAAAAAAATACTTTAAAAGTTTTACATTTTTAGCAGAATAATGGAAACATACTCATTAAATTTATATACTAAAAGTTAGGCAGGTGCTTGGTCAGGATAACATTCGTTAGTAAGTTTATATTGTGTTTTATATTTAATATTTGAAAATTTTTAAATGTATTTTATCATATTTAAATATATTACTAAATTTTTTTAATTTACACAAGTTTAAGAAATATAATTGTTGAGCATTAGCGCAATAAGTTGTTTGTTCTTATGATTGGTCAATTTGCTAATTTATATTCATAAACTTTTGCTTCAACTCTCTGTAAATACGGACTCAGAATTATGTTATTGTACTAGGTGACTAACAACTCCCAGCCTTAATGACATAGTATCCCAGCGCGTTAGTCTGCGGCAACGCAGATTTGTAAGGAGTTGCACTTTTGGTACAATGACGGTACACATGTACCCAGCTTAGAAACGTTGGTTCATTAGTTGAGCAAAATTTCGAATTTCTCATTGACCAAAATAAGATTGGATTTTATCCCAACTTATTGAGTTGTAGGGAAACCTAACGTACATCGTTTTAATTTTTAAACTTAATAAACTTAAAATTGAGCAAAAAAAAATACTTTAAAAGGTAGAATTATGAAAACATACTCATTAAATTTATAAACTAAAAGTTAGGCAGATGCTTGGTCAGGATAACATTCGTTAGTAAGTTTATATTGTGTTTTATATTTAACTAGCGGGCGCAGCCCGCTACGTTGTTAGCGTGCTTTAAAGTTTTTTAAATTCGTTTTTTTATTTAAAGTACAGTTTTTATAATAAAAGCCTTCACCCAGCCACCACAAATAAATAATTCTGCACAACAATGGGTTTAAAATAAATAAATATTTGATCACTTTTTCTCATGAAAGTGGATTGTTAGTAATGAATCCATAATAAATTGCAATATACGTGTGTATGTTAAGATAATTTGGTAAAGTGCGAACTTAGGTAGATAGACCCGTAAGTAGTTTTGTTCATTTGTCTTTTGAATGAAAATAAATAACGTAAAGCAGGGTTGGAAAGCATTTTATAATATTAAAAATAGCGGGCAAAGCCCGCTACGTTGTTAGCGTGCCTTAAAGTTTTTTTTTTAATTCCAGTTTATGTAAAGGTAGACCTGGCAATTCAAGTAAATTCACAAATTCTGTTGGAAAATTTACTGCGTCGGTTTCTTCCACCGCTGCTTCGTTACCTGCAGTTTAAATATCAGAACATATAAGTTCCATTAATTTTCTAAGGTTTTTTCTCTTTTAGAAAATTTGTTGAAGTTTTTGGAGAGTATGTTTCAATGCTACATAAGTTTCATATTCCGTGGATAGTGTTTGAACAGGTAATTAAAAGGGGTTATTCACCCCTTTTTTTTCCTCCCAGTAAAAATCCCAAATATATATAATCTTGCCTCAATCGCATGCGAAATTTCAAGCACCAAACTCCGGCAGTTTGAGTCATTCAAATTCCGTTCCATTTTGTTTAACAGATTTAGTGTTCCAATGCAACTCCTTCCAAGATTCCATTTCGTTCACCATTCCATTGCATTTCGTTGCCATTATCTGTTATTCCAACTCCACTCGTTCCCCGTTTCATTCCATTTCGTTCCTACTGTCTTGTGTATCGATATTGATATCAGTCGCTTCGCTTTCCATTCCATTTCTTTGCACTTTCTCCGTTCCATTCCTCTTTTAACTGCAGTGTTTCAATTCCACTCGTTCCCCATTCTATGCCATCTCGCTCCTCATTCCATTTCGTTCTATAGTCCATTCCATTTCGTTCCCTCTTCCAATCCATTTCCATTTTCTATAATTTCAAATCCACTCGTTCAAAAGTTTATATCCATTTCGTTCCACTTGTGTAGTGTTCCAATTCCACTCGTTTCCTATTTAGTTTCTTAATTTTAGTGTTCCCACTTGTTCTTTAAGTTTTAGGTTTCAAGCTAAAGACGCTGATGTTAAGGGGGGGGGGGGGGGTGGCAATTTTCCCCTTTTGAACCATTATTTTTACCACGTTCCTGTCCAAAGTCATAAAAATGCCTTGTCGATAAGTTGGCCCATACTCCAAGGAAAACATATTATAGATTACAGGTTTCTAGCCGAAGGGTTCGGTTAGGCCATCAAGGGGGAGAATTATTCCGTTTTTACCCCTCCCGGTAGGAATTTCCAAAAATTCCGTCTTAGAGGACGTCTGCGTTGGAGGAGGAATCTACTACATACATAATTTTTGGTCTCTATACCCAGCAGTTTAGCCAGGCCTTCAAGAGGGAAGTTTTTTCCATTTTTACCCCTCCCGGTATGAATTTCCGAAAATTCCGTCTTAGAGGACGTCTACGTTGGAGAAAGAACCCAAATACCGAATTTAAGCTCCCTAGTTCCAAGCAGTTTGGCCTGGCCTTTAAGGGGGAGACTTTTCCTGTTTTTGACCCTACCTGTGGAAATTTCCAAAAATCTCATCTTAGCGGATGTCTACAATAGAGGAGGAACTTTAGTACCAAATTTCAACTTCCTACCTCCAGCAGTTGGGCAGGCCTTTAAGCGGCACTTTTCGCTTCATTAATCCCCATTTTTGCAATGTCCCTGTCCAAAATTCCACAAAGCACCTTCCCGATAAGAGAGCCCATACTCCAAGGAACATATGTTTTACATTTCAGGATTCTAGCCAACTTTTACTATTTGTGCCCCTCTGGGTAGGAATTTCCGAAAATCCATCGACAGGGAATTTCAGCTTCCTAGTTCCAGCAGTTTGAGCCGGCTGTCAAGTGGGACTCTTTTTCTTCTTTTGTCCCTCCCGGTTGGAATTAGGCTGGAAGAGAAACCTAGTACCGAATTTCAGCATCCTAGTTCCAGCAGTTTGGACAGGTCGTTAAGGGGCCACTTTCCCTTTTTGAGCCACCATTTTATAACGACCCTGTCCAAAATTCAAAAAAGTATCTTTCTAATAAGTTAGCCCTTACTCCAGGGACCCACATTTTAAAATTCAGGTTTCTAGCCGAAGGGGTTTTTACAGGCCACCAAGGGGAGGCTTTCTTCTTTTTGCCCCTCCCTTTAGAAATTTACAAAAATTCGATCTACGCGGCTGTCTGCGATGGATGAGGAACATTCATACCAAATTTCAACTTCATTGCCTCAGCGGTTTGGCCAGGCCATTATTGGGGACATTTTTCCCTTTCAACCCACATTTTTACTATGTTCCTGTTCCAAAATAGAAAAATTACGTTGCCGGTGAGTTAGTCCTACTCCAGGGAATTCATATTTAAAATTTTAGGTTGGCCAGAAGGGATTGGGCAGGCCGTCAAGGAGAATACTTTTCCCCTTATCTCCCTCCCGATAGGAATTTTTAAAATTCCGTCTAAGCGGACGCCTACACAGAAGGAGGAACTCACATACCGAATTTCGGCTACATAGTTTCAGCAGTTTGGCAGGCCGTCAAGGGGGAAACATCCCCCTTTTGGGATATCCTGTAGGGAATTCCAAAAATACAAACTTAGTCGATGTCTACTACTGTGGAGGAATCTCTATGCCAAATTTCAACTTCTTATCTCCAGTAGTTTGGGCACGCAGTTAATGGGGACACTTTTCCAATTTGTGAGACCGTCTATGGGGACGTCTATGCCGAATATATTTGGAAATTCCGGTAGGTATTTCCAAAAATCCCGTCTTAGCGGACGTCTATGCCGAATATCAAGAAACCTTGTTTTAGTAGAGAAATCCGTGGGGGGAGGAAAAAAAGTACTTTTTGTGAAATTATACTTTTTTAAATGGAATTTTTTGGAAAAAGCGAAATTTTTTGGAGAAAGATACTTTTTTGGAAAAATGTACTTTTTTTGGAAAAAGGTACTTTTTTTTGGAGAAAGGAGCTTTTTTTGGAAAAACGTACTTTTTTTTTGGAAAAAGGTACTTTTTTTGGAAAAAGGTACTTTTTTGGAAAAAGGTACTTTTTTTGGAAAAAGGTACTCTTTTTGGAAAAAGATACTTTTTTGGAAAAATGTACTTTTTTTGGAAAAAGGTACTTTTTTTGGAAAAAGGAACTTTTTTTTGGAAAAAGGTACTTTTTGTGGAAAAAGGTACTTTTTTTGGAAAAAGATACTTTTTTGGAAAAATGTTCTTTATTCGGAAAAAGGTACTTTTTTTGGAAAAGGTATTTTTTTTGGAAAAGGTACTTTTTTGGAAAAAGGTAATTTTTTTAGAAAAAGGTACTTTTTTTGGAAAAAGGTACTTTTTTGGAAAAAGGTACTTTTTTTGGAAAAAGGTCCTTTTTTTTGGAAAAAGGTACTTTTTTTGGAAAAAGGTACTTTTTTTGTAAAAAGGTACTTTTTTTGGGAAAAGGTCCTTTTTTTGGAAAAAGGTAATTTTTTTGAAAAAAGGTACTTTTTTTGGAAAAAGGTACTATTTTTGTAAAAAGGTACTTTTTTTTGGAAAAAGGTACTTTTTTTGGAAAAAGGTACTTTTTTTGGAAAAAGGTACTTTTTTTGGAAATAGGTACTTTTTTTGGAAAAAGGTACTTTTTTCTGGAAAAAGGTACTTTTTTTGGAAAAAGGTACTTTTTGTGGAAAAAGGTGCTTTTTGTGGAAAAAGGTACTTTTTTTTGGAAAAGGTACTTTTTTTGGAAAAAGGTACTTTTTTTGTCCCCTTTTTGCCCCTCCCGATAAGAATTTCCCAAAATGCCGTCTCAACGGTCGAGGAACCTACATACCAAATTTCAACTTAATAGCTCCAGCAGTTTGAGCAGGCCGTCAAGGGAGGGACTTTTGCCCTTTTTGCCCCTCCCTGTAAAAATTTCAAAAAAATCCCGTGTTGGTGGATGTCTACGATAGTGGAGGAACCTTTATACCAAATTTCAACTTCCTACCTCCAGCGGTTTGGCAGGCCGTCAAGGTGGGCTCTTTTCCGCTTTTTAACCCCCATTTTTACAACGTCCCTGTCCAAAATTCTTGAAAGTACTTTCTAAAAAAGTTAGCCCCTACTCCAAGGAACACATCTAAAATTTCAGCTTTCTAGCCAAAGGGGTTTTGGCAGGCCGTCAAGGGGGAGACTTTCCCCCTTTTTGCCCGTTCCGGTAGGAATTTCCAAAAATCCCGTCTTAGCGGACGTCTACGCCGAAAGAGGAACGTACATACCAAATTTCAACTTCCTAGCTTCAGCGGTTTGGGCTGGGCGATGTTGAGTCATTCAGTCAGTCAGTCAGTCACGTTATTCTTTTATATATAGAGAATATTTGAACATTTTTAAATGTATTTTGTCATATTTAAATATATTAGTAAATTTTTTTAATTTACACAAGTTTAAGAAATATAATTGCTGAGCATCAGCGCAATAAGTTGTTTGTTCTTATGATTGGTTCAATTTGCTAATTTATATTCATAAACTTTTGCTTCAACTCGCCGTAAATACGGACTCAGAATTATGCTATAGGTGACTTTTTTTATTGTGAACACTATATGTACATTCTCAAGGATTTGTGTTTGATTTTTTTCAAATATTTTTGTATCTTATAATATATTTAAAAAACAACTGTTAAATGCATTTATTTCATTTAAATTTTATAGTTTTTTTTTTAACAATTTAAGTCATACTCAAAATATTTTAGTGGTAATCATAGTTATATTTGTGCGAGCATCAGCACATAATAAATTGTTTTATTAATATATAAGGTTTTTATTAAATATAAGGTTATTTATTGAATTATTTTAAAAACTGTGTTTTCTGATGCCTATTTATCTTTTTTATGTATTATGACGCACATGTATGGGTCCCGAGAACTTTTACGTTTAAATTGCAACATTGGCAGGTAAAGAGCAAAATTATTTTTATTTTAGATAAATACATACATACAGTAGTGGACTAAAGTGGATACATTAATTCAAGATTTTTCGAAATTTGTTATAATTTTTATTTTATTATAGAAACTTAAATGATTTTTTTTAAAGCATAAAACTGAAACATTCTTCTTCAATAAAAACCTAAATACAGTAGACTATATCATTAAGAAGTTAATGAAAAAAATAATTGCAAATTGTGACCGCTTTTATCCAGTATTGTTCATATTTGAAATTTTCGGCAAGTTCTTTTTTTAATATTTTGTCGAAAGTCTTTTGTTCTTTAAAACAGATTTTATGCGAGAAGGAATGCTTTCCACGAGATTTTTAATAGTTTGAAGTGGAATATTAGCCCATTCCGCTGAAACTCCTGACCAAAGAGCATCTAAGTTGGTCGGTGCTCGTTCGCATTGGGAGAGTCTTCTTTTGACAATTGCCCACCAATTGTCGATGGGATTCAAATCGGCGCTCTGACCTGGCCACTTCAAAAACTGGAAAAACTACACTTGGATATCATAAATTGAACAAAAGTTATTAATGCAGATTTAAAAATATTCAAATATGTATGAACTTTAGTCCACTACTGTACAAAATATTTACAGGATTCAATCTTTGCCGCTTATTCCCTTCTTGGGCAGCTGTGATTTTGTTAGGTTTCAGTGGGTCGTTTGAATTGTTTTAAAGATGTAAGTTTATACATATTTCAAAAATAATTTTTCATTAAAACTCAATTTAATTATTTTATCTTTCAGAGCCACATAGTATTGTAATGCGACAAAAGCAAAATTTTTTATTCATATATTTATTTTTATCTATATTATATTATTTAGAAACCCAATACATAAAATTTTTTAAGAAAACTGAAGTAAATATTATTAATAAAACATAAAATAGAAAAAAATCAAAAAAAATTCCGTACTCTTTATTTTTATATTTTAGTTTTTTAATTTTCTAATGTTATAACAGTGCAGCGACCTTCATGCACTTAAAAATCGAAAATTTGCGCTTAAAATATGCAGTAAAATATTGAATATATGCACTTAAATGGAAATAGCACTAAAAATATGCACTAAAAACCAAATCCAA
Source organism: Leucophora obtusa (assembly GCA_949987735.1). Taxonomy (NCBI): domain Eukaryota; kingdom Metazoa; phylum Arthropoda; class Insecta; order Diptera; family Anthomyiidae; genus Leucophora; species Leucophora obtusa. Next base: position 240,336,538 of record OX465295.1, on the reverse strand, counting down.
AAATAAACGCTTAAAACCAAAAAAATGCACTCTAAATTTATCGATTTTTAAAATCATATTTATTATTCGGGTATTTAATTAAAAATTAAATCCAATATAAATGTCGTAAGTAGATGACAACTTGATGTTTTCCTTCTAATTAAGAGCTGCGTTAAGGTTTTTAAATTCTTCTTTTTCTTTATTTTTCACTAAATCTTATTTTATTTATTTTTATTTTATTCACTCTTAGTTAAAAAAAAATATATGAAGAAAATATGCAATTTAATGAATAACATGCAAAAATATGCAATAATGATCATAAAATATACAAAAAATATGCACTTAAAAGTAAAATATGCAAAAATATTCATTTATAACAAAATATGCAACAACAAATCGATGCCATTTTGTTGCAAATTCTTTGATTCGGAAAAGTATTTGGTTTAAATCACTTTTGTATTAATGACTACAAATATGCATGTGCATGAAGTCGTTGCCCTGGTTATTAAATAAAGTTTTTAGCTTTTTAAAATTTGATTAAATTGCTATACTTATGGTAAGTAAATTATGAGTTTATTTTTTATAGGTGTCCTGTAACTAAAGAAAGTAATGATTGAAATAAGTATATTTTTTGGTTTACATGGCTTTATTATGGTAAATATATTTTCTTAAAATACATATGTGTATAAGTATTAAGGATCCAGCCTGAATTAGATTGATTTTTTCATAAATCGATAGCACTTCTCTACAATAATATAATACTAAATTTTCAATACGAAGTTCTATATATTTCCAGGGTTAAAGCTTATTGAACTTAAAAACTTCAGTCACATTGTATTTGTTTCTTAAACTTCAATTAAATTTTTCTCAAATCTTTTGTTTTTGAAAAATTGTATTCAAATAAATAAGAAAACAAAAATTTCTTATTCTCCATAAAATTTTTTTCTAGAAGGAATAAAGAAATCTGTAAAAACTTTAATTTAAATATATTTTTTTTAATAAGAAACTAAATTTTAATAGAAAATTTTTGAATTTTAAAATTTAATGTCTCATAAAAAATATATCAAAATAGTTTTTTTGAAATGAATTTTATGAAAAATAATTCTTTAGTTGGATTAAAAATGCGGTGTGAGCAGTGAAAAAACTTTTTTTAGTTAAAAATTTTAATAAAAATTTAATTGAAGTTAAAGAAACATTTCAATAGGCTGTAACTTCGGAAATAGTGAAATGTTAGTATGGTACTTTTGTGGAGAAATAGTATTGATTTATGATGAAAATAATTCTTTAAAGCTTCTAAATTATACTGTCCTCTTAATACTTATATACATATACGAGTATAAAGTAATTATATTTACCAAAATAAAGCCATTTTCAACAAAAATATACTTATTTTAATCACAGCTTTCTTTACATACAGGACACTTTTATAAAAAATAAAGACATAATTTACTCAACATAAGTAAAACAATTTACTCAAGTTGATGATAACATCTTAAAATTCTTGATATTTCATACTCAATTTAAGTAAAACATTTACTTACGCTGAGGAAATCGTTTACTTTAATATAGAAAAAATATACAAAATTTGATTATATCATTTCCTTATACCTAGGAAACATTTCCATATTTATAGGAAATTTTTTACTCTTATATAGTAAAAATATACTCAGCTCAAGTATATTATTTTCTTAAAACTAGGGGAAATTTACATGCTTAGAGGATATATTTTACTGTTATTTAGTAAAAATATACAAAATTTGGGTATATTATTTCCTTAAAACTAGTAAACGTTTGCATATTTTAAGAAAGCTATTTACTCTTGCGTAGTAAAAATATACAAAATTTGAGTATAATATTTCCTTAATCCTAGGAAACATTTTCATATTTATAGGAAATTTTATACTCTTGTATAGTAAAAATATACTCAGCTGAAGTATATTATTTTCTTAAAACTAGGCCTAATTTACATGCTTAGAGGAAATATTTTACTGTTATTTAGTAAAAATATACAAAATTTGGGTATATTATTTCCTTAAACCTAGTAAACGTTTGCATAATTTAAGGAAGTTATTTACTCCTTTGTAGTAAAAATATGCTACATTTGAGTATACTATTTCCTTAAATCTAGGAAACATTTTCATATTTATAGGAAATTTTTAACTCTTAGTAAAAATATACTAAGTTTAAGAATATTATTTTCTTAAAAGTAAGCCAAATCTATTTGCTTAGAGGAAGTACTTTACTATAATTTAGCAAAAATATACCAAATATGAGTATATTACTTCCTTGAAACTAGTAAATGTTTCCATATTTTAAGAAAGTTATTTACTCTTAAGCACTTACCTACCTACAAGAAGTTTTTTATTCTTATATAGTAAAACTAGGCTCAATTATTTAATTTTTTTAAAGGAATTTTCTTTAATTTGAGGTAAAAACTAATAAGTTTAAGGAAATAAATATGAGCTTTGTGTTTAAAATAAGTAAATTTTTATTTACTTCACGTTCAAAAAGTTTTCAATTTAAGGAAATATTCCTTAAGTAGGGGAAAATTTTTACAAGATTCTAAAATATATTAAAGACAAGTTTACTTAACTTAACGAAATAAGAAACTTCGTTTTCCTGACATATTTACTAATATATTTGTACTTATTTTTAATACAAATAAAAAAAATTGTATTTCCTAAATTTAAGGAAAAATTTATCCTTCTGCTGTGTAAATTTTTTCTTCAAGCTAAAACATTCCCTTATTTTACTTAGTTTAAGGAAATTTTCTTTAATCCGAAGTAAATTTTTTTTTGAGTGTAGCTCTTTCAATTATTGCCCAATATGGTTGATTTTTTATATTTGGGAATGAGCTTGGAGAAATGGAGAAAAAACATGCTTACTTTACTATAATAACTGTTATGGGTTTTGAGTTATTTCATTTCAATAATAAAAAAACTCATTTTTCTCTTCGACTTTTTTTAGTTTGTGAATTCGATATTAAAACGATAATTTTATAAAAAATACTGGCATATAGGCAACAGTTTAAGAAATGAAACTGTGGAAATCTTTTTTAAGTATCTCGAATCATTTGGTGTTGAGAAATTTCCAAAGTCAAACATTATTCGCTGATCGAAAAAATTGCATTTTTTTCTCAAAAAGATGCTATCAATTTTTCACTTTTTACTGAGAAGTTATTTAATAAAAGGTAATGTTTTATTATATATTCGTAGAGAATGGGGTTCTAAGATGCTTTTAATCCAAATATGAAGTCGGTACAACATTCACCCTACGTACAGCAATGGCCGAAATTGGACTAATTTTTATGAGAATTTTTGAGTTTTCGATCATATAACAAAAAAGTCACGCCGATTTTGCTACTTTCTGAAATGCATTTATAGCGCCATATATTCTGTTTAGATTTCAAAAATAAAAAGTAGCGCCAATTCATAAACGAATCCAGAAAACATGATTTTATAAAAAATGGCAAATTTCCATACACCATAATTTTAATTGCAAAAAAAGGATAGTTCGATTTATCTTTTTTTTAAATTATTTTAATTGTTTTGCATGAACAATAAAATAGTCTTTATTGCTGCAAAAAATCATTCACGTACCTTGGATAGTTTTTAAGATATTGAAAGTCAACTTTCAAAGATGATTTTGTAAAAAATACACTTTTTGTTTCAGGTTTTTCTGAATATTACTTAAGAATTAACAGTGCAATAACCTAGACATGTTTTCCTTTTCATTGATGTATTAAACGTATATAAAAAGTATTTATAACAGGTAAAATTATTGCATTTAAAACACACACCTCAGGTCAAAAAATATAACCATATGCAAATATTGTGCAAACATTCACTTTCTTGCTTTTTAGTTTTTTCGTAGATTTTTCCCAGAAGTGTTTAAGATTTTTTTGAATGTTACTAAAATATTAACACTACAATAGATATATTTCCCTTTCCATTTATGTATTAAAGGTATTTAAAAAATATTGGTAAAAGGTACAATTATTGCATTCAAAACATACACCCCAGGTAAAAAAAAAACATTTTTCAACATGGGACAAATATTTTACAGGTGCATTTTATAAAGTATAATATAAATAACTAATGATTGATTATTTACTCTCAAGATATTTTGCGCAACTCTTTTGTTAAAAATAGCTTAATACGTGACTAAATGTTTACCTGTTGAGAATTATTATTCAATATATATGCCGCGATATTGTTTAAATAGTTGACTTATTAAGTATAATTTATCATGGAGATAACATTAAAACATTATTCCTTGTGCGAGGTCATTTGGCAAAATCTCGGAGATATATCCTTACGAGCGGGAAAAATAGCAAAACTTCTTGATACTATCCATCACACGTATGGTTTAAATATTACATCTGAGGGAAGGAAATATCAAAATTGAAAATTTTTATAAAAGTTATGAAAAGAAATACGAATCTAAGAAGTCAAAGACACGGTTTACGGAGAAATATAATGATTGGTTAAATATGGAGCTCAATGTAAAAAGGATTACGAAAGAAGAAGTCGTTAAAAATTTTTCTTCGAACGAAATAAAGGATTCCTTCAAAGTAGTTTTAATACCAACACAACCAAAAGAAGCTCGAAAAATTGTAGACGTATTACCAACAGCATCTCCCGAGCGATTGAATCGTATGGTGCAAAATATTTCAACTCCAAAATCATCAAAATCTTTCACAGAAGAAGATGCTTTATCTCTAATACTAAGCTTAGGATTATCCAGAAACCAGTATGGTATCTTGAGAAAAGCACTCCAGGAAAAAGGATACGATATTTTACCAAACCGTCAGTCAATTAAAGAAAAGGAAAACAAAATTGTGCCTTCACCAGTAGAAGTAAACTCTAAAAGTGGCAGTGTTGAACTTTCCCAATTGCTAGATAAAACAGCATCGAGAATTATTTCTACTTTTAGTAAGGAAGACTTAGAAAAATGAAACAATTCTGAATTAACGTTGATATGTAAATGGGGCTGCGATGGACTACACGCAATGAAGAAGTTGATTATTCAAGTGTTTTTATGACATCTTTGGAACCGCTCAGAATGCGGTTATTTAAGGAAGACACTTCCCCATCAACTTTCTCCGCATTAGATAAGAATTACGAAGATTTATGGACAAATTTTACACCAGGTTCGAAGTTTCTATGTCGGCCAGTGCGTTTTGAGTATGTCAAGGAAACTGTAAGCTCAACAAAAAACATAGTGGAGAAAATAGGGTTAGAAATTTCCAACTTATCTCCTTTGTACATGGAAATGAATGGATGTATCCTAAAGATTTCATTTCAACTAGTATTTACGATGATTGATGGGAAAGTAGCCAATGCCGTCACAGATACCGCATCGACCTAGAAGTTATATGCGCAAAGAAAAGCTCAGAGTTTCACGAAATAGTCAATGAAACTGTCGTTAATGAAGGAGCTTTGAAATGCAAGGATACGATTTATGGAATATTGTTTACATTTAGAATATGATATAAAATATCGTCAAATTCCAGGAAATGAAAATAAAAGTGTAAAAAATAAAACAGATTTGCAAAAAATGCGATCGGAGGAAAAGAAAGGAATTCAAAGTGAATTTAAGCAACAGTTGGGTCTAATTGTGGATAAACCTCTTCACGGTTATGGAAGCTCTAATGATGGAAACACAGCCAGGCGTATTTTTGAAGATACTGAGAAAACATCTGAAATAACAGGTCTCAACGAAACTTTAATCAAACATTTTAAAATATTGTTAGCGGTGATAGCAAAAAAACGTATAAATTCTCATAAATTCCATATTTTTGCTAATGAAACAAAATCATTATTAAGTAGCTTGTATTATTGGCGACCAATAACACCAACCGTACACAAAATATTATCCCATGGAAAAACAATAATAGAAAATAGTATCCTTCTAACAGAAGAAGCGCAGGCAGCTAGAAACAGCGACGTTAAACACTATTGGAAATTTAACACACGAAAACATTCAAAAACTGCCACTTACTCTTCAGATCCAGTAATATATTCTATTAGAACGAAATGGCTGCCAAAAATAAGTTTAGAAGATGATTCCGAAGCCAAAGAAATTACAAATATGATAACTTTTGACGCTTCGGACTATTTTATACCAAATTTTTAGTATTAAATTTATTAAAAAACGTAAATATTGTTAATTGAAAAATAATAAATGCAATAATTGTACCTGTTATCAATATTTTTTATATACACACAGAAAATAAAATGGTTGGAATTCTATCGGAACCAACGAAATTTTTTCGTTATTCAATAATTTTAATTGGGGTTATTTATAATTCATCATCAGAAAAGTTAAATTTAATTCTTAACAGAAAATATATACGATTAACCAAAACACAGTCACATTATCCAAAATATTGGTTTTTCTAATCAATATTGAAAAAATACTAACTTCTACATTACCTTCAATACCAACAACCAACAATTTATCGAAGATTTAGTCATTTGAATAAAATATCGGCAGCAAAAATCTAGTATCAGTTGTATTTCAATAAAATCGATCACCCTAGCCAAAGTATTAGTTTTTCCAACCAATTTAAAATTTGTTTTGTCAACTTTAGTGGCATCAACCGTTAATTTCCATTATATTGCTAATTATAATAATATATTGATACTAGGAACAGAAATTTTATTTGGCATAGTAAAATTTTGGAATGTATCATATCTTTTCGTTTCATACATACTCCTGCGTATTTGAATTAAAAATTAGACAACAACAAAATATAAGTGTCTGTGGTGCAAGGGGTAGACACACAGTCTAATAGTCTGAGAAATCTGAGTTCAACCTCAACCAAGGCGTTGTAATTTTTTTTTTTTTTTATTATTTTTAAATAAATGTTTTTATTGATTCAAATTGAAAGACTCAATTGATTTTCTGTTGTTGATATAATTTTATTCAAAATACAAAAAACAAAATATTAAAATTTTCAACCTGAAAAAATTCAAATTTTAAATAAGACTAAAAAAATTTAAATCGAATTTGGCCTAGAGGAAAAGCAATGGGCTGACAAACGGAAGGTCGCCGGTTCTATCCCAGTTCGCGACATAATTTTTTTTTTTGATAATTTTTTTATTGATTTAAATTAGAAGACACAATTGATTTCCTGTTGTTGATATAATTTTATTAATAAACAAAGTATTCAAATTTCCAATATAAAGAAATTCAAAATTGAAATTTTATTCGAAAAATTTAAATAGAGTTTAGCCTAGAGCAAAAGCAATGAGCTAACAAGCGGAGGGTCGCCGGTTCTATCCCAGTTCGCGACATAAAAAATTTTTAATTTTTAAATAAATTATGTGGAACGTATTGTTCTATTTATAGAATTTGTAATTCACAAACATTAAAGTAATTAATTAATACAACAAAAATTCAAAAATTGTAAATAAATTTCGGTAATTACAACAGTAATAAAAATTAATAAAAGTGATTGTACCTGGAACTACAAAAAATTCGGTTCGAACTACGAATCTGTGTTCTGTGTGTACGTTTAATTCATCAATAGAAAGGGAAATATGTCTAGTTTATTGTAGTGTTATTTTTTTAGTAACATTCAAAAAAACCTTAAACACTTCTGGGAAAAATCTACGGAAAAACTAAAAAACAAGAAAGTGAATGTTTGCACAATATTTGCATGTGGTTATATTTTTTGACCTGAGGTGTGTGTTTTAAATGCAATAATTTTACCTGTTATTAATACTTTTTATAAACGTTTAATACATCCATGAAAAGAAAAACATGTCTAGTTTATTGCACTATTAATTTTTAAGTAACATTCAAAAAAGCCTTAAACACTTCTGGGAAAAATCTACAAAAAAAACTAAAAAGTGTATTTTTTACAAAATCATCTTTGAAAGTTGACTTTCAATATCTGAAAAACTATCCAAGGTAAGTCAATGATTTTTTGCAGCAATAAAGACTATTTTATTGTTCATGTAAAACAATTAAAATAATATTAAAAATATAAACCGAACTATCCTTTTTTTGCAATTAAAATTATGGTGTATGGAAATTTGCCATTTTTTGTAAAATCATGTTTTCTGAATTCATTTACGAATTGGCGCTACTTTTTATTTTTGAAATCTAAACCGAATATATGGCGCTATAAATGCATTTCAGAAAGTAGCAAAATCGGCGTGACTTTTTTGTTATATGATCGAAAACTCAAAAATTTAAATAAAAATTAGACCAATTTCGGGCATTGCTGTACGTGGGGTGAATGTTGTACCGACTTCATATTTGGATTAAAAGCATCTTAGAACCCCATAACTTCTCAGTAAAAAGTGAAAAACTGATAGCATCTTTTTGAGAAAAAAATGCAATTTTTTCGATCAGCGAATAATGTTTGACTTTGGAAAGAGATACTTAAAAAAGGTTTCCACATTTTCATTTCTTAAATTGTTGCCTATATGTCAGTATTTTTTATAAAATTATCGTTATAATATCGAATTCACAAACTAAAAAAAGTCAAAGAGAAAAATGAGTTTTTTTATTATTGAAATGAAATAACTCAAAACCCATAACAGTTATTATAGTAAAGTAAGCATGTTTTTTCTGCATTTCTCCAAGCTCATTCCCAAATATAAAAAATCAACCATATTGGGCAATAATTGAAAGAGCTACACGGTCCTAAATCTATTTTACTTTTGAGGTGGTCTACTTTGACGCCCAATAACCAAGAATCCAAAATTCAGAAAGTCTGGGTCCTCCTTAACAATTTTGTCATAGATACTGATGCAATCGGACTTATAGTTTAAAAGATACAGATTTATTACCATTTTTTTTGTTTCAAACCACTGTGCGTTAGTGCATTGTGGGATATCAAGCTTTTATCCTCAGTTTGGTCGCAAGGTGGTAGAAGTTTTTTTTACATTCAAAATAAAAGTTCCATTTATATAACGTCTCCAATAAGACAGTTTGATTTGCCCGAATTTCTTGTTGGGCGTGGTATTCACTTAGTTATTGGGTGATATTTGGTCGGGATAATTTTATCATGATTTTGCTTTTCTTGTCATTTCATTCACCATCAATATTAAGAGCATTAATTTGTTCCATATCAATAGTTTAAATATACATATAAAATAAAAATTTCTTATTTCAAAATTTGAGTTTTATTAATTAAATTATCGAAACTTTTCTACATATCGTTAGCTGAAATGCAAAACCACGTAACTAACATTTTTACTATTTTACAGGAGAAACAAAAAATGTTATATATTGAAAAATAAATGGAGTTTTGGTAATCAAATATCGCAGATTTTCTAAATATAGACTGATTAATTCATTTCTGGAATAAAAGTAATAATTTATTAATGTTTCAAAGAGTTAAGTTAGTTATGCGCTTTTGAACTCGTATTTTCTTAAACAAAAACACGTAACTACAATGAATTTTTTTTAAGTTTCAAGGAAAATTTTGTTTTGCATTCATAAAATGTAGAATAAAAGAAGTTGTTCTCTTGTTATTTAATATATCGCTTTATATATTTATTATTTTTTTTTAAATATGAAAACAAAAAATGATTTACAAAAGCAAAAGATAATTAACAACAATAACTACAATACAAATAAAGGAAAAAATTAAACCTTTACTTCTCAAATGGAATTTCATTGTAATAATAATGACAATCGGGCGGAAGAAATGGTTTAAGGTCCTGAAGATGTTGCCATTTTTTGCTTGAAATTTTTATTCTTTGTAAATGCAACTTCAAAGTTTCAAACGCTTTTAATTTGTTTCCAATTCTTTGTGGAAATTCCTTAAACTCATCTGTTGCACTTAATTTAAAATAAATTACTCCAGAGGGATCATACGCTAATACACGAATCATATTGACTGTGGGATCTCCAAAAAAAATTTATTATAATTAACAAAGTAAAAATTTCAAACTATAATCACTATAATTATGAGAAAATAGGACAACTAGGGGAGGGGAGCGTAGTAGCACTATCCGCTAGTGAAATATAAAAATTCAAATCCTACTATGAATAAATAAAATTCAATAGAAATAAATATGTGTTAGTTACAATTTTCAAGCAACAAGTATGTAGTTACGTGCTTTCGATTTTCGCTAATAATATGTCTAATTTTTATTATATGACAGTAAAAATTGGAGAAGACGTGGACCTCGTTGATATGCATCATAATCGATCAAAAAACCGATTTTGAATTTTTTGTTAGTTACGTGGTTTTGCATTTCAGCTAACGATATGTACATATCACTCATTTCAATCACACATACAGACCATTAAGTTACATATTTAAATTTTGGTTAGCTAAAATATTGTCTTATTCTAATATATAAAATAAACATATAAACAACCACATACAGTAAACAATCACACTCAATAAATTTTCTTACTCACGCAATTAGAGACTTTTTGTCTCTAAATCAGTGGTGTTCAGCCCATAGGACAATTGTCCCTGCTCAATTCACATGTATTCTTACGCTCTTGCTTTTAGTCGTCACTGAAACAGCGACGAATGAACATGAGCACGGATATACGCTGATTTTTTTTTAATGTACTGAAAGAAAAAATTAATAACAATATAGGACAAATATTTTATGATTATAAATGCAGATTAAAGATATTTTATAAATATGTAAATACATTGAAACCATAGATATTGATTTAAAAAAATTGAAAATCTTTTGTTTTACATAGAATAAAAGAAGCCACCCTTATGTATGTATGTATTTTTTTTTCTTTCAAAAATTGTATTTTGTTTATTTTTATTTCTTTAAAACAGTGTAGTATTTATTTATATTTTCCGAAAGTACCTACTTCGTGTTTTACACAAAACATTTTCATATTTTTAATAAAAAATAAATGCATACAGATTCTATTAACACATTCAACATTTCTTACAGTGTAATTCTCATTTTCTCACCAACACAACTACATTTTTAGTTTTGAACACCACTGCTCTAAATGAGTAACACATACTAACTGACTAGCGCACAAACTTCTAGCAAAATATATTCTCCGTCAACAAGCGCTTGAGGACAGTGTTGCCATTTCAGTGCTTTTCGGGTATTTTTTTGTGCTTTTTTCTTTCCCGTACCCGGTGATTTTTTACAAATACCCATTTATAAAAAGCGGGTATTTACAGTGCTTTTTCAGATTTCTGGCAGTGCTTTTAGTGCTTTTTGTACAGTTTATATTTTTGGTATTTGTTCTCCTTTTTTAAATTTTTCTTGAATTTTCTGTCAAAGTTGAAAAAATAATACGAAATATACAAAAAATCCATTTTTTAACAATGTTTGTAGTACAATTTTAAATAGTAACTTTGTTATATTTAAACTTCAAAATTTTGAAATATTAGTTTGGTGCTTTTTTACCCCTTTTTTGGTTATTTTTTAACCTTTTTTACACGATTTTACAAAGCTAAAATGTGTTTTTAAAATCTCGATTTACATTTTTCAAAAAATTATTATCGTGCTTTTTTACCCCATTTTTGGTAAATTTTTACCCTTTTTACCCGTTTTCACAATGCTCACGGTGCTTTCCTGCCTTCAAGAGTTGGCAACACTGCTTGAGGACAACGAGGGAGATGAAAACGTAAGTTTTTTTATTTTGCTTTTATTTATTGATTTATTTATTTGCACTCAGTTTTTTTTATTTTTAAATTAAAGATATAACTTACTAATACTAAACATGAATATCTTTGGAATTGATTGAATCGTGTACCAAATATTGAATTTTGATATGCAACCAGGGTTGCAACGAAACACTTATTTTATAATTTTTTTTGGGATTATAAATTGTTTTTTTTTTTATTAATATAATTTCAATCTAATATTAATATATGTTAAAATTTAAACTTTTAACTAATGAAATTATCAAATAGGATAATTTAACAGTGGAATAATTTTCTTTTTCTTTCAAAAGTCACATTAGTAAAACAAAATATTACATTGGGTTTAATTTAATTTTATTCCCGTAAATATTTTACAATTAATATAATTTAAATAATTTTTTTTTTACTTATTCATATTTAGTATATCCTTACAGAATTAATTAATTTACTGTGGTAAAAGAAAAAAAGTACATTTCTGAACATGCATCTTTGAAAATGTTATTTTTCAGAAATTTGCACTTCATTTATCTGAAACTTCGTTAAAATTGATTAGCAAATATATGTTTTACATTTCTGAATGGTTTTATCTGAGTTTTATAATAGAAGATTTATCACAGACTCCTTAATTTTAGGTATTTAAATGTCGATATTTTTCAGATTAAGTCCATTTTAACTTAAAATTAAACCAGAAAATGCGAATTTTGTTTTGATAAATTAAGTAACATGATATGTTTACTGAAGGTACAAATTCAAATATTGCATATTTCTTTTATCGCAGATTATTTTTTATTAACGAAATCGTGAAAAAATTGAAATTTTAACTTTAAATAGGCGTATAGGGAATATTATCGAAGCCGTCAAAACGGGTAATATATCAAACTAAAGGGAATATTGCACCTTTTTTAAATTGTTGCAAGAAATAGCGCTATTACCCAGCAAAACCTTGGTAATGGGTTGGACCTTACCCTTGGTTTTCTTTTACCCTTGGTTTTACTTATAAACATAAAGTAATACGTTACTAATATTGTGATATATCAATACTTATGTGGGAGGTATGAAATAATGAATTACCGATATAGAGATATATCACTACTTATTTGGAGGCTTCAAAATAATACATTACTGATATTGTGTTATATAATAACTTATTAATAAGGGTAAAAATAATAAGTTATTGGTATTGCATTATATAACTACTTATTATGCAAAAGGTAAAATCGCCCCATTTTCTGGCCAAAACTAAGGAATCACTGAATAAGAATGAAAATCGATATACGGGGGTTTTCAAGGTTGCTGATTTCGAATCTGAGGTAAAATTTTTCAAATTCAAAATGGCGAATTCAATATGACGGCGTAAATTTTAAAATTTCTTCTGATTTACATAAAAATCGGTATACGCGGGTTTCGAGGTTGCTGATTTCGAATCTGAGGTAAAATTTTTCAAATTCAAAATGGCGGATGCAATATGCCGGCGTAAATTTTAAAATTTCTTTAGATTTACGTGAAAATCGGTATACGGGGGGTTTTCAAAGTTGCTGATTTCGAATCTGAGGTAAAATTTTTTTTCAAATTCAAAATGGCGGATCCAATATGGCGGCGTAGATTTTAAAATTTCTTCTGATTTGCTTGGGTAAAAATGTTAAACTTTTTCCGTCCAAAATCTGAAAAAAAAATTTTTTTTTAATCTAGGGCATGTTATAGCAGAAAATTGAACAACCCAGCAAAATATTGGTAATGACACCTCATTACTATCTGCATTACCAAAAATGATATATCATTACCCTTTGCATTATTTTATAATATAAAATAATGACTTCCTAATTACGGCCTATTGTATTCATTGTTTCTAAATATAAAATAATGACTTACTCGCAATAGTTTAAATAATTACTTTTTACACAGTTAAATTTTATGCATTTTTATTTATTATATGTAAATGTTTAAATTTTTATGACGAGTCCTAAAATTGCACACTAGAGAAAACTTAAATTTTTCTGAATGTATTTCCTTAAGCTAATAGTATTTGCTTAACTTCTTATTTTTAAGAATCAAGCAATCGGATAACCACTTACAATTCTTCAACTTTTTGTAAGCAAGTGTGTAACCACTTATTATTCTAAATCTCATAACTACTTATTTCTCATTTTTTCGTAAGCGAGCGGGTAAACGTGACTACTTATAAAAACGACCACGCCAAACAAAAATAATGAGTTTAGACGCCAAAAAATAAGTTGTGCGGAGCTATGAATTTCTATTATATAACCACTTATTTGGTAATGAAAGATTTTGCTGGGAAGTGGAAACTTTTGTAGAAACTATTTTTTTTTAATAAATCTATTTAAAATTTTGCTTTACATTTCATTATCTAAAGTAATTTCATTTCATTCTTCATTTCATTTTTATTTTTTAATAAAGCTATTTAAAATTTCCTCCTTGTTCGTTCAGGTTTCTCAAGATACTCTTTCTTTGGAAGCCCTATTGAAGCTGCAGTTGGCTTAGTTTTAATTTCCAAAGTAAATTCAGCGTTTAGCTAGAGTTCGGTTTGCATCTGAAATATGTTTATCTTCCTATGAGAACTCTCCTATCTAACTCAGATATTCTTACAAAAAATTCGCACTTTCTCCTTCCCATAAGCGGATTCCTCATTCAAAACATTTCCGCATTCAGCCTTACCAACAATAACATTGTAAACAGTAGTATTCTTCTCCTCTTTCTTTTGCTCATCCAACCAAACTTCCGCAAGTTCGCTATTTTGAAAGCGGTTGCCTACCAAAAATGATATTTCGCAAAAAACGCAAAAAATCGCAACATGAAATTGACAAATTAAACTCTAAATTCTTCATTTAACACATTTCTGATTGTTTAAACACAGCCAAATTCGTCCAACTTTTTAAAAGCTTATCCAAACTTAATTTTTCAGAAAAAAAACTTGAATTAAAAGTTATGTCAGAAGCATGAGTTTTTTCGCCAAAAAAATTTTTTTGTTGTACTGTGTAATCGCCAGTTCCAAGTTCGTTATTAATTTACAAATGATCACGCTTTTCCAATGGTGCTGAAATTTGATGCAGAAAGTGGACAATTCTCATAATCATTTCAATAGTTCAGTTCTAGTAATTATGTTTTAAAATTTTTGGCAACAAAATGGCTGGGGTTCACGCCGAAATGGGTACGACAGTGGTGGCGACGGGCATGGTGGCATCCGGCGTGGTGTCATCGGGCGCGGTGGCTACAACGCGTGCGTATCAAATAACATCTACAGTCAGAGTGATATATTAATCAATTTCTTACCAATCTGACTTTAAAGTCACATCCACTTTTAAACGGGTTAACCCTCTAGTGCGCAAGAAAACCAAATTAAATAAAATACTACTTAAACGAAAGGAAATGGTTAAAAAACAAACGTTTGTTCTAGCAGTTTGTATAATTTTCGTTTATAAGGGCGCAGGAGGCGAAAAATCCTTTGATGCAAATTTGCATCATTGCGCATTTAGCTGTAAATTCAAAATCTAAAATTTTTATACTTCAATAGTGATTTAAATGGACAATGTTTTTGTTTCTTTTTAAAAACCAAAGTATTATTTATTTATTGTTTATGAAATTTTACATTTTTAAAAAAAAAAGATACCATTTTAATTTTGTTCATTTTTTATGAAATTTTACAAAGCAGTTTTTGGTTTTTGTTAGACATAAAGCTATGTTACACTTGCTACAAATCAGTTGACTTTGGCCCTTACAACCCGGCAGCTTGCATCTTACCCTATTTTCTTGGAATTCCGGTAAGTGGTCCACATGATCGTGCCTGATATCTACGGATGGTATAGCTGACGCTGGACCTCGTTTTTGCTTTTGGACATGCAATCTTTCGACAGAAGGGGAATCGTTGGTTCTTGGACGTTTCTGTTTTGTGTTTATTTTTAAAAGTGTCAATGCCAGATCTTTACCAAATTTTAATAGTGTAAGAGTCGTATTCCCTGTTGCTCTCTTATACAAAAACCAAGCATTTGTAACTGCTAGGTCCAGTAGATGGTAAACTAAACGCATATACCATTTTCTGGTTTTCATTTTGATTCGGTTCCACCCCATCATGCTGTCTAAGAGATCAACACCGCCCATATGACGGTTGTACTATCGACAATTTGACAATCGCTGGGCACTTAACCATGATCGACTTGCGTTCCCGACGGTCGAATCTGCTAATATCATTTTCTGGTTCCACGCCAACGAATGAGGACAGAAGAGTTACGTTCTTATTATCTTTCCACAAGACGTTTGCGAGCTCTAAACCTTAACCGTCAGCAACGAATTGAAATGATGATCCACTAGGACATTTTTTTATTTCTTGATCAGTTGGTAATTTACAATTTTGTATCCTATTTCGTCTGACTGTTCCAACTGTATGTATGCCCTTTTTTCCTAAATAAACAAGCAACGGGATGGCAGTGTAATAATTGTCGAAGTAAATTTTGTAGTTACATCCATTTGGGACATTTCGTAATAGTCGTACAACAACGTTGGCAGAAGCTCCTAGATCAGGCTCACTTGGCAAACGTTTATGCGGCAAATTGTCTTGGCCCGTATATATTTCAAAATTATATGCAAAACCTGATACTCCGGAAAGTACAAATAATTTGTAGCCCCACTTGTGTGGCTTTGCAGGCATATATTGTTTCAAATGATGCGAGGCTTTACTTGCGCACATTTGTTCATCAACAGATAAGCGTTCTTCTAACGGAATGGATGAAAATTTTTCATTTAAACAGTCTACCAGTGGCCGAATCTTGTATAATTTGTCGTAACAAGGATCTGTTTGATCGGCAATGAAATTTTCATCATTGTTCACATGAAATATTGATCGTATCTTTTCAAATTTTTTTTGAGGCATGCATTCCTTTACACAGTCCAAGCCAATTTGGCTGTCCCATAGAAGGCGAATATTGGAGTAATTCACTATTGATGACAAAATTAGGATGCCCATAAATTGGTAAATATCAGTTTTTTCCAAAATAAAGCTCTCTTCAATATTTTTTTGCTTCGCATACAAATTAGATTCCTCAACTAAATGTTGCAAAATGTCGTCATCAAAGAAGTAGTTGAAAAATTGGAATGGAGTCTGAAAGTTCTTTATAAATTCCGGCAAATCGGTATTTCCTCCAAATTTTATTTCGTCTTCACTGACAGAAAATTTAGTTTTTTTCCAAACAATATGAATTAGAATTTCCGGAATTTCTGGAGCTATATTTTCAGTTACATTTTCATCTTCACTATTCAAGTCGTTCATGGGATCCACAATATTTTCATCACCCAGAAGGTGCTCTAGATCTTCATTATTTAGAAGCTTACCTTCCAAATTTCATCTTCATCATCGGAGTCGTCTAATTCATCTTCACTTGCAGCAGCATCAAACAAAATACGGAGAATATCCTCCTCTAAAAGTTGTTTTCTTGACATATCCTGAAAATTCGTTACATACGAAAAATTTTTTTTACTATCACTTAAATTCGCAGTGATGCAAATTTGCATCAAACCGTTTTTTATACATATCAAAGTACTTACCACAAAAAAAACAATAAACACTATTAGATTTTAATAAAAAAGAGTGTAACTTATGTAAAAATCACAACTGTTAAGAAACTTGTTTGAAATTAATTAAATTTAAGGTCAGAAAAAAACACTGTTTCCTCTACGCACAATAAACTAATGAGCAGACACTTCAAAATTGCACAATAATTCAATGCTGCTATAACGGTACTTCAAAAGCAGAGAAAACGACGCCTACTTAAATGGAGACAACGTACAACGAACATTTATACAAAACTGTTTTCAAATTTTGAAACTACGAAGAGAAACTACGTATGATTCAAATTTGCATCACGGCGCACTAGAGGGTTAATCTTAGTCAAATCTTAAGACACCAATCAAGGGTTTTTTCAACCATATTACTAATTGTTAAGTTTTTAAGGCAGAATACTTTGAATCCTGGGCAAGGCAGAGTGCAAATAGCTAGTTAATATATAATTATTAAATTATGTTTGGAATTTTTTTTTGTTATAAATAAAGTGTGTTTTATCATTCCTAAGATGGAATTTTAAATTTATTTGGTTTTTGTTACGAAAGGTGAAGTCTAAGGTATGTGGTATTTTCTTTTTTCGGGCTGATAAAAATTTTTATTTTGTCAGCATGGAGGGTGGGCGACGGATTAGTGTAGCAACTTCCAACTTCAGTTACTTTTCAACCATTGACATCATTATTATTTCTTTTATTTTTTTTAATTTAGTTTAGTTTATTTATTGTTTCAATAGCTATCACAACAAGAATAAATCTTATAAATTACAGTGATAGCAAATCAAATTTTCATATTAATATTAGTCATTCAATAACATTTATAATTAAATTAAAATTTAAAAGTAAACATAGTTAAATATAAATTCAAAATAAACATAAAACATAATAAAATAAATATATTTAATTAATTTTAAACAAATTTAAAAGTTCCTTTTTAAAACATAATGTGTTGCTAAACAATTGAACATATGAGGGTAAATCATTCCAAAGACCGATTGTATAATTGAAAAATTGTCTTGTAGACAAAAGATATTTATATTTTTGGGAAATCAGGTTTCTTCCACGTGGAGATTTGGCAAAAGTAAGTTTTGTGTAGAGAAATTCAGGTTCCTTTATATAAATTAACTTATGCCTCATCATGAGACTTTTATATTTTAACAAATCTTTGAAACACATATTATTTAACTGATATGAAAATGATGAAATACTATCCCTTCTACCACGATTAAATACATATCTGGCTATGTTGTTGTACGTGACCTCAAGTCGATAATAGTCAATACAGTCACAATTGGCAAATATTTCACACCCATATAGTAGAACAGGTATTAAATATGTCTTAGCCAGAAGCATCCGTATTTCAAAGTGCGTCGAGGCTTTAACAGCCTACAGATTTCTCAACATTCCATGAACTTTCCCAGCCGAAATGTTAATATGATTTTTCCAAGAAAGTTCAGTATTAAACGTTATTCCCAGATTTTTTGATGATGGAACAAGTTCGATTTTATTGTCATTTATCATCAACAGATCATCATTAGCAAGTCTTTTCCTATTATTTTTTGATAAGAATATACATTTTGATTTTGTTGGGTTTATACACAAATCATTTGCAGTCGCCCAATTATGAATTTTATTCAAATCATAGTTAATGCATTCAATGCAATGACGCAAATCTTCCATTTTGGTGCTTAAGTACAGCTGTACATCATCCGCATACATTTGAATGTCACAGTGATTCAGAGCATCTGGAAGATCACTAATGTATATACAGAAAAGGAGTGTACCAAGAATAGAGCCTTGTGGGACCCCTCTAACAACATCAACAGCATTGGAAGTTAAGCCATTCAAGGAGAGAACTTGTTTGCGGTTTAAAAGATATGATGAAATAAGTTTAATTGCAGAATTAGAAAAATGGAAAAGCTTTTGCAGTTTTCTTAGAAGCATTGAGTGATCAACTGTATCGAAAGCTTTGCTATGATCCAATAGTACAAGGAAAGATACCATATCATTATCCAATTTGCATCTTAGTTCCTCAACTACTTCGATTAGCACTGTAATGCAGCTTCGTCCCTTTCTAAAACCAGACTGTTTTGCGGTTAGAAGATTACGCTCTTCTAAAAACTCATTAATTTGATGCTGCATAAGATTTTCCATGACTTTGGACAAAAATGGTAGTATGGCAATTGGTCTAAACTCACTGTTGTTCTTTGGAATCGGAATTATTTTCGATTCTTTCCACATATCAGGGTAAATTGACTTGGTTAATATTGTATTAAAAATATACGTAAAGAAGGGCAGGAGTTTAGGGGTGACAAGTTTGAAAAATCTAGGATTTATTCCATCCAAACCCACAGCATTTGACTTAACCGATGTTAAGCTTTTGAGAACTTCTGATTGATCAACACATCGACTTTCTATAATTACACTGTGCTAGTTGAAAAATCCTACAAGCAGGGGACCAGGTGGGTAAACCTAATTCGAGTACGCTGAATCCAGTGGTGCTATCGGTTTTTCTAGATTAGCTCTTGAAAAAAAGATATTTGTATTTGAAAATTCTGGGTCCAACACCCCAAAAAACGCGATTTATCTAACTTTTTGACCATTTATTTTTGCCCAGGTTATTTGTTATTCCCCCAGTCAGCTTTGAGTTGAAAATGATCAGAATCGGTGCAGCGGTTCAAAAGTTCTGAGTGGAAATGTGAGGACACTTCGAAATTTTCCATTCAAAATTTTACATTTTATTGCTTCCCCAGTTAAAAATAAGCACGTACGTTCATACATCATAATACATGCAATCATGTATGATGAGACATGCATGATGTATGAGCATACATGACATATATGAATGCATATATGACAGACATGAAATCATCATGGGTCCATACAGTTTGAAGAAAATTCCATATATGGTAACATATTTAATCATTTTTTAAGATGTATGCCATGTATTGTCTCATGAATGTCATACATTCTCGTGTATGCATTCACAAATTGTCACGTGTGTGACTATAAATAAAGGTAGATTTTAATATACTGACTTCGAATTTTATAAAAAATTTAAATTTAATAAATAACAGTTTTTATCTTTTAGATTATGTTTTATTGGCGGCAGAATAATTTAGATATTAATTTTTATTTTATCTTTATTTATATCAATATTTGGGATCACTATAATTAAATTAATTAATCTAATGGAGTTTTAGAAATTTTTAAATTATAAGTTGTATTACAATTATATAATGAAAAACAAAACCGCTGGCGGATTTCAAATTTAAATATTGAAATACATATTTTTACATTAAAGGTAAAAAATTCAACTTATCAATACAACTTAACTAAACATTTGATCTTGTTTATATACATATGTACACAGAAAAAAGTAATTTATATGGTAAACTCAATAACAATACACTTTTTTTGTGTAAGAATAACATTTTGGGATATATCTATTAGATACATATTTTCTTCTGCGTTAAAAGTACCCAGCAAAACTTTCTATTACCTGGTAATAAGGTTTGTAAGAAGAAACCTCTTACTTTGCTATTCCAACAGCTAATATTTTAACAAGGGCATGTCATTGGAGGTATGTACTTTCCAATATAAGAACATGTTACTTTAGTGTTACATGTTAGGAGTTACGTAACCACTTACATAACCGATACTGAGCACAATACTACTTACATAACAGCTTAAAGTAAGGCCAAAAATGTGTTACATACAGGTCTGAAATAACACATTAAAATTATGCGCATACTTACTGTTCACTTTGGTGAACAATAAAGGTTCTCCAACCCTGGCCTCAACCATTCGAGTGTCGAACCAAACGAAAAGCGGCAACTAAACACACCACGCACAACAGCTGTCGGCTTTTGCGTTTGGTTCGAGGTCAGTTCGTGAACTACAACAAGCAACCCAACATCTCCTTTTTTTTCCTCTCGTGTGTGCTACGGCAACAAAAATTAAAAAACCCTCAACCAGCCATTGAAGTTACGAAAAGTGTTTTAATCAAAGATTAATTAAAATATATAGGCTACTGTGGGACTTAGAATAGTAACTTTAAATTAACTTAACCCTAAAAACGTTTTTGAATTTAAATATTAACCTTATAATAAATAAACAAATATATTATAACGTTTACTTGAAATTATATACTTTGATTTGGAAGGCACGATTTACGCGGTAAAGTATATAAACCCCAAACAACTAACCCTCTCCCTCTAACCCGTTTCTTCACTTACTGTATAAAAATATATACTTACTTCTTACAAAAAAAATTAAAATAAGACGTTATCGTGTTGGTTTTTTATAAATGGTAAAGTTAACAAAAAACATAAAAGATATTTCAGTCAATATGTATAAAACATATAAATTATTTGTATCGAATATTTTAAATAGAAAATAACACTCATGTATCGCGCTACAAATAACTCCTTATTATGAGGTATTTGAATACACCATCGGTAATAAGTGGCTATTTCTATTAAGTGATCACGTATCACATTAAAAGTAACTCCTTATTTTACGGTTTTAAAATATCCCATCTGTAATAAGTCGCTGCTATTATTTAGAACTCATGTTGTGTAACTCTTTTCTTTGAGGTGTTTAAATATATCATGGGTAATAAGTAGCTATTACTACCCAGTAGTTATGCAGCACATTATACGTAAGACATTACATTTTAGTTATGAAATATGTAAGGGGTATGGTATTACCAGGTAATGTGTTCTGTAATACCAACATATTACCAAGGTTTTGCTGGGTACTTTCCTATAATTGTTATTGATAAACATCATTGAATTGATCTTTATTATCGAAAATGCCACGATTTTCTTTTAACAGAATGGTCTTCAGATTTAGATCAGACAACTAAAATTAAATTAAATTGGTTGTGAATTTTAGTTTACGGTAATAAAATTAATATAGTTATTTTACTTAAGAAAAAATAATCCGTCAAAAAACAACTTATTATTAATTTCTTAATCAAGTACTAAAATTACTAAAACCTATGCTAACCAGTTCACTGCTAACTTTTTCACATTGAGTAAAGAAATTAGTATTTATAGCAGTGATGGTATTTGAAAATTTTCGTTTGGTGCCTAAATGATGCCAAAAAAGTGCCAAAAAAGCTTTAAAAGTGCAAAAAAAAAAAATTAAGCAACATGCAAATGTTGCAAAAAATATGTTCAGTTTTATTTCAAATATTTATACATTTACACCCTTATTATAAACTTTATAACAATAACAAAATTGTCACAAAAGTGGTGTGAATGGAAATTATTATAATTTTGGTATTCTAAGAAAAATTGTCACAGCAAAACCTTGACAAAATTATCATGCAATAAAAAGCACATAAATTTTAATTTTTTGGTTTGTTTTCTGAGGGGTTCATATTTTTTACCAAAAAAAAGAGTGTTTTCAAAAAAACAATAATCATTTCTGTGAGCCATTTAAGAATCTTATTTATGAGCGCTCCGAAATTGCAGGCTGGGTCATCAACAATTTAAAATATAAGTTTTATTTTCTTTTGAAGAATTTTATCATTTTTCTTCACAGAATTATAATACGAAATACTTCATTCATATTTTGAGATATTATTTTAAGATACATCGAACATTTTACCGATTCTAAAATTCCTGTAAATTCCTCCAAAAGATTAGGTAGTAAGATGGGATTTTTCAAAATACTTGATGCTAAAATTTAAAGGATACTCCAAGTGCTTAGAACTAGTTCTCTCGTGTTCTGCGGTTCCTGGACATTTTTTTAAGTTTTCATTTCATTTAAGATTTCATAAAATTATCCAAAAAATCGTAATTTTTCACATATTACAATTTTTTGATAATTTTATTCTATTTTCTGCAGAAAATGCTTTCACCATTGTATGGTGAAATTTTTAAAACTTTTGCTAGTCATAAAAAAACTAGAATACCATAACAGATTTTTGAAAAATCCAGTGACGGACAATACAATAGAATCAATTAAAGTTTTTCTAATTTTATCCCCATTGCTTTTATTTTTAAAGATCAAAATAATGATTAAATTGTCCCCAAAAAACTGGAATGTGGTCCAGAAAATTGTATAAATTTTTAGTGTGGCGTTTGTTTTTTAATTTTGCTACCCGTTCTAAGTAGACGATATCAATCTTTTATCAAATTATATAGAAATTTTCTTAAAAAGTGCCAAAATTCTATGAAGAGTGCCAAAGTGCCATTGAACATTCAATAGTGCCACAAATGGCACTTTTGTGCCACTTTTACCAACAGTGATTTATAGTCTAGTCTTCATTTCACTAACAGTTGTTGCAAAAATGAAATATTTTGAGAATTCTTATAGCAAAGTCAAAGTTCATTTTTAGGGTTCCACTAGAAAATTGCTGTGTTTCGATCCACTTTAGAGGACATACATACATATCGTCACCTAAAATGCAAAAGGGCGTAACAACACTTTTTATTTTTTTACACTAGAACCAAAAAAAAACGTTGTAGAATTCTATATTTTCTTCTCTTGTTTAAAACACGACTATAGACTTATTGCGACATATAAGTTTAAAATTTTGTAGGGAAATGTAATGTAAAAGTCATTATTGGTAACGTTTTATTTTATTCCCTATATGTAAACAATGAAATATATCATAATGTGTAACGACTTATTTCACTCCATTCAAGTATGTACTTATTGTAGCTAACAAGTGAATTTATTATTACAAGTAACAATTTATTTCAGTACTTCCTTCGTAATCACTAATGTGTTATGCGACCAAAGAGTAAGTAGTTACAATTTTTGGTTTCTTATTCCATTTCCCTTTACCTGGCAATATAAGGTTTTGCTGGGTACTTTCATTTTTTTTATTTTTTTTGTTGGACCAACACTCAGGGGATGCCCCCTATTAACGCAGTGCATTGTATTGGTATTAGGAAAATAGGTTATGGGGAGGAGGAAAGAGGGAGTAGTGTTTGTGAATATTTGATTTGAATTTCTCTACATTGTAAGTAACAGGGAAGACTTCTGCGGGGAGTTTACTCCACATACGGCTGGTGCGACTGATAAACGAATTCTCTCTGTAATGCGTTGTGCGATCGACTGGACAATCGATTACAAACGGATGTTCTCTACTTGATAGGCGAGTATTACGAATAAAAACTCGTGCTCTGGGGATAAGTTCACTTATCTCAGCAGAACACTTCCCATGGTAATATCGATAGAACAGACTCACACAATCCACATTCCGACGATGCTCCCATGAGTCAATAGAGCTGGATACTCTACTGTCATTGATAAGCGCCGACGCCCCCCTTTGCACACGGTCCAGAAGCTCCAAAATAGACTTCGAAGCTCCTGCCCATATATGGGAGTTGTATTCCATCTTCGGTCGGATGTAGGTGGTATAAATATTGAGTAAATCGGATGGAGTGAAGTACTTCTTGCACCGACGTAGAAAACCTAGACACTTGAATGCTTCTTTCGACACTTGGAAAACATGCTTATTCCAACGGACGTCACATTGAATCTTCATGCCCAGAACATCAAGAGTATCCGATTCCTCAATATCGATATCACCCATATTTACAGATGGCAGTGTTGACCCCACAGCCCTATGGGTCAACATACAACATTGGGTCTTGCGTGCATTAAAGTCGACCTTATTCACACGACCCCACTCTGAGATTGTAGAAAGGTCACGATTGAGTGTGTCATTCATAATTTGCCTTTTGCCCCCAATCTCCTCAAGGATTGGCCTACTATTGAAGGAAAATAAATGACTGCAAAAGAGTAGATAGGGTTGAAAGTTTGACCAAGAAGGTCGTTGAGAAAGATAAGAAATAGGGAAGGAGAAAGAACAGAACCCTGCGGTACCCCTGAATTCAGCTGAAACTCGTCGGATGAGATCCCATCTATAACAACACGAATAGTGCGATCTCTGAGAAAGCTCGAAATAAAACGAGCGAGCGAGTTTATTAAAAAATTTAATTTTCCGCCAAAAACGTTTTTGCAAACATTTCTTAAACTATAGCTAACTTTAAAATTTGATGGCCATATTCGTGATCTGCGTCCGAAAGTCTATTAGTGTTATGAATCGTAACCCCGATGCATCAAATTTTTCTTATTTTGTTGTACTGTGTAATCGCCAATTCCAAGTTCGTTATTAATTTACAAATGATCACGCTTTTGTCATAAGTTTAGTGATTTTAGCAAGAATTTTTTTTATTTGCAGTCGACTAAGTGTTAGCAAAACTTTTGCTGAAGATTACTATTTTTTTTGTAAAAATCAGCTCGCTGATTTTTAGCTAACCTTTTCCTGAAATTACCAACTTTTTTGCAAGCACGCTCCTGACTAAAAATTTGTTGACACAGCAACATTTTTTGCTGACTTCACTTACTTTTTTTTTTTGAGTGTACAAACATCATAAAGTATACATGTGCGGATTATCAAGAAATTTTAAATATACCTTTAACCCTTTGCAAAAGTTCCGAAAAAAGCCAATATCACAATAAAATTATGTTATTACAACAGCTATTAATCTAAAACAGCACTTTTATTCACTGTTACACAGCAATTAAAAAAAAATTTTTTTTGAAAATATACTCGAAATATACTTAGAGTGCTCAAAGTATATGCGCAGTATGTGCATGTCATGTATGATTATATTTATGGAAAGTAACATACTTTACTTCTACTGACAACCAGTCGGTCAGAATGAAACATTGCATGTGTATGTATATACCCATCGACTACCTACACTTGTAGTTACTGAATTTACGCTTCGGTGAATATGTCGTGTATGTGTATGTGTATGGTTTGATTTTTAACATCACTCACTCATACATGTTTCACCACTAATACTTTAAAAGTACCCAAAATGATATTTTTGTCATTCTCTGATACACACATTTGTTATACTTAAGGAGATATATCGTGGAAAATATCGTCCATTCGAAAGCTTACGTCTGCCCTATACTATTTCCAATCATATCCAGAATGTTCTATATGAAATACACATTTTCAATTTAAATTGATCAAAGTTGATTTGGTTTTAGCAAATATTTTTGGTAAATGATTATTTAGTAGACTAAAACATCCTAAAAAATTTTAATTTTCAGTTATTTTTTCGTTTTTTATGCAAATAAAAACCCTCTGAAATCAGCGGCTTTCTAATTTTTTTTGCCAAAAGTTGCTATTGACTTTAGCAAGATAGACTGCTATTTGCATTCAACTAATTTTAACTTAAAAATAACAAAAATTTTGTAGATACAACAGTTTGTTATTTTTTTTCTGCTATTTTTAGTCTACTAATATTCAGCAAAATTTTCATCAGATTTGACAACATAATTTGGCATTTTGAATTAAATAAAAGTTAACTCAATCGTAACTAAAATTCTGTAAATTTAACAGTTTGCCTAAATAAGGACTAATTTCAGTAGTTTTCTCTGCAAGATCATTTTGAACTAATTTTTAGTAGATTTTTCTGCTATTTTTTAGGTTTAGTGTGAGTATAATATAAAAAAAAACTTAACTTTAAATATTTGGATTTTAATTTATTGTTAATTACACAGTACAACAAAATAAGAAAAATTTGATGCATCGGGATTGCGACATATAATTTCTAATAGACTTTGGGACGCAGATCACGAATATGCCACCAGAAATTTAAAGTTACCTATAGTTTAAGAAATATTTGCAAAAACGTTTTTGTAGGAAAATTAAATTTTTTAAGAAACTTTTTGCAAAAAATATAAAATTGAAAGTAATAACGCTATTTTTTTGCAACATTTTAAAATGATGAAATATGCCCTTTAATTTGATATATTGCACAATTTTAATAAATAATATGCGATGAAAGGAATATCTAATATTTGAATTTGTACCTTTAGTAAACATCTCATGTTACTTAATTTATCAAAAAAATTTCGTATTATCTGTTTCAATTTAAAGTTAATATTGACTAAACCTGAAAAAGACTGACTTTTTTAATACCTAAAAACAAATTAATACCTGTAACAAATCTTAAAATATAAAACCCAGATAAAACCATTCAGAAATATTAAACATATATTTTCCAATCAATTACAACAGAGTTTTAGATAGTTGAAGTACAAATTTTGAAAAAGTAACGAAAATATGCATGTTCATAAATGTACTTTATTTCCTTTTGCCATAGTAAATTCATATAAAATTAATTTGAAATAAAAAATATGTAAAACGTGTATTTCAGATTGAATTTGTGGCAAATGTTGATGCAGAAGTTATAATTCTTTTGATAAAAAGAATTTAGTGAAATATGAATTTACGTCATATGTAAAGATTTTGCAAATCCGATTAAGGGATTTTACTAGATTTGCAAAATAGGAAAATAATTGCAGTTATATCCTAGATCCTTTATCTAATCAAAATAAATTGATATGTTTCCAAAAGCCCAAAGTCTATATTTTTAAACCATATTAAAAATTATCCATGGTTTAGTCAGGTGTATGAATAAATAGAAATTTTAACAAAAAACTGGCTTTTTGCTAAAAGTTAAATTTGCAGATATTTCAAAAACTAAAGCTAATTTTGCAATTTGGTGTTCACAATCGTGATGTTCATTCCAAAATCTATCAGAATTGATATGTTGCATACCATGCATTTTTAGTGTTGTACTGTGTTATTTATAAGTATGTAATATTATTTAGTGCTCAAAATCTGGAAAAATAAAAAAAAATAATTTTTTCAATAGAAAATGGTCTTTTCATTAATGCAAAAATGTATGCAAATATATGAATAAACATATGTTATCATATATGAATGCGAAATCAGAGTTTCATTTATGTACATGTGTGATATTTTTGAGAAAAATCGCTGCATCTATTCTTTTTTTCTTGAGTGCGTATTAAAGAAAAATCCAAAATTCATTTTTATGAACGCCATTATTGAATGAAGAATTGTAAAAAAAGAAATTGTGTAAGATTTTTTTTCAGAACCTCTTTCTGAGGCGATTTGGCTACTCTTGTCCGTCCGTCGATGAACTAGAAACCATTATAAAAAATTATCCGGAAACTGACCTACTAAAACAGTACAAACATAGAAATATATTTTTACGTTGTTGTTAGCGTGCCTTAAAGTTTAGAATTAAATTTCTTTTAGATAAAATGAAACACAATATTTGTTGTTAAGGTGAAATAATTGTTAAGGTAAAATAATTGATTGTAATGTACAAACACAATTTTTTGCCTCTTCATTTTAATATAAATAAATCATTTAGTATACAAAACACGTGAGCATGTAACAACTAATTGTCTGCTGTTCAAGCCATCGGCGTAAATAGGTCGTATTCGTGGTTGGATTTTTTTTAATTCGCTTTTTTATTTAAAGTACAGTATTAATAATAAAAGCCTTCACCCAGCCACCACAAATAAATAATTCTGACACAACAATTGGTTTAAAATAATTAAATATTTGATCACTTTTTCTCATGAAAGTGGATTGTTAGTAATGAATCCATTATAAATTGCAATATACGTTTCTATGTCAAGATAATTTGGCAAAATGCGAACTTAGGTAGATAGACCCGTAAGTAGTTTTGTTCATTTGTGTTTTGAATGAAAATAAATAATGTAAAGCAGGGTTGGAAAGCATTTTATAATATTAAAGATAGCGGGCAAAGCCTGCTATGTTGTTAGCATGCCTTAAAGTTTTTTTTTTTTAATTCCAGTTTATGTTGTTATATCAACTCACTCTACGAATGAGCGGAAACTCCCTTTTGACTAATTATATTAAGTATCTGGACAAACTGTACTAGTTATAAATAACCAAATGTATTTTTAAGTCTTATCACATAAGAGAAAAACACATAATTAGTAATATTGACCAAATGTATTTTTAAGTCTTATCACATAAGGGAAAAACTCATAATTAGTAATAATAACCAAATGTATTTTAAGAAAAAACCCATGATTAGCAATATAATCTTTTAGTACCTTTCCTATGAAACAGATAAAAACTTATTCTGTGTTTAGGACGAAACATCAGGCACCGATAAACGATCACCTACCTGTGTTTGTTTATCAGGATATATATTATATTATGTGTATTGAAAATATTATAAATAGAGGAACAACTAAATTTAATAAACAGAACTTATTTTACCAGCAAAGAGATATCGTCTCATTTCTTAAGCGAATATTAGGAAACGGTTAAACATTTTTATCGAAAAGTAATGCTGATAAAATTGAAAGTAACTTCTTTCAATTCATCCGTATTCAAAATTGTCGCAGTCGGTAGGATAACAAAATAGTTTTGTTATCCCTGCAAATAAGAACTTACGGTACACTAACATCCTTAAACGAATATTAAGGATATCAAGTGCTAACTGTGAATGAGAAATCTATTAGTAAAAATAATAGTAACGAAATACTTGTTAAGCTAAAATTAACAAAAGTATAAAATTCGTAAAAAAGATTTATCGAAAATAAAATCTATAACCAATAATGTCGGTCAACCCAGGAAATCCTGCCCTAGCAGCAGTAGCAGGTGGAGGACAAGGACGAGCGCTTGACATCAATCCACTAACGTATTTGGAAAAAATACAGGGATTCGATGGTAGAAAAGAAGATTTGTCAACCTTTTGTACCAACGTCGATGATATTTTACCCACACTCTTGGCCTATAATGCACAAGCTCAAAGAATGTGCATAAACATCGTAAAATCTAAACTAACTGGAAAAGCTAGAAGAGCAATGGAAATACATCCACATTTAAACAACTGGACAGACATAAAATCAATGCTAGAAACTAATTTTGGAGGATTTCAAACGTCCGATCAACTATACGAAGAACTGACAGCAGCACAATATCGAGGTAATACCCTAGACTACTACAACTTCATACTACACAAGTTAGCAATGCTGAATCAAAAATCCAGACAAGAAGGAAACCTTCAAGATATTCAAAGAAATATCCAAACAGCTCTAAAAATCTTTATGACAATATTAACAGTACACATTTGAACAATATTATGTGCTTTAAAACCACAAACAATGGAAGAAGCCATCCATGAACTATCTCAATCAGGATTTTTAACAGAGGAAAAAATAAAGCCTACAACAACAAGTAATCATCAAAATAATCAACAACAAAACGGACAACCCAAGAGCAATCCAAACCAACAGCTCAACAGAAATTGGACACCAAAAA
Organism: Leucophora obtusa; assembly: GCA_949987735.1. Classification (NCBI taxonomy): domain Eukaryota; kingdom Metazoa; phylum Arthropoda; class Insecta; order Diptera; family Anthomyiidae; genus Leucophora; species Leucophora obtusa. Next base: position 240,306,224 of record OX465295.1, on the reverse strand, counting down.
TATACAACCCTCAGCATAACCAACAACATAGAGGTAATAACCCTAATTGGCAACAGAGGTCTCACCTACAACAACATTATGTTCAGCAACCACTGGACATAACCACAACCCAAACTAGAAGACAAAATCATCATCAAACCCCGAAAACGGAATGTAATTGTAAGTGTACAAATTATAAAAATAATGTTGACCAAAATAAAGACGAAAATGTAGAAACTTACGAATCAGGAAATTTTTATGTACCAGCCTCTCTGAGGGACAACCCAAACGACTTGGACTTCCCTATATTTTACTCAGAGGACAGACAAGAAATCTTAGATTACTAATTGATACAGGATCTACTGCAAATTTTCTCAATTTGGACCAATGTCCACCTAAATTCATTAAAAAATTAAATAAACCCATTCAAATTAAAACCGCTTCAGGAAATTTTCATATTACCCATGAAGGCACAATTCCCAAAAATAATATTCAAGTCCCTTTAAATTCGGACACTACTTTTGGACTCTATAAATTCCAAGAATTTTTTAACGGTCTTTTAGGACATCTAACGTTAAAACAAAGTAACTCCTTAATTAATTATGAAACAAAACAGATTAAAATCAACGAGAAAACTTTCCCATTGTATTATGAAGGAGATTCAGAGGAAATACTCCCAAAAGATTTAAATCAACTACCAGAATTATTCAATATCGAATATTTAGGGACTAAAGACCCATTACGTTTAGAGCATCTTAATTCAGAAGAATCAAAAGCAATAAAAATTGTGATTCAGAACCACGAAGAAGTTTTCTATCAGAAAGGTGACAATTTGACCTTTAATAATGAGGTTAAACACAAAATTGATACTTGACCTTCCGGACCAATCTATACTAAAACCTATAGATATCCTGTTACCCATAATGAAGAAGTGGAAAAACAGATGAATGAAATGCTAGAACAAGGCATTATTAGACATACTATTTCCCCATATAATGCTCCTAAAAAAGGGACAAAGAAGGTAACAAAGAGTGGCGAATAGTCATTGATTACCGAAAATTAAACCAAGTCACTAGAGAAGATAAATATTCTATCCCTAGAATTGACGACGTCTTAGACAAGCTAGGACGAGCAAATTATTTTTCAACTTTAGATCTAACTAAAGGATTTTATCAAATAGAAGTAGAACCGGAAGATAGAGAAAAAATTGCCTTTACAACTCACAACGGACATTTTGAATTTGCAAGAATGCCTTTTGGACTGAAAAACGCTCCGGCGACATTCCAAAGAATGATGAATAACGTTTTAAGGGAACATGTAAATAGAATCTGTGTCGTGTACATGGATGACATCTTGGTCTTCTCAACTTCACTACAGGAACACATCGATAATTTGGAAAGAATATTCAAAACATTGAGGAAAGCAAACCTCAAAATATCTTTAAATAAATCAGATTTCTTAAAGAAGGAAACCGAATTCTTAGGACACATAGTCACAAAATATGGCATAAGCCCTAATCCACATAAAATAGATGGCATAAAACGTCAAACTATTCCGAAAACCATTAAGGAAATTCAAAGTTTCCTCGGACTCAATGGTTATTATCGTAAATTTATACCTGATTATGCGAAGATAGCTAACCCTTTGACAATCCGCCTTAAAAATGATTCAATTATCAATGTAAATGATAAGGACTATAAAGAAGCTTTCGAAAAATTGAAAAATATATTAATGTCGAACATGATTTTAAAATACCCCGACTTTAATGGAATATTTATTCTAACTACAGATGCAAGTAATTATGCATTAGGCACGGTTTTATCTCAAAAAAACGGATCCTTAGCATTTGCATCTAGGACGTTGAATAAACATGAATGCAACTATTCAACTATAGAAAAGGAACTACTAGCCATAGTATGGGCCGTAAAACAATTTAGACATTACCTCTATGGAAGAAAGTTCGATCTTTAAACAGATCACAAACCACTCATATGGTTAGCCAATCTCAAAGAACATAATTCTAAACTTATCCGATGGAAAATTAAACTCAATGAATATGAATTTGATATATCTCACGTACAGGGAAAGGAGAATAAGGTGGCTGACGCACTTTCAAGAATTAGAGAAACTAACGTTAATCAAAGGGAAAAGGCAATCAGATTAGGTCACAATATATGCTCTCTTTGTAATGGAAAATATGCTACAATTAGCTCACTGAATAAACATTTAAGAGATATACATAATAGAGAAGATTTAACGGAGGAATCTAGACCAAAAAGAAAATTGAAGGAACCCCACAGAATGACGATATTAGACAATATTCCTATCATCCCTGATGATGATGACCAAACCATACATTCCGCCGAAGAGGATAGTATGGACTTATTCAAAACTACCGGGAGACCTTTCCAAAGTTTTTATAACCAAATTGTCCTTAAAAGGGGAATTGAAAGTAATATTGAAAAGGCAATAGTATTCTCAAACAGAAGAACAACATACAATTATAAAAACTTAAACCCTGAACTAATAGCGCAAATATTAGATCAGATTACAGTTGACAAATTAGTAGCTCTTCGTTGTAGCAATACAGAAGACTTAATAACGCTTCAAAATAAATTTAAAGAAAGACAATCTAATCCGAATAACATTATAAAAACTGATGTGTTTGTATCTTACGAAACTGTAACAGAAAAAAGTTACGAAGAGATGATAGAAATAATAGCAAAACATCATAGACTTGATAATAATCACCCAGGTATAACTAAAACTCATGAGGAATTAAAGAAAATTTATTACTATCCTAATCTGAAAAAGGAAATTACTAAATTCATTAATAACTGCCATATTTGTAACTTTAAGCATGAACGAAACCCTATTAAATTACCTTTTGAAAACACGGAAACTCCAACAGAACCTTTTCAAATTTATCATTCGGATATATATTTTATAAACAACCAACAAATGTATGTTACTATGATAGACAAATTCACAAAATACGCAATGATCGAAGAGATATCCGATAGAACAACTCTTACACTGATCAAAGCTTATCTGAAGTTATTTATTTTAATGAAGAAACCAAAAAAACTTACTCTAGATAACGAAAAGGGATTTAAATCACCACTATTTACTGATTTTTTGGAAAAACAAAATATTCGATATCATTTCACATCACCTAATCGACACACAGGAAATTCAGATATCGAAAGATTTCATGGAACAATGAACGAAAATGATATCAATCTAAATATAGATTTACCAATACAAGCCTTAAGCAATTATAATAATTTACTTCACCTCACTACAGGTAAAAAACCTATAGACTTACATTTTTCCTATAAAATAAACCTTCAAGAAATATTTGAAAGAATGGAAAGATAAAAAAAGAAAAATACGCGAATATAGAAACAAAAATAGAAATAATGAAGAGATAAACTCTAACTATGTGAAGACATACAAAAACAAATTAGATCAGAAAGTAAAGAAAGTTAACGTAAAGAAAACAGATAATAAAAAATACACTAACAATAATCAAGAATTTCATAAGGATCAATTCATTAAACAAAAGAAATATATTTCCAGATCTTTGGAAGTCCTTATCCTATTGATGATCAACCTAGCTGCAGCAAAAAAGCTATTAACAACCGATCTTAATCAAGGAAATGCATTCACTATCATCCAAACAGGAGAGATATCCTTAATTGAAAATTACTCGAATATATTCAAAACTGAAGGTTATTTAACTTACATTCTTCTTCAGTTGCCTATCCACAATTTGGATGTTAGCGGTCATGTGATTCCATTTATGATGACTTCAAAACTGGATCGGTCTGCAGTAAGATCCATAAGCTGTCCTATGTTCTGTACACCGGTCCATGATCTTATATTTCGGATCCATGATATTTGTTTCCGTCCTATTCCCCGTCTTCCTTCTATTTTGCCTTGAATTATTAGCTGCAGTAGTTCATATTTTGATCCTCTCATGACGTGACCAAAATAAGCAGTTTTTCTCTTCTTTATGGTCCTTAGTAATTCTCGTTGCTGGCCGATTCTTCTTAGGACTTCGTTGTTATTTACATGGTCAGTCCATGATATTTTTAATATTCTTCTAAACGTCCACATTTCAAAGCTCTCTATTTTATTCATCTGACTTATTTTCAGCGTCCAGGATTCTACCCCATATAAAAGAATAGACCATATATAACATTTAAGATATCTTAAACGAAGGGGTAGATTAATTTCACGATTATATAGAACTTTTTTGTATTTAAAAACATGTTTCTGACCATTTCGATTCTGCACTTAATTTCTAGATCACATTCCCAGTTTTCGTTTAACCACGCACCGAGATATTTGAATTTTCAGACCTTCTCAATTTGTATATTATCAATGGTTATTGGTGATGTTTGTACTGGTGTGTTTTTCCTGCGGATAACCATGTATTTAGTTTTTTCTAAATTTATTTTTAATCCATACTTTCTGCTGCTTTCATTTACTACATTTAGTAGGTATTGTAAGTCTTCGACTGTATCAGCTATAATAGTAGTGTCATCTCCGTACCTATTATTGTTAATATGTACGCCGTTTACTTTAACACCTATTTCCAATCCATCAAGTGCTTCTTGAAAAATGACTTCAGCATAAATATTGAAAAGAAGTGGCGACAAGATACATCCCTGCCTGACACCCCTCTGGATTTCTATGTTTTTTGTTATTCCATGTTTTGTTTTAATGTTAGCTTTTTGTCGCCAATATAGACTTTCTATACACATTATAGTTTTGCCGTCTATGCCTAAGTTATATAAAACATCCAGAAGCTTATGGTGTTGTACTTTATCGAAAGCCTTTTCATAGTCTATAAAGCATAAGTATATATCTTTATGAACATCACGACAATTTTGTCCAAGTACGTTTATGCAAAAGGGAGCTTCTCTGGTTCCTAAGCCTCCCTTAAAACCGAATTGAGTTCGGCCCATTCGATGTTCACAGATGTTGAATAATCTATTGTGGAGTATTCTTAAAAATATTTTAAGAATGTGGTTCATAAGACTTATTAGTCGATGGTCATTACAGCTTTTTGCAACATTTTTCTTTGGTATAGCGATGAAAGTAGATGTTAACCAATCATCTGGGAAATTACCAGTATCGTAAATAATATTAAAAATACGTTCGATTAGTTTAATGTTGTCGTCATTTAATAATTTTAGTACTTCCGCGTATTTCATCACTATCGGTGGCCTTATTGCACTTGGCAGCATCAATAGCCTTTTTTATTTCATCTTTTGTTATTGACGGACCAGATAACAAATTGTTGTTATTGATTTGATTTGATTGCCTTTCGGGATCGGCAAATAGTTTTTCTATATATGCTTCCCACACTTTGTTCAAATTATCACCTATTGCTCTTGACCTTGATCCTTTAATTTCTTATGTACATTAAATTCATTGTGTCTATTTTGCAATTGTTCAATTTCGATACATTGGCATTTGAGCCAATCTATTTTTGCTACTCTGATTTTCGATCTTATAATTTTTTGAATACGATTATATTCTATCGTATTACTATTCTTGAATTTTCTTCTTTCGTTCATTAGTTCTAAAATTTCATCTGTCATCCACTTTTGCTTTGGAGAATGCTTTATATTTCCTAATATTTTTATTGTTGATTCTCTCATAATGGTTCTAGTACTATCCCAAAAATCGTTTACATTTGTTGTGTTCGTGATATTAGATATTTGTCGATTTATTTCATTACTTAAACGTTCTTTAATTATTGGAATTTTTAATTTTCCTAGGTCAGGTTTTTGTTGTTTTACAAGTTTCTTCGGCCGAGATAACCTCATTCTAACTTCAGCTAGTAGAAGATTATGGTCAGAGGGAACATCTGCTCCAGGGTATGTGCTCACTTTCTTTATGGATGATCCGTATCGTTTATTTATTGGAATAAAATCAATTTGGTTGCGAACACAGTTCGAATCATTATCCTGAGGAGATTTCCATGTATATAATCTCCGTGGTGGAAGGGAGTACCAGGTATTTGTTATTTTAAAATTTTCTTCCTGACATAATTGTATTAAACGGTCTCCTCGTTAATTTCTCGTTCCGAGACCAAACGGTCCAACGATGTTTTTCATTTTTCTCTTACCAATCTTGGCATTAAAATCTCCCATTACTATATTAATATCATGGGGCTTTGTATATTTCAGAAGAGATGATATTTCTTCATAGAATTCTTCAATCTCAGTGTCAGGTTTGTCAGCGGTTGGAGCATATGCTTGAATTATATTCACCTTTATAGGTTTTATATCTAGTTGTATTAACATGGTTCGATCTGAGTGGGGTATAAATCCCTTTACATGGTTTTTTAATTTTTCAGATAATATAACACCTACTCCATTTCTATGATACTTATCATTGTTTCCGGAATAGAACATTTGATATTTATCGGAGTTAAAATTGCCATCATTTGGCCACAAAGTTTCAGATATTCCAAGTATATCTATATTTAATCTTTTCATTTCCTGTATAGTATTTGCCAATTTACCTGATTCGAACAGGCTATTAACGTTCCACGTGCCAATTTTCAATGTTTCTTTCGTTTTACCTCCGGGGATTCTTAGCACCCTCTTAATGCCGGAGACTGAGGGCCGTATTTCTTCTTGTATGGACATATTCTAATTTATTTTACATTAACACAGTAGAATTCGAAATAATGACACTAGATGACGCATATTTACAACATTAAATTAAACACACTAAACTGTTGTTAAGAAATATTTATGAAGGATAAGATGATTTTTGATGTTTTTTACTACATTCAATCCAAACTTTATAGTTGGAAATAATTAGGAAACTAGGTCCAAAAGGAAACAAATGAACCTATGCCTGTACATTATTTCTTATTGGTTTAGGAAAACATAGCTTGATCAAATTTAATATACACATGCAGTGACATCTCCCAAAGAATGATTGCTAAAATTAAAATTTAGAAATTTTGTGGAGAATAAAAGATATGAATCCAAAAATAGTCCTTGGTGGAAAAATATATGATGTCTTTAAATATTCTCATTACATTAGAATCTCAAGAGTATGCATAAATCTTAACTTCTGTTAACTGGCTCTGTCCGACATTTCAAGATATGGTCACCTATAGACATGTGGTAAGTTAAGTTTTATAAGTAAATTTTGATAAATAGTAAAAATTGGTTCAATAATTGTGAAAAATAACTGCAAAATTGTTCTGAGACACCTTAAATACATGCACAAGATAATATTTGTTTTCACTTTTTTGGGTCAAATTTTACCCCCACGAATCGTGGCTTATTTGTGCTAAAGGAATATCAATATTATGACCGATTCGAGCCATCCAATTTATGTCATTTATTCTAATTTCCGCCAATTAATTTCCTAGTTAAAATTGGTCTTTTTAGAGAAGATTTACATTATTCGGCAAGTTACTAAAGATATACATCATTTAGAGGACATAATGAGATGTTTTAAGGTGTTTATTTTAGAAAATAATTGGTCTACGTAAAACTTTTTAAAAAGTTACCAACATTAGTAAAAAATGTAAGTACTAACACAAATTGTAGGGTGAAAAATCTATGTTTAAGGGCTTAATCACAGAAATTTCTGTAATTAAATTTAATCAATATTTAGAGTAGAATCAGAGATTAAAATTCGACAAGTTACTGTAATTAAGACCTAAACAATGATTTTCTTCTTAATCATTGTTTAATATTACATAAGATACCAGGCCTAAATTACTTATACAAAATATGGAATTAATCAATCAAACTAAAACAGATTCACGCAAAGCTTACCTCAGATACGAAATTGAACATGTCGGGAAATTGATTGAACAAGCTAGAGAATTGCTATTGGCTTCAAAATTGCGAACACTAAACAGGGACATACTAACGGATAAGGAAATTAATGACTTTAACATTACATTGGAAAAAATGGAAAACATCGAATTAGATGTTGCGACCCAACAAAAAAACATCATTTTTATAATTAAGGTACCTAACATGAATCAAAACAACTATAAAGAAATTGTTATACAACCAATACCTAATTTTGACAAAAAACAGTTAACCTTAGTTAATAGGAACTACTTAATGAAATAAATATAATATAATCTATGAAAAAACTAACAAAATATCTAACCTAAAGGAAGAGAAAGATAATTGTATTCAACACATATTTAACAAAAACCATATGAATTGTAATTATGAAACCAATACTTTAACAGAGATTATGGAAATTGGAGTTAATGCGATTATAGTAATTAATGGAAATTTTAATAAATGTAATGATTACCTTTAATCCCTTTGGGAACCGGGCAAGCATCTTCGTCTGGGGGTGTTATATCAACTCACTCTACGAATGAGAGGAAACTCCCTTTCTCTGCTTACCACATAAGAGAAAAACCCATAATTAGTAATATTGACCAAATGTATTTTTAAGTCTTATCACATAAGGGAAAAGCCCATAATTAGTAATAGTAACCAAATGTATTTAAAAAAACCCATGATTAGCAACCCGACTAAAAAAGTTTTCATATAATCTTATATGATTTGATATAATTATATATGTTGATATGCGTGGCTTTATATAACCATATTAACACTTTGGTTTTATGAATACGTTTGACATGACGTTATATATAATCATATGCGATTTGGTCTCCAGCAATATATTAAGTGATCTGCGATATAGTTTATACATAATTATGTATAATGGCGTATAAGCTTCTATAAATAATCTTATATCAAAATATAAAACAAAGTTAATAGAAAATTGTATAAATTTTATATATAAAAATTTTATAAAGTTTAATTGCACTAAAAAATTTAAAAAAAACTCAGAAATTGTGGATCAGGTTTTGAATTTTTTACTTAGACATATAAATAAATGTTTATATTTGAATTTAACATCTAAAATAAAAATAATTTTAAAGAAATACCCGGGAAAAATTCTAATATATATATAATCATATACAGCTTGATCCGAAAAATGGGTCATCTACATGGTATTATTAGGTATACTTTTTATGCATACCAACTATTAAATTGACATTGAAATTTGTATAATTTGAACAATTTTAAAGGCCCGACTAAAAAAGTTTTCATATAATCTTATATGATTTGATATAAATTTAAATGTTTATATGCGTGGCTTTATATAACAATATACATTTATATTAACACTTTGGTTTTATAAATATGTTTGATATAACGTTATATATAATCATATGCGATTTGGTCTCCAGCCATATATTAAGAGATCTGCAAATATAGTTCATACATAATTATATATAATGGCATACAATGTTTTATAAACAATCTTATATCAAAATATATACTTAACAAAGTTAATAGAAAATTGTATTAATTTTATATATAATTATATCTGACATGATATCTAATTATACAAAATTTTATAAAGTTTAATTGCAATTTTTAAATTTAAAAATAAAAATTAGAAAAACATATGTTGAAATAAATATGGTTTAAGTTCAGTTATTTTTTCCGTGAAAAAAATTAATTCTGAAAGTTATTTTTTTATTTTATAAGACACACATTTTATAAGAAAGACCAAAACTCTGACCTAGAAAAAGTTGTTCTGACAAATTTTTGTAAAATTTTATTTTGTCAAGTATTTCCAAGTTTATTAGCAAAAATTTTTCTAAACATTAAGCATTAATATTTAATATGAATGAAAAGTGATCTCAACAATATTTACTAAAATTTTTTTTTGAAAATCTTCATCAAATTTTATGTATTAATATATAATTTGATGCAGTTAGATAGACCCATTTTTCGGATCAAATTCTATCAGGTTAGATAACATGCTTATCTCGCTTGATATAATTATATATTCCAATATTCGGATCAAATTAGATATGAACGTATATATGGGTTTATATATGGTGATATATGATTATATAATATCTTTTTTAGTCGGGGGCCCAAATATTATAACATAAAATAAAAATTTAGTTGAATGCTTTTGTCTGCTAAATCGTTCTCATCATTTTTTAACATGATTTTACATGCAAAAAAATCTCGTGAAAATTATTTGGCTATGTAGTAACCCGACTAAAAAAGATGTTATATAATCATATATCACCATATATAAACCCATATATACGTCCATATCTAATTTGATCCGAATATTGGAATATATAATTATATCAAGCGAGATAAGCATGTTATCTCACCTGATACAATTTGATCCGAAAAATGGGTCTATCTAACTGCATCAAATTATATATAAATACATATAATTTGATAAAGATTTTCAAAGAAAATTTTAGTAAATATTGTTGAGATCACTTATTTCATTCATATTAAATACTAATGCTTAATGTTTAGAAAAATTTTTGCTAATAAACTTGGAAATGGCTTACAAAATAAAACAATACAAATTAAAAATTTGTCGGAACAACTTTTTCTAGGTTAGAGTTTTGGTCTTTCTTACAAAATGTGTGTCTTTCTTATAAAATAAAAAATTAACTTTCACAATTATTTTTTTTTTACTCAAAAATAAATGAATTTAAGCCCAAATTAGTTTGGCAGTAAAGTGAGGTGAAATGAGGTATCGTAAAGTAGAAATCTATTTTCAATTGATTTGCTTACTTCAAATCTACTTCCAAACTAAGTATTTGTGTATACTATCACTAGTTGAAAGTAAACAGCTGACACGATACTTTACGATACTACCAGACTAATGGAGCCTTTAAACCATATTAATTTCAACATATGTTTTTATTTTTAAATTTAAAGTAAAAATATTTATTTCGGCCTTTAATTCCACAATGAAAAAAAATGTTTCCCTTATTTATTTTTTTAACCCTTAAATGCATGATCTCTTCTATTTTAACCATTTTTTTATATATGATTTCTAAAGGCGTGTACATTTCAAGAAAAATACCAAAACAATTTTTTTTAAAAAAGGTGATTTTTATTGAAAAATATGGTTTTTTTGCCAAATAGCTAAATTGTTTAATTGATTAAAAAAATTGGCAAAATTTATTGTCGCCAAAATGAATTTTATTGCGAGAATATCACTTTAAATATTTAAACAAATATTTTTGAATATTACACTTTTTGTAAAAAAAACGCGTTTTAGATTTTTCACAAATATACAGAGCAAAACCAAGATTTTTACTCTAACTGTTTAAAAATTCTGCGCTAAACTATAGAAAGACAATGTACAGAAGGGGCCCCCAATGCCCAAAAATGTAGTTTTGTGTATCAAGTGGGTTTTTTTTATTCAAAAACCGGTATGTTGCCAAATGGCTACACCACGCAATTAAGGGTTAAAATTATTTTTAGTTAAATAAAGAGTATTTTGCCAACTATTTGAAAAATATACGTTAAATTCAATAATAAACATTTATTTATGTATATGTCAAAGTGCAAAATTAAAAACCAGACCCACAATTTCGGAGTTTTTTTTAATTTTTATAGTGCAATTAAACTTTATAAAATTTTGTATTATTAGAAATCATTACAGATAAATTTATACATGAATTTAATACAATTTTATATTAACTTTGTTATATATTTTGATATAAGATTGTTTCAAGAAGCTGATACGCCATTATATATAATTATGTATAGACTATATTTACAGATCTCTTAATATCTCTTAATATATAACGTCATATTAAACATATTTATAAAACCAAAGTGTTAATATAAATGTATATGGTCATATAAAGCCACACATATAAACATTTATAATTATATCAAATCATATAAAATTATATGAAAACTTTTTTAGTCGGGATTTAACTCTTAATTTGCAGACTACTAAATTTGATGTTGAAATATATTAATTTCTACGGGATTATATAGAAAGTTATATAAAATTACAAGAATATATTTTTAGTATGACGACACATACAGTGTTATATAACTTAGTATCGAACCATATATAATCATATCGGTCACTACATATATTTTGATTAGTTTTATATGGCTTATGTATTTATATATAGAGTCAGATTAGGGGATATGTAATAACATCATTTAACATACAAAAAATTCGTTGAAAAAATAATATCAGATGTAGTTGTATATAATGATATGTGTCTTAATGCAACTCTATTCATTGTCAGATATAACCCAATCACATTATATATGACAATATATAACTATTTTTACTCGGGTAAGGAAAAAATTGTTTTTCTTTGTGGAATTAAAGGTTGAAAGAATTATTGTGAAGTTTAAAAATAAAAATTAGACAAACATATGTTGAAATAAATATGGTTTAAGTTCAGTTACTTTTTCCATGAAAAAAAAATTAATTGTGAAAGTTAATTTTTTTATTTTATAAGAAAGACACACATTTTATAAGACCAAAACACTAACCTAGAAAAAGTTGTTCCGGCAAATTTTTGTAATGATCAGTTAAATTGAAAATTAATTTGGCAGCTATTTCTAAGTTTATTTGCAAAAATTTTTCTAAACAACTTTTTCCCGTTTTGAATTTTGGTGTTTAACAACAAAACCAAATTTTAAAGAAGGATTTCAATTACAAACTGCGTTATTCTAAGTTTAACGACAATCTGCGTTCTAAAAACGGCCCAAATCGCATTCAATCCTCATTTCAAACATCTTTCCATCAATAAAATGTATTGCATCAAAATATCAAAGATCGACCAATACCCAATTTATTAGCTAAACTGTTCTGTCGGGCATTAGTATTTAATATAAATGAAAATACGAGATCTCAACAATATTTACTAAAATTTTATTTGAAAATCTTCATCAAATTATATGTATTTATATATAATTTGATGCAGTTAGATAGACCCATTTTTCGGATCAAATTGTATCAGGTTAGATAACACGGTTATCTCGCTTGATATAATTATATATTCCAATATTGGGATCAAATTAGATATGGACGTATATATGGGTTTATATATGGTGATATATGATTATATAACATCTTTTTTAGTCGGGAATATAATCTTTTAGTACCTTTCCTTATGAAACAGATAAAAACTTATTCCGTGTTTAGGAAGACACATCAGGCACCGATAAACGATCACCTACTGTGTTTGTTTATCAGAATGTACTCGTATATTATATTATGTGTATTGAAAATATTATAAATAGAGGAACAACTTAATTTAATAAACAGAACTTATTTTACCAGCAAAGAGATATCGTGTCATTTTTTAAGCAAATATTAGGAAACGGTTAAACATTTTTCTCGAAAAGTAATGCTGATAAAATTGAAAGTAACTTCTTTCAATTCATCCGTATTCAAAATTATGTAAAGGTAGACCTGGCAATTCAAGTAAATTCACAAATTCAGTTGGAAAATTTACTGCGTCGGTTTCTTCCACCGCTGCTTCGTTACCTGGGGGGTAACCGCGTAACTCGATTCGATAAAAAATTTTCGAATTCGTAAATCTTGCAAATATTGTTAAAAATATAATTCTGTATAAAAATTATACTTTTTAATTTATTTTTATCCTAAACCTTGTACACTACATAAAATAATTCAAAAAGTAAGATTTTTTCAAAATTTTTTCTTTTTACGAAAGGTACAAAATTTACGAATTCGAAAATTTTTTCGAATCGAGTTACTCGGTAACCCCCCTGCAGTTTAAATATCAGAATATATTAATTCCATTAGTTTTCTAAGGTTTCTTCTCTTTTAGAAAATTTGTATAAGTTTTTGGAGAGTATGTTTTAATGCTACATAAGTTTCATATTCCGTGGATAGTGTTTGAAAGGTAATTAAAAGGGGTTTTTCACCCCTTTTTGTTCCTTCCAGAAAAAACAGGAATATATATAGTCTTGCCACAATCGTATGCGAAATAACAAGTACCAAACTCCGGCAGTTTGAATCATTCAAATTCCATTCCATTTTGTTTAACAATTTTAGTGTTCCAATGCAACTCCTTTCAAGATTCCATTTCGTTCACCATTCCATTGCATTTCGTTGCCATTATCTGGGTTTCCAATTCCACTTGTTCCCCGTTTAAATCCATTTCGTTCTTACTGTCTTGTATATCGATATTGATATCAGTCGCTTCTATTTCCATTCCATTTCTTTCCAATTGCTCCGTTCCATTCCTCTTTTAACTGCAGTGTTTCAATTCCACTCGTTCCCCATTCTATTCTATCTCGCTCCTAATTCTATTTCGTTCTATAGTCCATTCCATTTCGTTCCCTCTTCCAATACATTTCCATTGTCTATAATTTCAATTCCACTCGTTCACGTTTATATCCATTTCGTTCCACTTGTGTAGTGTTTCAATTCCACTCGTTTCCTATTTAGTTTCTTAATTTTAGTGTTCCATATACACTTGTCTTTTAAGTTTTAGGTTTCTAGCTAAAGACGCTGACGTTAAGGAAGAGTGGGCAATTTTCCCCTTTTTAACCACCATTTTTACCACGTTTCTGTCCAAAGTCCTAAAAACATATTATAGAATACAGGTTTCTAGCCGAAGGGTTCGGTTAGGCCATCAAGGGGAGAATTATTCCGTTTTTACCCCTCCCGGCAGGAATTTCCTAAAATTCCGTCTTAGAGGACGTCTGTGTTGGAGGAGGAACCTACTACATACATAATTTTAGGTCTCTATATCCAGCAGCTTTGGGAAAGGTTTTTCCCTTTTTACACCTCCCGGTATGAATTTCCAAAAATACCTTCTTCTGGGACGTCTATGTTAGAGAAGGAACTCAAATACCGAATTTAAGATCCCTAGTTCCAGCAGTTTGGCCAGGCCGTTAAGGGGGAGACTTTTTGACCCTACCTGTGTAAATTTCCAAAAATCTTATCTTAGCGGATGTCTACAATGGAGGAGGAACTTTAGTACCAAATTTCAACTTCCTACCTCCAGCGGTTGGGGCAGGCACTTTTTGCTTCATTAATCCCCATTTTTGCAATGTCCCTGTCCAAAATTTCAAAAACCACCTTCCCGATAAGTGAGCCCATACTCCAAGGAACATATGTTTTACATTTCAGCTTTCTAGCCAACGATTACTATTTGTGCCCCTCTCGGTATGCATTTCCGAAAATCCATCTACAGGGAATTTCAGCTTCCTAGCTCCATCAGTTTGAGCAGGCTGTCAAGGGGGACACCTTTTCTTTTTTTGTCCCTCCCGGTTGGAATTAGGCTGGAAGAGGAATCTTAGTACCGAATTTCAGCTTCCTAGTTCCAACAGTTTGGACAAGTCGTTAAGGGGCCACTTTCCCTTTTTGACCCCCCATTTTATAACGACCCTGTACAAAATTCAAAAAAGTACCTTCCTAGTAAGTTAGCCCTTACTCCAGGGACATTTTCTTCTTTTTACCCCTCCCTTTAGGAATTTACAAAAATTCCATCTTCGCGGCTATCTGCGATGGATGAGGAACATTCAAATCAAATTTCAACTTCATTGCCTCAGCGCGGTTTATGCAGGCCGTTATTGGGTACATATATCCCTTTCAACCACTATTTCTACTATGTTCCTGTTCCAAAATAGAAAAATTACGTTGCCGGTGAGTTAGTCCTACTCCAAGGAATACATATTTAAAATTTTAGGTTGGCCAAAAGGGATTCTGCAGGTCGTCAAGGAGGAGACTTTTCCCCTTATTTTCCCTCCCGATAGGAATTTCAAAAATTCCGTCTAAGCGGACGCCTACACAGAAGGAGGAACTCACATACCGAATTTCCTTTTGGGATATCCTGTAGGGAATTCCAAAAATACAAACTTAGTCGATGTCTACTACAGTGGAGGAACCTTTATACCAAATTTCAACTTCTTACCTCCAGTGGTTTGGGCAGGCACTTTTCCAATTTGTGAAACTGTTTATGGGGAGCCTTTTCTCCTTTTGCCCGTTCCGGTAGGAATTTCCAAAAATCCCGTCTTAGCACATGTCTATCCAGAAACCTTGTTTTAGTGGAGATATCCGTGGGGGGAGGAAAAAAAGTACTTTTTTTGAAATTATATTTTCTTAAATGGTACTTTTGGAAAAAGCGAAATTTTTTGGAAAAAGAAACTTCGTTTTTACAAAGTACTTTTTTTGAAAAAGATATTTTTTTGGAAAAATGTATTTTTTTTGGAAAAGGTACTTTTTTTGAAGAAGGTATATTTTTGTAAAAATGTATGTTTTTTGTAAAAATTTACTTTTTTGGAAAAGGTACTTTTTTCGGAAAAGGTACATTTTTTTTTATAAAAAGGTACTTTTTTGGAAAAAGGTACTTTTTTTGGAAAAAGTACTTTTTTTGGTTAAGGTACTTTTTTTGGAAAAATGTCCTTTTTTTGGAAAAAAGCACTTTTTTGAAAAAGGTACTTTTTTCTGAAAAAGGTGCATTTTTTTTGGAAAACGGTACCTTATTTGGAAAACGGTACTTTTTTTGAAAAAAGTCCTTTTTTTGGAAAAAGGTGCTTTTTTTGGCAAAAGGTACTTTTTTGGAAAAATGTACTTTTTTGGAAAAAGGTAAATTTTTGTCCCCTTTTTGCCCCTCCCGATAAGAATTTCCAAAAATGCCGTCTCAATGGACGTCTACACCGGTCGAGGAACCTACATACCAAATTTCAACTTCATAGATCCAGCAGTTTGAGCAGGCCGTCAAGGGAGAGACTTTTTCCCCTTTTTGGCCCTCCCTGTAAAAATTTACAAAAATCCCGTCTTGGTCTACGATAGTGGAGGAACCTTTATACTAAATTTCAACTTCCTACCTCCAGGGGTTTGGACAGGCCGTCAGGGGGGGCTTTTTCCCCTTTTTAACCCCCATTTTTACAACGTCCCTGTCCAAAATTCTAGAAAGTACTTTCCAGAAAAGTTAGCCCCTGCTCCAAGGAACACATATCTTAAATTTCAGCTTTCTAGCCAAAGGGGTTTTGGCAGGCCGTCAAGGGAGAGACTATCCCCCTTTTTGCCCGTTCTGGTAGGAATTTCCAAAAATCCCGTCTCAGCAGACGTCTACGCCGAAAGAGGAACCTACATACCAAATTTCAACTTCCTAGCTTCAGCGGTTTGGGCTGGGCGATGCTGAGTCAGTCAGTCAGTCACTCACGTTATTCTTTTATATATTGTCAACTTAAATGCAAACGGCCGTAACTACACAAAAATTCGAAATCGAGTTTTTTATTGATTGTGGTTCGTTTTATCAAACCACATGTTCACACAAAATTTTAGGCTTCTACGATCAAAAATGGCGACTTTATTAAAGAAATTCAAACGGACATAACTACAAGTGCATGTATTTCTTAATGCAAAAAGACGTAACTACCCAGCAAAATCTTTCATTACCAAATAAGTGGTTATATAATAGGAATTCATAGCTCCGTACAACTTATTTTTTGGCGTCTAAACTCATTATTTTTGTTTGGCGTGGTCGTTTTTATAAGTAGTCACGCTTACCCGCTCGCTTACGAAAAAATGAGAAATAAGTAGTTATGAGATTTTGAATAATAAGTGGTTACACACATGCTTACAAAAAGTTGAATTATAAGTGGTTATCCGATTGCTTACTTGATTCTTAAAAATAAGGAGTTAAGCAAATACTTTAGCTTAAGGAAATACATTCAGAAAAATTTAAGTTTTCTCTAGTGTGTAATTTTAGGACTCGTCATAAAAATTTAAACATAAAACATATTTACATATAATAAATAAAAATGTGTAAAATTTAACTGCGTAAAAAGTACTTATTTAAACTATTACGAGTAAGTCATTATTTTATATTTAGAAACATTGAATACAATAGGCGGTTATTAGGAATTCATTATTTTATATTATAAAATAATGCAAAAGTTAATGATATATCATTTTGAGTAATGCAGATAGTAATGAGGTGTCATTACCAATATTTTGCTGGGTACACTCTTGTATGAAAAACATACAAGCCCATGTAGTGTATAAGCTTGTGTCAACGTTGCCACAATGGGAATTCAAAATTTACAAAATTTTAGTTATATTTTAGTACAATACAAAATGACAATTTACACTGCTTAATTCAGAAAAACATTTTTCTGAATATTAGTAGACAAAACACAGCAACAAAATGCTGTTATATATCCAAATTTTAGTTATATTTAAGTTAAATTTAGTTGAATGAAAGTATCAATTTTCCAGTTACACGCAGAAAAAAAGGTGTAACATTTACAAAAATTAGAGTAAAAGTTTACAAAGTTCCGTGGTAGATATACAACTACATAAAATTAACGACAAATTTGTCAAGACGCTTAGGTAAATTTTCAAAGAGATATATATGAAATTAAATCGAAGCCTTTGTTTAATATAACAACACGCAAAGGAAAATAAACTTTTTTCTTTTAGTAAAAAAAACATGGTTTATTTTTTAAATAAATAAAAGAAAAATTTCAAATTCTGTATTTTTATTTTAGTTTGTTTAATTTTAATTAATTTTATTTATATTTTAATATGTTTTTTTGTCCTACCTAAATTCCTCGGCGGCCGAACTGTAATTGTATTTTGTGTTTACTAACCCTTCATTGCTCTATTCGTCTTTTCCGTTCAATAACTGTAGGTATAATAATGATGTATATATAAAAACTATTTGTCTAAAAAACAAATGAGAATTATAAGACACATTTTGCAAAAAAAAAAATTGACTAAATAAAAAATTACTATGTCTGTAAAAGTGTTGAATACCGAGTACTCATTTCCGATTTCTTTTTAGGGTACCCAATGCTGAAAAGTAAATACTCAATACTTTTAGGCTTGTATTTTTTCAACAAGTTAGCAATTTTGACATGAAAATTACAATAAAAATATATTATTTTTGTTTTTATTTGCATTAATATTTTTTATTTTTGTTTGCATTAATAATATTATAAGATACAAACTTGAGAAAATCCAGAATAATTATTCTTTTATATTAGAGATGTACATCCACCATATTGATTTGCATACGTCAAAGGACATTCTAAGCGCCTTTTGACATTTACCTGTCTTATTAGAAAAATATACTTATTGCTTATTTTGTTTTCAAAATTTGATCAATGCAAATTTTACATAGTACGTTTTTAAATAAATTTCACCAATGTAAAGTTAACAAAGCACGTACTTAGCCAACTTAACAAAAAAAGCATTCGTAATTTAGCAAAAATGCATATCAATTAATTACCAGGAATTTGGGACTTGTATTTTTGAATTAGTTCAATACTATGTATATTTTACATAGCAGGCTTTTTAAAAGATACACCTGTTTTTTTTCTGCGTGTATAATAACAAAAAATAATAATAATTTCCTAACAATAGTAGAGTTCTAATTTCAGTGAGTTAAATCGTTATTCATATTAAATAAAATCTACATATCGTCACCTAAAATGCAAAAGGGCGTAACAACACTTTTTATTTTTTTACAGGAGAAGCAAAAAACTTTGTAGAATTAAAGATATTTTAGATTTAAAGGACATATTTTTTTCTCTTGCTTAAAACACGACTAAAGACTTATTTCTGAAGATTTTTTTTGTTTTTTGTTAATATTCTTCAAGTTATGGTTGTTACGCCTTTTTGACATTGGCTTTTCTGAAACAAAAAGACGTAACAACAACAAAATTTATTAAAATTTATTTTCATAGTACATAAATATTTTAAAATATTTGTTAATTTAATATTTCAAATGTTAAAAAAAAAATATTTAATTTATTAAATATGTACATATGTAATAATTCATTACATAAAAAGAAACAATAATTCAGTATAGAATGTTAAAAAATTATATTTAATTTTCAAATGGAATGTTGTCATAAAAGTAATGACAATCTATAGGAAGTAAAGATCTGAGATGTTCCCATTTCTTCTTCGAAATTTTTAATCTTTAGGTATGTACAGGCGCTCCAGGATTCACTCAAGGGGGGGGGGGGGGCTATACATTTTTCGTATCCTATGCGGTAGTCCTATTTCTAGATATTTTATGAACTAGATGCAACAAGGGTATAAGATGTCCGAACCGGACATCGGACAAAACAATTGCATCAATTACGGTATGATGCAATGGTAGGTAGCACACACGAATATAAGGCAATTTTCGCAGAAAAAAATTTTAAATGTGAATAAAGAAGCAAAAAAATCTAAATTATGAGAAAGAAATAAGAAAAATATTGGTAATATCAGAAATTAAAAATGTGCAATAATTTATGAAATATCTGAAGATAAAAATTTTTCAGAGTGAAATTTTATCACTAATTTTTGCTTAGTTCTTTTATTTTCGATATATGCATATTTTTTTGTAATCTTTTTTCTTAATTTTAACATTTTTTTTAATTTCTATTAATTTACAAATATAAACTAAACAAGAATTTTTAAAATTCAACGAAATTTTTTATTTTTTAAATAACAAAAACTACTGTTTACTGTAAAAATACTGTTTTGGTGGTTGTTTATTATGATATTAAAAATAATTGATTTAAATAACTGTTACGAAATTACAGTACTTTTCGTTAGGTGTTTTCTTAAATAACCGTCATAAAAGTTGTTTTGCATTTTTGTATAGAAAAACAACTGTAATTTCTGTTAAAAACGATAACTACTGATTACTACACAAACAACTGTCATGTAGTAACTGTCAAACTTTTTTGAGTGCACTCACTCGAAATATGTTCGTTAACATCAAACAAAAAAATTACAAACACAAATTGACAAAAAAAAATTTTTTTTTTTCGTGTTTTATTTATTTATTGAATCTTCACTAAATATGTGTGAACTAACAATAAGTATTCAAATCTTAAGACTAAATAAAAGTATTAAGACCAGCCAGTGCCAGACAAAAATTTTGTGGTTTCATTTTAAGTTATTCTCTATAAGTGGACCAAGTCAGCAGGTGACCACTGCTATTTAGTAGATTCCGGGCTAGTGTATTCGGATGTGTTTCTAGTTTCTTTAAGTATTTTTCGCTATGTCTTCTGATTTCATCTCTAACAAGGTTTACGTTGAGATCCTTATGTATGTTGGAGTTTTTTATATACCAGGGTGCACACGTGATCATTCTAAGAAGCCTGTTTTGACGGCTTTGAAATTTTTCTATGTTAGATGCTGAGGCGGTACCCCAGAGTTAAATTCCATAGCACCATATGGGTTTAATTATCGAGTTATAAAGCAACAGTTTACAATCTAAGGCAAGTAAAGAGTTCCTACTCATAAGCCACGTAAGCTCAACCGTTTTTAACTTTATCTGGGTAAGTTTCGCATCTATGTGATTTTTCCATGTAAGGCGACGGTCAAGGTGTATACCGAGATATTTCACATTTGATTGTTGGGGTATATTATTATTATTATTTATTTGAATCGGTGGACACGATTCTCTTCTTAAAGTAAAAGTTACATGTATACATTTCTGTTCATTCACTTTAATTTTCCATTTATCTAACCAAGTTTCCAATTGTGATATATGATTTTGTAATAATCTTGACGCTACTAATGGGTCATTGTGGACACTAAGGATTGCTGTATCATCAGCAAAAGTGGACGTATGGGTATTCAAGTTTAATGGCATATCAGATGTATATAGGATATACAGAAGTGGTCCCAAAATACTACCTTGCGGTACTCCAGCACAAATGTCCTGGGGGGAGCTGAAGAAACTTTTTTCCGCGAGAACGAATTTACGATTTGTTATATAGCTTTCTAGGAGCTTATGGGTATTTGACGGTAACAAAAGTTTTATTTTAAAAAGAAGTCCCTCATGCCAAACTTAATCAAAGGCTTGTGAGACATCAATAAAGAGAGCAGAGCAGTATTTTTTTTCCTCAAATGCCTTTCTTATTACTTGTTCGATGGTTTTATGTTTTCTCCTGAAGCCAAATTGATGTGCTGGAATAGTATTGTTTTCGTCTACATACAAGGTCAACTTATTCATGAGTAGCTTTTCGAACAGTTTTGATATATTCGGTAAAAGACTGATTGGTCTATAGGATTCAACTTTTGTGTGGTCTTTGCCTGGTTTGGGTATCATTTTAACAAGTGATACTTTCCATTCCGGGGGATAGTACTCAAGGCGTAAAATAGCATTAAAAATAAAGAGAATAATTCTTAATGCTATACGGGGTAATTCTACAAGCATTTTATTACTTATCTTATCGATGCCAGGTGCTTTTTTTGGGTCTAATTCAATAATAGCTTTTTCAACCTCTCGCATTTAAAATATAAGCGGGGGACATACTATGTGCTGGGATGTAGTAGGAGGCGGCTCTATTATAGTACTAGATAAGTTTGGCGTAAAAACTTCCTTCAAATGATCCACGAACAGATTTCCTTTTTCCGTGTCGTTTCTGGCCCAATTTCCATTTGGTTTTCGCAAAGGAGGCTTACATGTAACGGGTCTTTTAAGATTTTTTGTAGCACGCCACAAAGAGTAACCAGTTTTAGCTGATGGATCTAAGTTTTCGAGATATCTAAGCGAACTTAGTTATTCAAAAATAAAAAGAATTACTTTTTTATACAAGTATGTTGTTACGCCTTTTTGTTTTTGAAATTCATACACTTGTTGTTACGGCCTTTTAAATTTCGTTCGTAAAATCGTTATTTGTTGACATATAACTTCAAAATTTTGTAGCGACATGTAATTTTGTCTAGTGCATCATAATCAATAAAAAACTCGATTTTTAATTTTTTTGTTGTTATCCCTTTTGCATTTTAGGTGACGATATGCTATGAAAACTAAAAAATGTATGATATTTTTAGTCGACTAAAACTAAGCAAAAGTTGTTGCTGATTTTAGCAAGGTGAATTGTTATTTTCAGTTAACTAAAACATAGCTAGAATTTTGTTCTTTTGCTGTTTTTATCTTACTAATATTTAGCAAACCAATTCTGCTAGTTTTGGCAGTTTCTTCTGCAGGGCCACTTTTATAGAGTTTTTCTTATTTTTTTTAAATTTTAACGTTTTCACTACCGACTTTTTGTTTGCGGATATTAGCGTTATTTTGACTTCAGATTCTTGTTAAGGGTCCTCAAATTAGAAAAAATATGTAACATGTTTGCCCCCTCCCCCTCCTATCCGCCAAAAACGACGTTCGAAAATCGATTTTTTGGAACTTCTCATCCTCGTTTTACACCTTAAACATTCGAATAGCCAAAAATCCTTTGGTTGATTTTCTTTTCGTCATAAAACGAAGCAAATTTCAATTATCTATCTTTATTAGTTTATGAGAAAAACCAAACCCCCCTTTTCTGGGAAATTATGATGTATTAAAAAAATTAGACTTCATTATACACTCAAAAAAAAAATAAGTTTGTAGAAAATTTAGTAAAACGTCAATTTTTTTTGCTGAATTTCCGTTTTTAGCAAAAGTTTTAGTTATATTTTTTAGCACTAAACTAATTTTGAACTAATGTTTTACTAATTTATTTTGCTACAAAAATTGTGCTGATAACCGCATTTACAGCGTGGACGACAACCAGATAGACAAGATGTCGCAGCTTGTCTGGATGTAGTACAGGAAACGGAAATGATAAAAAAGAAAAACAACTCTACACAATTTCTTATTTAAATTTTCAGCAAATAAATTAACTAAAGTAAAATTTCGCTACAAGTTTTTTGAGTTTTTTTAGCCTACTAATATTCCGCAAAAAGTGATTTTAGCAAAGATTTTTTTCATTTGCAATCGACTAAGTGTTAGCAAAACTTTTGCTGAAAATGACTATTTTTTGGTAAAAATCAGCTCGCTGATTTTCAGCAAACCTTTTGCTGAAATTACCAACTTTTTTGCAAGCACGCTCCTGACTAAAAATTTGCTGACACAGCAACATTATTTGCTGACTTTACTGACTTTTTTTTGAGTGTACGTATAATGATTTCTCTTTCAAGGCCAAGAGCCACATCCAGTGTTGCCAGGTTTGACGATTTATCGTCATTTTGACGATTTTTACTATCTAAAATAGCCAAATGACGATTTGACGATTTTTTACTTCCAAATGACGATTTTTTAATACGAAATACAGCAAGAAGAGTGAAAAAATACGATAATTTTCTAATCTATAATTCTAAATCTCAAGTTTTTAGTTTTAAAAATTATTCAGAATTGCAAGCAAATTAATGTGGGAACAAATCTATACGATTTTTGACAAAAATTTTAGAATTTGAGATTAAAAGTGTTCATATTGAAATTCTAATTAAAATTATATCTAGAAAAAATTTAAAAATCCGTTCAAGTACATCATAACTTTTTATTTATTGTGAAACTGTCAATTTTTCTTTAACCCTCTAATGCCCAAGGCCGCCAAAAGGCGCTCATCAGATTTTAAATAGTTTTTGGCTAAATAACAATATTTTATTAAACAATAACAATATTTTAGAAAACTTAACTGCCTACTTTTTTTTGCCTTCAAACTTTTTTTCTATAAGGAAAAGTTTTCAAGCAAAAACCATGTAAAATGAAAATTTAGAAAATTTGAAAAAATTAACTTGAATGTTATTTTAGTTTGACTCAAGATCATAAATTAATATCACTTTCTGTTTAAATTATTTTCAAATAAAAGAAAGATGATACAATTTTTACAAGTAAATTACAAAGAATAAAAATTATTGAAAAAATTCGATAAGACGAGCAAGGCAGAATGCGCATTTTCGGCTTTCGCTACAAAGCCATCATCAGTGCCTTTCGCCTTTGAGTGGGTTAATATTTTGATAATCGTCTACTTATGTGACTGTTGAAAGCAAATCGAGTTTGTTATCAACAACTCAACTTAGACTAACACGGTTCGTTGTAGTTCAAAAATCTGTGTTTATCATACACAGAGTTGAATAGGATCAGCTGAGATATTTTAAGAATTAAGGTTCAAAGCAAAAAAGATTAATAATAACAAAAGGATAAAAATAGCATTGTTAAATTTCGTTGATGTTAGTCTAAGTTGAGTTGTTGATAACAAACTCGATTTGCTTTAAACAGTCACATAAGTAGACGATTATCAAAATATTAACCCACTCAAAGGCGAAAGGCACTGATGATAGCTTTGTAACGAAAGCCGAAAATGCGCATTCTGCCTTGCTGGTCTTATCGAATTTTTTCAATAATTTTTATTCTTTGTAATTTACTTGTAAAAATTGTATCATCTTTCTTTGATTTCAAAATAATTTAAACAGAAAGTGATATTAATTTATGATCTTGAGTCAAACTAAAATAACATTCATAAACATTTCCCCCATAAAATTAACTTTTTAAAACAGAAAAAAATTTTTGAAAAATTTCCAAAAATACATTTGCGATCTGGCTTAAATTAATAACAAAGCTAGTTTAGAGTCTCTAATTGTAAAATCAGTTAAAAATGTTCTCCAGGACTAACAGGATAACGCCAGGATACGTTTTACAAATATCTCTCTAACTCAAAAACTAGCGAACATATTTTCTGGAAATAAAACACAGATTATATACTCAGAGATAGTAGTAAGCAGAACTAATTTCGCTAAAATTTATTGAATTTTAGTGCCAAATTTGCAAAATTTCGTAATTTTCAAAAAGCGAAAATCGCCATAACTTTTGAAATTACAACAATTGATCAACAATTTTTGGTACGTAATTTTATTTTATTGATAGTGTTATTTACAGCAAAAACCGAAATTATTTGACTACTGGATTTCAAGATCGCCTAAATAAAGCGATAAATTAAAATTTTAATATTTGTTCCATAGAAGATTTTCAACGCCAAATATATGGTTTAAATATTATTGTAATCAGGAGAAAGAGTATTAGAGGGTTAAAATACGTATTTTGAAATGTAAAAAACTTATAGGAAAAATTATAAAAAATATGATAATTTTTGTGTAAAACTTCTGTCCTAAAACTGTAGCGAATCTCATTTTTTTTTCGTGTAGAAGAATGCCTGTGAAATACATATTAAATATTTTAAAATCTGAAATTTTTGTTGGTATTACTTTTTTTAAAGCAACTATTTCAGGATGTGTAAAATTTCGATGATGTTTCTAAACGATATTTAATACTTTAAATCGAACAAGCACAAAATGATTAAAAAAGGATACTTTTTATATTGCTTATTTACCCCTAAATTCATAAACGCTTGGTAAAATTATAGGAGGTTTATTGAACAAATTTTGTATGAAAATGCTATAACTTTACAAAGCATTTATGAATTGAGGAGTTAGTTTTTAGGTTTCGTATAACATAAATACCCAGTCAGAAAAATACAGTCGGCGGAACGTTGGCAAAACGTTGGACACGACAGTACATTAGAGTGGGCTGAACTTTGCCGAATTGCGAATTTCAAAAACGGGGGGGGGGGGTGCGGAGAAGTTGCGTATCCGTCCAGTAACCAGGAAAAAATAAAAATTTTGTAAATCGGTTCACGTTCAAGGTCCCCGCAAAGCGGTTGAAATTTCGAAATTTCGGAAAGTTTAAAAAAAAATCCTTAAATTTTGTTAAAAAATATTTGTTGTTGTGATATATTATTTCTAATAAATTATAGTCGCTGAATCCAAAAAAAATAAAAATTTTTTAATCGGCCGAAGGGGTTCTGAAATATTGCTACTTGAACATATCTTAAATTTCAGGGGTTTTGCCAAAGGGGTTTTGGCAGGCCGCCCTTTTTGCCCGTTCCGGTAGGAATTTACAAAAATCCCGTCTTAGCGGACGTCTACGCCGAAAGAGGAACCTACATACCAAATTTCAACTTCCTAGCTTCAGCGGTTTGGGCTGGGCGATGTTGAGTCAGTCAGTCAGTCACGTTATTCTTTTATATATAGAGATACTAGCGGGCGCAGCCCGCTACGTTGTTAGCGTGCCTTAAAGTTTAGGGGGGGGGCCTGCGCCCGCCCACCCGACAATTTTTTTTAAATTCGCTTTTTATTTAAAGTACAGTTTTTATATTGTAAAAGCCTTCACCCAGTCACCACAAATAAATAATTCTGCACAACAATGGGTTTAAAATAAATAAATAAATAAATAAATATTTGATCACTTTTTCTCATGAAAGTGGATTGTTAATAATGAATCCATAATAAATTGCAATATACGTGTGTATGTTAAGATAATTTGGTAAAGTGCGAACTTAGGTAGATAGACCCGTAAGTAGTTTTGTTCATTTGTGTTTTGAATGAAAATAAATAACGTAAAGAAGGGTTGTAACCGTGCCTTAAAGTTTTTTTTTTTAATTCCAGTTTATGTAAAGTTAGATCTGGCAATTCAAGTAAATTCACAAATTCAGTTGGAAAATTTACTGCGTCGGTTTCTTCCACCGGTGCTTCGTTACATGAAGTTTAAATATCGGAATATATAATTCCCATTCCTTTTCAAAGGTTTTTTCTCTTTTAGAAAATTTGTTTAACTTTTTCGAGAGTATGTTTCAATGCTACATAAATTTCATATTCCGTGGATAGTTTTTGAACAGGTAATTCCCTCTTCCAATCCATTTGCATTGTATATAATTTCAATTCCACTCGTTCAACGTTTATATCCATTTCGTTCCACTTGTGTAGTGTTTCAATTCCACTCGTTTCCTATTTAGTTTCTTAATTTTAGTTTTCCATATACACTTATTCTTTAAGTTTTAGGTTTCTAGCTAAAGACGCAGACGTTAAGAGGGGGGGGGGGCAATTTTCCCCTTTTGATCCACCATTTTTACCACGTTCCTGTCCAAAGTCCTAGAGATGCCTTGTCGATAAGTTAGCCCATACTCCAAGGATAACATATTATATATTACAGGTTTCTAGCCGAAGGGTTCGGTTAGGCCATCAAGGGGGAGAATTATTCCGTTTTTACGCCTCCCGGTAGGAATTTCCAAAAATTCCGTCTTAGAGGACGTCTGCGTTGGAGGAGGAACCTACTACATACATAATTTTAGGTCTCTATATCCAGCAGTTTGGCCAGGCTATCAAGGGGGAAGTTTTTTCCCTTTTTACCCCTCCCGGTATGAATTTTCAAAAATACCGTCTTAGGGGACGTCTACGTTGGAGAAGGAATCCAAATACCGAATTTAAGCTCCCTAGATCCAGCAGTTTGGCCAGGCTGTTAAGGGGGAGACTTTTCCTGTTTTTGACCCTACCTGTGGAAATTTCCAAAAATCTCATCTTAGCGGATGTCTACAATAGAGGAGGAACTTTAATACCAAATTTCAACTTCCTACCTCCAGCGGTTTGGGCAGGCCTTTAAGCGGCACTTTTCGCTTCATTAATCCCCATTTTTGCAATGTCCCTGTCCAAAAAGCACCTTCCCGGTAAGTGAGCCCATACTCCAAGTAACATATGTTTTACATTTCAGGTTTCTAGCCAACTTTTACTATTTGTGCCCCTCTGGGTAGGAATTTCCGAAAATCCATCGACAGGGAATTTCAGCTTCCTAGTTCCAGCAGTTTGAGCAGGCTGTCAAAGGGGACAATTTTTCTTTTTTTGTCCCTCCCGGTTGGAATTAGGCTGGAAGAGGAATCTAAGTACCGAATTTCAGCTTCCTAGTTCCAGCAGTTTGGACAGGTCGTTAAGGGGCCACTTTCCCTTTTTGAGCCCCCATTTTACAACGACCCTGTCCAAAATTCAAAAAAGTATCTTTCTAATAAGTTAGCCCTTACTCCAGGGACCCACATTTTAAGTTTCAGGTTTCTAGCCGAAGGGGTTTTTACAGGCCCCCAAGGTGAGGCTTTTCTTCTTTTTGCCCCTCCCTTTAGGAATTTACAAAAATTCCATCTTCACGGCTATCTGCGATGGATGAGGAACATTCATACCAAATTTCAACTGCATTGCCTAAGCGGTTTGGGCAGGCCGTTAGTGGGGACATTTTTCCCTTTCAACCACCATTTTTACTATGTTCCTGTTCAAAATAGAAAAATTACGTTACCGGGCAGTTAGTCCTACTCCAAGGAATACATAATTAAAAAGGTAAATTTTTGGAAAAGGTAAATTTTTTTAGAAAAAGGTAAATTTTTTGGAAAAAGGTACTTTTTTTTGAAAAAGGTACGTTTTTTTTGGAAAAAGGTCCTTTTTTTGGAAAAAGGAATTTTTTTTGGAAAAAGGTACTTTTTTTGGAAAAGGTACTTTTTTTCCAAAAAAAGTACCTTTTTCCAAAAAAAGTACCTTTTCCAAAAAAAGTACCTTTTTCCAAAAAAAATTCCTTTTTCCAAAAAAAACGTACCTTTTTCAAAAAAAAGTACCTTTTTCCAAAAAATTTACCATTTTCTAAAAAAATTTACCTTTTCCAAAAATTTACCTTTTTAATTAGTAAAAATGGTGGTTGAAAGGGAAAAATGTCCCCACTAACGGCCTGCCCAAACCGCTTAGGCAATGCAGTTGAAATTTGGTATGAATGTTCCTCATCCATCGCAGATAGCCGTGAAGATGGAATTTTTGTAAATTCCTAAAGGGAGGGGCAAAAAGAAGAAAAGCCTCACCTTGGGGGCCTGTAAAAACCCCTTCGGCTAGAAACCTGAAACTTAAAATGTGGGTCCCTGGAGTAAGGGCTAATTTATTAGAAAGATACTTTTTTGAATTTTGGACAGGGTCGTTGTAAAATGGGGGCTCAAAAAGGGAAAGTGGCCCCTTAACGACCTGTCCAAACTGCTGGAACTAGGAAGCTGAAATTCGGTACTTAGGTTCCTCTTCCAGCCTAATTCCAACCGGGAGGGACAAAAAAAGAAAAAGTGTCCCCTTTGACAGCCTGCTCAAACTGCTGGAACTAGGAAGCTGAAATTCCCTGTCGATGGATTTTCGGAAATTCCTACCCAGAGGGGCACAAATAGTAAAAGTTGGCTAGAAACCTGAAATATAAAACATATGTTACACTCTCAAAAATGCAAGTAAAATTGCTCCTTTAAAGTATGTAAATTTTCATGTGAAATTACATAAAATGCGTAATTATAAACACAAAGTGTGAAATAAAAATATTTACATACACTTTTCTACAAAATTACGCACAAAATATAGTAATTGTGGTTTGATAAACATGTTTGTAATTTATTAGACATTTTTACTATATAATTACATTTTAATTATAGTAAATTATTAGTGTATACACATTTTACGCACATCTATGTAAAGTTACCAGTTATTGTGTTTAAGTAATAGTTGTCAATAAAATTTTATTTGGAAATAAAAAAAATAAAACAATATTGTTTTTATGGAAAATTATTTGCGTGCCTTAAAAGAATTCATAAAAATATGCAAAAATAGTAAAAAAAAAAGGTTTGTGTATGGCAAAATAAAAGTTTTTATAAGAGAATCTTAAACAAATTAATCGCAATATGTTCAAAATTTTCAGGGATAATTTTCAAAGATCTTATTTCGCTCAATCCGGGCAGAACATTATGAAGATAGCTCTTGGCAGATATACTCCAAGTATCAAAAATAAAACGCAAAGCATCGTGACATTCATTAAAAGGTCATTGTTAGAAGATGAAATTCATTGTAATTAAAGTTTTAAGTTGCTTTAAAAATTCTTTATTTGCAGGCAAAACACTTCAATATTTCCAAATGAGATATGTTCCACAAAGTAAAATGGTACGGGTTATATTTGATTTCGAATGGTCCAAAAACTAGTTTCAGAAGAAAAGAATGCCTTTCTTTAAGAAAGTTCATGTTAAGTTAAGTTGGTTGGTTCATGTCCACGGTCTTTGATTAAACATCATTACTGGAAAAAATTTTACCGTTTTGACCATGACTTTTGGTATTTTAAACCTAAACGCTTATTGAATTTTTAGATATTGGGTAAAGTTTTTTTTACGAAGGATCTCGAAATATTGGTGGCTGTAATAAATTTAGTTGATGATGAAAACAAACGTGGTTTCATTTTGTGCACTCAAATTTAGAGTACAATGTCAAGAAATTAAAATTTTAAACAAATTTATGCTTTAGTTACGGAAGAACCGATATTAATACTGAGAAATATCCGTTCTTCCAAGTTAAGAACCCAATGTTGGCCAAAACTGCCATTTATTTGGCATAGTACCCTGAATTTACTTTTGAAATTGATGTTTGAGGCAATTTCTGATACCTGTTCCGTTTTCAGCATCAAAACATCTGTAATACTCACCCTTTTGCTGTAACCACAACATTGCGAGATTGGGTTATTAACTTTAAAAAATAAATTTGTTAAGAGATTAACACCTTGTAATTTGAGTAATATACACTATTATTATATACTATTAAGCATCTTGTATATTTTATATTATACTGAATAGTAAAGGAATTTAAAAATAAAATATTTTTAAAAATAATTATCTGCGTATAATTTGTGGTAGGTTAAGGATTTTTAAGGCAGTTAATGTACTCGTTAATGTATGTATTTTTAGGCACATAATATGTAAATTTACATGAAAGCAGCATGTTCCTAAACATATTTTAAGCACTTTAATATATATTTTTACGCACATTGTGTCTAACGCTTTTACATACAATGTGCGTAAATATTCGAATTTACTAACAAAATGTATTTTTAACCTAATTATAGTAGGAGAAAAAATACCTACTATTAATGGGGTAAAAATACATGAACATTTATTAGAGTGTACTTGGAGTATGGGCTCACTTACCGGGAAGGTGCTTTTTGGACAGGGACATTGCAAAAATGGGGATTAATGAAGCGAAAAGTGCCGCTTAAAGGCCTGCCCAAACCGCTGGAGGTAGGAAGTTGAAATTTGGTATTAAAGTTCCTCCTCTATTGTAGACATCCGCTAAGATGAGATTTTTGGAAATTTCCACAGGTAGGGTCAAAAACAGGAAAAGTCTCCCCCTTAACAGCCTGGCCAAACTGCTGGATCTAGGGAGCTTAAATTCGGTATTTGGATTCCTTCTCCAACGTAGACGTCCCCTAAGACGGTATTTTTGGAAATTCATACCGGGAGGGGTAAAAAGGGAAAAAACTTCCCCCTTGATAGCCTGGCCAAACTGCTGGATATAGAGACCTAAAATTATGTATGTAGTAGGTTCCTCCTCCAACGCAGACGTCCTCTAAGACGGAATTTTTGGAAATTCCTACCGGGAGGCGTAAAAACGGAATAATTCTCCCCCTTGATGGCCTAACCGAACCCTTCGGCTAGAAACCTGTAATATATAATATGTTATCCTTGGAGTATGGGCTAACTTATCGACAAGGCATCTCTAGGACTTTGGACAGGAACGTGGTAAAAATGGTGGATCAAAAGGGGAAAATTGCCCCCCCCTCTTAACGTCTGCGTCTTTAGCTAGAAACCTAAAACTTAAAGAATAAGTGTATATGGAAAACTAAAATTAAGAAACTAAATAGGAAACGAGTGGAATTGAAAACTACACAAGTGGAACGAAATGGATATAAACGTTGAACGAGTGGAATTGAAATTATATACAATGCAAATGGATTGGAAGAGGGAATTACCTGTTCAAAAACTATCCACGGAATATGAAATTTATGTAGCATTGAAACATACTCTCGAAAAAGTTAAACAAATTTTCTAAAAGAGAAAAAACCTTTGAAAAGGAATGGGAATTATATATTCCGATATTTAAACTTCATGTAACGAAGCACCGGTGGAAGAAACCGACGCAGTAAATTTTCCAACTGAATTTGTGAATTTACTTGAATTGCCAGATCTAACTTTACATAAACTGGAATTAAAAAAAAAAACTTTAAGGCACGGTTACAACCCTTCTTTACGTTATTTATTTTCATTCAAAACACAAATGAACAAAACTACTTACGGGTCTATCTACCTAAGTTCGCACTTTACCAAATTATCTTAACATACACACGTATATTGCAATTTATTATGGATTCATTATTAACAATCCACTTTCATGAGAAAAAGTGATCAAATATTTATTTATTTATTTATTTATTTTAAACCCATTGTTGTGCAGAATTATTTATTTGTGGTGACTGGGTGAAGGCTTTTACAATATAAAAACTGTACTTTAAATAAAAAGCGAATTTAAAAAAAAATTGTCGGGTGGGCGGGCGCAGGCCCCCCCCCCCTAAACTTTAAGGCACGCTAACAACGTAGCGGGCTGCGCCCGCTAGTATCTCTATATATAAAAGAATAACGTGACTGACTGACTGACTCAACATCGCCCAGCCCAAACCGCTGAAGCTAGGAAGTTGAAATTTGGTATGTAGGTTCCTCTTTCGGCGTAGACGTCCGCTAAGACGGGATTTTTGTAAATTCCTACCGGAACGGGCAAAAATCTCCCCCTTGGCGGTCTGCCAAAACCCCTTTGGCTAGAAAGCTCAAATTTAAGATATGTGTTCCTTGGAGTATGGGCTAACTTTTCTGGAAAGTACTTGCCGGAATTTTGGACAGGGACGTTGTAAAAATGGGGGTTAAAAAGGGGAAAAAGGCCCCCCTTGACGGCCTGCCCAAACCGCAGGAGGTAGGAAGTTGAAATTTGGTACAAAGGTTCCCCCACTATCGTAGACCTCCACCAAGACGGGAGTTTTGGAAATTTTTACAGGGACGGGCAAAAAGGGGAAAAAGTCTCCCCCTTGACGGCCTGCTCAAACTGCTGGAGCTATGAAGTTGAAATTTGGTATGTAGGTTCCTCGACCGGTGCAGACGTCCGTTGAGACGGCATTTTTGGAAATTCTTATCGGGAGGGGCAAAAAGGGGACAAAAAAAGTACCTTTTTCCAAAAAAGTTAATTTTCCCAAAAAAAGTACCTTTTTCCAAAAAACATACATTTTTCCAAAAAAAAACACCTTTTAAAAAAAAATACCTTTTCCAAAAAGTACCAATAAAGTACTTTGTAAAAACAAAGTATCTTTTTCCAAAAAATTTCGTTTTTCCAAAAAGTACCATTTAAAATAATATATATTTCAAAAAAACTACTTTGTTTCCTCTCCCCACGGATATCTCCACTAAAACAAGGTTTCTTGATATTCGGCATACACGTGCGCTAAGACGGGATTTTTGGAAATTCCTAACGGAACGGGCAAAAAGGGGAAAAGTCTCCCCATAAACAGTCTCACAAATTGGAAAAGTGCCTGCCCAAACCACTGGAGGTAAGAAGTTGAAATTTGGTATAAAGGTTCCTCCACTGTAGTAGACATCGACTAAGTTTGTATTTTTGGAATTCCCTACAGGATATCCCAAAAGGAAACTCTGTATGTAAGTTCCTCCTTCTGTGTAGGCGTCCGCTTAGACGGAATTTTTGTAATTCCTATCGGGAGGGGAAATAAGGTAAAAGTCTCCTCCTGACGGCTTGCCCAATCCCTTTTGGTCAACCTAAAATTTTAAATATGTATTCCTTGGAGTAGGACTAACTCACCGGCAACGTAATTTTTCTATTTTAGAACAGGAACATAAAAAATGGTGGTTGAAAGGGAAAAATGTCCCCACTAACGGCCTGCCCAAACCGCTTAGGCAATGCAGTTGAAATTTGGTATGAATGTTCCTCATCCATCGCAGATAGCCACTAAGATGGAATTTTTGTAAATTCCTAAAGGGAGGGGCAAAAAGAAGAAAAGCCTCACCTTGGGGGCCGGTAAAAACCCCTTCGGCTAGAAACCTGAAGCTTAAAATGTGGGTCCCTGGAGTAAGGGCTAACTTATTAGAAAGATACTTTTTTGAATATTGGACAGGATCGTTATAAAATGGGGGCTCAAAAAGGGAAAGTGGCCCCTTAACGACCTGTCCAAACTGCTGGAACTAGGAAGCTGAAATTCGGTACTTAAGTTCCTCTTCCAGCCTAATTCCAACCGGGAGGGACAAAAGAAGAAAAAGTGTCCCCCTTGACAGCCTGCTCAAACTGCTGGAACTAGGAAGCTGAAATTCCCTGTCGATGGATTTTCGGAAATTCCTACCGAGAGGGGCACAAATAGTAAAAGTTGGCTAGAAACCTGAAATGTAAAACATATGTTACTTGGAGTATGGGCTCACTTACCGGGAAGGTGCTTTTTGGACAGGGACATTGCAAAAATGGGGATTAATGAAGCGAAAAGTGCCGCTTAAAGGCCTGCCCAAACCGCTGGAGGTAGGATGTTGAAATTTGGTATTAAAGTTCCTCCTCTATTGTAGACATCCGCTAAGATGAGATTTTTGGAAATTTCTACAGGTAGGGTCAAAAACAGGAAAAGTCTCCCCCTTAACGGCCTGGCCAAACTGCTGGAACAAGGGATCTTAAATTCGGTATTTGGGTTCCTTCTCCAACGTTGACGTCCCCTAAGATGGTATTTTTGGAAATTCATACCGGGAGGGGTAAAAAGAAAAAAAACTTCCCCCTTGACGGCCTGGCCAAACTGCTGGATATAGAGACCTAAAATTATGTATGTAGTAGGTTGCTCCTCCAACGCAGACGTCCTCTAAGACGGAATTTTTGGAAATTCCTACCGGGAGGGGTAAAAACGGAATAATTCTCCCCCTTGATGGCCTAACCGAACCCTTCGGCTAGAAACCTGTAATATATAATATGTTTTCCTTGGAGTATGGGCTAACTTATCGACAAGGTATTTCTAGGGCTTTGGACAGGAACGTGGTAAAAATGGTGGTTCAAAAGGGGAAAATTGCCCCCCTTAACGTCTGCGTCTTTAGCTAGAAACCTAAAACTTAAAGGACAAGTGTATATGAAACACTAAAATTAAGAAACTAAATAGGAAACGAGTGGAATTGAAACACTACACAAGTGGAATGAAATGGATATAAACGTTGAACGAGTGGAATTGAAATTATAGACAATGCAAATGGATTGGAAGAGGGAATTACCTGTTCAAATACTATCCACGGAATATGAATCTTATGTAGCATTGAAACATACTCTCCAAAAAGTTTAACAAATTTTCTAAAAGAGAAAAAACCTTAGAAAAGGAATGGAACTTATATATTCCGATATTTAAACTTCATGTAACGAAGCACCGACGCAGTAAATTTTCCAACTGAATTTGTGAATTTACTTGAATTGCCAGGTCTACCTTTCATAAACTGGAATTAAAAAAAACTTTAAGACACGCTAACAACGTAGCGGGCTTTGCCCGCTATTTTTAATATTATAAAATGCTTTCCAACCCTGCTTTACGTTATTTATTTTCATTCAAAACACAAATGAACAAAACTACTTACGGGTCTGTCTACCTAAGTTCGCACTTTACCAAATTATCTTAACATACACACGTATATTGCTATTTGTTATGGATTCATTACTAACAATCCACTTTCATGAGAAAAAGTGATCAAATATTTATTTATTTTAAACCCATTGTTGTGCAGAATTATTTATTTGTGGTGGCTGGGTGAAGGCTTTTATTATAAAAACTGTACTTTAAATAAAAAGCGAATTTAAAAAAAATTGTCGGGGGGGGGGGGGCGCAGACAAAAAGTTTCTGATTGAGTGAGTGAGAGAAATTATTATTGCATGAGGATGATTGATTAGTGTGTGTTTATATGTTTATTATAGAAAAAAAAAAAAAAACAAATGGTATGTATGTACATGTGGTTGAAATGAGTTTATGTATGTAATTACGTGTACGTGTTAATGAAGTTTATGTTGTTTGGATACTGTTTAAAATCAAAATTCAAATTAGGTGACCATAAATAAAACTCCCGAATATTTACGTTAAAATGAATTAAAATTTGGTAATTAGGATATTTATGTTAAAATTGATTTGATCATAAATAAAAACAAAAAAAAAAAAACAAATATATATGTATATTAATAGGAAGTTAATGCAATTAAGTAAAACAAATTTACGTTAAATTAAAAACCTTTTTTTTAACAAATTAAAAAGAAAGCCACATACGCGTATTATATTATGAAATTATCAAAAATTTTTAGCACCAAAATTGTCCTTGATCAAGGATTAAAAAAAATGCAGTTCCTTTATAGAAAATTCTTGTTCGTCAATGGCTGCACATTAGTAGAGATAAGAAAGACATCAGCAAATAGAAAGGAATAAATCAGCAGAAGCACACTAACGTTGAACTGGTTTAATGTTGATCTTGTTATTATTGGTGATGAGAAATGCGGCTGTTTTCCTTTTCTTCCTTTTTCCATTCGTGTGGATGATGGTTGTAAAATTAAATGGCAGCTGTGCTGTGGTGAACTTTTTTTTTTAATATTTTCTATTTTCCTCTTTACCGTTTATTGGTGAAAATAAACGATGGTAAATGAAATGATAACTGATGACGGCGTGTAATTATAAATAAAAATCCTCTCAAGCGTTTATTTATTTATTCTTCTATTTTCACTTATTGCAATTGGTTTTATTACATAAAACAGATTTTATTTTAGATTTGGGCTCCAAATGAAAATTGATAAAATTTATATTCAATTTTCTTCTAAATATTCCATTTTTTCGAAATGTTTGGTGATTCACAGGAAAACGGCAAATCCACTCATAGAAGATGATATTGTCATAAACAATGAGAAAATTGAAATCGTACGTACGGCAAAAAATCTGGGCATAGTATTTAACAGTAATTTAACTTGGTCAGATCACATCAATGCACTGGTTGCACAATGTAACGACAGAAGTCGCACCGCTCGTTTCTGTCTACACACCTTGCGAATTTTTCAGGCTACAACTACAAAATACTAACGAACTCAGCTGCCAAAAAGGGTATAAAAGGCCGCACATCAAAGAAATCTGGATCAGTTGCTGGCAGCCGCCAACGCGTGCACAACTAACAAGGTACATCTCACTAATTATCATTTCTATTCTAGCTCTTGAAGACACATCCTGCCTGTATCCTTTGAGGTCCTGCCCATATCCTGCGAGGTCCTGCACACATCCTTCGAGATCCTGCGAAGATCCTTTGAGGTCCTGCCACATCTTTCGAGGTCCTGCGAAGATCCTTTGAGGTCCTGCACACATCCTTCGAGGTCCTGCAAAGATCCTTTGAGGTCCTGCGAAGATCCTTTGAGGTCCTGCCACATCCTTCGAGGTCCTGCGAAGATCCTTTGAGGTCCTGCCACATCCTTCGAGGTCCTGCAAACCGTCGAGTGTGTGTCGAGCGTTGATCACCTCTTTTCCAGCGTCGAGTGTGTGCCGAGCGTTGGTCACCTCCTTTCTCAACGTCGAGTGTGTGTCGAGCGTTGATCACCTCTTTTTCAGCGTCGAATGTGTGCCGAGCGTTGGTCACCTCCTTTTTCTGTGTCGAGAGTGTGTCGAGCGTTGATCATCTCTTTTTGAGCGTCGAGTGTGTGCCGAGCGTTGGTCACCTCCTTTCTCAGCGTCGAGTGTGTGTCAAGCGTTGATCACCTCCTTTTCAGCGTCGAGTGTGTGCCGAGCGTTGGTCACCTCCTTTCTCAGCGTCGAGTGTATGTCGAGCGTTGATAACCTCTTTTCAGCGTCGAGTGTGTGCCGAGCGTTGGTCACCTTCTTTCTCAGCGTCGAGTGTGTCTAGCGTTGATCACCTCCTTTTCAGCGTCGAGTGTGTGCCGAGCGTTGGTCACCTCCTTTCTCAGCGTCGAGTGTGTGTCGAGCGTTGATCACCTCCCTTTCAGCGTCGAGTGTGTGCCGAGCGTTGGTAACCTCCTTTCTTAGCGTCGAGTGTGTGTCAAGCGTTGATCACCTCCTTTTCAGCATCGAGTGTGTGCCGAGCGTTGGTCACCTCCTTTTTGATCGTAGAGTGTGTGCCGAGCGTTGGTCACCTCCTTTTCCAGCGTCGAGTGTGTGCCGAGCGTTAGTCACCTCCCTTTCCCAGCGTAAAGTGTACGCCGAGCGTTGGCACCTCCCGAGAATACGTGCAGGCAGCAGGACACCCCTGGTACCCATTCATCCACGACTCCGACGAAACCAGGTCATCACTCGCCCTCCGAGGTCGCTCTCTTTCCCGTCCCGTTAGTCCTAAGTGTTTTGTATGTAGATATAAGTCAATAAATTGAATTTTATAACGTTTAAGACCACGCCTTTCACTTTCTGTCACTAAATCAAACAAATTTCTGCGACGATCCCTACCCCCGCGAGCTTATCCCAGCTAACGGAGGAAACTCGTCGTTACAATATATAATATAATACATTTTTAAAAGTGATTTAAATTTGCTTTTTATAATGTATGAAATAGCATATTTTAGAGGTAATTTTAATGTTTAGCCCTTACAGTACCCATTTCTGAACCTATTGTGTAACAAAAGCTTCAATTTATTATTATTTGTAGGGCAATATTAAGGAAACACTTCTTTTGTATCTGATTCTATTCGATTAAGTCAAAATCAGAAAAAACCAAAATTTTTCTAAAGTTTTGTTCAAAAGTTTTTTTTTTAAAGAAGTTTGTAACATGTTTACTTTAGTCTTTAAATTCAAAAGAGATACGATATTGAATTAAATAAGATTAATACACTAAGAACGAGTTTTTGGGATGTCAGTTAAACTTGGTTTAGTTAAACCGAAAACGAATTATATCAGCCATTTCAAGTTTATTAACAAAAATTTGCCTGAACAGCTTTTTCTCGTTTAGAATTTATGTCTTCATTGAAAGAATTTAAAATAGATTTTAGTAGCAGTGTTCCAGTTATAAACTGCGTTAAACTAAGTTTAGAGATAATCTACATCCTAAAAACTGGGCATATTTAAATTATATGTAATCCTCTGATTAATTTTTTTAAAAAAATTACTCAAGGAATTTTCAAAATATTGAAGGGTACAGTAGACGCTCGCAAATTAGAACCGCTTTGTTTTTGAGGCAATTCTAATTTCTGAATTATTCAAATTTCTGTACGTTTTTTTTCGAAAAAAAAAATTGAGTAAATTTACTTCCAAAAACTTAAATAAAACTCTTTTTAATATTTTTTAATTCAATTTTATTTGATAAAAACAAGAAAACAAAACACAACAATTCAGTCCAATACATCAAATAAATTTTTTTAAATTAAAAATATGAATATAAAAAAAAAAAACGAATGGCAACAAAACATAGCAATGCAGTCCAATTACATCACATGTATTTTTTTTAATTAAAAACTAGAAAACTGTATTTAAAAAAAATTAAACAATTAAAATTAAACAATGGCCAAGTTAACAACTAATCTTTGTTTGACATATAATCAGTTATATTTGTTTGTTTTTTTGGTTTCTTTAAATCCGAAATATCATTACGGAGAGCCAAAAGATTACTTATGTGCTTAGTTGAAAACAATTCACTGTTGTTGCACCATTTTATTAAATTATTTACGCTTTCAATGGCTGTAGTATTAGAGACAACTGATGATACTGCAACAACGTCGTCTTCGCTGCTATCTGAAGACTCACCATCGCTACTGAGAACATAAACAGATCCGTCATCAAACATATCTTCATTCCATCTGTCGATGTCTTCTATATCGATGCAATCGTTGGGAGCTATTTCTTTTAAAAGAGCTTGAGTTATCTGAATAACTTCGTTGCAGTCCTGATCTATTTGCAACAATTGTGCTATTGGCACGTCATCGTCGCTGTCGTATTGGTTAGAGTCCCAATTGGACAACTTTGACCAAGATTTCTTCATAACACTTTGTGGTACCGCATCCCAAGCTTGTTTCAGTAATAATATAGCATTGCGGATCGAATGGGATTTCAAATGATTCTTCAGTTCACCACCTTCAGCAATTAACTGAGAAAGAAACATACTTCTGTAATTGAGCTTTGTTAACTTAATAGGGTTTTGATCCATTGGTTGTAAAGCTGCTGTCACATTTGGTGGAAAGAATAATGCAACTATGTTTCCATCGTCACTTTTAAGTTTCTCAATGGGTGTATGAGCGGAGCAATTATCTATAAGCAAAATGGCTTTCGGAGGCAAATTATTTTCCTGAGAAAAGCGGATCACCTGTGAATTGAAAAAAATTTTAAAATTATGTACTGAACCTGAAATCAATATTTTTGTTTACCTCTTTAATAAATATTCCGTGAAACCATTCGTGAAAAATCCGAGAAGTCATCCAAGCATTTTTTGAAAAGTTGTAATGCAGAGGATTATTGAAATTTTTAAAACACCTGGGTTTTTTTGCTTTTCCAATTACCAATGGAACTAATTTGTGTGATCCATCAGAGTTTGCACCAAGTAGGACTGAAATTCTGTCTTTTTGAATTTTATGTCCAAGGGCGTTTTTTTTCAAAAGCAGAGACATAGGTTCTGTCTGGTAGGCAACGAAAAAATAATCCGGTTTCGTCGACATTATATATTTGTGACTCCGTTAAACCCATCTCAGCGATCTTTGCACGATATCGATGAATAAAAGGAGTGACTGAAGCAACATCACTGGAAAGAATCTCGCCACAAATTTTTAAAAAACGGATACCGTGTCGCTTCTTAAATTTGGTAAACCATCCATCACTTGCCCGGAATGCATTTTCATCTTTATCTGGATATTCCTCTCTAAATATTTTTTTAGCTTTCTCTTTTAATATTGGCCCAGTCAATGTACACTTTTTTTCTCGTTGATTTAAAAACCACTCATACAGACGACTTTCCATTTTTGGATATTCAGCGCTGTGCAAAGATTTATTGTTTGCCTCCTGATATGTGTTTGAAACAGCATTTAATATTGCTGTTCTATGTGATTTGATGTAGCTGATTGAAGATGTTGTCACATTAAAATCTAGGGCTAACCGGTTCCCTTGAACGCCTTTGTCAAGCTTTTCTAATATTTTGACTTTAGTTTCCAATGATAAAGTGTTTTTTTACGTTTATTTACCATTTTAAATGATACACTTTCACTATTTAATAGAGACTGCCAAATATTCAAATTTCACAAATAAACTAGCCAAAAATGTACATAAATGCGACAAAAAAAAAACAAATAGGGAAAAACATATATAATTTGGTGATTCCCCTTTTTAGTTTTACTTTATTCAAACAGAATAAAAATAAATTGGGGATTTCCTGTGTATTCAAATAACCAAAAAAAAAACAACGCTCAGAAATTAGAATTTTAAATTCGAATTTCAGAGCGTTTAATGTATAGCAAACATTGATTCTAATTTTTGGACGTTCGAATTACTGAAAGCTCTAATCTGCGAGCGTCTACTGTACTAGGAAACTATTTTTTCATATATATTTTTTTTTTTTCATTTTAACAAATAAAGGATAGAAAAGCATCGACATTTTACAACTCTACAGTAATAAGGGCATCATTATAAATTTGCTAATGCCGCATATCTATGATTGAAATTTTAGCCTTAAATTCATTAAGGAATCCGAGAACCGTTGGAGGACAGTTTTTCCCCAGACATATTTCGAAGGCGACATTTATATAACTTTTTATGTATAAGCAAAGGTAAGGGACCAACCTCTTGATTGGTCTGTTTTAAACGATAAAATATGTTAACATTGCAACAAATTTTATTAACATATTTATTTGGTGCACGGTGCAAAAGCACGCGAGCGACTTCATAGAGCCTTAACAATACATTTTAATTGCTAACTATTATATATTTGCATTTAGTGAAAAGAATTAATATTTGGGTCATTTATTTGCTTCCCTTTTTAAATGGGAACTGTAATTGAAGTATTTTTTAAAATATGTACGAATAATTAAAAAATATATAAATAATCGTAGATTAATAAAGTACGTTAATAAAATTAATTATTTTGTTGTTTTTTAGAGATAAAAAATGGAATCTCTAATAAATTCTTAATTTACAAACAAATGGATTTACAAAGAAAAAAACAACATTATATATACATTTTTGAAAGTTGTTTTAAAGCACATACATTCGAAACAGAAAAAGGGCACTTATCGCTCCATTGTAACCAATTTAAAAGTTGTTTGTTTTGAATGACTTACACATATTTTTGCTGGGTATACATTAATACTCCAAAAATTAATTTAAATGTGAATACCAATCTGATATTAATCTCAAAAGCCTATTATTTAGTACATATATTTATAATAAATCTTTTTATCTTTTTATATGCATACATGCAATGTATCATTCATCTAAAAGTTATTTAAATTTTAAAACTTTACTTATAATTAAATCGTATTTAAAATTACATTTAATTTTATAACTAAAAAGAAATAAATGTTTGTTTAAAAAATTTTACTATTCGTAAGTATTTTTTTATGGATTTTATTTTATGGGGTCATTTTGTAAAACGAAACTTTGCTTTCGTTTGAACGTTTTTTTATTTTTAATTTTTTTAAATTTTGTAAAACTCCAAAAAAATATGTATATTTTCTTTTTTTTTCAATCTGGCAATGTTATTTATAATCAAAGACAAAGGAATATTGTGTTGAACTCTCTGTATTGCTATGAATGGTAGGTTCCGCGTGGACTTTTGTAACATACGTGGATTAAGATCGAATTTTTTTTCTGTTTATGCCCACATTCGCTTCCATCGGCCGGATGTTTTCGCCTTATGCGAAACCCAGGTGTGTGGAGATGCTGATCCACAGGATTTTTACATACTTGGTTATCGCCTTCTATCCCTCATTATTTTCCACCGTGGCCTTGCAGTGTACATTCGCGACAATGTTGTGTACCAGTCCCAGCAACACCTAGACTGTAATGATACGGAATTCAACTCACTTTGGGTGAAATTCCAGATCAGGACACACATACTGCACTTCGGGTTCTTATATAGGAGCCCAAATATGGAAAGGGTGGACACTTTTAATGGCTTTGACGCTCTTTCCGATTCAATTTCTAGAATTTTGGAGAGTTTCCCGGATAGTGAAATTGTCGTTGCTGGCGATTTTAATATCCACAATTCTGCCTGGCTCCATCATTCGAGCCATACAACTCCCGAGGGCCTTTACGTTGAATTATTCGCCGCGCATAATAATCTGTCGCAATTAGTGAATGAACTAACGCACATTCCGCGAGTTGAAGGTGAACACGAAAATACTCTCGACCTTTTCCTCACTTCACACCCTGACAAGTACGAACTGAGAACATTTGCAGCTCTCGGTAATTCGGATCATTGTACCATTTCCGCATCTTTTTCGTTCTCCGAACTTCACGGCGTTTCAACACCAGCTAAGAAACGTTCGGTTTTTATTTACGAAAAAGCGCGTTGGGCCGAGCTCAATGACTTTTTCCGGCATTTTAACTGGAAACTATGTTTCCTCAACGATAATGTTGATGCTGCTGCTAAAATGGTTGAAAAGATTATATTTATTGGAATGAAATCCTTCATTCCAGCAAAAAGTGTTTCGGCTACACCAAAAGATAAATGTTGGTTTAACCAGACTTGTAAGAGCGCAGTCAGATCCAGAGAGGAAGCGTTCAGAATTTGGCGTGATAGAAAAAATGTTAATTCTGAACAACTACGCAAACAGGCGAGAACCGAGTGTACTAAGGCGTGAAAAATTTCTTTACGAACAGCGTCTTCGTGCTAAAGTTCTTTCTGCTCCTCGGGGCAGTAAGAGCTTTTAGTCATTCGTTAAAAGAGTAAGGGACAATGGTAGTTCAGCTATCCCAACTCTTTTAATAGATGATCACATATTCACTGACCCGGGTGATAAAGCTAACCTTCTAGCTGAAATGTTTGCAAGAAATTCTTTCTTGCAGGAAAGCAATCAACCACTGCCTGAACTCGAAAGAGTATCGTGTACTATGCCTAAGATATTCTTCCGA
Organism: Leucophora obtusa; assembly: GCA_949987735.1. Taxonomy (NCBI): domain Eukaryota; kingdom Metazoa; phylum Arthropoda; class Insecta; order Diptera; family Anthomyiidae; genus Leucophora; species Leucophora obtusa. The sequence continues at coordinate 240,261,865 of OX465295.1, read as the reverse complement.
GCTCGTGCAGTTAAAAGGGTTCTTGCGGATCTCAATGCAAATAAGTCACCGGGGCCGGATGTTTACCAGCACTGGTGCTGAAACAGTGCTCTTCAACGCTGGCTCGTCTATTGGCTAATCCTTTTAGCTTTTCTTATGGTGCTGGGGTCTTCCCTTCATGCTGGAAGATTGCCAATATTCAGCCAATCCCTAAGAAGAGTGCGGCTAATAACCCTGAAAACTAGAAAACTACTTTTAAGTGATCGACAGTATGGCTTTCGTAGAGGTCGGTCTACGGGAGACCTGCTAGCGCTCCTTTCGGAGCGTTGGAGTCGATCCATTCACCAGTTTGGTGAAAGTAAGGTGGTTGCTCTAGATATTTCCAAGGCGTTCGATCGTGTGTGGCACAGCGCACTGGTATCAAAGCTTATTGCTTTTGGTATCGGCGACGACTTCTCTCGATTTATTTCGAGCTTTCTCAGTGATCGCACTATAGATGACGTTGTTATAGATGGGGTCTCATCCAACGAGTTTCAGCTTCATTAAGGGGTGCCGTAAGGTTCGGTTCTTTCTCCCTCCCTTTTCCTTATATTTATCAATGATCTTCTCGATCAAACTTTTAATCCTATCTACTCTTTCGCTCATGACAGCAACATCTGTCATTCATTTTCGTTTGATTGTAGGCCAAGCCTTTTTGATGTTGGGGGCAAAAGGCAAATTATGAATGACACACTCAATCGGGACCTTTTCACAATCTCTGATTGGGGTCTTGCGAATAGGGTCGATTTCAATGCACGTAAGACCCAATGTTGTATGTTGACCCATAGGTCTGTGAGATCGTCAATGTCATTAGTCAATATGGGTGGTGTCGATATTCAGGAATCGGATTTAGTGTGATGTCCGTTGGAATAAACACATATTTGAAGTGTCGAAAGAAGCATTCAAGTGTCTTGGTTTTTTGAAACGGTGTAAAATATATTTCACTCCATCCGACCTCCTTACTATTTATATGATATTTATTTGACCGAAGATGGAATACAACTCCCATATATGGGCAGGAGCTATTTTGGAGCTTTTGGACCGTGTTCAAAGGAGAGCGTCGGCGCTCATCAATAACAGTAGGGTCTCCAGCTCTATTGACTCATTGGAGCATCGTCGGAATGTGGGTTGTGCATCACTGTTCTATCGATATTACCATGGGAGGTGTTCTGCCGAGATTAGTGAACTTGTTCCTAGGCCCAGGGTTTTTTCGGAACACTCGATTCTCTGGTATAGCATATCCGTTTGTTGGAGATTGTCCCTTGAATCGCACAATGCATTACAGGGAAAATTCGTTTATCAGTCGTACAAGCCGTATGTGGAATGAACTCCCCGCGGAAGTCTTCCCAGTCACTTACAATATAGAGAAATTCAAGTCAAACGTCCACAAACACTACTCCCACATCCCCTGAGTGTTAGTCTATCGTTAAAAAAAAAAAAAAACTCCTTAATAAAATGGTATTTTATAAGAAGTAAGTAAACGTTTGCAAACGAATATTATGCCATATTCAAACGAACAGAAATAGTTGTCGTTTCCTATTAAAAAGTTAAAGTTTTTGCATAAAAAGTTAGGTAATTGCAATTTTTGGAATAAAAATTGTATAAATATGGGTTTAAAAATATGAAGTTGTTAAATGTATTACTCCTATATTTTTTATTCTCAATAAAAAATAATTCTTCTAGGGTCATATGCATAATTACTTTTTAAATTTATAAACGGCTTATAAAACAAATTTTTCACACCAAAATCGTTATAAAAAATCAAATTATTATGCATAAGCACTAGGGCTTGGGGTTCGGGAATTCCCGGGAAATCGGAAAATTTTAAAAATATTAAATTTTTTAAATTGTTTTTGTTTGGAATAGGATTTTTTAATTTTAGTCATAAAAAACATTTTAAATACCAAAACAAAAATGTCATTTTTAAAATCTTTTAAAAGGGAATCAATTTATTTGACACACAAAAAAATCTTTGCCAAGTAATTAGGAGCATTTCAACTAATAAAGATTTTTCGCATAACTTATTCAAAATTTAAGTAGTAAAACCTAAAAACTTGTTAAAATGTTTAAAAGAAATATGAAAAAAGTTTTGTTTCTTACAAATAATCGCCCTTACTATCTAAATTTTTCAAATATATATTTTAGTTAAAGTCGACTTTAGTTAAAATATTGGGTGGCAGTATACCTTGACTTGGTTTATTTTTGTAGCATTCTGATTGGTTAATTTATTTTCAACCAATCAAAATGTTTGAAAATATAAATATTTTTGTAAGGTTTTCATACACAAAACGAACAAAACCGTATGATTAAAAATAAAGTCGACTTTAAATTTAAAATAAAGGAGTGTTTTATATTAAGGACCAATAATTTTATAAGTAACGTTTTCATTAATAAATGTGATATTTTCAAGTAAGTTTACTTTATTTTAATACACCTGCTTTCAAACTAATATATTCTCTTATATTAAAGAATAAAATATCAGGAGTATTGAAATACTTCACAAAAAAGGACAATGTAGCGCTGTGCAATATTTGCCCTAAAAGACTAATGGTTAACGGAGGTATCTAAATTTGGTTATCAAACTTCTAAATTTGGTTCACAAATAAAAAATGGTCATGCAACTTCTCTTGAAGAAAACAACAACAAGAATAACGTTCCAGTTAAAATTAGCAAAGTACCGGAAGAAAAAAGTGTAAGCTGAATAGGCATTGAACGTTTTATGGTAAGGCAAACATTTCCTGACATGGTATCCAAACTAGCCGCAGTCGACGGAATGTCAATCCGCACCATAACTAGATCTTCGTTTTTTCGAGAAAGTTTTTATAATAAAAACCTGACATTGCCAAACAATGAAACCGATGTAAAGAACATTATATTAAATTACTACAATCATGTAAAATGGAGTTTGCTGTTCGGTTTTAATCGAAACCGAAACCGCGGTTTTTCAAGCCTCAAAACCGAAACCGTAAACCGACAAAAATAAGTCGGTTTTTAACAAATAATTAAAATTAAAATAATTAATTAAATTGCATATTATTGAATCTTGAATTTCGAAAAGACAGCTTCTATTTTACAAAATATTGTATTTAATTGTAATGAACATTTTCTACATTAAAAACTGCTTTAAAGAATTTTTTTTTTGTTATTACGGATAACATAAACTGAAGCTTATAATTTAAGTAAACAATTTGCACCAAAAAGTCAAGTGGTTAAAGAGATATTCGCCCTTTCTATCTAAAATTTTCAAATGTATATTTTAGTTAAAGTCGACTTTAGTTAAAATATTGGGTGGCAGTATGCCTTGACTTGATTTATTTTTGGAGAATTCTGATTGGTTAATTTATTTTCAACCAATCAAAATGTTTGGAAATATGAATATTTTTGTAGGGTTTTCATACACTAGAGATGAGCGATCCGGTGATTTTTGAATAACGCTGCTACCAGTGATCGTGATTTTGAAATCACCGTTCTTTTAAACAGTGACCGTGATCACGGGTTTGTAATAGAGATGGGCGATCTGGCGCTTTTTCAGTAACATTGTTCTCAGTGAATGTGATTTGCAAATCGTTGTTCTTTTGAACTATGATCGTGATCACGGTTTTTCTATGGAAAAGACTACGATTTTCTGATAAATAAACGAAATAATATTTATGGCGAGTTTTTAAGATGTTAGTTAAACTTGGTTTAGTTAAACCGAAAACGAATTTTGTCAGCCATTTCAAAGTTTATTAACAAAAATTTGCCGGAAAATCTTTTTCTCGAGTATAATTTATTTCTTTATTGAAATAAAATAAACCACATTTTAAAAGCAGTATTCCAGTTACAAACTGCGTTAAACTAAGTTTAAAGATAATCCACTTCCTAAAAACTGGTCCTTAAAAGAAGAATAGTTGCGACCGGTAACAAAGACATGATAGAAGGAGACATTTTATTCAGAAGAGTTTGAAAGCAAGTCATTGTTATTTTTAAAAACAACATGTATTACTGTGCACAATGAAGTTTGCAAGAAAGAATAGTACAAAAATATTAAAAGAACGACATTCCGAGTAACTGCGACTTGAAATATTTGATCACTGCCGTTACCAGTGATTTATCAATAACTGTGATTAAATCACCGGTATGAAAATATCGCTCATCTCTAATTTATTGGAATTTTTGTTTTTATTCGAACAAAAAGAAATCTATTTTGGCTACAAATACGTTTTTACACTTATATTCTCATGGATTCTTTTGCGGTTCACTTATTTAATATCTACACGATAATTTAAACGATTTTTTTATACCCTACACCACTATGTGGTCAGGGTATTATAAGTTTGTGCTGATGTTTGTAACACCAAAAAATATTGGTCGTAGACCCACCTTATAGTATACCGATCGGTTCAGAATTTTTTTTTATTTCGATTTAACGATGTCCGTCTGTCCGTCCGTCCGTCTGTCTGTCTGTCCATGCAATCTTGTGCGCACTCTACAGGTCGCACCTATTAAGATATTTTGATGAAATTTGGTACGCAGACCTATGTTGGCCCAAGGACGAACAAGTTTGATTTTTTTGAACATCGGTCCATGTTTAGACCTAGTGCCCATATAAGAGTCCTACCAAAATTATACTGTTTATATGCTGCAGGTCGTAAATATTAAGATATTTTGATGAAATTTGGTACACAGACCTATATTGGCCCAATAACGCAGCCTATTGATTTTGGTAAACATCGATCCATGTTTAGACCTAGTGTCCATATAAGGGTCCTACCAAAATTATAATGTTTATACGCTGCAGGTCGCAAATATTAAGATATTTTGATGAAATTTGATACACAGACCTATATTGGCCCAATAACGCAGCCTATTGATTTTGGTGAACATCGGTCTATGTTTAGACCTAGTGCCCATATAAGGGTCCTACCAAAATTATACTGTTTATACGTTGCAGGTCGCAAATATTATGATATTTTGATGAAATTTGGTACATAGACCTATGTTGGCCCAAGGACGAAGCCTATTGATTTTGGTGAACATCGGTCCATGTTTAGAACTAGTGCCCATATAAGGGTCCCCCCAAAATTGGCTTGGTTACAAACTGCAGGTCGCAAATATTAAGATATTTTAATGAAATTTGGTGCGCTGACTCACATTATAGAAAATTTTGACGCAAGCCCCATTTTAACCCATTCGAATTTCGGATCCAAACAATACACCAGAGTGGTGTAGGGTATTGTATAGTCGGCATGCCCGACTTTAACCTTTTTACTCGTTTATTAATATAATTAGAAAAACACTACAAAACAATAATATTTTTCATAAATTTAAATTTAATTTGAATTTATATTTTTTTGTTTTGATTTTGATATTTTGATTACCTGCCATATTTGTTTGAAGAGAATTTTTAAAATAAATACAGAAAAATGCAGTGACAATATCGCCATCTGTTGGAAATTTTTGGAACTAAACAGGGATGCATTTTGTTACATCTTTATATTTGACACCTTTGCATAGAACAAAAAAATAATCAGTCGCATACAAGATATCAATGAAGTGGGTTGTCGCATCGCTTGTTTGCCAGATTTTTTACACTCTGCATAATGTTTATTGAAACATTTTTTTTGGTAATTTATTTTTAAGTTTTTTTTATTTTTTTTTTTTAATTTATACTTTTTCTCGAGTATAATTTATTTCTTTATTGAAGGAGACATTTTATTCAGAAGAGTGTGAAAGCAAGTCATTGTTATTGAAAAAAAAAACATGTATTGCTGTGCACAATGAAGTTTGCAAGAAAGAATAGTACAAAAATATTAAAAGAACGACATTCCGGGTAACTGCGACTTGAAATATTTGATCACTGCCGTTACCAGTGATTTATCAATAACTGTGATTAAATCACCGGTATGAAAATATCGCTCATCTCTATCATACACAAAATGGACAAAACCGTATGATTAAAAATAAAGTCGACTTTAAATTTAAAATACTCTTTTATAGTAAGGACCATTGAGTTTCACATATTCAGTAACGATTTTCGCCGATTTTTCAAAAAGCCTTATTTCGTATTCCGCGAAATTTATAAAAATTTTAACTTTTTTTAGTTTTAAACAAATTGCTAAAATTTAAACTATAATTAATTGCCGAAAAAAGAAAAAAAAATCATTTATAACGGGTTTCCGCGTTTATTTCTTCTCCCGGAAAGGTTTTGAAATGGCGTTATTGCCTTTAAATATTCGAGTGAAAAATTCAATCGAATTCTGAAAGATATCTTGGATGTATTAAACTGTTTAATTTTTCTGCATATTTAATTATCATATATTTAGGTAGAATGTTGTTATATTTAATTATTTTAAAACAATTCTATTAATATCACAAGATAACCGAAAAATAACCGAAACCGCGGTTTTTATAATTTTGAAAAACCGAAACCGCGGTTTTAAAATTTTTCGGTTTTTAGCAAACTCTAATGTAAAAGATATCATGATAAAAGAAATATCGAGCAATATTTCTAACAATAGGAGATTTACTATAATCTTAGATGAATGGACAAGAATATCACAAAAGAGATATTTGAACATATGTATAATCGGAAATAATTCATTTTATAACCTGGGGTTGGTTTATTTATCAGGAAGATGTAATGCTGATGAAATAAGAATTGTAGAAATAAGACTAGAAGAGTTTTATTTGTCTTTGGAAAATAACATTGTGGCCACCATATCTAATGGGCCAAATGTGATGAAACGGTTTGTTTCCGACAGTGCAATAGTGGGTGCTTTCTGCTGGAATCATGCAATTCATTTGGCAGTGCTTAGAGTAATTTATGTGAAATCAAATGTTCAACATTCTGATATTTTTACTTTACATTCTCACTACACAGAATGAATTTGTACTAAAATAGTGTTTTTTTTTTTAACAAAAATTACTTATATAGGTGGTTTTCATTAACAATTTTGTTCAAAAATATATCCCGGGATTCCCGGGAATCAAATTTTTTTATTCCCATTTCCCGGGAAATAAAAAAGTCCGGGAAATCGCAAACCCTAATAAGCACTTACATTTATATGCAAATTAGTGAAAATTTGGGCAATTTTAAAAATATCTGATTTTAGATGCGCTAAGACACGATTTAAAAAATTTTTTTTTTTATATAAACTTCTACGTTTGAGACCAAATGAAACAAACTGAGGGGTTTTAAAACTAAAAACTGACAATTCGAAACTTAAAATAAGGCCATCTTAACAAACCATACTTTGTACTCCTTTGCTATTGGAAGGTTCTTCTTATTTAGGTTGATTTTCTGTACAATATAAAATTTTTATTAAATATATTTGTTTCATATTATTAGGAAAATATGTCCAATAATATATCATAAAAAAAAACTACTAATAAAAAAAAATTTCCCCACACAGGATTCGATACCTGGACCCTAAAAATACTGGAACTACAAATAACAACTCATTTACCAATCAGGCTAAACAGACTTGAAAAACTCTATGAACAAATTTTTATTTAAATAATTTGTAATTCCATGTCACAAATATTATTTTTTTTTGTCTGGCAATAATAACTCGCAAATGGCAACAAACGCAAACTACTACCCGTTTTATAAAATACCAAATATTTTCGTTTGCGTTTCAAACAAAAACGAAAGAACATTTTTCATTCGAGTTACAAAATGACCCCATTAGATTTTTTGGAAATAAAATACAGTATGCATACTAATATTTAGTATAAGTACTATTTTTTGAACTACCTCCTATTTACTAATATTAAGTAAATTTTTTCGCTGGTTTCAGCAGTTTTATTTCCATTTTAAATTTACAGAAATTTTACTAATATATAGTAAAATTACTAATTTTTGCTTCGATTTCCATTATGAATATACTAAAATTATACTAAATTTTAGCAACTATTACAAATTTGTTCCACTTTTTTTGACTTTTCACTTTTATGTTTGTAACACCAAAAAATATTGGTCCTAGATCCACCTTATAGTATACCGATCGGCTCAGAATTTTTTTTTATTTCGATTTAACGATGTCCGTCTGTCCGTCCGTCCGTCTGTCTGTCTGTCCATGCATTCTTGTGCGCAATCTACAGGTCGCAAATATTAAGATATTTTGATGAAACTTGGTAAACCGACTTATGTCGGCCCCAGGCCTATTGATTTTGGTTCAAATCGGTCCATGTTTAGACCTAGTGCCCATATAATGGTCCCCCCAAAATTATATTGTTTATACGCTGCAGATTGCAAATATTAAGATATTTTGATGAAATATGGTACACAGAGCTAAGTTGGCCCAAGGACGAAGCCTATTGATTTTGGTGAACATCGGTCCATGTTTAGACCTAGTGCCCATAAAGGGTCCTACCAAAAATATATTGTTTATACTCTGCAGGTCGCAAATATTAAGATATTTTGATGAAATTTGGTACACCGACCTATATCAGCCCAAGGACGAAGCCTATTGATTTTGGTGAACATCGGTCTATGTTTAGACCTAGTGCCCATATAAGCGTCCCCCCAAAATTATATTGTTTATACGCTGCAGGTCGCAAATATTAAGATATTTTGATGAAATTTGGTACACAGACCTATTTGGGCCCAAGGACGAAGCCTGTTGATTTTGGTGAACATCGGTCCATGTTTAGACCTAGTGCCCATATAAGGGTCCCCCCAAAATTGGCTTGGTTACAAACTGCATATCGCAAATATTAAGATATTTTAATGAACTTTGGTGCGCTGACTCACATTATAGAAAATTTTGACGCAAGCCCGATTTTAACCCATTCGAATTTCGGGTCCAAACATTAGTTGGCTTTTACCCAGACTGGTGTAAGGTCTTGTATAGTCGGCATGCCCGACTTTAACCTTTTTTCTGTAATATTACAGTTTTTTCTGTAACTTTTACAGACTTTTTTATTTGAGTGTATAGGTTGCTATAGATGAATACATTTTTTTATTGAAATATTTTCCTTTTAATTGATTCCTTACTAAGGCATTACATTTATTGAGATCGATTGTACATTCAGCGACTAAATTCGCTGAAATTGCAAAAAACCATAAAAACCTACATAAAACGTTAAGGAGTGGTTTAAATATCAAAATTAGCACATCGCATTTATATCGTAAATATGGCCACAGGTCCTGTGCTTACATTTTAAGACAAAAATTCATATTAATTGAATTTGAAAAATTTTTTATATAAAAAACTGACAATACAAACTTACAACCGCCAAACTTTAAAGACATTTAGCGAAAAATCTGTACCATTGATCGAAAAATAAAGAACGCCATTGTAATCAGCATGTCCGAGATATATAGAATTGTTGATCAGAGCTCTATTAATTTTTAAAAGTCAAGATTTTGTCATGCAGTGTAATTATATCCACAAACATATAGTGTCACACTTTATATATTAACATATTCGTCCATATTAAATTATATAATTTCCTATATAATTATTTTTACTCGGGATTTGATATGTTTTGTTGTAACCGAGAGAACGTGCTTCTTAAAAAAAACAATAACAACAAATAAACTTTGCATGCAAAACAATAACAACAAATAAACTTTGTTATTGTTTCACATATTATTTGTTTCATGTTCATGTGTCTTCTAGGTATTGTAAAGATATGTGTGCCCCATGACTCCGTGTTGTCGCCATCGCCCTTTGTTTTGTCCGATTTTGTGCCCAGTAAGGATTGCCTCTCCTAAACTTACAGTATTTTTGCACTCTCAGTAAGCACTAGGGATACCAATCCGGATTGATATTTGAAAATCCAGGGATTCGGGATTTTGAAAATCTCGATCCCGGTATCCCGAGATTTTACGGGATTTCGGGATTAAAATTTTCCTTTATTTGTAAAAATTTTTATGTTATGTAACTATTTTTTATAGAATAAAGCGTTTTATAATTATTTAATAGTTCCCGAGTAAAAAAGTTTTGATATAACCATATATTATTTTATCCCAGCAAAATATTGGTAATGACACCTCTTTACTATCTGCATTACCAAAAATGATATATCATTACCTTTTCCATTATTTTATAATATAAAATAATGACTTCCTAATAACGACCTATTGTATTCATAGTTTCTAAATATAAAATAATGACTTACTCGTAATAGTTTAAATAAGTTCTTTTTACACAGTTAAATTTTATACATTTTTATTTATTATATGTAAATATGTTTTATGTTTAAATTTTTATGACGAGTCCTAAAATTACACACTAGAGAAAACTTAAATTTTTCTGAATGTATTTCCTTAAGCTAATAGTATTTGCTTAACTCCTTATTTTTAAGAATCAAGTAAGCAATCGGATAACCACTTATAATTCAACTTTTTGTAAGCATGTGTGTAACCACTTATTATTCAAAATCTCATAACTACTTATTTCTCATTTTTTCGTAAGCGAGCGGGTAAGCGTGACTACTTATAAAAACGACCACGCCAAACAAAAATAATGAGTTTAGACGCCAAAAAATAAGTTGTGAGGAGCTATGAATTTCTATTATATAACCACTTATTTGGTAATGAAAGATTTTGCTGGGATTTAATTGCAAATAGTAACTTATAGTTACATATGGCCACATATGCTTTTAAATTCATATACTTTCACATAGTCATATGTTAGATATTTTTTCCTCAATGGTTTTAATATGGAGACATATGTGATTTTATATTATTACGTACAGGCCTACATATAATTGCATGTGCTATATATAGGTACATAAAGTAACATATTACAGATATAATTACATATACGTTTATATATAATTTAGTATGACACTATACATAATAATATAAAACTATATGTGGATCCATATAAGAAATATTTCATAATTTGTGTTAGATATGATTATATATTGACGAATAAGAACCCACATATAACTTAATATGGTTCCATATCTACAATATTTCATGATTACTTTAACGTTCTTTATAAAATCATCTATAATTATATATCATCCCACATAAGCAATTATTTCAAAGTGATTTTATATAAAATTATGTAAGGTCCATATAAAACCGTATTATATTATATGTGGTTCTATGTTAACAATGATTTTGAAAATATTTTAGATTTAGTAATTACTAGGGATTGGCGCGTGACTAGAAATGTTCGTGAGTCACGTTATTCACACGTGATCGTGAGTAATAATTACTATACTCAAGTGATTCTTGCGTAAGTCTGAGAATATATAACTCCTACTTGAATCGTGCGTGAGCGTGAATAAGAATATATAACCCGTGCATGAGACGTGTGTGAGTTTATTTTTTGCATCATATATTTTTAGTAATTTTTACTATTTTGTAATATTTTACTATTTTTTTACTATTTTTCTTATATTTGTATAACATAATCCTATTAACTTTAAAATTTCAGTCTTGTTAACTTTATTTTAAAACTACTAAAAATAAAAAAATTTTGTTCATGTTTAATGCACTGTCATTGTAAATCTGGATAAAAGTAATGGAAGATTTATCGAAATTATAGGATCTCCAGCAGACCTTTGGGTTAATCATTATATTTGGAAATTACACATGCAATTACACAATTACATGTAATTGTAATTAAAAAAATTCAATTACAATTACATATTATTTGTAATTGTAATTAAAAAAAAACAATTACATGTAATTTGTAATTGAAAATTTTCAATTATACATTATATATAATTGTAATTGAAAAAATGTCAATTACAATTAAATTTTTTCGGAAAAGAAATAATGACAAAAAGCACAAAAATTTTAACAAAAAACACTTTAATTCTAAATGTAATTGAAATTTGTAATTGAAATCACTTTCAATTATAATTACTTGTAATTGAAAATTTTCAATTACAGTTACATGAAATGTAATTGAGTTTTTTTTAATTTCAATTACATTTATTTGCAATTGTAATTGAAATCCCCTAGGTCTGATCTGCAGATATTGCACATCTTTTTTATTTAAAATAATAATTTTTGTATATTGTTAGATGTGGCCATATATAATATGATCTAAAGTATAAGGTCAATTTTTAGATATAATTGTATCAAACTATGTCCACTTTTATAACATTTTATATAATTTTATACAAAAAGATATAATTTGATGTAATTGGATGAGGACAAAATTCGGATACAATTGTATCGAATTGCATAAAATTGTATCAAATTGTACCAAATTGTATACAATTGTATACAATTCGATACAATAAGATACAATAAGATGTTCTCATTTTTCGGATATAATTATATCTAATTACATAAAAGATTATATATAATTAAATATAACTTCATATGGCTCCATATCATTTTTTTTTACTTGGGTTGTTAATTAATAGTGTGGTACATTTTATGAATATTGAAACATCCCAGTCACAAATTAACAGTGGTACAAAAAATCAAGTACCTGCATACTACTGGGTAACCGCGCTGTTAAAAATAAATGACTGGCAGAACACTCATTTGGGACGCTTTGCCAGTATTCGTTTTACAAAAATTTCGGTGGTTTATAAAAAAAGAGTGCTATGCCAACGTTAGCAACCAGTGGTTATCCAGTGCTACCTCGTCAAAAATTGCATCGGTACAAAAATCAATTCACTGGTAGAGCAATGATTTTATAAAAATGATGACGCTTCGTTAAAAAAAGGTTTGTGGTGAGGAGGTTCAGGAGTACAAATCCGGTTGCAAATAAATTTTTTTAATTTAAACTTTCTTTTTGTTTTATAAGATTAAATATTTTGTTTGTGGAAAAGCTCCTTTTAGACCAACTTTTTTTTTGTTTTCCCAACGCTGGCATATTAGTTCCAAAAAACTTTTTGCGAGTGCTAGCATTTTAGTACAGTCAGTAGTTGTCCAGTTGTTATCATTCATTTAGGTTTCTAGCCACCATGTATTATATGTCTAGTTATCTCAGTGGGTAGAACTGTCGTCTGCCAATATGACGGTCTGGGTTCATATCACGGCAGGGCCAAAAAAGATACAAAGGAACTTCTTTTAAATTTTATTTTGGAAAATATAATTCCAGACCACCTAGTTATTGGTTTTGCCAGCGTTTTGCCAACGTTAAAAATTTTGTTTCTTTTTGAACTGCCGGTGCTTTTGTCTATTGATGTTATCATATTGGAAATGGGAAAGCAATTTTTGCCAGTACTTGTACCACCTGTTCAAATACCTTGCAATCGCTTTCCCGTTTGTATTTTTCTGGATGGGATAATATATGAAGGCCTGCCATTAAGTACACTTGCGCTCAGTATTTCGTAAGCAGATTTTAAAACAGATTCGTTGCGACAACCTTGCCCACTAAATCGTATAATTACAGCAACAAAGTTATTTGGTTATCGTTATGAAATGTTTTCATGGAAGAATTCAAACTTACAGTCCTAGCCAAAATTAGGTTTCAGAAATTGAATTTCGATTGGAAGAATAAACCATTAAAATAACAAACAAACTTGATTTTCGCATGAATTACTCAAAATCTTAATATTGTTTACAAAATTTTGAAATTTTTCTGCAAAGTCTTTGCATAGTTTACTCGAATAATCTACTTAATTTATAATTTTACCAATATATCGGCATCAATTTCTTGTAAATATGAGAAAATTAAAGAAAAAAAGCAGGTAATCTAAAATTGCTCACTTTGTTTATTTGCGATTATATTAATATTAAAAAATAAGAAAATCCCGGGATTCTTGAGAAATAATCCCGGTATTCGGGATTTTGGCAATCCCAAAAATCCCGGGATTCGGGATTTCTCGTTTGGCATCCCTAGTAAGTACATTTTGGCTTTAAAAATTCTACCAATACCATTTTAAATAAAAAATTTATATTTTTACATTCTTCTCTATACAAACCACATAACTCTTATCAGTGAACTATAAGTGAAATCAAGAATGTACTCCAAAGGTTGGTTATTGTTACCTTGTGTGAAAACACCGTTCTCAACATATTTGTCATTGCTATGATCGACAGTGAAAGCAGAAGATTACGCAACCACTAAATACAAATACTTTGTTTATGTGGATATTAAATACATTATTATGTTTGTGTTTTGCACGTACCTGAAATAAAATGTTTAAGTAACAGATGAAATGGATGAATAAAAATCATAATGCTTACTATCGCACGCTCCAAATATATCATTACCATTGGCTTGACACGATATGCAATATAGATTGCCGACCAATAGAAAATCAGTTAAACAAAGATAGCATATTTAAGGTATATATATACATCACCCACTTGCAAACTAAAAATATATTACTATACTCGTACCAAACTAAAAAAAAACATATAAAGCACGATTCTTATTCCCTTGTTTCTCATGGCTCTTATTTTCTTATACTAATAATTATGCCCACCCAGTTTGCTTATGCGTTTGAGGGAGAAAAGTACTATACAATTATTATAACAACATTAACCAAGTGCGAGGGTAAAAAATTATATCCATGTAATAGAATCTAATAATGAGGAAACGTATGTACCAATCGAAATCGTTAGAAACTTGTACATCTTAATATAAAAAACTTGTTCGAGGGCTATCCAGAAGCCATATGAGAAGCACTCGTTAGTACTGTTCAGGCCTCTTGTTTCATTTGACGGAATCGTGTCGAGTGGTTATTCATAATAAATTCACTGATGTGGGTTTTCTGTCGTTCGTGTGCCTGAAATTAGAAGTATTTGAATAAAAAAGAAAGGAATTACTTTCCGCTATTGGCGTTATAAGACTATAATACAAATTTGTTTAGTGATGTTTTCTAGTGTTTTTGTCAATAAGTTTTATTCTCGCGTAATTTAAGAGATTAGCCGTTGTTAAAATTGTAAAAAGACGACCCTTTTGTATTATAGTGCTTACAATATAATTGAGAAATATACATAAAAAAAATCGTTTATTGCATAAAATATTTGATTTTATATTTTCCTTTTCTGACAAGTATTTGATCTTAAGTGTAATTACTAGTGGTGTCTGTGATTTGGTAGTTTTATTAGATTTTGTGTACTAAATCAATAACAATAATTAGAGGATTATACATAAACGTTAAAAAAGGTAAAGAGAACATACATTTTTTCCCATAAAAACACCACAAAAGACTAACAAGGAACCTTTGCCGATGGGTTCCTATTGTTATTAATGAAATTGGGATATCTGATAAAGGGGACAGAAAAATTAAGCACATGAAAATTTTTAGTGGCCCAATCTGACGTTTGAGGGTTAAAAAATTGGGTCAAAATTTTCATTTACACCTGTATCTAATAGTTCTTACCAACGTTTATTTCGAACAAAATGTATTGGTTTAAAATTGTTCGTAAACAACTATTTTTAACCAATACATTTTGTTGATGCCATTAAGAGTTTCTCATACAAATTTCTCTTTTTACACTAGTAACAACCCAGCAAAACCATGGTAATATGTGGGTATTACTACTCATGTTGCCTGGTAGTGAGACCTTACTCCTTACGTTTGCATTACGTCGGATACAAAATACAGACCTCTGAATGTTTTGTTGGTATAAACGATTTGCTCTTCTATAAAACTTTATATGTACATTAGTGTTATGACTTTTTGATTTTTTTGGTAAATATCAAATTTTACATGCCCTAGCCAAAAAGACCATAAAAAATATTAAGAAACGAAATCTTACTTTTTCGCTACTGTCAAAAAAGTTCCCGCACCAAAAGGGTTGAAATTTGGTCTATATTGTTTTAGTTTAATTAAAATATTTTAAACAAACAAATGAAACTCAAACGATGCGTATTAAAAGCTATTTACGGTGAAAATTACGAAACCTTTTTAGAGGGAATTTTGGATACATTTTTTGTCGTTTCCAATAATTCTTGTAATAATTCGTTACGTCGGATACAAAATACAGACCTCTGAATGTTTTGTTGGTATAAACGATTTGCTCTTCTATAAAACTTTATATGTACATTAGTGTTATGACTTTTTGATTTTTTTGGTAAATATCAAATTTTACATGCCCTAGCCAAAAAGACCATAAAAAATATTAAGAAACGAAATCTTACTTCGTTATGTAAATTATGCAAACTCCCATAGCAAAAATTTTTTTAGAAATTGCGTTTGGTGAGGAAGGTTTTTTTTGCCAAAATGACTCGCAAACACGATTTTTATTATTAATTTAGTATTGCCTATCACGTGGTGATAGGTAAAATTTTTCTTAAAAATGAGTCATAACCCTAATGTACATATAAATTCTAGTAAATAATGTGTGAATTTCAAATCAATATTCAAAATGTTTTTGAAAACTCCTTACCTGTAAGTTAAGAATAGCATTTACAAAATAAGGAGTTACCTCGACGGAGATGCCTTTGTAGCAGGAAAGTATCAACTTTCCCCTTCATTACAAAATGCTTATTTTTATATCCAAAACTTGTAAAAAATTGCATGTGCAAGATTTTTGTTAAAAATATTTCAATTTTAATTTAATACTCAGTATAAAAGAAATCGAAATTTTAAGAAAATAAACTCATTACTTTAAGGTTTCTTAACCTAGGGGTAATGAGTAAAAGTAAAATGGAAGTTAAGAATAGCGTCCCTGCAGGAAATTTGCGAGTCACAGAGCTGGTCACGTGACTGGAATTTTAGTATTTACCAGACCTCGATTCGGTTATCTTACATGAAATCAACCGGCAACTTTAAAATAGACTTGTCATAGGAAGTGGCGTTTCCCCCCTTTGAGCTACTTGTGACTTGTCGCATATCTTGTCAATTATAACCAGTGTTGCCGTTTTGGTTATTTTTAACCAAAATTGGTTCTTTTTTTTCAATGTGGAGATGTGAACTTTTTTTTTTTATTTTGGTATCTTTTTTGGCAATCAAGTATATACATTTTTTTGCGTTTTTAGATTTATGTTCTGCTTATGCTTGTTAGAAGCTTCCCGTACAAATTGAAATTCTTTGTAGGAACATTTGTAAAATTTTTGTTCATAGTTCGAAAGGTATTCTTGAATTTAACCCTCTAACCGGCCTAAACTTTTTTGCAATGAAATTTATACCATTTGTTTCTCACGAAAAATAAACAATAAGTTCTTCTACAAAATTTTTTTTCGTTGCCTACTTTAGGCGATATGGGCCAAAATAGTTTAAGGGTGAATCTCGAAAACTAGCGCATAAAAATTACTAGGTTTAGGCGCAAATTATTTCTCTTACTAAGATGTAATTACAATAAAAAATTACATTTTTTGTGCTGTTACTTAAGAAGTTGTAGCGGTTTTCGTTTTTCGAAAAATGCGAAATTGAGCGAAAACGCACCAAAACTTCAATATATATTATTCAAACTTATAAGCTTTGATACCTATAACAAATATATTCTTTTTACCAAATTTCAGAAAAATCCGTCCATTCGTTTTGAAGTTAAGGCGATGTCCTTTAAAGGTATCCTTATGGAATCCTGTGCGTCCTTGGACCAAAGTAAGGAACTTTTTGAATAGCTTAAGCTCCAATCTTACTTCATGGTCACTATCAATTGTTTTAGTCAATTTAAATATGTTTTTAAGATTTTTGAAACTTTTGGTTGTTTTAAAATATTTAATTTTTGAAATTTTACGAAATTTTATCTTTGACACTTTCTCGCTCCCAAACCGTGCATTGTATACAAAAAAATTCTTCACAAAAAATTTTACAAATTTTGTTTTCTGTTGAAAATGCATAATTTCTTATTTTAAAGTACTCGTTTGGCGCATTTCTGGTCAATTTAATATACCCCGCCTGAAGGCGGGCTTGCCGGTTAGAGGGTTAAAGAATTTCCAGATTATTGCAGTGTAAAGCCACATAAAATATTAGGTGTTCCTGGTACCCGGTGAATGGCACTATGTAATGTAATCAATCGTATAACTGAGCAGTGGCCGGCTTTGCATTTCTATTTTATACCTTTCAACTTCGAAGTAAACGGTAAAAGCTTGTGAGTTGGGTTAACTAGTGGGCGATAGTACACTCATACAAATAAGTCCGTAAAAATAGCAGAAAAAGTTACTAAAAATTAGTTAAAAATGATGCTGCAGAAAAAACTGCTAATATTAGCAGAATCAGTTTGCTAAATATTAATAAAATGAAAACAGCAAAAAAAAACTGTTAAGTTTACAGAATTTTAGTAATATTTGAGCTAAATTGTTGTTAATTGCAAATCTTAATCTGCTTAATCTGCTAAAATTAGCAAAAAAAACTTGCTGAATAGTAGTTTAATAAAAATAGCAAAAAAAAACTGTTAAATTTACAGAATTTTAGTAATATTTGAGCTAAATTTTTGTTAATTGCAAATAACAATTAAAAAAAAATTGCTAAATAATAATAGAATGAAAATAGCAAAAAAAAAATGTTAAATCTACAAAATTTTTGCTAAAATTTTCTGAAATCAACAAAACTTTGGCAGATTACTAGTGGACTGGAAAAAGGTAAAAAAGGAGCAAATGAAATGAAAATTAATAAATAAAAAATAAATGTGTATTTAAAAACATACTTGGGACCAGTTTATTGAATGTGTCAATTAATTGAAATTTTTTCAATTGGCATTGTTCAATGCCTAAATGCCCATTTATAATTGATGAAAGAAGTATTTTTTTCATGTTTTAATAAAAGAATAACCCAGCAAAACCTTGGTAATATGTTGGTATTACAGAACAAATTACCTGGTAATACCATACCCCTTACCATTGCATTATTTCATTACTAAAATGTAATGTCTTACGTATAATGTGCTGCATAACTACTGGGTAGTATTAGCAACTTATTACCAATGATATATTTAAACACCTCAAAGAAAAGAGTTACTTGTTATACACAACATGAGTTCTAAATAAGAGCAGCGATTTATTACAGATGGGATATTTTAAAACCGTAAAATAAGGATTTACTGATCACTTAATAGAAATAGCCACTTATTACCGATGGTGTATTCAAATACCTCAAAATAAGGAGTTATTTGTAATGCGATACATGAGTGTTATTTTCTATTTAAAATATTCGATACAAATAATTTATATGTTTCATACATATTGACTGAAATATTTTTTATGTTTTTTGTTAACTTTATATTAATCTGAGTAAATATTAATTAAATATGAATATGCTTCGTTTTAGCATTTATAAAAAACCAACACGATAACATCTTATTTTAATTTTTTTTGTAAGAAGTAAGTATATATTTTTATACAGTAAGTAAGCGCATAATTTTAATGTGTTATTTCAGACCTGTTTGTAACACATTTTTTTGGCCTTACTTTATGTAAGTAGTATTGTGCTCAGTATCGGTAATGTAAGTGGTTACGTAACTCCTAACATGTAACATTAAAGTGACATGTTCTTATGTTGTTACCTAGCCCTCTTTTGGAAAGTACATACCTCCAATGACATGCCCTTGTTAAGATAATAGCTGTTGGAATAGCAAAGTAAGAGGTTACATACTTTAATTTCTTCTTACATACCTTATTACCAGGTAATAGAAAGTTTTGCTGGGAAATTAAGAAAAAAAAAATTAAAAATTCGCGTATTTCTTATATTTTTTTATATTACAATGCTTTTTCTTCAATTATGTGTACATTTCATTACCATTGTTTTCATCAATGCAAATTGAAAAAAATTTCATTGGCATTGAATGGTGATAAAATTTGTTGGCATTGATATTGAGATAAAGTAATGCGAATTATATTTCAATGCCAATGAAAATTTCCCAAGCATGATTTTTTGTAAAAGTGGTAATATTTATAGACAATAATATGTTAACAATAACAACCCAGTCAGAAATCGCCAGTGGTACAAAATATCAAGCACTGGGTAACCACGGTGTTAAAAATAAATGACTGGCAGAACACTCATTTGGGATGCTTTGCCAGCGTTTGCAAAAAGCGTTTTGCCAGTATTTGTTTTACAAAAATTTCGGGGGTTTATAAAAAAAAACACTGACATATAATTGGCTTAGAGTGATATGCCAGGGTTTGCAACCAGTGGTTATCCAATGCTGCCTAGCCAATGCCAGCAGTGGTATACAAATACCACTGCTGGCTAGGTCTAGCAATATACAAATATACTGGTAGACCAATGATTTTATAAAAATTTTTTTTTGATTTTTTTTAATTTAAAATTTTTTTTGTTTTATAAAATCAATTTTTTGTTTGTGGGAAAATTCCTTCAAGACCAACTTTTCTTTTGCCCTCCCAACGCTGTCATATTAGTTACAAAAAATTGTTTGCCAGTACTAGCCTTTTGGCAGAGCCAGTAGTTGTCCAGCTATTATCACTCATTTATGTGTTTAGCCATCAAATATTATATGTCTCGTTAGCTCAGTGGGTAGAGCAATCGTCTGCCAATCTGACGCCCTGGGTTCAAATCACGGCAGGAACAAAAAAATACATATGAACTTTTTTTAAATTTTATTTTGGAAAATATATTTCCAGACCACCTATTTATTAGTTTTACCAGTGTTTTGCCAACGGGAATGGGAACGCACTTTTTGCCAGTACTTATACCACCTGTTAAAGTGCTTTACCACCGCTTTCCCGTTTGTATTCTTCTGATTGGGAAAATGTATTTCAGAGACCCTTCTTTTGATTTTCATTGTTTACTGATCGGATATGTACTTCCGAATTTATTTGAGTTTCCATTTTCACCTCTAAAGCTCCACCCACAGAAAGAAGGTGTGGCCGATTAAAAATATCGTATTCTTTAAATAAGCTTAAAAAATACAATATTGGGAGAAAAAAATTAGGGTCATCCCCCTGAACTCCACTTGCTCCCCAGAGATACTTTTAATCACAATTTTCACATTTTCATATTCGTCCAAAATAAACCTTGATCTTTGAAAATTAATGTATTACGATAAATAGAAACTTTTCTCATAAATTTTAATAATTTAGATATTTTATGAGTAGGACAAATTTTCAACCATTTCAATCTAGCTTTATTTAAAAACTTTTTGCATTATTTTTGGCGAGTTAAAAATGTGCAGTAATTTTTATGAGTCATTTAACATTCTGTTTATAAGCGCTCCAAAATTGGTGGTTTAGTTTACAAAAAATTTTTAAAATTAGCAAATCTTCTGTTAAAAATTAGTAACTAAAATTTAGCAAAATACTGTAAAGTTAGCAAATTTATTGTTAAAAATTAGTAACTAAATTCAGGAAAAAAATAGCAAAAAAATTTGTAAGTTAGTAATGTGGAGGTAGCAAAAAAATTAACTAAAAATCTAATTTTAACTAAAAATTAGTTAAAAATTTGTTAAGTTCAAGTACTAACAGTTTTACTAACTTTTCTACAAACTTTTTTCTATGAGTGTAACTTTAAGGTTTATTTTTTATTTCTCTCATAATAATATATTAATAATTTAAATAAAGAATTTAAATCGGAAAAAATGCGTCTTCCATATATTTATGGCCAATTGAAATTAAGTTTTAAATTAGTTTTGAGCAATTTTACCAAAAGTAATTACGTTAAAAGTTTAATTTCATTAAAAACGGTAAATTTATTTGATGAAATTAATTGATGTAATTAATTAAATTTAGAAAACATTTTTATTATATACTTATAGAACTTTTAACAGAAATCTCAAAATGCTTTGAATTTTCGAGAAAAGAATTAAAACATCTTGACATAATAACACCAAATCAAGTTTTAAATAATTTAGAAATAACGTTGGAGCCTTTATTGTCATCTTTCCGAAACTGAACAGCGGTAATGAAGAAAAAATTTTAACCCAATGGAAATTATTAAGATTTTCAAACATTACATAATTAAACAGTGACAAAGATATAGTTTATTTTTGGAATGAAGAATCCAAATACAAAAATGGAATGGTTGAAAAATGTTTTGAATAACTAATTAATTTTAATCAAAATTCACTGACATTGCCACATAGTTCATCTGCTGCCGAAAAAATTTTTACAGCTTATTTAAAAAAAAAAGTTTCGAAATAACCTTGATTTAAAACTATTAATAATAATATAATGCAATCAAAAGAATTGTTCAAAACCCAAAATTGTTCCAACTATGTGTGGTCTGCCAAAGAGATGTTTTAACCTTATAGAATAATTGTTTTTATATCTCAAATAATACAGTGAGGAATTTTACCTGAAACTAACGGCCTGTTTATCTAAAAAGAAACGAAAGCTATACGAACGAAAAGGAAACGAACGATCGCGTAAGAAAATTGGTTTATGTTATAAATTTCGAACTTTTCGTCCAGACTTACGTGTGTTACGTTATATTTCATTTGTTTTTTGTAAATTAAAGGATTGCCACCAAATTTTTTTCAAATTATTCAAAGTTTTCTTAAGTATTTTAGTTGAAATAGTAATCGATGGCAACCCTCTTTTATTGTTTTAACAAATCTTTTTAAATAAATAATCAAAACAAAGTATAAAAAAATATTAAAACTGACTGTTTTGTAATAAGAAATTATGCTTTTTCAACAGAAAACAAAATTTATAAAATTTTTTGTGAAGAATTTGTTTGTATACAATGCACGGTTTGGAAGCGAGAAAGTGTCAAAGATAAAATTTCGTAAAATTTCAAAAATTAAAAAATTTTAAATTAATATTTTAAAACAACTAAAATTTTCAAAAATCGTAAAAACATATTTAAATTGACTAAAACAATTGATAGTGCCCATGAAGTAAGATTGGAGCTTAAGCTATTCAAAAAATTCCTTACTTTGGTTCATCGTCTTAACTTCAAAACGAATGGACGGATTTTTCTGAAATTTGGCAAAAAGAATATATTTGGTATAGGTAGCAAAGTTTATGAATTTGAATAATATATATTTAAGTTTTGGTGCGTTTTCGCTCAATTTCGCGTTTTTCGAAAAAAAAAATCGCTACATCCTCTTAAGTAAAAGCACAAAAAATGTAATTTTTTTATTGCAATTACATCTTGGTAAGAGAAGTAATTTGTGCCTAGTAATTTTTATGCGCTAGATTTCGAGATTCACCCTGAAACTATTTTGGCCCATATCGCCTAAAGTAGGCAACGAAAAAAAATTTTGTAGACGAACTTATTGTTTATTTTTCGTGAGGAAACACATGGTATAAATTTCATTGCAAAAAAGCTTAGGCCGGTTAGAGGGTTAAGTTAAAGTTAAACCACCGTAGTAAGTATTTAATATGTTAAAGAATTTTATTTTTGTTTTTGTTAACTCTAAAATAAAAATTTTGTGAATAATTAAATTTCAATAATAAATATTTTAATATATTTAAATAAAAACAAAAAATACTTCAAAATTTATAAAAACAAAAACCTTTAAAATTTGGTTATTTTTTTCTTATTTGGTAACTTTTTTTAAATATTTTGGTTACAAAAAATGTTTGTTTGTGGCAATACTGATTATAACATATGACACTCAGTGTTGCCAGGTTTTGACATTTTTTACTATCAAAAATAGCCAAATGACGAATTGACGTTTTTTTGCTTCAAAATGATTATTTTTATTTAATACGAAATATATAAAGAAATATGCAAAAATACGATACTTTTTCAATCTATATTTCTAAATCTATAGTTTTTAGTTTTTAATATTATGCAGAATTGCAAACAAATTAATGTGGGAACAAACTAAAAAATCGCTGCAAATTCAGATAATTTTTATTCAGAAAATCTATACGATTTTTTAAAAATATTTCACAATTTGAGATTAAAAGTGTTCATTTTGAAATTCTAATTAAAATTATATCTAAAAAAAAACTTCTGTCCTAAAACTGTAACGAATCTCAATTTTTATGATTATAGTTTTATCAGATATTAAATATTTTAAAATCTGAAATTTGTGTTGGTATTTCTTTTTTGCATTAATATCGTATAATGGTCATGCGTTTTCATACCACAGCGTTTTTCGATATCTCAATTGGTTCAGAAGTTAGCAAAAGTAGCTATTTGTTTCCCATATTAAAAATGTTCATTAAAAAAGCCTATGTGCTCTTCTACATATGGCTTATTTCATATCAAGCATTTACCTACTTTGCGTTTTCTGCCAAATTGAAACTTGGTAAAGAATTTTTTTTAACTAAAATCATAACATTTATAAATTTATTGGAATAGCAAAGCAAATTTTACGAAAACCGATGGAAAATTGCGTTTTATTAAAAAGTATCTTCACTTAGATTTTTAATCTGTTGTGACCGAATTTTTTGCCAACCGAATTGATTCGCCCCATTGAATTCAGTTGTGAGAACCGAATTGTCGCAAACGAATGATGGAAATGACTAATTTTAACTACTTTTATTTTTGAGTTGTTTTTTTCTGGAATTTAACACGTGCGTGTCATAGGAAAGATCCGATACTGCTGTAAATTTAACAATTTTTCAGTAGAAAACTATGCTTGTGCGTCATGTCGCTATGTGTTGCTGTATTGGTTTTATTTTATTTTTGCATTATCTTATTTTGAATGTAGAGAAAAAAGTCATGCATTAAAAAGTGGATGTTCTCTTTTTGCAGGGTATAGATATAGATAATAATGATTGTAGTAAATAAGGTCGTGAATCATTAGGGCATATGATGTCAATAAAATATCTTAAAAGAATAATATAAATCAGTTTTTTCGCTCAAACCTGTTAAAACCAAAATCAGCACTTCGTGCAGGCAAGCCGACGATATATTAGTTAATATCAGACCCAAGTTCGAGATTAACTAATATATTCAAGATTAATATAATATTTAATCAAAAAGAATTTTTTTTATATGTTTTACTCAATTCTATCATTAAATTAATATTTTCTGAGCTTTTTTTACTTTTAAAAGTTTTTTTTTATTAAAAAAATCTAATTTAAAAAAAATTAACATTTAAAATCATGGCCCGTCTCGTAATGGGCATGTTGCATATCATTGAAAAGGTATTTCAATTACCTTTCCAACGATATATATTTTGTTCTGGTCCGATAAGTTTTGAGTGGAGAAATAACTATTGGATATTGTTGTAGACCATCCTCAGCTCCATCAATCGGGAACTATGAGCCTCCAACAAAACTTATGTATTTGTATACTTGAACTTATGTATTTGTATAATTACATAGCACTTAGATAAAGTTCCACCTGTTTTTTTCTGCGTGTATCAAATAATTATTTTTTCAAATTGTTATGCCGAAAATAGTTTAAAAATATTTTCTTTGAATTTTCGTGCGTTACTTAAAAGTTGCGTGCTATGGGGTATAGAATTCCAGAGAATTACTGCGAATATGTAGAAATGCCACTCCGAAATTAAACTTTTGTATCCAAATGATCTAATTCGTTTTCTCCTGCTTATATCTGAAATACAAAGTCCGCTGTACAGATGATCAGGTTTATGGGTGTATATTATTTTATGTAAGAAAACTAAAACTCTTATGTTTAGTAGATTATCCAAAGAAAGCCCATATAGCTGAGATGAAAACAATGATACACTAGAACGCCTATTAAGTCCATACACGTATCGGATTATGTTGTTAAATGCAACGTTCAATTTCCTTTTACTAGTTGTATCACATTTAGCAAATAGCTCACAATCATACAGTAAAACGGGCATCAGATAAGTTTTGGCAAGTAGTATTCTTATTCTCATAGGTGTACAATGCTGGGTCCGCCAAAGAGTTCTAATCATAGAGAAAGTGCGACCACAAGCATAGTTAATGTGGTTCGACCACGAAAGAGTGTCATTAAAAAAAATTCAGAGATTCTTAGCAGATTTTACTATTTCAATTTGTTGAATATTTATAAATATATTGGGTATAATATATAGTTTGGCAAGTCGCTTTTGAATTACAATGCATTTAGATTTTTTCGGATTTATTCCTAAACCGTTTGCCGTTGCCCATGTATAAATACGATCGAGTTGCTGATTAATAGAGATAATACACTGGTCAATTAAGGCATTAATACAACTGGTATAAAGTTGAACGTCATCCGCGTACATTCTTACATTACAATTTGTTAAAATGCCTGGGAGGTCATTAGAGTACAGTGAGAATAATAGTGGCCCAACAATGGACCCCTGAGGTACTCCTCTTGCCACAGGCAGTGCGTTGGATTTTCGGATTCCAGTTTCAACATACTGATATCTGTTACGTAAGTATGTTGACAATAACTGAGTAGCGGTCGAAGAGAAATTAAAAAAATGATTAAGTTTGTAACAAAGAATGTTATGATCCACGGTATCAAACGCTTTTGAATGATCTAAAAGTATTAAAAATGTAGTCTTGCCATCATCAAGTTTCTCCCTAATCTCCTCTGTAACATCAACTAAGGCCGTTATACAGCTGCCCAGTCAGAAAAATACAAACGGGAAAGCGGTGGCAAAGCACTTTAACAGGTGTTACAAGTACTGGCAAAAAGTGCTTTTCCATTCCCAAAATGATAACATCATTAGACAAAAGGACCGGCTGTTCAAAAAGCGCCGGAAAAGCACTGGAGGAACAAAATTTTTAAACCTTGGCAAATCGCTGGCAAAACCAATAAATAGGTGGTCTGGAAATATATTTTCCAAAATAAAATTTAAAAAAAGTTCATATGTATTTTTTTTGGTCCTGCCGTGATTTGAACCCAGGCCGTCAGATTGACAGACGATTGCTCTACCCACTGAGCTAACGAGACATATAATATTTGATGGCTAAACACATAAATGAGTGATAATAGCTGGACAACTACTGGCTGTGCCAAAATGTTGGCAAACAATTTTTTGTAACTAGTATGCCAGTGTTGGGAGGGCAAAAAAAAAGTTGGTCTTGAAGGAGCTTTCCCACAAACAAAAAAATTGATTTTATAAAACAAAAAAAATTTTAAATTAAAAAATATCCAAAAATATTTTTTGCTTGCAACCGGATTTGAACCTTCCGACTACAAACGTTTTTTAACGAAGCATCAGCATTTTTATAAAATCATTGGTTTTCCAGTGAATTGATTTTTGTACGCCTGGTAGCATTGGCTAGGTAGCACTGGATAACCACTGGTTGCAAACCTTGGCATATCACTCTAAGCCAATTCTTTGCCAGTGGTTTTTTTTATAAACCACCGAAATTTTTGTAAAACAAATACTGGTAAAACGCTTTTCGCAAACGCTGGCAAAGCGTCCCGAATGAGTGTTCTGCCAGTCATTTGTTTTTAATACCGTGGTTACCCAGTGGTATGCCAGTGCTTGATTTTTTGTACCACTGGCGATTTCTGACTGGGTGTGTTTCTTTCTAAACCCAGATTGACGATCTGTTAACAAGTTATTGTTATCCAAGAAACAAGTCATTTGGTTATGCATAATACGTTCAAATACTTTAGAGAGAAATGGAAGAATCGCTATTGGTCTATAATCAGAACCATCTTTGGGTATTGGAACGATTTTAGCTATTTTCCAATTCGAGGGAAAGTAACTTGAAGTTAATATTCTGTTAAATAAAAATGTTATCATTGGAAGTAGTTGAGGTAATAGAATCTTTAGAAACTTTTGATTTATTCCGTCCACTCCTATAGAGTTGGATTTTATAGACAATATACTGGATAAAACGTCATCTACTGCAGCAAAAGAAAAAAAAGATTCAGAATCGTTATTCGAATTATTATTGATATAATAATTTTGATCTGCTTGAACCATAGGGACATTTAAAAACTTTTCATTGATTGTATCGGCATCAATCGAACATGGTTCTTGATTCGTAGATTTACCGATACCAACTTCGCGTATCGTTTGCGATGTTCTTTTGGAGTCAATGGCGGAAGAAAACTTTTCAGCGTAAAAAACAGATTTGGCCTTTTTAATAATTTTATTTGTTTTTCTTTTAGCAGTCAGATAATCCTCATGAAGCGTTGTAGTCTTAAATCTTTTCCAACGAGCATACGCAAAATCTCTTTGATTGATATAAGTTTTAATTTCAGATGAAAACCAGGGTTTTTGTTTATTACTAATAATTTTTGTCCTTATTGGTACAGTTATAACAAACAGATAATTTAGATTTTGCTCCAAAAAAGAAATTTGATCATCTACAGAATACAAAGAATACAAAACATTCCAATCGATTTTAAAAAATTCTTCCTCAAGAATTCTAAAATTAATACTTTTGAAATCTCGAAAAGTAATTCTCTCAACTGGTATTACAAGCCCGGCTCGTAATGGGTTAATAAGTCTAGGCATATTGCATATCATTGGAAAGGTATTTCAAGTACCTCCCCAACGATATATATATTTTGTTCTGGTCCGATAAGTTTTGAGTGGTATTTCTCTACTCAAAGTCCAAAGAAAATTCCCATATTTGATAAAAAATTATCTAGTCTTTAAAGAATAACAGATTTATACATTAACGTCTTTAATAGTTACTCATTATCAACAGTAGCCCTCAGCTGACAGTCAGGCATGTGATGAATATCGAAAACGATCTGATTTTCAATGGTAAATATTTTAGGATCTGTACAATACCAATTTATATTTTATTTCCTAATTTAGATGTCCGGCGTCAAAAAAAAAACGATAATAATTTGAAGCCAATTTAATTTTCGCGAAACAAATTATTCTAGATTGAAAAACTGTTCGTTTTCGATTTTCATTACACTCCTGAGTGTGTAGGACCCGAAATCCTGCTGCCCTCCAATTCAAAGTTTTTTTTTATCATTTAAATTTAATCATATCGTATGGCCCTATGCTCCAACTTGGAACGACGGGAATAAATATCGTATCGTATTGGATTAACTTATATCCAATTTGATCGGGACAAAATTCGGATATAAGTTTATCATTTGATATAACTTTGTATCCTTGTAAATACAATTATATCCAATATGATATAATTTAATATAACCATTTTTCGGATGAAATTATATCCAGTTACATATTGCAAATATATCCATTCACATATAATTTTATATACACTTTTTTACTCGGGCGGGTAAGGAAGTTTTTCGATAAACTCAGTAGAATTTTTTTTTTATATATTGGTTGACGAACTTAGGGGTTACCATTTAAAATTTTTTTTCATTGGATTTTTCCTTTATAGCAAAACACTGGTCTCCTCGAGGCAAAAAAATCGATATAGCACACTTTAAAATCCGACTTTAAATGCCGAAGATATAACGAAAAATTGAAAAAGGCGACCCCTACGTTAGGCAAAAAAATTTTTTTTTTTGAAATTGCCTTGCATTAATAATTCATATTGGAGGGAGTACGGCGAACTTTTTGTTTTTGAGGTACGGTCTAATGCTCGTGTACACTGAGCAGCATAATTCATGGTACCCTAGCCATAATAAAAAGTTTACCGTAATTTCTCAAAAAATACGTAACCAAAGATGTGACTCTTATTATTATTTAATGCATTAACTTATATACTGTAACAAATTAAAGTAATATTTCACTTTTTTATCTAAACAATAAAAAAATTAGAGATCATGGTAACTTCATATTTTTGCGATTTTTGAACTGAATTGTTTTACCTAGTACTTAGTAGGATATCCCTTAAGTCGTAGAACTTCATTCAACCTTGTCGGCATTGAGTGCACAAGCTTTTTTGTGTACTCTTCGTATATTTGACCACATTCAGTCAAAAGTATTTCTTTTAGCTGAGCTTTATTAGAAATCGTGTGATTTCGTAAGCGTTTTTCTAAATGATCCCACAAGTGTTCAATGGGGTTCAAATCCGGACTTTGAGGAGGGGTTTTTAGCATATGTGGTGTGTTATATGCTATCCACATCTTAACGTCAGCAACGGTATGCTTAGGATCATTGTCCTGTTGAAAATAATAACTATCTCGGATATTAAGTTTTTCAGCACTTTGATTGAGATTTTCTTTTAGAATGTTCATGTAAACTGTTTTGTTCATCGTCTCCTCAATGAACACTAAATTGCCAACACCGGCAGCTGACATGCAGCCCCATATCATTACTCCACCTCCTCCATGCTTCATAGTCTTTCGAGTATTCTTTGGATTTAGCTCGTCGCACTTTTTCCGCCACACCAAAATGCGTCCGCCCCGCCCCGCCCGATACAAAAATGTTGAATTTTGACCCATCCGAGAAAATTACTTTTTCCCAAAACTCATTTGCTTTATTTTTATATTCCGTTGCTAAGTCCATACGCTTTTTTCTGTTTGTTGTATTAACGTACTGTATCTTGCGCGCAGTGCGAGCATTGTACCCGGCCTTCTTAATGCACCTACGTACCGTGTCCGCAGAAACAGCTTTCCCTAATGATTCCTTCAACTCTGTAGCTATTTTCGGTACATGATTTACCCATTTCGTGACTACAGATTATTATTTTTCGGTCTTCTATTGATAGCTCTTTTCTCGACATATTAAAAAATTACTTGACTTCACTTCTAGCAATAAACAAATTATGCTTGGAATTTGGGAAAGTACCGTTACATTTTTCAAAAGGGAATCAACAAAAGTCTAAGGGATGCCAACAGTTTTGCAATAAAATTTTATCGATTAAATCAAAGAAAAGGCTGTTTATGACCAGGGGTACCATGACTTATGCTGTGCTTAAATATGGAGTTATATTAATCTAAAATTTCTATAAATTTTATTTAGTTAAATAAGTGAAATATTTTTCTGATTTCTTGTATTATACAAGTGAGTACACATAATAAAAATAAATGTCACATTTAATGTTATGTAATTTTTAAGAAATTTGCGGAGACTTTTCAGTTTGACCGGGGTACCATGACTTTTGCTGCACACTGTATGTTCATGCATGTACACTAGAGGTGTCCAAGGTTATATGGCAATTTAAAGGGCGAATTTGAAGAGTGTCAGGGCCCAATTTGTTTTCTTTCTATATATTTAAAACTAATAAATATGAAGTTTGGGAGCAATCGAATAAAGAAAATTCGAGGCGCACATCGATTGAAAATTTCAAGAGTATTTCAAGATATGGGAAAAATATGAGTTTTTTCAGTTTTTAGGAAAATTTCTTTCTATAGTTTAATTTTTTCAATCACATGTGTTATGAACCGATTTCAGTATAAAATTATCTTCTTAAAAAGCTACATAACTTCAAAATCGGTTAAGAACTCGCCAAGAAATAGAAAATGCCCCAGACCAATTTTGTGCCAAAAAGCACTAGGTCAAGAAATATGATGGCACTTTTTAAAGCTTTCAGAAATTGATTAAAGCCAAACTCAGATATGAAATATTGTTTTATTGCCTGTCTGTTAACCTGTCGCGCAATAAGACAAAAAACGTATAAATTTTTTGGCATAATTTTCAAAACTCCATTTACGATTTTTAAAAAATTTTCTTAAACAAATTAAAAAAAATGGATTTTGAACTTCAAGGGCTTCTTAAATACATCCCACAGATGAAGTATGCCAATTTTGAGATAAATCCCTCCATGGACCTCTTGGTGACAAGCTCTTATTTTTTGTGGATTTCTAGGAAAGTGTGATTTTTATAAAAAAAATAAGTAAATTTAGTCTTTTTAAGTACTTTGTATCAAAAATGAATCAATTTTGTACTTTTAAATGTTACTTTTTAATGTTATTCTAATAGCTTAGCGGTTTGGAAAAAAATAATATGACCTCATTAACCCTTTTGGACATGGGGTCACATATGACCCCAATCTAATAAAAGACAATTTATTCAAAAAAACGCAAATATTTTGCAACTACTGTTGAATTTTTAGAAGTGATGCTTAAAATATAATAGGCAAATGTGCAGAGCTTCCATGCTTAAAAATTGGAATAAATCGAACAACGTTAACCCAGTGCCAAGCTTTGAATTTTTGCATATTTAAAAAAATAAATAAATACCTAAAAATAATGTATTGTTCTAGTAAACAAGATGAAACCATTATAAAATTCTCCAATATTTTTCGAAGACTAACCCTTATGTGCTCCTGGGGTCAAAATGATCCATTTTAAAAAAGAATTTTACACTCATAATGATCCGTGCTTAAAAATACGAAAATATTTTTCTTAAATATTTTTTCGTACAATATACAAAGCTTTGGTTTATATTACAAATCTTTTGCAAACAACAAATTTCATAAATTTACAAATTTCGTAAATAATACAAACACGATTTTGTAAATTATTTTTAGTATAAAGTACAAATAAATTGTAATACTACAAAATGTTTGTACTAAGTTGATGGTAAAAAATCAGGGACGTAACAGTTATAACTTTTATTCAAAAAACTGATTGTTTTACAATTATTTCTTGTTTGAATATTTTTAATTTTCTGTTTATTTGTTCTGTTTGATTTATATTTTTAATTCAAACAAAAACAATCCAAAAACGATTTTTATTTTTTCAAAAATAATAAAAGTTATTTTCTGATTTTTTTTCTTTATCAAAAAATAACAATTAAGAATATAAATCAAAAGCCATAGAACCAATGAATTCAACAATTATAATATCCTGATAATGTCAACTAGTGTTAATAAAATATTGAACAGTGATTTAAAGTGAGTAAATATGTATATTCCAGCAACTTCCGGCATTCAATTTAGGTCAATTTTTAATTTTTATTTTATTATCAAATAAAAAAGTTGGTGCTTAATTTTTTCAAAAAAATCATTCTGTAACTTTTATAAAAAGTTTTAAAATAAAAATCAAAAAACAACAGAAATTTATAGAGTAAAATATAAAAATTGAAAAAATTAAAATCTTTGCTAAACTTTGTGATTTTTTTGTGCAATATGATTTATAAAATATAGTGCATTTATTGAAATGTTATAATTAAATAAATTTGGGTGGTGACTTTTTAAGAAATATAACAGTTATTTTGGGTCTCTGTAAAAAATTGATTAAATTTAAGAATTTCGTAAATTATACAAATAAAGTTTAATGAAAAAATGTTTGTATAATGTACAAAAATATCGTAATAAATATTACCAATTACCATTTAGTAAAATTACAAGATTTTTTTTATTTAACGACCCTAGTAAAAATGATTTTTATATATTCATATATGATTTTTATACAATATATATGATTATATCAAAAGATATTTAATTATATAAAATTATATTAACCAGATCCACCATTTTTCGGATCAAATAATATATTTTTTATATAATTATATTAACCCATACATGATTTGATCCGGAAAATGGTGGATCTGGTTAATACAATTTTATATAATTAAATATCTTTTGATATAATCATATAAAAATATATATTTCACAATACTCGACAAGTTATAATTGTAAAAAATCATAAATGATTATATAAAAATCGTATCTGATTATATAAAAATCATTTTTACTAGGGGATTTTGTTTGTATATTTTACAAATATTTTAAATTTAATCATTAGTAGTTTTTGTAGAATAAACAAAATTATTTTGCTTTAAAGGAATTAAATATGCTAAAATCCCAAACGTATTTTACAAATTGTGAAAAATAATCTGTTGGAGGCATGTCCCTATCCGGATTTCATTCTTGCCTAAGGAACTCGTCAGGGGACGATGTTTTTAGAGTTTCTGGAAATATTTGTTAAGTTAAATTACAAACTGAATAAGAATTTCTTATTCTCGTCTAGGAGCGTTATTAAACATTCAAACAAAATATCAAAGAAAAAACAAAAACAACAACAAAGAATTTACCACAATTTGCTTTGTCATCTTCCAATATACTACTCTGTTGTTTTGACAGATCTAGCAATGTAGTGACATCCATTCATGTATAAACGCCAATAGAAAACAATATTTTCTAAAGTGTCAGTAACATCCAAATTTGCACAAGCACTTGAATATTAGTTTTCTTATTTTTATCGGGATATACATTAATTGCTTTAAATGAATTAAATATGCCAAAATCCCAAACGTATTTTACAAACGTATGAAAAATAATCTGTTGGAGGCATGTCCCTATCCGGATTTCATTCTTTTGTATTTTTAAAAAATATTTATATATTTACAAAACTTATTTGCACGTTTACAACATTTCATAAAATATAGTAAACATTTGTCATTAATTCTCACTTGGTCATTGAACGAAATAGTGTAAACAATAAAGTTTTTCATTAAAGGATTAAATATGCTAAAATTCCAAACGTATTTTACAAATTGTGAAATTTTGCTTAAAAAATTTCGAATTTTGTGCCAAAAAAAGCATCATTTGCAAAAATGTTTGCTTTACTTGTTTAATTGAATATGTTCCATTGATTTCAACGTGCTAAAGATGGTTTGTGCGGTTTAGAAGTGGTGATTTTGACACGGAAGAAAAAGACCGCACAGGTCAGCCAAAAAAGTTCGAAGAGATGAATTGGAGGCATTTCTCGATGAAGATTATTGTTAAACTCAAGAAGAACTTGCAAAATCATTGGAAGTTACACAAGCAGCAATTTCAAATCGTTTGTAAGCAGCAGGATTCATACAAAAGTAAGGAAATAAGTACCACACGATTTGAAGCCGAGAGACGTTGAAAGACGATTTTGCATGTGCGAAATGCTGCTTGAACGCCATGAAAAGAAGTCATTTTTGCATCGAATCATTACTGGCGATGAAAAATGGATCCATTACGACAACCCGAAGCGTAAGAAATCGTATGTGAAGCATGGCAGAAGGGTCTCATCTATTACATATGAGCTGCTGAAAAGGGGCCAGACGATTACAGGGGACCTGTACCGAAAACGATAGATTCGTTTGAAGCGAGCAATGGCCGAAAATCGCCCGGAATATGCGACCAGAAATGAGGATATAATATTCCATCATGACAACACTCAGCCACATGTTGCAAGACCGGTTAAAAACTATTTAGAAAATAGTGGTTGGGAATACCGATTTTGTTAATTTTCAAGTCAAGGCATACTGCCACCCAATATTTTAAGTAAAGTCGATAAAAGTCTCCTTCGATGCGAATGCTTATTAGGAGCTTATAAAAAATTAATAATGGTGAAAATTGTTATTCAGAGGTTAAAACAAATTTTCTACTTTTAAGTAAAAATAAAATCAAATAGACACACTTAATAATTAACAATAAATAACGATGACGATGCACTGTGGGCCAGGATCGCCGTTTTTTGGCCAAAAGTATAATTCAGGTAAAGGGAAAATATGTTTATATATTCAAAATCTAGGATTGTTGAATATTTTGTGAGTGAAATATTGTATCATTGTGGTTACTCGTTGTTAGTTGGCGAGAGTTCAAAGTCAAAATATTTTAATTTTGTGACATTTTTTATTTTATAATGACATAATAAAAAAATCATAAATAAACAATAATTTGTTCCAAAAACAATCTCAAATTATAAAACTGAAACTAGTTCTCAAAAAAAAAAAAATAGAAACCTGTTAAGTATTTACAAAAAAGGAACAAAATCACTAATTTTACATAAAAAATGTGTTTTTTTTGAAAATCCTAAATTTTCAAAAAAAAGCTCCAAAGTGTTTCAAGAGATATTTGAAAAACTTGAATGCCAAAGTGTTCCATAAGATGTCTTCTACCTAGGTTTTTGCGACCGTTTGCGACCGTTCATAAACTTACGAGATTTTGCCCTTTAACTGAAAAAGTACCTTCAGATCTCGCTGATTTTCAGCATTCCAGAGTTTTAGTAAAAACTAAAAAATAGCACTAAAAATTAACTTAAATGAAGGTTCTGGTTTTCTCACACAGACTAGCCCCCTAAAATCCAGGTTTGTGGGACATTTGAGTGCCAATTCTGAATAAGTACGATATTAACCCTTAAACACATTTTAATTTTTGACTTATTTGTGTCATTGAAGTTAAATTTTAAACTATGATGTCTTCAGAGACTTATAGTAGAATATCATGACAAATATTTTTGCGGGACATTTTAACCCTCTAACTCTTCAACTTATGGGTATTTTTTGACACTTTTTAAAAAGGGCCAAAAGAGACCCTTTAATTGCAGAGTTAGAGGGTTAAAATGTTCCACAAAACTTAAAACGCCGATACACTTATATTTTTCTTTGGTCCCTCTGCCAGAATTAGTTGTCATCAGAACCCTTTTTTTGTACAGTGTAATTTATTTTCCAACATATAACTATTTTAAATTTATGGCCGCCATATTGGATCCGCCATATTGAATTTTAAAAATTTGATTTCAGATTCGTAACCTGCTACCCAAAAACTTCCCCTGGTGGAAATTTGAAGTAAATCGGGCGACATAAGAAATTTAATGAAAAAATTGTTTGTCGCCATATTTGATCCGCCATTTTGAATTTCAAAATTTTAATTTCAAATTTTTAATCAGCGGAACCTAGTCCTATGTAATTGATTATTTTAAGTCCAATATAATAAAAACTAAAAATTAATGGCCGCCATTTTGAATTTATATTTTTTATTTCAGACTCGTGATCAGCGACATCCAAACCCCCCTTTGTGATATCTTTTAGTCTCATATACTTAATATTCTAGTTTTGGCCAAAATTCTATGATGCTGGCCCACAGTGCGATGTGAGGGCTGTGGTGTAATGGTTAGCGCAATGAACTGTTACACATGTGGTTGCGGGTTCGATCCCCAGCTACCGCAACATCAATTTGGAAAAATCATGTGTATGATTTTTCTATCCCTAATACAGTGTCCTCCTTTACTAATCCCATAGCACTTAACCCCACCGAAGTAAAATAATATAACAGGGCTTTGAAATAAACTGCCTCAACAAAAGTTCGCCAACTAACAATAAAATGGCGCGCAACAACTGTTCTAAAATTCAACATCTCGGGAAATTACAGTGTTGCCATATTCGAGGCCTTTCATATTTCACCACCTCCTATCTCTTCTTTATCCCCTTTCCAAATAAAGCACCACGCTAAATAAGAATGGATTAGATTAGGTTAATGCTATAAGTGCTGCCTGGTTGTGATAGTAACGCCAAGGCTTGGTTGTCATAGCAACGCGAAAATTTTATAAGATACGATAAGGTAAGATAAGATAAGGATTAATGATTAAGGATTAAGGATTAATGATTAAGGATTAAGATTAGATTAGATAAGTTTGGATTATATTATGAGGTTGTCATAGTAACGCCAAAGCCTGGTTGTCATAGCAACACGAAGGTTGTCATAGAACACGAAGGTTGTCATAGCAACACGAAAATTTTATATGTAGGGACACCCTAATCCCCCACGGGTATGAAAAATATCTTACGACCTATTCTCATACCTACCAAATACAAATAAAAAATTTCATAAAAATCGGTCGAGCCGTTTCGGAGGAGTTCGACCACAAACACCGTGACACGAGAATTTTATATATATAGATTAATTTTTTGAAATATGTAAAAATTCAAAGCTTGGCCCTGGCAAGGAATGGGTTAACGTTGTTCGATTTATTCCAAATTTTTAGCATGGAAGATCTGCACAAGGTTATATGGTTATATGCTTAGTACCACCTCTGAGTATATAATCTGCGTTTAATTTAAAAAAAAATTCTGTTTTCTAGTTTTTGAGTTAAAGAGATATTCGTAAGACGTATCCTGGCGTTATCATGTGAGTCCTGGAGAAATTTTTTTAACTGATTTTACAATTAGAGACTCTAATCGTAAATATATTTTTGGATATTTTTAAAATTTTTTTTCTGTTTTAAAAAGTTAATTTTTTTAAATTTACTGAATTTTCACTTTACATGCTTCTCGCTTGAAAACCGTTCCTTATAAAGGGTTCTTCAACAGGGACGCTACAAAAGTAGAAAGACAGGGACAACAAACGACGCCATATTTCTTGCCGCTCTTTTGACATTTCTCTTCAGTAAGGTTTGCCATTTCATGATGGAAAGATATACAAGCCAACAACGAGTCGAAATTATTAAAATTTACTACCGAAATTCGGAGTCAGTGGCCTCAACGTTAAGAGCGCTACGTCCAATTTATGTTCGTCATAATGAATGGCTTCGTCAATAAACAAAATATGCATTATTGGTCAGACAGCAATACACACGTACTCCATGAGTCATCATTGCATCCCGAAAAAATTACGGTTTGGTGCGGTTTATGGGCCGGCGGCGTCATTGGGCCGTACTTCTTCTGTGATGATCAACAACGTTGTAGCGATTCCCATGCACGTTACTGTGAATGGGAATCGCTACCGTTCAATGATAACCGAATATTTTTGTCCCCAATTGGATGATATGGACTTGGAGGACATGTGGTTCCAACAGGACGGCGCCGCAAGCCACACAGCGAATGTCACAATCAATTTATTGCAAACCAAGTTTGGAGAACGTGTTATCTCACGAAATGGTCCAGTCGAATGGCCGCCTCGGTCGTGCGATTTGACGACGTTGGACTATTTCCTGTGGGGCTACGTCAAGTCTATGCCAACAAGCCAGCGACGATTGATGAACTTCGTACGAATATTGGCCGATTTATGCTTGAAAACCGTCGAAAATTGGGT
The DNA here is from genome assembly GCA_949987735.1 of Leucophora obtusa. Lineage (NCBI taxonomy): Eukaryota > Metazoa > Arthropoda > Insecta > Diptera > Anthomyiidae > Leucophora > Leucophora obtusa. The sequence continues at coordinate 240,223,622 of OX465295.1, read as the reverse complement.
TCAGCGTCAGGACTTCTGCAAGCGTACCCGTGGTGGCCATGCAAAAGACCAAAATAATGATTCTAAAAATAGATTTTGAAAAAAATAAGTTCTATAAAATAAAATATTTTTTTATTGCAAAAAATTTTTTAAATAAAATTTTCTCCTGCGGGACTCGAACTTGGGACTCCAGATTGCCAGTCTATAACATGTCGAGATAGCTTAGATGGTAGAATCTAAGCTATCTCGACATGTTATATTTGATAGATAAAAACATAATTGACCTGCCGCTTAGTCAGCTTACTCGCCAACATACAAAAAATTAAAAAATATGTGGTTAAATATATTATATATCCTTACCACTGTTGAAAAAATATTGAGTCTAAAAATAGATTTCAGAAAAATTTATAAAAAATTCTAGAACATTACTTTATGTTTGAAATAATGATAAAAATAAGTCATTACTGGTAATGCATTATTTTTTATTTTGAACTTGTGGAAAAAGTAAGTAGTTATTAGTAGCTCATTATTATTTCTTTTAAAATAATCCAGAAAGTAAGTTGGTGTCATTACTGGTAGTCCAAAAAATAATGATATATCATTATCGTTTCTACACTGGGTTATTTAATAAAATACATATTGTTATTTAGCCAAAAACTATTTAAAATCTGAAGACCGCCTTTTGGTGGCCTTGGGCATTAGAGGGTTAAATAACTATTGAACTTTTACGGTAAAGTTATTGTGAGTGTATTGTATTATTTTAGATACAATTCAATCTAATATTATACAATTGCATATACTGATGCAATTGCATCCCAAAATTGGGCACATCTAATTGAATCTTATTATATCTCATCTGATATAGTTATATACTATTTAATACAATTAGATTTCAAGATTTATACCCAAAATATGTTGGGTTTTGAAATATGTTTGAATTGTAAAACTGACAAAAAATCTATTTAAATAATATAAATTTTTATCAAAAATTGACTCAGAAAGTATTTTAAATTAAAATTTATGAAAATTTATATATAAAATGATTTAGAAAATGTTTTGGAATCTAAATTATATAAAGTTTAATCTAAAATGACTTAGAAAATATTTTTGACAATTTATCATATAAAATTATGTGTAAAACAACTTATAAATTTTTTTCATAAAGGTTTATATTAAATTATATCTAAAATGACTTAGAAAATTTCTTCGATTTGGGTTTATATGTGATTATGTAGTGGATTATATCATATTGTATATTAAACCTCATTTTATGGGATCAACCATATCTGATTATATATAGTTATGTGTATCATTAACATTTTTTGGTATATGATTTTATATGGTTATACATAAGAAAATTTCGGGAAATATTTGAAAGATATTATAATATATGAATATATATGGATGCAAAGCCATTTTATATTACTATACACTCAGAAAAATAAGTTGAAATTCCATTTTCAGCAAAAATTTTAGTTATATTTTTTTAGCACTAAACTAATTTTGAGCATAGCGTGGACGATAACAAGATGTAGATGTCGCAGCTTGTCTGGAAACGGAAATGACAAAAAAATAAAAACAACTCTACACATATTCTATATTTAAATTTTCAGCAAGTAAATAACTAAAGTAAAATGTCGCTACAAGTTTTTTAAGTTTTTTTCAGTCTACTAATATTCAGCTAAAAGTTTAGTGATTTTAGCAAGGATTTTTTTCATTTGTGGTCGACTAAGTGTTAGCAAAACTTTTGCTGAACAGCTCGCTGATTTTCAGCAAACCTTTTGCTGAAATTACCAAATTTTTTGCAAGCACGTTCCAGACTAAAAATTTGCTGACACAGCAGCATTTTTTGCTGACTTTACTGACTTTTTTTTGAGTTTTTGTTAATGTGTATTTTTGTATTAAAAAAATATATTGTTATATATGAACTTTTTTACTCGGGTTATTATTTTTATTATTATTATTATTTTATATTAACTTAATTATTATTACAAATGAATAAAAAAAATTTAATTTGTCAAAATTCCCAAAAATTAACATATTGTGGGTATTACAGTATCGAAGGTATGAAATGCTAGTTAGGTATGTTACATACCATTGGAAAGGTTAATTTGTCTAGTTTCTCAGCATAAGTTTTATTTTTAAGGTTTTAGAAATACTTACACACAAATAGAAAAAAATTCAAAATAGTGCATATTAGGCCGGGTCGATTTGTGGGGAGGCAAAAAAAAAAAAAAAAGGAAAATCGTATTCTAGGGATCAAAATAAGAAACTTTGCCGAAGGAACCATACCTCTGAAACGAATTCTACTACCTCCCAACTGTTGACTTTTGTCCCGTAGGGTCAAGTTTTGAAAAATCACACTTTGACCAATTTAGAGTGCCCCAATCGAGTCCAAATGTATGACCGACCCCCACTAACTTTGGAGGGCCGATCCACCCATGCCAGTGGCACACCCCCTGGAACTCCCCTGGGGGGTTCCCCATACAAACATTTTAAAAAATCACCATTTTTGGCACTTTATTTTATTATTTTTTATTTATTTTTATTATTTTATTTATTTTTTCTCCTTAGAAATTTATTTAGTCAGAACATATGTAAATGAAAAAATTAATTTAACTTAGTAATAGAAAAGAAAAAATAAAAAATTACTGTTTGAAGTCTTTTTTGCTTTCAAGTCTGGGCAATTTCGCACGGCTCTCTAATGTCGTCGCCATAACAGCCTCTACATTTTCCGGTATAACTCGTTTGGAAACGCTAGCTAGCAATTGAACGTGTCGTTCTGTTTCTTGTATGTGTGATGGAATTTTTGGATCATTAAACGGTGGATCATCTTGATTTAAATATTCTTTCAAAGTATCGTATGGAATGCTTCGCGTGAATGGTGGTTCAAATACGTCATTTATGTCATTCATATTGATCATTTCCGTGTAACTTGTGCAATAAAAGTTTATATCTGGTTTTTTATAAGCTCTAAGTCCCGTTGGGTCGTCCCATCGGTTCGATAGCGTAGAATTATCTTGATAGCACAGTCGCGCTTTTCTTTGCTATCATCAAACAACATTGATAACAAGATATTTTCCGAATGCGCATAATATGAATTATCTGTAATTACTTTATTGACAATTTTGCGTAAACGAGGTTCTAGAAATCTTGACCAACTAATGAATTTGAAAAATAATCTACTACCGTACACGACAGAGCTGTAATACTTGATATTGAAGTACATTGGCACATAACATGTAATTATAAATTCAACCAGTATTCTTAAATTTGCATCTGGATTTTCCGTTGTCACATATAATCGTAATAGTCTAGCGGCCTTGGTGAGCCACCGAGAATGTACAATTTTCCCTGGTTTGATGTTTGCCAGATCCACTGAAACCACGCCGCTAGAAATTGCATGGGCCATGTCGTATAAGTACTTGGAATCGGTGGAAAATTCAATTTTTTCTGGAGCAGGGGGCATATTTTTCAACTCAATTTTCTGAAAGCCGTCCACCACCTGAAAATATATAAAAATAAAACAATTAAAAACGGTTGACAATTATAATAAATGAGTGATAGCAATAACTTACCGGAAGAGTTTCACAAGTTTCGATTTGACGGCTCAATTTTCCGGTTGCCGATCTAACAAATTGGTATCATCTAACCGTTTGCGAAGCACTTCTTGTCTGCATTTCTCTTTTTCTCGGCGAACTTTCGATTTATCCATGATGAGAGGTTTGCCATGGATATCTTTCATTTTAAAATCTTGGAAAAGAGCTGTTCCCATTGCTGATGCTACTCTATCAGGCACGCCAAATCTGTCACATACCAAGGCAAAGTTAAAACAATCGTATCTCTGTGTGTATTGTGAACTTGTGCTTATATCCAAATCTTCTTGAACCGGTGGCGGTGCGTATGTTGAATCATCGGGATCTTGGTATGTTGGCATTGATGACATAGACGTTGCTCCTTGCTCTTCAATTTCCATCGCAAATCCATCCATTGTTAGACTTCTCTGATTATGTTGATCGTGCATAAACTCTTTGAGGCGTTCGGGAACCAAACCGCATGCACATGGAGCTGCCTTCAAATCGCATTTACATGTTCCAATGAAAAAAATTGTTTCCAGAGATTTTACATACTCTGTAAATTGTTGGGGTTTGTTTCTTCTCTTGATTTGCTCTTGATATTTGTCAAGCAATCTATTAAATTTATTACATACACTTTTTTTCAGCATTATTTCCATACCAAGTTTTTCCCAAATTCCAATCAACTTATCTTGTACTTGAATAGTGAATGCTTTATAGGACAACTTTTTTTGTTCGCTCAAGTAAAAATAATATTTCAAGATATCCAGATGGGTTGGTAAATTAAGATCAGTCAAATCAGTAGACACACTAAAAACAGTAACATCATGCCTGGGTATATGACTCATTGGGTTTTCGATAGTTGTTGATGTTGTTATTGCTTCATCTTGCGGTGTAGAGGATGAGGGATTCATTGTAAACTTCTTGATTTGGAATGATTTTTTTTCAAATATTTTTTATCTCAAATTAGCACTTCACACTTCGAGTTCTTCACAACGACTTAATGCATTCACAAAAACTGTTGCGTTATATATGGTCTAGGAGACGAGGTAATAAGAATGAAATGGTAATTTCAATTCTACCTGTAACCGATTTTGTTGTCAAAACTGCCCATAAAGTACTTACATGTAAATTAAACGTTAATCTGACTACAAATTCTGTTAAGCAAGTGCGCCTTTTATTACTTCTGGAAAATCCTTTATGATAATTTTATGCTCAATTCTACCTGTAACCGATTTTGTTGTCAAAACTGCCCATAAAGTACTTACATGTAAATTAAACGTTAATCTGACCACAAATTCTGTTAAGCAAGTGCGCCTTTTATTACTTCTGGAAAATCCTTTATGATAATTTTATGCTCAATTCTACCTGTAACCGATTTAGCTTAAGTAAGTTTACGACATGCAGCTGTGTCTTGTGGTGGCTTAAAAAACCCACACAACCTATTTTACGACCTGCAACAGAACGACACGTTCAATTGCTAGCTAGCGTTTCCAAACGAGTTATACCGGAAAATGTAGAGGCTGTTATGGTGACGACATTAGAGAGCCGTGCGAAATTGCCCAGACTTGAAAGCAAAAAAGACTTCAAACAGTAATTTTTTTTATTTTCTTTTCTATTATTAAGTTAAATTAATTTTTTCATTTACATATGTTCTGACTAAATAAATTTCTAAAGAGAAAAAATAAATAAAATAATAAAAATAAATAAAATAAATAAAAAATAATAAAATAAAGTGCAAAAATAGTGATTTTATAAAATGTTTGTATGGGGAACCCCCAGGGGAGTTCCAGCGGGTGTGCCACGGGTGCATGGGTGGATCGGCCCTCCAAAGTTAGTGGGGGTCCGTCATACATTTGGACTCGATTGGGGCACTCTAAATGGGTCAAAGTGGGATTTTTCAAAACTTGACCCTACGGGACAAAAAGTCAACAGTTGGGGGGTAGTAGAATTCATTTTAGAGGTATGGTTCCTTCGGCAAAGTTTCTTATTTTGATCCCTAGAATACGATTTTCACTGAGCCATGGGCGATTATTATATCGACCCGCCCTAGTGCATATGCTAAACATTGAAAAACCCTCGTCTTGAGTTAGAAATTATTTTTTTTTATACATATCCCATTCGCATCCCACTAAGCGACCAAAACTACCAAAATACCTAGTTTAGGAAAAAATAAAAAAGAAAGTTTTAGTTTAAAAAAATATTGAAAAAATTTTTATAGTTTTTAAAAAAAATTTTTTTACAAAGATTGCAGATTGTTTGGGCAAATTATATTGCCAATAGGTAATAAGTTACATGGATGAGAAAGAACACCTGTTTTGCCAAAATGTCAAATTTTGACCCAATCTAACTCAGAGACTTTTTTACCGATCTTGTTGAAATTTTGTGGCTAAACTACTATCCAATAGGAATAACCTTGGTTCAAATTTCATCCAAATCGGAAGATATCGATTTCAAAAGTTGGGTCACTTGACATGAAATCCCCCATGTACCGACTCACCTTATATGGACAGAAAAAAAGTAAAAAAGTGCCCCCTCAAAATAAATCTTGGTATGTTTTATGATGATTCCCAAAATATTTCGGGTCTAGCAATGAGATCTCACGAGCTGGACCATTTTTAAAAATGGTCTTTTTTAGTATTTGTAAGAAATTTACATCTTCGCTGACGACAACATACTTAATATGGGTATCATATGAAAGGTTTTTTAGAGGCGCGTCCAGCGGTATATATAGCATATTCAAGGATATGCATGTTCTCTGTCTGCTCGAATATTTCCAAAAATGGAAAATCCTCATTAACCCTTAAAAAATTCAAGCAATGTATTTCACTAGAAGACATCAGCTTTGTTTTACTCCCCAACGTCAACTCCGCTTTAACAACACAAATATCAAATGGGAAGCTAAAGTCACATACTTAGGAATTATCCTGGACTTAAAAGTTAATTTTAGTGCTCATATATCTTACATAATCAACAAAATAAATAATACTATTAGACTTATGTACTCTAGACTGTCCCTTAAAATAGCGATTTGTCGATTTTCGGTCATTACACCCCTCACTTTTATTGGAAATGGTCCCAAATGGAAGAAATCGATTTTTTTGGAAAAGTTGGACGAAATGGTCCCTTTTGGAAAAAAGGTATTACCCGACTAAAAAAGTTTTCATATAATCTTATATGATTTGATATAATTATAAATGTTTATATGTGTGGCTTAATATGACCATATACATTTATATTAACACTTTGGTTTTATAAATATGTTTGATATGACGTTATATATAATCATATGCGATTTGGTCTCCAGGCATATATTAAGAGATCTGCAAATATAGTTTATACATAATTATATATAATGGCGTATAAGCTTCTCTAAACATCTTATATCAAAATATATAACAAAATTAATATAAAATTGTATTAATTTTATGTATAATTATATAATAATTATAATATAATTATACAAAATTTTATTAAGTTTAATTGCACTATAAAAATTAAAAAAAAAACTCCGAAATTGTGGATCTGGTTTTGAATTTTGCCCTTTGACATATAAATAAATGTTTATAATTGAATTTAACATATATTTTCCAAATAGTTAGAGAAATACTCTTTATTGAACTCAAAATTATTTTAAAGAAATAAATAAAGGAATTTTTTTTTTATTGTGGAATTAAAGGTCGAAATAATTATTTTTACTTTTAAATTTAAAAATTAGACAAACATATGTTGAAATAAATATGGTTTAGTTCATTTATTTTCCCGTAAAAACAAATTAATTGTGAAAGTTAATTTTTTATCATGTTGGTTTTTAATTTTTTTTTTTTTAAATTAAAATTTGTTTTCTTCGACCTTTTTAATTCATTAATTAGAAGTTTATTAATTCAGTTCGAGGCCTATTTCCTTATTATGAATTAACATATTAAGTACTTTTTTCAAAAACTGTTTTTTTTTTTCTTCATCAGGATACTCTCCTGACAAATACTTCACAGAGTTTTTGCTTTCAAAAAACCTCTACACTTTCAGGAATGAAAAGAGGATCGTTTCGGGGATTTTCCAAGTCCCCTTCATCAGTTTTCTTTAGAAAGTGGTGGCGTAATCCCCGAAACGATCGTCTTTTCATTCCTGAAAGTGTAGAGGTTTTTTGAAAGCAAAAACTCTGAAGTATTTGTCAGGAGAGTATCCTGATGAAGAAAAGTAGCAGTTTTTTAAAAAAAGTACTTATTATATTAATTCATAATAAGGAAATTGGCCTCGAACTGAATTAATAAATTTCTAATTAGTTAATTCAGTTATTTTATAAGAAAGATAAAAACTCTAACCTAGAAAATGTTGTTCAGACAAATTTTTTTAATGTTTTATTTTGTCACCTATTTCCAAGTTTATTAGCAAAAATTGTTCTAAACATTAAGCATTAGATTTAATATGAATGCAATAAGTGATCTCAATAATATTTACTTAAATTTTCTTTGAAAATCTTCATCAAATTATATGCATTTATATATAATTTGATGCAGTTAGATAGACCCATTTTTCGGATCAAATTGTATCAGGTGAGATAACATGCTTATCTCGCTTGATATAATTATATATTCCAATATTCGGATCAAATTAGATATGGACGTGTATATTGGTCGGGTACTATTAAAAATACCCAAAATTCGAAATTTCGAAAAAAAAATTATTTTTTATTCCATTTATTCATTTAATATAGTCAAAATGATTCATACATGGAATTTTGACTTAATCGGATATCATTAACCCACTTTAGACTGGAATCCAAAATGACCCACGAATTTGATAAAAATGCAAAAACGTGATTTTTTTAAATTAATTTTAAAGATTTTTTAAAGTGCCTAATTTGGAGATCTCGATTGCTATTTGTACCACATAATAGTTGATATTAAAGAAAAAAATAAATTAAAAATTTGATAATTCGAGTTTGTGTTTGGAGCGACTGCTTTTCAGGACATTTAACAAAAATTGCTCCTTTTCTCAAAAATTTTAAAAATTTTAATGTTTTCATCAAATTTTACACGGTTTTCGGAAAAACAGCACTCAAATTTGGTTAGATTATAATTATCTTTTCATTTCTTTAAAAAAAATTTAACCCTTAGTGGCCTGGGGTCAGAAAAGACCAATGGAACTTAATATTAATTACACAGTACAACAGTAAAAATGCATCTGGCATGCGACATATCAATTCTGATAGATTTTAGGATGAACATCACAACCTTTTCTCAAAAATTTTAATGTTTTCATCAAATTTTACACGGTTTTCGGAAAAACAGCACTCAAATTTGGTTAGATTATAATTATCTTTTCATTTCTTTAAAAAAAATTTAACCATTAGTGGCCTGGGGTCAGAAAAGACCAATGGAACTTAATATTAATTACACAGTACAACAGTAAAAATGCATCGGGCATGCGACATATCAATTCTGATAGATTTTAGGATGAACATCACAACTCAGTAGATCTTACCAGATCTAATTAGATCTCAAAATTGGGGACAAATTTGAGATCTAATTAAATCTGATCAGATCTAGGCATATCTGGCCAGATCTTAGTAGATCTTACCAGATCTAATTAGATCTCAAAATTGGTGACAAATTTGAGATCTAATTAAATCTCATCAGATCTAGGCATATCTGGCGCAATTGTCCAGATCACTTTAGATTTGAACAGATTTGGCACTAGATTTGATCAGATCTTGCCATAAGGTAAATATTATCACATATGCCATATCTGATCATATTTGATGAGATCTGGTACAGGATCTAATTAGATTCAATCATATCTATTTAGATCCAAAAAGATCTGATCAGATCTAAACTTTTTTACACGGGTATTTTAAAATCGTTATTTTTTCAAAATTTGCAATTCAATTATCTAAAACTTTGTTGAAATTGATTGGAAAACATATGTTTAATATTTCGGAATGGTTTTATCTGGGTTTTATATTTTAAGATTTGTTACAGACTCCTTAATTTTTAGGTATTAAAAAAGTCAGTCTTTTTCAGGTTTAGTCAATATTAACTATAAATTGAAACAGAAAATGCGAAATTTTTTTGATAAACTAGGCAACATGAGATGTTTACTAAAGGTACAAATTCAAATATTAGATATTCCTTTCATCGCAGATTATTTATTAACGAAATCGTGAAAAAAGAGAAATTTCAATTTTAAATGCATATATAGGAAATATTATCTCAGCTGTCAAAACGTGCAATATATCAAATTAAAGGGCATATTGCATCATTTTAAAATGTTGCAAAAAAATAGCGTTATTACTTTCAATTTTATATTTTTTTGCAAAAAGTTTCTTAAAAAATTTAATTTTCCTACAAAAACGTTTTTGCAAATATTTCTTAAACTATAGCTAACTTTAAAATTCTAGTGCCATATTCGTGATCTGCGTCCCAATTGGAAACGATATGTCGCAATCCCGATGCATCAAATTTTTCTTATTTTGTTGTTATGACAACGAGAATGTAAAGTCATTAAATTTATAAAAAAAAAATCTCAACTGGATAAAAATAATTATTTTGTGTAACGTGACCCATATGGGGTTAATTTTTATACTTTTGGCCAAAAACGCCCCACTAGGAAATTTACAGAATAACACCTTTCGCATATCCCAATTTAATAAAAATGTGATAAACGTTATTCTGTAAATTTCCTAGTGGGTCTTTTTTTTTGAAAAGTGATAACATTAACCCTATATGGATCAAGTTACTCAAAATTATTTTTATCAAGTGGAAATTTTTTTTTATTCAGTCAAAGTGATATTTTGCCGAAAATTATTTTCAAGGTTAAGCGTTTGCCATTTGGCATAAAAACTGCTGCTGCTATATTTCAGAAGAGTATTGAGAGTTTGTTGCAGGGCATACCCAATGTTGTTATTTATCAGGATGATATAAATGTTACGGGTAGGGACATGAAACAACATTTAGGTAACTTGAGAATGGTTTTGAACAGATTGCAGTCGGCTGGTTTGAAATTAAATATAGGGAAATGTGAGTTTTTCCAGAAAGAAATTTCCTATTTAGGATTTACTATTAACAAGAATGGTTTAACGAAGAGCTCTGAAAGGGTTGCTAGTGTTATTTCAGCCCCAGTACCACAGAATGTGTCGGAGGTAAGAGCATTCATAGGAATGGTGAATTATTATTCAAAATTTATAAAAAATTTTGCTCAGATTATGTCACCTCTGTATAATCTGTTGCAGAAAGGAGTTGCATTTCGGTGGAGCAGGGAGGAAGAAGGAAATCACATCTGATCAAACATTAGTCCATTTCAACGCAGATTTACCGATAGTATTATCAACTGATGCGAGTAGTCATGCGGTAGCTGGTATTCTTTCACATGAGTACCCTGATGGTCTTAGACCCATATCGTTTGTATCTAGATCTTTAGGCAAAAGTGAGAGGAATTACAGTACATTAGAAAAAGAGGCGTTGGCTATAATATTTTGTGTCACTAAGCTGAAACAATATTTGCTTGGTAACAAATTTGTGCTACAAACGGACCACAGACCTTTGCTAGCTTTGTTTGGGGAGAAAAGAGGATTACCTGTTATGGCATCCACTAGGAAGCAAAGATGGGCCCTTAAACTATCGGGATTTAATTACACGGTGAGATATGTGAAGGGGACTGTGAATGTAGCTGATGGGTTATCGCGAATGCCTCAGGCCAATTTAGGGAACACATTTGAGGAGTGTACGTATGTCAATCTAATTGAGTCCGATAATGAATTTAATCTTAACTTCATGGATATAGCTCATGAGACTAGAAAGGATAAAATCTTATCAAGGCTGAGTGATGCAATTGCAAGGGATATAGTTTCACAATTAGATGGTGATGAGTTTGCGCCATTTCGTACTAGGCAATCTGAGTTGTCTGTTGAACGTAATTGCATTTTATGGGGCTATAGGGTAGTAGTTCCTTCCAGGCTGAGGCCAATGATTTTAAAAGAGCTACATAGAGCTCACTTAGACATTGTGAAAACAAAGTCTTTGGCCCGGTCGTATGTCTGGTGGCCCAAATTAGATAGCGAAATTAAAGAACTTGTTCGTAATTGTACTGCTTGCCAGGAATTACAGAATAGCCCTGAAAAGAGCCCACTTATACCTTGGAACCCAACCAGTACACCTTGGAGCCGAATCCACTTGGATTTTGCTGGACCAATTGGTGGCTGCTATCTTTTGATTATAATCGATTCCTATTCAAAGTGGGCTGAGGTTTTCAAAACCAAGGATATTACGAGCAATTTTACGATTGACAAATTAAGGGAAACATTTTGCCGGTATGGCCTCGTCGATTCTGTTGTCACAGACAATGGACGACAATTTACGTCGGAAACTTTTAGCGGCTTTTTAAAGGAAAATGGAATTAAACATGTATTGACATCTCCAGGTCATCCTACCACCAATGGCCAAGCCGAGAATTTTATAAAAACACTGAAGAAAACAATTTATGCTAATTTGAAATTTGAAAATAGTCTAGATATAATCATTAACAGATTTTTAATAGATTATCGTAACACTAACCACTGTTGTACTGGGGAACCTCCCGCTAAATTATTTTTTGGTCGCATGTTGAAGACGCGTTTTAGCATGCTCAAACCACCTATGACTAGGGATATGATTGTTAAATCTCAAACAAGAAATATGTTGAATTACAGGGGTAAAAGGGACGTTAAATTTTCCAAAGGCCAACAAGTTCTCATTTGCGTTTATAGGAACGTTAACAAACCAAGCTGGCAAAAGGCCACAATAACTGAACAACTAGGACCACGTTCATATTGTTGCATCATCTCACACAATAACCGCAAAATTAAAAGACACACAGATGAAATAAGAAATATTGAACATGAACAAAGTAATATTCCTGAAGTTATAAATAATGAAACATCCATTTCAGAGTCACAAACAGCAACATTAGACAACGACGTCAATGGTGAATTGGAAGAGCAAATAAAATCTGTCTCAGAGAGAGTTTTGAGACCAAGACAAGGGGGTAGGGTACTTAAAAATGACAAAAAGATTTAATTTTTGTTTTTTTTTCTTTTTTTGGTTTAAAATTTAAAATACTCTTTTATAGTAAGGGCCATTATGTTTATGAATCTTGCTTATTATTCAGCTCAAGAAGGGGCATGTAGAGTATTTTAGTTTTATTTACAGTGTATCTAATGTAATCACTCATTATAATTTACAGTTATTCCTTTTAAGAATTTACGATGTACAAAGCAGAATTGAAAATAAAAGAACACTTGTTCATTTGAATTGAAACTGATTGCACATGTTTCATTTTTGAGTCTTGATACACTACAATAATTTTTCCAATTTATTTTTTTTTCTTTAATATCAACTATTATGTGGTACAAATAGCAATCGAGATCTCCAAATTAGGCACTTTAAAAAATCTTTAAAATTAATTTAAAAAAATAACGTTTTTGCATTTTTATCAAATTTGTGGGTCATTTTGGATTCCAGGCTAAAGTGGGTTAATGATATCCGAAGAAGTCAAAATTCCATGTATGAATCATTTTGACTATATTAAATGAATAAATAGAATAAAAAATAATTTTTTTCGAAATTTCGAATTTTGGGAATTTTTAATAGTAATACACTTTTTTCCAAAAGGAGCAATTTTCGTACAACTTTCGGCACGGGTTAACGTTTTCCAAAAAAAAAAAATCGATTTCTTCCATTTGGGACCATTTCCAATAAAACTGGGGGGGGGGGGGGGTGTAATAACAAATCTATTTTTAAGGGACACTCTAATGTACTCTTTTATAAACAGAAAGTCTACCCTAAACCAAGACAACAAAGTCATAATTTTTAAAGTTATTTTTATGTCCATAATGTATTATGGAGCAGATACTATTAATTATGGAGATAGAAATCAATACTTACACTACTTCCGGTAGGGGGCGCTGAAATTTAGTATCACCTGAGCAACTATTTAGTATCACTTTGGTATCAGCTGAGCCTATATTTAAAAACTCAAAAATTGCTGAAAACCGCGCAAAATAACAAAAAGTCAAGCGCAAAATATGTTCAAATAATAAAATTTGAGAATTATTTTTTTTGTTTTGCTTTATTATTTCAATTTAAAGTGATAATGATGTCGTTATAACTTTTGTTTTTGGTGATGCCATACCCCTGTTATGGAGCCCCAGTATGGCACGATGTAGCAAAGTGTCACAAACAGAGACTATTAATTATAGAGATAGGAAATCAAAACTTACACTACTCACCGGTAGGGGGCACTGAAATTTAGTATCACCTGAGCAACTATTAAGTATCACTTTAGAATCAGGTGAGCCTATATTTAAAAACTCAAAAATTGCTGAAAACTGCACTAATTAAAAAAAAAATCAAATGCAAAATATGTTCAAATAATAAAATTTGAGAATTCCTTTCTTTATTTGCTTTTATATTTGTTATTATTTCAATTTAAATAAAAAAAGAAAATTGTAAATTTTTTGAACAAAGTGCCATCTAGTGATAACGATGTCGTTATAACTTTTGTTTTTTGTGATGCTGTACCCCTGGTCACAAACAAAGACTTCAAATAAGTCAAAATAAACTACTGAAGATGTTCTATAATATTCCTTGGCATTTTTCTACTGAAAGGCTGCACTCTATTAATTGTATCGATATGGTTGGACAAAGAATTTCGATACTCACACACAATTATGATCTCAGATGTCAATTGTCTGAATATGCACACTCAAATAAAATAGTCTGTAAAAGTTACAGAAAAAACTGTAATATTACAGCAAAAATTAACTAACATTAGGCCAGCAGACCGTTTAGCTAATTTTAGCAAAACGTGCCTGAAACTAGGCAAAACTTTACTTTATGGGGCACCCCTCAAAAAAAAATATATTACCCCCTCTGGAGGTAAAAAAGAAAATTTTTTTCTATATGGTGTTAAGGCAAAAAAACCGAAACACACCCAAAATGGTAACTGCGACGGCTCAAATTAAAGGAAAATTTCTCCCGATTTCAAAAATGCATTTGGTTTTATGCTCCGTAAAGTGTGGCTCCCACTAGATCCATTGAAGACCCCCCGGGAGACTAAAATAGCCATTTAATGTACTAATTATAAAGTATGAGTACTCAAATAAACGGAAATTTTCGTAAGAATTCAAACATGACTACAACGCACAGTGTGGAATTTTCATACAGTGAGCGGCCAAAAGTAGAAGGAGTTGTCGTAGAAAGATAAAATTTGGCAAGCTTCTTTATATTGACCAGATATACAAATATTTTAAATTTGGTAAAAATCCGTGCGAGGATTCGTGTCCTTCCCATATATCCTGAAATTAAAAAGTGCCATAATAAATGAAATAAATACTGATACTTCCTGAAATTTTGTGTATGATTTACTTATAATGCCCTTAATTTGTCCACTAAATTTTGTTCAATTCGGAGCAAGGATACGTATAGCTCAAAAATGTCCTTTTTAAGAAAAGTCATCAAAAAGTGAAAAAAATTACAATTGCTTGAAGATTTGTTTGTATAGAGAACACTTAAGATATTTTTAATGCGACAAAATTTTTTTATCCAATTTAGAGCAAGGATACACCAAGATTAAACATATCCTTTTTTTTTAAAGCCAAAACTACTTATTCGTGAAATTTTAAACTGATTACGATATTGATACTAACGATATTTTTGTTTAATTTACAGTAAGAAAATTTTTGTCTTAAAAATATCCTTTTAGAAAGGATTCGAGTTCTCTTTATATATCCAGAAATTAATAATATAAACTGAATGGGGGAATATTTAGTTGATCTCTTATTTTTAAGTAAATGAATGTTCTTTTTTTAGTTTGACTATAGATCATAAATTAATATCACTTTCTGGTTTAAATTATTTTCAAATCAAAGAAAGATGATACAATTTTTACAAGTAAATTACAAAGAATAAAAATATATTTGAAAGAATTCGGTAAGACCAACAATACCGAATACGTATTTTCGGCTTTCGCTACAAAGCAAGGTTGGTTACCGTTATCGTTATAATACCGTTATCGCTAAAATACCGTTTCAAATTGAATACCTTTACCGTTATTGATACCTCTAAAAAAATTTCCAAATACCATTATCGTTACCGATACCGTTATTTTTATGGGTAGTTACCGGTATTTGTTATTTTATATAAAACTTAAATTTTTTTTATTTTTTATTTTATAATCTTGAGTGTTTTTTTTACAAAAAATTTATAGATAATAATTTTACTTATTAAAACTACCAGCATTGAATTTATGGCTTAAAATCTGTATTTCCAGTACTTAAAATTGAAATTATGCCATGTTTTTACTTGTTTTTATATGTTTCTAACATAATTTTTAATACCGGTATGTACCGGTATTGCTGTTTCGATAACGGTATACCGTTACCGAAACTGTTTTAAATACCTTTACCGTTACCTAAACAAACGAAATCCGATACCGTTACCCTTACCGTTATTCGTTTCGGTAACCAACCTTGCTACAAAGCCATCATCAATGTATTTCGTCTTGTGTGGGCTAATATTTTTAATGTTTGTCTACTTATGTGACCGCTGAAAAAAAATCGAATTTCTTATCAACAACTCAACTTAGACTAACATTAACGAAATTTAACAATGCTATTTTTATCCTTTGTTATTATTACTCTATTTTGCTTTGAACCTTAATTCTTAAGATATCTCAGCTGATTCTATTCAACTCTATGTATGATAACCACAGATTTTTGAATTACAACGAACCGTTAAATTTAGATTTAAATGTATATTATTTAAATTATATTTTTTGCACTGTATCAATGTGTTTTTAAGATGAATGGGGGAATATTTAGTTGATCTCTTATTTTTAAGTAAATGAATGTTCTTTTTTTAGTTTGACTCTAGATCAAAAATTAATATCACTTTCTTGTTTAAATTATTTTCAAATCAAAGAAAGATGATACAATTTTTACAAGTAAATTACAAAGAATAAAAATATATTTGAAAGAATTCGATAAGACCAGCAATACAGAATACGTATTTTCGGCTTTCGCTACAAAGCCATCATCAGTGTATTTCGTCTTGTGTGGGCTAATATTTTTAATGTTTGTCTACTTATGTGACCGCTGAAAGAAAATAGAGTTTCGTATCAACAACTCAACTTAGACTAACATCAACGAAATTTAACAATGCTATTTTTATCCTTTTGTTATTATTACTCTATTTTGCTTTGAACCTTAATTCTTAAGATATCTCAGCTGATTCTATTCAACTCTGTGTATGTTAACCACAGATTTTGAGTTACAACGAACCGTTAAATTTAAATTTAAATGTATATTATTTAAATTATATTTTTGCACCGTGTCAATGTGTTCTAAGATGAATGGGGGAATATTTAGTTGATTTCTTATTTTTTAAGTAAATGAATGTTCTTTTTAGTCTGACTCTAGATCATAAATTAATATCACTTTCTGTTTAAATTATCTTCAAATCAAAGAAAGATGATACAATTTTTACAAGTAAATTACAAAGAATAAAAATATATTTGAAAGAATTCGATAAGACCAGCAATACAGAATACGTATTTTCGGCTTTCGCTACAAAGCCATCATCAGTGTATTTCGTCTTGTGTGGGCTAATATTTTTAATGTTTGTCTACTTATGTGACCGCTGAAAGAAAATCGAATTCTTATCAACAACTCAACTTAGACTAACATCAACGAAATTTAACAATTCTATTTTTATCCTTTGAATAGAATCAGCTGAGATATCTTAAGAATTAAGGTTCAAAGCAAAATAGAGTAATAATAACAAAGGATAAAAATAGCATTGTTAAATTTCGTTGACGAAATTTTTATACTTTTGGCCGTTCGTGCTACACTGTGCAACGTACCAAAAAATGAATGAATGAAATTTTTCGGCTGAGGCGCTTGTCCCACAATACATAAAAAACCCCTAAAATTCATTAAATTTTAATTTTTTCCAAAAAAAACACCATTTTTTACCAAAATAAAGGCTATGTGCGCTATGTACCAAAAAATTTTCGCATGCGGCGCTATGTCCCACAATACACAAAAAACCCCCAAACATTCATTAAACTTTAATTTTTTCCAAAAAAAAAAACACCAACTTTTACTAAACTTTACCAACTTATGTACGCTATGTACCAAAAAATGAAAAATTTTTTGAAAAAATCCCGCGATTTTTTTAAAACATTTTTTGCCTGCGACGCTGTGTCCCATAATATACAAAAAACCCCATAAAATTCGTAAAATTTTCACTTTTTCCTAAAAAAAATCCACACTTTTATTATTTTTTAACACCTAAAATGACAAAAATGCACCTAGCCCGAATTCTATTTTCCGGATCTTAAAACAAAATGCATATTTGGAATCGTGAGATTTGAGTCGTCACACGTGCCATTTTGGGCATGTTTCGGGTTTTCGGACCTAGCGGGTCCCGAGGGCCCCGGCCCCCTTAACACCATATAGAAATAAAAATTTTCTTTTTTAATTCCAGAGGGGGTCACATATTTTTTTTCTTTTTTGAGGGGTGCCCCATAAAGTATAGTTTTGCCAACTCATATTGGAAATCGATTTGCTAAAATCAGCCAATTTTTTTTGTAAAATTAATTTTATAAAAAAAATAAATAAAAATGATAACCAAAAATTTTATTTGAAATTTTTCTAAAAATTAATTAAGTTTATTTGATATGTGCACCATGTTCCACATCTTCCAATTCTTCGAAATACCATATCATAAGGCAAAATACATAACGCCTGAAAAAAAAACAATACTACTAGAATTTATATTTTATATTTATGTATATACAAGATATTACTTACATTCTTTATAATTTTCCATTTATATTAATTAGGAATTCATCCTCCAAATTAACCAATACATAACGCCTACAAAAAACAATTCAATTAGAATTTATATTTATATAGAAGATATTACTTACATTTTTTATAATTTTCCGTTTATATTAATTCTGTATGTCGAAGAAAATAAAAAAAATGTATAACCTCGCACAACAAGCGAACAAAAAAAAAAACGTGTATTCAATAGAGTAGGAAAATAAACTCTAACGAACGGTACTTTAGCGTTTGCGTACCGCATATCTCGCAGACTGTACGCAAATACATTCCTTACAAAAAAAGATACAAACGATATCTCTCTACTTAACGTTTGTGTGTATGCACACAACCTGAATACAGTACAGTAGGATTGAGAGATGACGAACGTAAGTATGTATCGGTCTCTGAGCGCATACTTAACCCGAAGGCAGTTCGTTTACCGTCTGTTTCACAGATTACATAGAGATTTTACTCTTCTTCTTCTTTTGTCACAAACACATTTGTTCACATCCAATCAAATATTTTTTGTATAGGTATAGAACGTATGCCCAACACATTCTCATGAGTTACGTGCACTGACAGCAATAGTCAAAGAGTAAGATTTCTATATAATCTATGGTCTGTTTGCCGCTTTGATTTTGTTTTTGTTGTTTTTTCTACAAAGCGACAATACAGTGGTGCCAGACGTCACGTTTTAACGACATTTTGATGATTTTTTTTTTGAAAATCTTCTGACCATTGGCAAAATCATAAATAAAAAGATTTTGAAAAAATGCAAAATTGTTTTTTTTAAAACAATGGTTAGTATTTTAGCATATGTACACGCGATATAAAAAGATTCAGATAGAACTATTTACAGCTAATTGTGTGTCTTAAGAAAGAAATGAAAAAAATCGTTCAGTTGCAGCGTTTTATGATAACTTAATACCAGAGACTATTAATTATAGAGATAGGAAATCAAAACTTACACTACTCACTGGTAGAGGGCGCTGAAATTTAGTATTACCTGAGCAACTATTTAGTATCAGCTGAGACTATATTTAAAAACTCAAAAACTGCTCAAAATAAGGAAAAACGAGCTCGGAATATATTCAAATAATAACATTTGATATATCTGTTTGTTTTTTTTTTTGCTTTGTTGTTTATTATTATTATTTAAATTGAAATAAAAAAGAAAATTTTCATTTTCTTGAACAAAGTGCCACCTAGTGATAACGATGTCGTTATTAATTTTGTTTTTGGTGATGCCATACCCCTGCTTAATACAGTGCAGGCGCTTTTGTTTTTAAATATTTTTAAAATTTATTTAAAAATACGCAGAAAACGTTTCCCTATAAATTGGGCAAAATAACGCTATACAAATTGTATGTTTATATGGTTTTAGATTTTTTAGCCAAAAACTTGGTAAACTTTCCGAAAAAGATCGTGGATATGTTACACAATTTATTAGTGAACATTTTAGTATGTGTCGTGTTCTTATATTAGCCTCGTTTTCTTCCTGTACGTGTTACGAAATTCCATACAAATTTTGACATTGGGCATATTAAAGCCTGAACCAGATAAAATCAGTGTCGGCAGTGTTTTGCTGCAGTGCCACGTTTTGTCGATAAAGATGGTTTTTGTATTTTCTTTATTTGTCACTGCCGAGAAATTATAAAATTTTCTAAATAAACAAGGGTTGCCGTCAAACAAAACTCAATAACAAATTTGTAAAAAGAGTCAATAGTTTTCGCGAAAAGCAAGAAACAAATTTGACAGCACTGCTGCAGTTCACTGGCACTTCGAGTATCTGGATTGGGCTTAAATGTTAACTCTTACAATTTTTTCAATGTCGATAATGTTCGGGCAACTGCCAGATTGTATACAAAAATACGTTGTCGTTTTTTTCGTATTCATGCAAGCAGAAAAAAAACATGTGGAAAGTTATCTAAGTGCTATGTAATTATACAACTACATAAGTTCGAAGTAAATTTTTAAATTTTCTAGCAAAATATATGTATTTTCTCGGATATTTTCCGCTACACAAGTATATATTTTGCAAGGAGTGTATATATTTTACAAAAAAATGTGCACATTTCACTATAACTTTGTAAAACTAACTTGAAAATTATGTAGTTGTATAATTACATAGCTCTTAGGTAATATTCCCCCTGTTTTTTTCTGTGTGTGGTATGTGTGAGCAACAAAACAATTTTGCTGATGACGATTTCTCAAAAAAATTACGGACGATTTATTTTTACATTTTTGACCGAAAAAGTCTGGCACCACTGCCAGAATATACAATATTAAGCTGCCTACACACTAGGGAACATGGTTGAGGGAACAAAAAATATCAAAAAATTTTGTAAACACGAAATGCACGCTCTCAACACTTACACACACACAAACGCACTCACACATTCACAAAAAATGCTCTCTTTTTTTAAGTATGTTCCCTAGTGTGTAGGCAGCTTTAAGTCGCTTTTGCCAACTTGGCGCTTTTTCCGCTAAGCTGGCGCTTTTTTATTGCTCATAGCGGGAAGATGTGTTTTATTAGTTAGCGGGAATTCTATTGTTTTCCAAATTTCAAATAAATGGAATACCAAATTATAATCGGCACATTTTCCTTTACAATAAGAACATTTTCATTCCATTCCCATTCATTTTCATTCCCGTGTAGATGTGCCTTTAGAAATCCTGTGAAAGAAATTTAGTAGAATTATGCATTTGTAATCAGAGTTTTCTCTAAAATATTTCTTTAAAACACGAAATTTCCTGACAAATTGTTACCACCTTTTTTCTAAAAATATCGTTTTAAAAAGCTTAGAATCGCTAAAAAACCGCTCGTTGTTAAAAATAATAAAATTCGAGCATATAATAGAAAAATTTTTGATACTTTTGAATTTTTTAATTAAAAATTTATCGAAAAACTCGAAAAACTTTTGAAATTTAACTAAGAAATTTAGCTTATTATAATTTTATTAAAAAAATTAATACAAAGAAATTGAATTAAAAAAAAATTAAATTGTTTTGCAAAAACCGCTACAAGATAAATCGTATTTTATTTATAAGTATGTCTCAAACTGACGAGAAAATAGTTACATTAGCAACACCTATTGAAACAGCATCAATTTTCATTTGTTATTGTTTTGTTTGCCGTTGTCATAGAACTAGACATGGGCGCGTGACACGAAATGTTCTTGAGTCATGTGTTTCACTCGTGATCGTGAGTTATAATTACTAAGTTTATATTTTTACTTTTATTTACAGGTGAATCGTGTGTGAGCGTGAGTAAGAATAAAAAAAGCTCATGCTAGAGTTTAGTCTTTTCATCAGATTTTTGATAATTTTTACTGTTTTTCGTGATCGTGAGTAGTGTTGTATCTGAGCGAGTGTTGCAAAAAGTGCTCGTCCTTGAATTCGGAGCAGAGCTTTAAAGAATTAATTCATTTTTTAATGAATTCACTACCAATCGAATTGAATTTTCTCTAGAATTGAATGAATTCCTTTTCTTAAGTAATTCACTGAATTCGTTCAACTGTACGCGTTCATCAAACAATAAATTCAAAGGATTAATTTAATTGCAATAGTTCTTTTTATTAAATCAAATTAATTAATTCACTGGTGAATGCATCCAATTTTATAAATCGAACGGAAAAAAGTGAATTAATTCCTTACTGAATTATTTCACCACTGAATTCGTTCGATTTCATTTCCGTTCAATGAATTAAACAAAAAAAAATTACGTTCACTGGATTGAAAAAAAAATACGTTCACTGAATTAAAAAAATGCATTCACTGAATTGAAAAAAAAATACGTTCACTGAATTGAAAAATCAAAATTACGTTCACTGAATTCAAATGAGAAGCAACAACATATTTTAATAGCTTGTAGAGTTCTTCATATCGTAAAAACGTATAAATGAAATACGTCGTAGTCAAGCATCTACATTTTACGGGGAATCATAAGTTTGAAAAATTAATAGTTACATTTTTTTCCAAATTCATATATATAAAGCCTTATAATAGTAAGGCTTTATTTTTTAATCATGTAGGTTGATAAACTGTACCTGGTTTCTCCAACACTTAATATATAATTTGTTTATTTTTACTAGCAAACGCTGCAAAATTATTTAGTTACAAATTTTATTTGTAAATAAATGTTTTCTTCTACTGAACGGCAGAAAACAGGCTTTTTTTTATTCACTGAACGTAATTTTATTTTTTTTAATTCACTGAACGAAAATGAAATTGAACGAATTCAGTAAAAAATTGAACGCGTTCACCATTTCGTTAATTTGATTTAATAAAAAGAACTATAGCAATTGAATTAATTTGTAAGAAAATAAATCAATCGAAAACAAATATGAATTAATTCCATTCAATATATGGTGCTTTCTGAATTAATTCGTTGAATTTTTAATTCAGAATTAAAAAATTGAATTAAGGAATTAATTCTTCAAAGCTCTGGTCTGGAGTGATTATTTATTTTTTATTCGTGAGTGCGTAAGCGTAAGTCAGAAATCACTCACGCGCCCATCTCTACAACGAATCATGACTACGCAATATATGTGTGAGTTAACAACAACAAAATAAAAACCAAAAGCAAAGAAACAAATCTATACGAAACGAAGCGTATTCGTCATCAGACAAACCACTCTGTTTGTGTACAAACACACAACCGCTAAATCGATAGATAGGGTATGTGTTCTTTGGGTGTACCGTATCCTACCTGTTGTGTACAGTTTATTTTCCTACTC
Source organism: Leucophora obtusa (assembly GCA_949987735.1). Classification (NCBI taxonomy): domain Eukaryota; kingdom Metazoa; phylum Arthropoda; class Insecta; order Diptera; family Anthomyiidae; genus Leucophora; species Leucophora obtusa. The sequence goes on along the minus strand of OX465295.1, from coordinate 240,200,466 downwards.
TGGTATTCAAGCACCCGAGCACGCGTAATCGTCAACAAAATGTACACAACTAACCAAAGAGTAAATAGAAAAATCCCAAGTGAACAGTGTTGCCAGAACTCTCCGATGGAAATATGCTAAATTGCTAAAAAATTTCTGCTAAAATCTGCTAAATCCTAAAATAAAAAATACATGCTTAAAATATACTGAGTAAAAAATTCAAATTTTTTTATTATATTCATTATGCTAAAAATTTGCTAAATTTAATGCAAAAAATATGCTGAAAATCTGCTAAATAAATATTTTTTTTAGTATTATTTAATAAAGTTTTATTAATGAAAAAAATACTTTTTTTAAACAATGTTTACAAAAAATTATATTTTCATACTTTTTTAAAGTATCTTAGAATAAATATAAAAGTTTGCCCTTTAATTCATAAATGCTTTAAAAAGTTATAGGAGGTTTATCGAATAAATTTTATATGAAGAATTTGTTTTGTAAACCTGCTAGAACTTTGCAAAGTGTTTATGAATTGAGAGGTATTTATTGTATTTGTATTTATTCTAAGATACTTTGAAAAAGTATGAAAAGACATTTTTTTTTTAAATACTGTTTAATGTTTCTTTGAGACTAAAAAAAATAAACTTTCTCATTTCATATTTTCACAATAAACATAACTAATTTTAAAGTTTTGCAAGATTTTTTAATGGTTTTTTTAGCAGTTGGAAATTATAGTAGTATCCCATTGTAGAAACGGTAATAACATATCATTATTTTTTGGACTACCAGTAATGATACCCACTTACCTTCTGCATTATTTTAAAACATATAATAATGAGTTACTGATAATGACTTATTTTTATCATTATTTCAAATAGAAAATAATTTTCTAGATTTTTTTGAAATTTTTTTAAATCTATTTTTAGACTCAATATTTTTTAAACACTGGTAAGGATATATGTAACCACATATTTTTTGATTTTTTGTATGCTGGCGAATAAGCTTACTTGTGTGCAGCAGGTCAATTATGTTTTTATCTATTAAATATTACATGTCGATATAGCTCAGATGGTAGAGCTATTGACTGGCAATCTGTAGACCCAGGTTCGATTCCCGCACCAGCAAATTTTATTTAAAAAAAAAATACAATAAGAAATATTTTTTTTTAATATAATTTATTTTTTTGAAAATCTATTTTTAGACTCATTATTTTTGTCAGTACTGGTAAGCACATAGGTAACGATATATTTTTTGATTTTTTGTATGCTGGTGTGTAACCATAACTCATTATTTTTCGCGACATCGCCATATAAAGGTAATAAGAAATGTAATAACAAAAGTAACTAGTTACCATTACCAAGTATGTAGTAACATAACTACATATCTGGTAATGATTTTCTACACTGGGATATCAATACTACTAAAAAAGTTTACACTGAAAAAGAATTGATTAATTACGCATGAAATAAAAAGTTATGAAAACATTGTTATTGTTATAAATATTAGGTTTGTTTTTTTCGAATTTTAAATCTATAACGACTTGTAAAAAAACGACTATCCGTACTTACCTGACTTTTCTTTTATTTTTTGTAAACAAATAAAATTTAAACATTTGGGGTGGCCTTTGTACAAAAGTTGTTTTCGTACAAAGACTTCGCCGGAACTCGAAATGAAGCAATTATATTGTGTGCCCTGCCCTACCTTTAGTAACAAACGCATAATTCATTTGTTTTCGTTGTTGTTTTTAATATTTTATGAAATAAAAAATTCTAAAATTTCAAATATTTTTATTATTTGTCATAATTGTTTACATTTAAAAGAGAAAAGCCAAGAATTGGTAGCATTTTTATAACTACTTAATTTTTAAGCAGCTAAATTTATATCTACTTAAAAGTTTTATAAATGCTTAAATTTGTATGAAAAATTTATACAATATTCTAAAAAAACAAAGCTATGGTTGAAGAAACAATTATTTTGTTAAAAAAATATGCTAAAAATCTGCTTTTGTCCAACAGAATATGCTAAAAAGCAGTTAGCATATTTTTATAAAAACGAGTAAAAAGGTTAAAGTCGGGCATGCCGACTATAGAATACCCTACACCAGTCTGGGTAAAAGCCAACTAATGTGACCAAAATCAATAGGCTGCGTTATTGGGCCAATATAGGTCTGTGTACCAAATTTCATCAAAATATCTTAATATTTGCGACCTGCAGCGTATAAACAGTATAATTTTGGTAGGACCCTTATATGGGCACTAGGTCTAAACATGGACCGATGTTCATCAAAATCAATAGGCTTCGTCCGTGGGCCAAAATAGGTCTGTGTACCAAATTTCGTCAAAATATCTTAATATTTACGACGTGCATCGTATAAACAATATAATTTTGGGGGGACCCTTATATGGGCACTAGGTCTAAACATAGACCGATGTTCACCAAAATCAATAGGCTTCGTCCTTCGGCTGCCATAAGTCGGTGTACCAAATTTCATCAAAATATCTTAATATTTGCGACCTGCAGCGTATAAACAATATAATTTTGGTAGGACCCTTATATGGGCACTAGGTCTAAACATGGACCGATGTTCACCAAAATCAATAGGCTTTGTCCTTGGGCCAACGTAGGTCTGTGTACCAAATTTTATCAAAATATCTTAATATTTGCGACCTGCAGCGTATAAACCATATAATTTTAGTAGGACCCTTATATGGGCACTAGGTCTAAACATGGACCGATGTTCACCAAAATCAATAGGCTGTGTTACTGGGCCAATGTAGGTCTGTATACCAAATTTTATCAAAATATCTTAATATTTACGACCTGCAGCGTATAAACAGCCCAAGTAAAAAAAATTGATATGGAGCCATATGAAATTATATTTAATTATATATAATCTTTTATGTAATTAGATATAATTATATCCGAAAAATGAGAACGTCTTATTATATCATATTGTATCGAATTGTATACAATTGTATACAATTTGGTACAATTTGATACAATTTTATGCAATTCGATACAATTGTATCCGAATTTTGTCCTCATCCAATTACATCAAATTATATCTTTTTGTATAAAATTATATAAAATGTTATAAAAGTGGACATAGTTTGATACAATTATATCTAAATATTAACCTTATACTTTTTATCATATTATAAGGACCAAATCTAACAATATACATACAAAAATAATTTTTTTAAATAAAAAAATTTTCAATTACTTGTAATTGTAATTGTTCTTTTTTTGAATTGCAATTACAAATAATCGGCCTGATTACGAGTGTCGAATTTGTAGTCGAAATTTTCGACTCCATATAAAATGATTTTGTATATAATGGAAATTATAAAGAAATGAAACTCTGATGCTGGATTTTTTTAAATCTGAGTGCTATATATGGTAAATCCAATTGAAAAATTGTTCAAAAGTTGCGTTTTTAGTGAATTTTCAGCAAATTCGACTTAGTTTCGACTATGACTACGACACTCGTAATAAGGCCGAATATGTAATTATAGATGAGTTTTTTTTCAATTACAATTATATGTAATTGTGTAATTGCATGTGTAATTAATTACAAAATGTAATGATTAACCCCAGGCCTGCTGGAGATCTTATAATTTCGATAAATCTTCCATTACTTTTATCCAGATTTATCATGACAGTGCAATAAACATGAAAAAAATTTCTTTTAATTTAGTAATTTTAAAATAAAGTTAACAACACTGAAATTTTAAAGTTAATAGGATTATGATATACAACCAAGATATAAGAAATCAGTCAAGTGTACGTTATAGTATAGAGAATTTCGTATTAAAGCTTCAGTGTTGTTAATGTTATGGGTACGGTGCGTAAGCCATTTTTGACTCATGCTCAAAAAAAAAACATTACTCACGCACGAGCATTTCGTTTTTTACTCAGCACACATGATTATATTAACTTACTTATTAAACTTAAAATCAGAAAATTCTCACGCAAAACAGTAAAAATTACTAAAAACATATGATGCAAAAAATAAACTCAGACACGAATCAATCACGGGTTATTCTTACTCACGCTCACGCACGAATCACTTAAGTATAGTAATTATTACTCACGATCACGTGTGAATAACGTGACTCACGAACATTTCGTGTCACGCGCCAATCCCTAGTAATTACTAAATCTAAAACTAGTTCAAAATCATTGATAACATGGAACCAAATATAATACAATACGGTTTTATATGGACCTTATATATTTTTATATAAAATCACTTTTAAAAAATTGCCTATGTGGGATGATATATAATTATAGATGATTTTATAAAGAACGTTATAAGTTATATATGGGTTCATATTCGTCAATATATAATTATAACTAACACAAATTATAAAATATTTCTTATATGGATCCACATAGTTTTATATTATTATGTATAGCGTCATACTAAATTATATATAAACGTACATGTAATTATGTCTTTTATATGTTACTTTATGTACTTATATATATCACATACATACATATGTAGGCCAATATGTAATAATATAAAATCACATATGTCTCCATATTAAAACCTTTGAGGAAAAAATATCTAACATATGACTATATAAAAGTATATCTGCTTGAATTTAAAAGCATATGTGGCCATATGTAACTATAAGTGACTACATGCAATTACATAAAATAATATATGATTATATCAAAACTTGTTTACTCGGGAGTATAATTTTGGTAGGACCCTTATATGGGCACTAGGTCTAAACATGGACCGATGTTCACCAAAATCAATAGGCTGCGTTATTGGGCCAATATAGGTCTGTGTACCAAATTTCATCAAAATATCTTAATATTTACGACCTGCAGCGTATAAACAGTATAATTTTGGTAGGACCCTTATATGGGCACTAGGTCTAAACATGGACCGATGTTCACCAAAATCAATACGCTGCGTTATTGGGCCAATATAGGTCTGTGTACCAAATTTCATCAAAATATATTAATATTTACGACCTGCAGCGTATAAACAATATAATTTTGGTAGGACCCTTATATGGGCACTAGGTCTAAACATGGACCGATGTTCAAAAAAATCAAACTTGTTCGTCCTTGGGCCAACATAGGTCTATGTACCAAATTTCATCGAAATATCTTAATAGGTGCGACCTGTAGAGTGCGTACAAGATTGCATGGACAGACAGACGGACGGACGGACGGACAGACGGACATCGTTAAATCGAAATAAAAAAAAATTCTGAACCGATCGGTATACTATAAGGTGGGTCTGCGACCAATATTTTTTGGTGTTACAAACATCAGCACAAACTTATAATACCCTGACCACATAGTGGTGTAGGGTATAAAAATATGCAATTGCCCAACTCAATCTGCTAAATCTAGCAGAAAATATGCTAAAATGGCAACACTGCAAGTGAAGCAAGAAAAATGTGCATCAGGGATGAAAAATTCAGTACTTTTGTACCACAGTTCTCCGGTAACCGATTTAGTACTCTGTTTAATGATAACAACAAACTGAAGCTTTATATAAAAAAGTGTCGTCGGGTTCGAAAAAGTACTATTTTGGTGAAGTTCCAGTACCATTTCAAAAATCGAATTTTTCATCCCTGCAATGCATTTTTTCTTTAATTTATATTTACTCTTTGTCAACAAGAACTTGATGGATTTGGAAAAGTGTTGCATACAATTTAATAAAAGTAAACGCGTATTAAAATGTCTTGTATTTAGATTTTTTTGGGAACAATATTTTATAGTTTGTAATATTATTTCACGAAATATAAAACCAAAATTAAATGTTAAACATTAAAAAAAAGTATTTTTGATGGGCTTACTTTAGTTTCAGTAGTTTCAATATATTATGATTTATTTCATGCTAACAGTTAAATAAAATTAAAAAACGTTTTAAAAAAATGGCGAAGCTAAATTGTATTTAGAAATATTGGAAAACAGCAAAAAAAAACCGTTGAAAATATAACCGTTAAAAAACAAAAAAATTTGAGAACAAAACAATTTTTATGAGTAAAAAAAGAATTTTAAAGGGGAAATCTAAACATCGGGTTGTGTATTGCGCAAAAAATAAAACAAACAAATTTAAAGTAAAAGGTATGATAAAGTTTATGTCGGTACGACCAAGAACAAATTAAAAACACGTTTAGCAGCTCACAAATCGGATCAGCGTTTACGGCATAATAATTCCACTAACAAAACATGACCTTAGGCCCATTGTGCACAAAAAAATCACTCTCCTGACTTTGAATGTATTGAAATTCTTCAAAGTGAGAGTAACTATAAACGACGTTATATGTTCGAGATGCTACATATTATAAATACTTAGAATGTAGCGGAGGTTCTGTACGTTTGTAGCTATTCGGGTTGTCAATTTCACGGATGACTGTGAACAGCTGATTTGAATCGGTTAAGAAAGAACAAATGAAAGAATTGTGATGAATACGAATATAATGACAGATATGACGATAAATTTTTTTTTAAACAGCTGCTGCTATTTTTTTTTCTGGCATCTAATACCTTAGCCACAATAATATTGTTAATTTGGCCTAAAATTGTAGACCAGGAAGGCATTGTTCGTGGAAACTTCACAATTTTAGGCTGAAGTTAGTTAGCGAAAATGGCAAGGATATATTGAGATAAAATGGAATGCAAAGCATAGAGGAAGAAGGATAAAAATGTCGTTCAGTGGAAATAGTGGGCAGAGTTTGTGTTCGGGTAAATTAAATTGGTTTGGCGGTTTTTAAAACAAGTTTGGCAGATGATTACTGTGTTGATCGCCAAATGGTATGCTATGCTTAGGGTTTTGCAACAAGAATTAATTTCAAAGCTGACTTTGATACTTACGCTCAAAGTTACAGACATCTAGTCAACAAAAGAAAACAAAACACAATGTGATAATTAGATTTAAACTCAGTTCTATTTATTAGACGATGGTAGTAACACCATTATAACTATTAAAGTTTTGTTGTAAACATTGTCTGTAAGCCTTTTGCCGTTTTTTAATGTAAAAAATTATTTCATATATTGATGTTGTTTTTTTATGTATGTTTTTATTTGTTTTTAGTATCTTTAAAGTAATCGTCCTGAAGACGTTACTCGAAGTTTGGTAGCGAAATATTGACAATAAAGAATAATCTTTAGAAGAATAAACCCAGACCTCGAGCTTGATTATTTATTTTTCCAGAATAAAAAAGATTAGTATTTTTTTTGCGAATTTTAGCTAATCGGGTTTCAAAATTTAGAAAAACTAAATCTGTAGAATTAGCAACTCAAATTAGTAAAAAATACTGTAATTTGTAAAATGAGAATACCAAATTATTTTACTAAAAAACAACTTTAGTATAATATTAGTATAATAAAATTGGAAACCCTTTTACTAATTTTTATACTAATTTTTTTTTTTAGTGCACATATTAACGAATTGACTGTTAGTACGTAGTCTTAAATTTAATCTCAACATAAAAACTTTTTTTTTTTTCTTTAATTAGGTTTTTGTTACTTTTTGCCTAAACAAGAAAATTTTATCCTAATAACGGCCTATTGTATTCATTGTTTCTAAATATAAAATAATGACTTACTCGTAATAGTTTAAATAAGTACTTTTTACACAGTTAAATTTTTTCATTTTTATTTATTATAGTATGTAAATATGTTTTATGTTTAAATTTTTATGACGAGTCCTAAAATTACACACTAGAGAAAAATTGTTCTGAATGTATTTCCTTAAGATATTTGCTTATCTCCTTATTTTTAAGAATCAAGTGAGGAATCGGATAACCACTTATAATTTAACTTTCTGTAAGCATGTGTGTAACCACTTATTATTCAAAATCTCATAACTACTTATTTCTCATTTTTTCGTTAGCGAGCAGGTAAGCGTGACTACTTATGAAAACGACCACGCCAAACAAAAATAATGAGTTTAGACGCCAAAAAATAAGTTGTGCGGAGCTATGAATTTCTATTATATAACCACTTATTTGGTAATGAAAGATTTTGATGGGTACTAGTAATGATACTTTATGTAAATATTTCTAAGTAGAAAAGGACAATTCAATGCCAGAACTCTTTAATTTAATTTATTTATTTATAATTAATTACATAATACAATTACGTAACTAATTTAAGAAAGGAGTACTAGAAGCAGAGGCTTTCGACTCCGAATAGAGAAAAAAAAATAGATTAAATTTGATTATATAGACTATTTTCTAATATGAATTTACAAATCAATTTAATATTATTATCACATGTATTTTTCAAGAGATCGGTTGGTGAATTTGATCCAAAGATGTTGGTTCTGGATGAATTGTAATCGGTGCACTCATTTAGAATGTGGGAAACCGTTAGATGCGTGTTGCAAGTAGATTATCGTGGGGCTGTATTTTTCTCCAATAGATTTTTGTGAGGGAATTTGCAGTGTCCAATTCTTAGGCGAACTATTATATTAGTGTCTTTTCTGGAACAGTTTTTTGGATAGGTTGGTTTGATTCTTAGGGGATTTACATTTTTGTAGTTGTGCTGATAGTTGTACCATTTTTGAGAGTTTAGGTTCCTCAAGTACGAAGATATCGCATTTGACATATCACGAGTTTCCCAGGTGGAGAATTTTAGTAAAAAATGTGGAACGCTTCACGATTTTGCGTGTCATCCTTGCGCAGGGGCCATGCTAATCTTCTCTGTATCGTTCCAATTTTAGTATATGTTCTGCCGAAGCAAGAACAACTCTTTAATTGTTTGTAATAGTACTTTGTAAATATCTTCTTATCCCAGTGTAGAAACCACTACTACACCACTACGTGGTCAGGGTATTATAAGTTTGTGCTGATGTTTGTAACACCAAAAAATATTGGTCCTAGACCCACCTTATAGTATACCGATCGGCTCAGAATTTTTTTTTATTTCGATTTAACGATGTCCGTCTGTCCGTCCGTCCGTCTGTCTGTCCATGCATTCTTGTGCGCACTATACAGGTCGCAAATATTAAGATATTTTGATGAAACTTGGTACACCGACTTATGTCGGCCCAAGGACGACGCCTATTGATTTTGGTTAAAATCGGTCCATGTTTAGACCTAGTGCCCATATAATGGTCCCCCCAAAACTATATTGTTTATACGCTGCAGGTCGCAAATATTAAGATATTTTGATGAAATTTGGTACACAGACCTATATTGGCCCAAGGACGAAGCCTATTGATTGTGGTGAATATCGGTCCATGTTTACACCTAGTGCCCATATGATGGTCCTACCAAAATTATATTGTTTATACGTTGCAGGTCGCAAATATTAAGATATTTTGGTGAAATTTGGTACACCGACCTATGTTGGCCCAAGGACGAAGCCTATTGATTTTGGTTAATAGCGGTCCATGTTTAGACCTAGTGCCCATATAAGGGTCCTACACACAGGAAAAAGATTGGTTGGAATTCGATTGAAACCGTTAAAATTAATTTGCCAGAACGTTACTTTATTTGGAGTTACCTATAATGGAGTACTAAACCTAAAATATTTTATTAGGTATTAAAAATAGGGAAAATGAATTAAAAGACAATCCTATTATCCAATTATTGGTATGTCCAACAAATTTTAAAATTAAAATTCGTTTAGTAATTGTGTACAGTGTGTGCAACCATTTATTAAGTGGATATACCAGAAAATTGGTGCTATTTATTTTATTTATTAAAAAATTATCAATAGTCGAAAGTTGTAACTACAAATACGGGTATCCTAATCAAATATGCCCCTAAATTAGAATCTCAGTAGAAGCAACCGAATTATGGATTTTATTGACAACAGATGCAACTAATGAATTTTATACTGTATTTGTTTTCCTAACAAAATATAAAAATTCAAAATTAGACATTAAAATTAATAAGTGTTTGTGGTCTAGTAGGTAGAGAGGTGCCTAGTGCGCTAGATTTCCGAGTTCAAATCCCGACAAAAAATGAGATTTTTTTTAATTAAAACAAAATATTCGTATGTTTAAAGAGCAAATATGACAAAGAAAATTGTGGTGAACTATGAATCTGAATAGCCGGGTTCAATACCAGAAAATTCAAAAAAAGTTTTTTAATTTCAATCAAATTTTGTGGAACATAATAAAACTTATGTGGAAAATAATATTGAATTAGACAACAGAATATTGGCTTTCACGACGAAAAATACAATTTAATATAAAAAAAATTGTCGTAACCGCATGAATTCGATTGGCAACAAATTCGGTGGCCGCAACTGGGACTGTTTTCTGGGTGTACCAAAATTATATTGTTTATACGCTGCAGGTCGCAAATATTAAGATATTTTAATGAAATTTGGTGCACCGACCTATATCAGCGCAAAGACGAAGCCTATTGATTTTGGTTAACACCGGTCCATGTTTAGACCTAGTGCATATATAAGGTTTGGTTACAAACTGCAGGTCGCAAATATTAAGATATTTTAATGAAATTTTGTTCGCTGACTCACATTATAGAAAATTTTGACACAAGTCCCATTTTAACCCATTCGAATTTCGGATCCAAACATTAGTTGGCTTTTAACCAAACTGGTGTAGTGTATTGTATAGTCGGCATGCCCGACTTTAACCTTTTTACTCGTTTTTATCATTATTTCAAATAGAAAATAATTTTCTAGATTTTTTTTTAAATTTTTTGAAATCTATTTTTAGACTCAATATTTTTTAAACGCTGGTAAGGATATATGCAATCACATATTTTTTGATTTTTTGTATGTTGGCGAGTAAGCATACTTGTGTGCAGCAGTTCAATTATGTTTTTATCTATTAAATATTACATGTCGATATACATACCCAGCAAAACCTTTCATTACCATGTAATGAGTTTTAGGTATTGAAATCTTAAGTGTTCACTAGTTACCTTTTAATTACTAAACTACTTATTTTAACATGGTGATGTCATTGGAGGAAAGTCATTACACTGATGTTACCTGTAAGTAGTTTATCAGCTGTTCTATAAATAGATGTTGAATATAGATTTTAAAAAATATAAAAATTATAAAACCAATAGGAGCTGACACGTATTGATCAGCGTACCCCACGATTGTCAGGCAAACACTCTAACCATTAGACCACGCCATCACTATGATTTTTATTGCTTTAACTTATGTACACATTTATTGTGGCAACTGTTATACATGTCTATTTTTCACAAAACTTGTTGTTATTAATACTGCTTAATGAACATCAACATTTCTATAAATAGATGTTTAATATAAATTACAAAAAAAAAACAACAATGGAAGCTAACACGAGTTGAGCAGCGATCCTCATGTCTGTCAGGCAAAAACGATAACCACTAGGCTACGCCATAGTTATGGTTTTTAATGATTTAGAACATATATTATTGGTTTCAGCTATTGTGAAATAGTAATGTGTGGGGTATAATTATCGGTAACTCATTACATTCAGTTTAAAAGTAATTCAACGGGTAATGAGATATGAGATCTAAGTAATGCATGTAGTAATGACTAGTCATTACCAAGGTTTTCCTGGGTACATACTTAGCTCAGATGGTAGAGCTATGCCAGTCAGTAGCTCTGTAGACCCAGGTTCGATTCCCGCACCAGCAAATTTTATTTAAAAAAACTACAATAAAAAATATTTTTTTAATTTAATATATTTTTTTGAAAATCTATCTTTAGACCCATTATTTTTGTCAGTACTGGTAAGCACCTAGTAACGATATACTTTTTGATTTTTCGTATGCTGGTGTCTAACCATAACTCATTATTTTTCGCGACATCGCCATATAAAGGTAATAAGAAATGTAATAACAAAAGTAACTAGTTTCCATTACCAAGTATGTAGTTACATTACCACTAGGGTTTACTTTTTTCAATCCCGCAATCCCGGAAATTTTGTGCGGGATTTCCCGGGATTTTTTTTATTTTTTTACAGAAGTTTTAGCTATTAAATATTGCAATTTTTGAATCTAAATAAATTTAAATTTAAAGCATTGAATTGAAATTAATTAAACAAGAAATATTTGATATTAAAAAATGCGATTTAAAATTTAATAAACTGAATTAGTATAAAAAAACATATTATTTAGGCCAAATTGATTTTGGATGTGAGTTGAATTTGGTTAAGTTAAACCGAAAACAAATACTCGAACTTCAGAAAAATTTTGTTTCTTTAAAATGGTGATCTTTGTTCAAATAAAGCAATATATTCAACACTTCAACATCCGTATCTCAGTTCCAAATACCTCCAAAAACACCAGGCATTTAAAAGTTAGGGATATTTTCGTATTTTCAAATGAGTATTTTGAGGTTTTTTCACTTCAAATAAGTTTATTTAAATTTCAACTGCTATTCCTTTATTTCAATTGTATTTTTTAAATATTATGCAGATGCATTTTCAAATTATTTTGGATTTCATTATAAGTTAATTTAAAATACAACTATCCAAATTTAATAATTTCTTTTTAAATAGTTGCGGATAAAAAATTTCTATTCAAAAGATACCGATTAAAGTTAAGGAACTATTTAATGAATGTTTTTCGTTCAATTTGAGATCAAATATTATCACATTTTCCTTTAAATTATTTTGAAATTAAAAGAGAGATGATAAAATTTTTACAAATAAATTACATACATAGAATAAAAATTTGGAATTCAACTCTGATCGACATCTTATGAAGCACAGATTTATGAACGACAACGAACTGTTAATTTTAAATGCATATTCTAATTACTTTTTAACTTACAACATAAATCCATGTTGATAGTAAACAATTAGGCATATGTATTAAATTATATTTTTCACTATATCTAGTGTGTTAAGATGAATAAAATATTATTTAATAATATTCTATGTAGTGTCGATTTTTATAAAAATCTTTAAGAGAATTTGCGTAATAATTTGTGTGAAAAATATTCAATTTTAAACTTTTTTTTATAAAATCATTCTATACGAATACTTCTGAAAATCTGCACAGAAATGAAATCTTTAGAAATACAAATTTTTGGATTCCATATTTAAGAAATACTTAAGCAAAAAATCTATCTTAGTTCTGACTATAAAACTGGTCCGATACAAGTTTGCACCCATTATGGCTTTCACTTTTTCTATATCAATTAGTTTAACCGTTCCAACCGCGAATTAATATTTAGTTAATATATTTCATTTTAAATTTAAGACTGCCTTCTATATAAATATATTACCTAAATAGTAATTCGCGATTTAAACTATTAAACGAATTGATCTAGAAAAAGTGGAAGTCATGCATATTTTATATTTAGCTCGCCTTTTAGTATATATTAAGTAGATTTTATCATGGGTACAACCAAAAGACGAACTTTGTCGGACGGTGTTTTAATAGAAATCGAGTTTTTCAAGTACAATATATGTCGGATTTATTTATTTTGTAACGAGCGGGAATTCCCGGGATCCCGGGAAATTCAGAAAAAAATCCCGCTGTCCCGGGAAATGAAAAAGTCCGGGAAAAGAAAAACCCTAATAACCACATATCTGGTAATGATTTTCTACTCTGGGATGTTATGAAAATAAATAAAAACTGATAAAAACCATGTAACCATCTAATTTCTAATGCATGGATTACATTTGAGTTATATATTTCGATATATATCAGCGCATTGTCACCTGTTTTACAAAATTTATAACAATCTGACCAATTTTTGGCTAGTACCCTTTAGAAAAACGTATAAGGCCACACAATGTAATCGATTTGGTGTACTTCATTTTGTGCGTACTTACGATATGGGATACCTGTGTATAACAATTGTATATGAAACACAACATTTTTGAAAATTTTCAAAAATTTTGTCTAACTTACATGCCACTATACTTGTGTGTACTTACGAAGTATATTGGCTTGTGGGCCATTACAATGCGGCCATACCCTGGGTAAAGTAAGCCAGCTTGTGTGTAGAGTTTGAAAGTACTCGGAGATACTTGTGTGCACTTATTTCGAGGCTTTAAAATATTGCATTACTAATATTGTGTTCTATTGTTCTTATTTGTAATGAGTCTGAAGTAGGGTATTCATTTAATAGGCTTTTTATTTTAATCGATTAATCGTGCAAATAATTATTCGGGTTTTTTTCTTAACCGGTTAATCGAACAAAATTTTAAAATTAATCAAAAAATTGTCTGTAAAATAATATACATACACTTGCTGTGTTTTTAATAATTTTATTTAAAAAAGGAACAAAACTAAATTCAGTAACTCTTCTGTAATTCATAAAAATTAAAAAATTTAATAATTGAGAATAGTTTTTGTCATTATTTTTTTTTTCTGTCCCCTCTTTCACATATTAAAATTTTATCCAAATCGGGGAGAACCACACCGCAATGAGTTAAAGAGTTAAAGAAGAATAAAAGACCCCGTACATTAATTTGTATCTCTTTCGTATGCATTGAATACATAAAAAACGTAAATGTAGGGAGGAATTCTGTTGAGAATTGATTTTCCCTCTACGTTTCCGTACCTCCATCCCTTTACTTTATTTTGTTAATTCCGAGTGCTCACTAAAGAAGCTTTAATTATAATTAATAATTATAATAATTAATAATTATAATAATCATTAATTACAATAATTATTAATGATTTCGTTTAATATCAACGTTTAAAAAGTCGTTAAAAATAATTAAAAATTTATTATACGTAAATAGATACCACTATTTTACTAGATAAGTAACAACAACAGAGTAGTAATTTGGAAGATGACAAAGCAAACTGTGATAATTTTATGTTGTTTTTGTTTTTTCTTTGGGATTTAAGATGTTTATTAACGCTCGTAACATGAAATTCTTATTGAGCTGAAGCTAACAAATATTTCTAGAAATTCTAAAAGGTCGTAATTATTTTCTTAGGCCAGAATGAAATCCGGATAGTTACAAGCCTACAGCAAATCATTTATCACAACTTGAGATATTAGCACATTTACTTTAATAAAAAATTTATATTTTTTAATCATTTTTGTAATTTTCTACCAATTTCGGTTAATCGATTAATCGTATCAAATTATTCGAATTATTCGTTATTCGAAATTTGGACATTTTAAATTATTCGAACAATTTTTGAGAAAAATTGTTCGATTAATCGAATAACGATTAATCGATTGAATACCCTAGTCTGAAATCACTAATGAATTAAAGGGTGAACACTAGAGCGACTCACCTTACATATATGGACAGAAATAAAGCAAAAAAAGTGCCCCCTTCAAAATAACGATTTCCAAAATACCGTTTTTAAAGAAGGTATTTTTTTTAGTTTTTGGCAGAATTTTGGTATTTAGCTAAAGACAATGGCTCGTATGAATAAAAAATAGATATTACTAATAGGGGGAAATACAGGGTTTTTTAAGCAATTACTTCACAAATCTAGTCTGCTTGGGAGTAGACTAGAAATTTAATTTTTTAATTTTCGTTTACATTTCATGCTATTCTACCAGCCAATTGATAAATTTGGAGTTAAAAGCCATTCCTAAGCCCAAAGTAATTACTTCGAAGTAATTGCTAAGTTTTATTCATATGGCCCAATATTGGTATCATATGTAAAGTTTTTTTGATCCGCGTCGAGCGGTATATATAACATGTTCAATCATTACTAGAAATGTCCTGTTTGCAAGAATATTCTACAAAAAAAAAACAATCTTACATATCTTAATCTCTAGTCGATTTAAGTGAACACGTGTTTCAGGTTTTTTGAAATTCGCGATTTTTCGCGTTTTATCCGAAATTCAAGAAAATATGTTTAAAATAGGGCAACATGGATATAAAAACTTTCTTTTTGATAAGTAAATAATCGCTAAGTGGATATAAGATAAATTATCTTTATTTAATTTTATTAAAAAAATTATTTTGGCTGTGCGGTTTTTAAGCGCACAACAAGTCTTTATTTGTTTAAATTAAAAATACAAGTGAAGTTTAATTTTTTAATACTACCTTATTCTACCCTACGGTATAGGTTAACACTACACCACCTCGTGCACTTGCAGTTGCTGCATCAGCATGTGCACGTTGGAAGTATGGGTACGGCTTAGCTGCGCGTGTTGATAGTAGACGCTGTCTCAGCATGTGAACGAACAAAGCTTAGTTGCAAATGAGGTGTCGGGTGTCATCGAATGCAACGTAGCTTGTGAGTTGTTTTTATTTTATTTTGATGTTTTAAACATTTTTTGTGTTAACTCCTTCCTCTTTAAATACAATCGTCCCGATTGTCTAGAACGCTTGTAGATCATAAATACTTGGATTTTTCTTCTCGTTTTTCTTCTTTTCTATTTGCAATGTTTTTTTCACTTGTTGTACAGTGTTAGTTTTTGGTTCCATATTTGGTTCTTCGTCCGTTGTTCCATGAGAATTTTTTTCCGTGTCCATTTCACAATTTTTTTGATTAATTTTCCTTTTCACTAATATCCAAACTACAGCCAAAAATGCAGCAGCTATAGCTAATATGCTTGATGATGTTAATATGTTGTTTTTGTGTTCAAGCAGCTCGAGTCTTTTTATATTCCCCATGTTTATCTTCTGAATTCTTTCTACGGATAATACTTCTTCCGTTATTACATTATTAGCTTTTGGTTGCAGGAATGGTGGTAGAGGTTTACTGCCGCTTACTTCCTTTGAAAAAAATTTTCGGTCGTCTATGTAGATTGTTGTGTTAAAGTATTTTACCAAGTAAGTTCCATTTAAGACAATTTCTTCCTCGTTCGCTTTGATTGTTCCATCATATTGATTCAGAAGTATCAAGTCGCTTTCGATTTCCTCTATGGTGGGTATGTGTTCGTTGTTAACCTGGGTGCAGTTTCCTATCTTGTTCTTAAATAGGTTAGTTATATATACAATAATCTTCTTTTAATTCAATAAGCTTATCTCTATTACATATAGTTAATTCGTTATAATTCTTGCAGTTGTCTTTAATAGCGAAAAGATCGTTATTACAATTCAAAATTTTATTAAATTCAATTTTATCAACAAAATATCCAATTTTTACAGGTTTTGCCAAGAACATTTTACAGACATTGTTTTGAGTGATTGGGATACTTAGAATGTACAGAATTTCCTTATTGTTTGTTACAATTTTAACATTTCCGAAAGACAACAACTCATCTACACTAAAAAGCGGAATATTATAGGTAGTTAATACATCATTTAGAGTTTCAACTTCAGTTTTCGATAGGATAAATGAGTTGACAATATTTACTCTTGCCCATTGGATGGCATATTCGATATTCTGTAATTCTTTTTCTATCAAAATTAATTTGTGTTCCAAGTTACTTGCTAATTCATTGTTCCAATCTTCCCTCTTTACTTTTAATATTTCATTAGTAATATTCGAAATTTCCCGTATCCTGTCAGTGATCAGTTCGTTTATTATCAACTGTATATTATTATTCTCGAGGAGATTCCCTATTTTCCGGTCCAGAATCTCGAAATCATGACTGTCCGGGGTTCCGGCAATCCACTTCCATGCACTGCCAATAAAATCGATCGACCTCCTAGTTCTGTTTGGAGCTAGGCGTCTCAGAAGACTTTTTATACTCATGACCTGTTGTGTTAAAAACGGACGGAGCGGATGACTATATGTAATATTCACGTCTACTATAGACTCTAGATCTTCCGATAAGGTTCGATATTGTTCGAGATTGATTGAGTGTATAACTTTGAATGTGCCATCCTGTTTCCTCGCAATACCATTCTGGATGGTTATCAATCTGGCATTAGAGTAGTCCAAAATGTTGAAGTCCGCGAATACGGTTCCAACAAGTAATCTGTAGTAGTAATAAAAAATTAAGGAATACAAATGTATTTTGAAATTACCTAAAAAATAAAAATCATATCAATTCCTAATGTGACTTTTATGCACGACGCGGCCACTTTCGGTAACTATAGTTGTATGCCGGTTTTCTCTAACAAGTTCCCCCTTAAACCGATTACTCAGCTTTGTACCCAAACGTTTGTTGGTTCTAACGTAAATCAGTTGTCCCGGTACGTAGTCTTTGACCGGTTTTCGCTTCCTATTGTGATATTCCAAATCTTTTCTCTGCTTTTGCCTGAGCCTCTCCACATTAGATTGTCTGGTTATTTCGGCATCCTGCGGGGGAAAATTCACCGTCCTCCCAAAATATAAATCGACTGGCCTCCTGTTTGTTTTGGAATGAATTGAATGATTATACTCGTTAACCGCCCTTTCTAATAATTCTTCGAAATTCCTTGATGTTCCATCACTATTAAGGCATCTCATAATTTCGGCTAGAGTAGAATGGAACCGTTCTATCTGACCATTAGCCTCGCTTCTGTACACGGGGGTTGTGAAAACATTAATTTTCAAATCGTCCCTTAGCATGAACAAGATTGATGCCGAGTTCAGAGAAGGTTCGTTGTCCATAACAATATTCCCCGGAATGCCGAATGAAAACAGAATTTCCCTAAGGGGCTTTCTAACGTCTTCTATTGATCTTCCGTTCAGTAACTTTACCTGTGCAAATTTTGAGAACTTGTCGATAGAGGTTAATATCAATTTACGATCCGTTGAGAATATATCAAGGTGAATTGTATGTCCGGGATAAGTTGGTATTGGTGTTTCCCCGAGCTCAGGCGTATTTGGGTGTCTTTCATATTTGTTCTTTTTACACGTTGCGCACAATTTTATAATTCGTTTTATTTTCCCCGCCATTCCTGGAAAATAAAATTTTCATAAAATCTGTAGTTTGTTCTCCTTTTCATTGCGATGGGCCCTGTTATGTTCCTCCAGAATTATATTTTCCTGGTCGTTTTCGGATACTATATCTTCTACGAGTAATTGGGTAAATCTACACTTATAATTGGAGAAATGATTTGGGTAAAAATTTTGTATTTTTCCCATTATCGGTTCGGTAGTCTTTATACCATTGATAACTGATGGGTTTAAATAATTTTTTAGAATACTTTTAAGTCGCTCTTCGCTATAATTTGGTTCCACTACTAGGTGTCTTTGAATTCCTGGGAATACGATTTTAAACTGATATGAAGGCGTCTCACCAATGTCGATGAATACTTGATTCCTGAATACGTTGACTGGAGTTTCAACGCAGGGTATTAAATTGTCAGATGAACTTTCCGCACTGTGTTGTGTTGCTGTGGACGAGTCCGTTTGATTATGAAGAACATGCGTTTCCGTTTGGTTTCTAGATAGAGCGTCGGCAACTACATTTGTACGACCTGGCTTATACCTTAGTTCATAATTATACTCTTCCAAAATGCATTTCCATCTTTTCATTTTGGAGTTATGGTTATTACTACTAAGGGCATATGTCAATGGTTGGTGATCCGTATAAATAACTACTTTCTTCGATCCGTACAAATAATTCCTTAAGGAATTTAATGCCCATATGATGGCTAACAACTCTCTTTCGTTAGTGGCATAATTTTCCTCAGTTGAGCTCAATGTTCTAGAAATAAATGTTATCGGTTTATCTTCCTGGCTTAGTACTGCGCCAATAGCGTAATTAGATGCATCCGTGGTTAGCTGAAAATCCTTTTTGAAGTCCGGATGCGATAGTATTACGTCATGTGATATTAATGCATTTTTCAATGCATCAAAAGCACTTTTCGCAGTTTCGTCAAGGACAATTCTTGTCTGGCTGGATATGGATTTGGATACCCGTCCATCTTCTCCTCTTAGTAAAGTTGTTAACGGTTTCGCCATATCCGCGTAACCTCTTATGAATCTCCTGTAGTATCCGGAGAGTCCAAGGAACGACCGAAGTTCTTTTAGTGTTTTAGGATATGAGAGTTTAAGAATAGATTCGACCTTCTTGGGGTTGGTTTTTATTCCGTCACTCGATACAATGAATCCTAAGAATTCTACCTCTGTCTTGAAGAACTCGCACTTATCAAGCTGGATCTTCATATGGCTTGTTCCAATGTTCCGAATATTTTCCTTAGTGCCTCAAAATGTGAACTCTCATCCTTGCTGAAAATAATAATATCATCAACATAAATATGACATATTTTACCGATATATTCCCTTAGTATATCATCTAGAGCCCTCTGAAAAATCGCTGGTGCGTTTTTCAGTCCAAATGGCAACCTGGTGAATTCATATTTTCCGTTATTTACTGAAAATGCTGTCTTCTGCATGTCCTCTTTCCTCAGTGGAATTTGATGGAACCCACTCTTTAGGTCCACCACCGTAAAGTATTTATTTCCCCCCAGATTGGCCAATACTTCGTTTATTTCAAGAATTGGATATCGGTCTGCAATTGTCACGGCATTTAATTTTCTGAAATCAACCACTAGGCTGTGTTTCTGTTTTTCTGATAAGTCTTCCCTTTTTGGTACAACCCATATCGGTGAGTTGTATGGAGATCTGGATGGTTTTATTATACCGTCTCTTAAGAGCCGGCTGACTTCCTCCTCGACCACATCCTTTAGCGCCATAGGGTACGGATAACTTTTTGAATACACTGGATCATTAGTTGTTGTACGGATATCACCTTCTACCACAGCAGTATACGTTGCTTTTTCGTCCGGATCCGAAAAGAGCTGATAATGCCTATTAATTATATTCTCCAATGACCTTTTTTGTTCTCCTGGCAAATGTTGAGTTCTTAATTCCAGACTATTGACGTTTTGCGTAAAGTGTTGTTTAATAGGAATTTTTCTTCTTCCTCTAACAGTAAAATAGTCTTCGCTTGTGTAAATGACGGCAGACAATTCCTTCAAACTATCATTACCCAAAATTCCGTCAAATGACTTCAGCCCATCAAGGAGGAAAAATTTGATTGGGATGTCGTCGATTCCAAACATATTAAGAAAAGCGTGATGAGAAACCTTACTATTGCCACCTATCGATTTTGTGTAAAATATTTTGTTGTTCTCCTTCGGGTTTTTTATAAAGCTGGGTCTAATATAATTTTTGTTACTACCTGTATCTAATAAGAATTTCAATGTCCGCTCGTCCCCCGTTTTTGCCTCAAAATAAGGTAACGAGGAACAGTTTAATCTAAAAAATTAACTGCATCTTGGACGTAATCGAGTTGATTTTCCGCATTTTCTTCTGTTGCAAAGACTTCTGGAATTTTCTGGTAGTATTCTCCGATTGTGTCAGCTTCACCATTTCCCGTTCCATCTGTCTCGTATCCTTCTATCGGATAATTATCCCAATTATGCTGAGGATCTTCGGTCAGGGTTTCCATATGGAAGTTTCTCTGCATTTTATTAACCGGTCCCTGGAAAGAAGTTCCAGCAGTCCTTTTGGGAAATTGATTTATCGGGGGTCGATTCATGTAGTTAACTCGTCCCGTTTGAACGGACCGATCTATATCCATAGGTTCCACACCGAGTTGTCCTTGATGACTCGAATTTTGATTTCGGCTCTGAACGTTGTTATATTGATAAAAGGGTCTATTCGGGATTTGCGGATTGAATGATGGTCTAGGTCCTGAGTTTTGATAAAAATTTGTACGTATATTCTGATCCCGATATACTGGACTGTAATTTGGAATGGAGCTTGCGTTGAAATTCGGTACATAACGAGGTGGAAGTGGTGGTCTAGTTGACATTATCCCGCCCATATGGGCAAGTTCTGGATAGAACTTCTTCCCACTTCCCGATTGGGAATTTGTCGCGCCGATCCTATCCCTCTGTATATTCCCCCTAGGTAACTGCCCATGTGCATAATTCATTCTGAATGTCATATTATCCAGTTTGAGACAAATGTGCAATGCCTGGGGTAATGAAGTTGGTTCGCGAACGCTTAGTAATCTCGCAAGGTCCCCATTGAGACCAGTGCCTTTTCCCTGTAAGTATTCGTCATTGCCCTGAGACTGTTCTCCTCCAATTCCAAGCAAGAAACTTTATCGAGTATCAATGAAAGATGTTGGTACACTGTCTGGTAGAATTCCGTTATTGTTTTATTTCCCTGGCGGAGTGCCGTCATCTGGTACTCCAATGTTCCAATATCCCTCTTGTCGGAATAATGCATCATTAAGCACTTCTTTATCGAACTCCAGTTTAGTGGGGTCCTGTATGACTCTAAAGCGGTATCTGCTTCACCAGTGACCTTGGTGCGAATTGTATGTAATATAGCATAATAACGCCCCGTTCCCCTAAGAGACTCGTACAGTTCCAGGACTCTATCCACGGACTTTCTCCATGAATTAAATTCTCCAACTGCACCAGAAAATTCCCTCAAGGATTTCACCAAATCGGGCACTCTATCGATCTCCTCCAGTTTTGTAGGCGTTGTACCAATGGGTTGATCCACGTCCTCTTCGGGGGTATTGTCCGAAGGCGTTCCCATAGCCTCCCGAACTATCTCCTCTATCTGAGTCCTCTGGAGCTCAGTGAGTCCTTGTCCGTTAGAAGTTGTCCCACTCACCGTGAGTGTTCTCTAAGTTTATTCGTTAGCTCTTCGATTGTCTCGTCAGGCATGTTGGCGGAGTATAATGTCAGTTATAGTTATACAGGAAATTTCCAAGATTTGTCCCAAATGGGAAATTCGGAATCAATCGAAATCAATTGTAGGGAAAAAGCTTATCAGTTGTGAGGAAAAATTTATGTTGAAATATTATTTGGAAAAATTAGTTTGTTTTAGCTCCCGTTATTTTCAAGGAGTAAGAAAAAATATCATAAAACTTGGATTCAATATTAATCTTAAATTTAACTATTTCTCCTACTTCTAGGAAAAATTTTTCTAAATTTGCCAGAAAAAGAATTATTCTCTAGATAATAGACGAATTTAGACTCTGATAGAAATTACTTTTTAAGATATTAACCAAATTGTTAATCCCGTTTGGAAGTTGATTTTTCTAGGGCAATAAACGAATTTTAGTGCAGATGGGAAATTATCTTCAAGTTAATAAACGACTTTTAATTTCAATAGAAAATTATTTAAACAAATTTTAACTCCAATAGGTAATTATTTTAAAAGCAAGTTTTAGTTTTGATGAAAAGGGGAAAAAAATATTCTTAAGATATTAACCACTTCTTAAAGCTATTCTTACATAAATAATCCCGGTTGCATTGCTGTTGCTCTTGGTGATCGCTGTATGTGTGTTGTCGGCAGAATCTTCTTATGCTGCTAGTGCGTATCAGTGTTGGAATGATGATGATGTTAAAGCTGGTAATTTGTTGTGCACTTCTTGTTGTTGATTATAACAGGTTTAATTTTTGAATTAGTTTTTATTTTTGCGAGTCGCGCACAGAAAGGCTTTTAGTTGGTATTACTTTTAAATTTTCTATATTCTTTTGAGGAATTTAGTCCTGTTAGTTTTTTTTTTCTTTTAAGATTGTTAAAATCCTTAAGTCACTACTTTAAATTAAAAAAATTTTTTTGATAAGATTTTTAATTTGTATTAATTTTAATTAACTTTTTTTTATATTTCTTTTAAACTTCTTTAAGTCACTATTTTCGTTTAAGTTTACTTAAAATTTTATTTTTAACTTTTTATTTTAAATTTTTTTCATAAATTTGTGGTCAATTTATGCCAAATTTCTTTTTGTTTAACTTAAATTTACGCCTCAGTTACTTATTTTTAATTTGTTGTCACAATTTTCTTATTTTTTCATCACCTTCTTATTTTTTCACAATTTTAGGTTTGCCACAATTGTTCTTTGTTTAAATTATTATTTTAATTCGAATGGAGTTTTGTTTTAATTCCGTTTTGACTTAGTTACTTAACTTTACTTATTAATTTACTTATTTCGCGTTAGCGAGCTTGACCGGCTTCGGCGTACGCACGACCCTTTTTGTCCGCTTTGAGGATTACTAAGGAACCGATGTCAAGGCTTGACTTGTTTCAATTTAACGTAAGGACCTTCGTTAGTTTATCGAAGGGTCCCTGCTCGGGCGCCAGATAAATTATCTTTATTTAATTTTATTAAAAAAATTATTTTGGCTGTGCGGTTTTTAAGCGCACAACAAGTCTTTATTTGTTTAAATTGAAAATACAAGTGAAGTTTAATTTTTTAATACTACCTTATTCTACCCTACCGTATAGGTTAACACTACACCACCTCGTGCACTTGCAGTTGCTGCATCAGCATGTGAACGTTGGAAGTATGGGTACGGCTTAGCTGCTCGTGTTGATAGTAGACGCTGTCTCAGCATGTGAACGAACAAAGCTTAGTTGCAAATGAGGTGTCGAGTGTCATCGAATGCAACGTAGCTTGTGAGTTGTTTTTATTTTATTTTGATGTTTTAAACGTTTTTTGTGTTAACTTATAGTTTAGAATTTTGCAAATTTAATACATTTTTCACGGTGCTCTGGACCAAATTTTGATAAAATTTGGAGTTACCCCAATTCAGTAAAAAAAATTTATGAAATTTTTTGTAGGTTTATTATTAAATAAAATATTTTATTGAAATACGCGTATCTGTAATTTTTTTAAGAAAACTCTAAATATATGCTGACCCTAAATAAGATTTTATAACAATTTTTTTTCGCGAAAAAAATAAATTCCGCCAAAAAAAAGGTGTTCACTTAAATCGACTATAGATTATGATATATAAGTTTGACATTTCAATCACAAACATCTCCGTACAAAAGAGTCAAAAATTTGTTTTTTTATAGAATATGCTTGAAAATAAGACATGTCTGGATATGCTTGAACATGTTATATATATCGCTGGACGCACCCCCTTTCATATGATACCCATATTGAATATATTGTCTTCAGCTAAAATGCAAAATTCTTAGAAAAACTGAAAAAAAATACCTTTTCAAAAATGGGCCAGATCGTGAGATCTCATTGCTAGATCCGAAATATTTAGGAATCATCATAAAACAAACCAAGGTTTATTTGGAGTGGGACACTTTTTTTCGTGAGTCGGTCTAGTGAACACACCAAAACTATGACACTTAGAAACTAATACCAGAAAAAAACTAAATGGCTTTGAAATAATTTTTTTTTATTCGAATACTTTGAAGTTTAGAGGTAATAAAAATATTAAAATAATAGTTATTATTTGTTCCATATGCAACTGATCAGACTTTTCGTCGCACACTCGCCATCATCTTTTGCACGAGTGCATCATCGACTTTTCGCGACGCCGACAACCACTTTTTGAATTCTGCAATATCTTTTACCAGTTCACCTGTTTTCTCCAATATTTCCTTCACTATTAACCAATATTCCGCAATAGGGCGTAGCTCTGGGCTATTGGGAGGATTGCAGTCGCGAGGTACAAAATCGATTTTATTTGCATTGATCCACTGCAATGTGTCCTTGGCATAATGGCAGCTTGACGAGTCCGGCCAGAACAGTGATTTGGTGACGTGACTCTTAATAAATGGCAGAAGATGCTTTTTGAGGTACTCATCCCGATAAATTTGAGCGCTCATTGTTCCAGATGTGATGAAAGGGCTGCTTTTACGACCACAGGAGCAAATGGCTTGCCAAACCATGTATTTTTTTGGAAACTTGGACTTCATTTTCAATTTACAGCAATTGTCAGACCTTCTCTGTAGCGATTTAAGACCGTGGAAACTGTCTAGTGGTGCACTTTTACATTTTTCGCAATTTTACGCGAACTGAGAACCGGATTTTTTATATATTCGTGCAAAGTAATTTGCCTCGTTTCTAACTCGGTGGTCATTTTTGACGAAACTAAAAGTCAAATTCGAATGAAATTTCCGATACATGAAATTTAGGTCATGGCCTACTCAGGATATTTGAATTTCAAAATATATAAATTTTTTTGAGTAAGTTATAAATTTTCAAAAGTGTCGCAATTTTGGTGTGTTCACCCTTTAATTGCTAATGTGTAATGACTTTCCCTAAAGGTATGTGCTTGTTTTAGCCGCTAATGCTAACTAGATAATTTAATATTACTAGTAACAACTTATTTCAGTACTTTCTTCGTAATGACTTATTTGAGTCACTACCGATAAGCTTTAGGCAACCACTTACCTTCAATGACACCCCTTTTAAAATAATGTGTTATTGGACCATTTATTCCATTTCCCTTTAGTTGGTAATAGAAGGTTTTTATGGGTTGATGTTATTTTTGAATAAAATTAATTTAGATTTATGATTTTCTCCTTATACAAACATTTTAAATTACTTAATAACTTTTTCGTTAGCAGCTGTTGACAACTAATTAGAAACGCCTTTTATTTTTAAAATAATGCTTAAGTTTTTATATAAAACAAAATTAATATTCATTTATTTCATAATATTTTAATTAAATATATTCAATTGTTTACAAATATACAAAAAGAACTTAAAAAATTATTCAGTCTTAAAAATAGTTTATAAATTTCTTATATTGTTTGAAATATAACAGCGACACCTAATTAGAAACGATTTCATATTATTAGAAAAAAAACTAATATTAATTTATTTTTCTTACTTTTTATCAATATTTTGTTGCAAATCCCTTTTGCTTTATCACAGCCTCACATCGGTTGCGCATTGACGTTATTAGACGTCGACATCGCTCTACTGGTATCGCCTCCCATGCTTTCTTAACATCCTGAAAAAGAGTCTCATTTCTTTATTTTTTATAAAGTCTATGGATAACAATGATCCTTACAGACTACTCGCTAAAAATAAAATTAGAAAATTAATACAAATTATTTAAGTAAAGTTTAAACATATCTTTTAAATAACTAAAATCTAAAACAGTATTATTCTCTAATTTATTAAAATTTTTTAAGCAATTGTGGATTGATGTTACACTTGGTGTTGATCTACCGGCTTTTTCTGAAAATACTGAAAAGGACGGATTCTAATGTCAGAGGTCCAAAACTCAGGTTTAAACAGATTTTCATACAATTCAGCTGAAATTCCAAGTTTAAAATTAACAAATTTTAAATCAGATAACGAAGCATCTTCTTTACAAGTTTATAACATGTCATGCGGGACTTAGCAATATTAAGATGTTTTGCCACATACGATAAAATGATTTCTTCTGAAACTGTTGGTTTAAATGACGACAAGTGGATCCATTTCATTTTTTGTACCACATCCAATTCAGAATTATCATTAAAGCTTTTGTACTTACAGAAGGCAACTCATGATCAAGTGTAACATTAGCAGTAGTACAAAGAGTCGCCATATTTGTTATATTTTTCAGACTATCGGCTGTTTTTACCTGCCCCCATAGGTGTGCTATGAGGTTCAAGTCCAGACTCGATTATTGCCATTCCAAAACGTTGATGAAATTATCGCCAACATTTTTTTTCCAGCCTCGCCGTTTGCTTCGGATCATTATCCTGCTGAAATTGCCATATAATAGGCAAATTCTCCTCAGACCACGGGAGCATGACAGTTAGGGCGGGTCAATTTGTATGGAGGCAAAAAAAATGAAAAATCGTAGGGGAGGAAATGATTCTACGAAGAATTTTAAGCAACATTGCCCTAGAAACCATAGGTCTAAAATGGATTTCGAGCTTGCGGAAATTCAAAAATATGTTGTTAGTAGTGCTTCACTGCAACGTTTGTGTAAAATTTGCGTTAACATGTAAGTATTATTAACCAGGATAATAGTTCTGAGCTTTTTAGATAGGAGCCTTCATCGGCTTTCCTTAAAAAAAATCTCAAAATTTTTTTATTTTTGACTAAACTGCTAAGCTGATGACATGTTGGAAATGTTAAGATATTTTGATAAAATTCAGTATACCGACTTACATCATCCCAGGGACGAAGCATATTAATTTTGGTTGAAATCGGTCCATGTCTGGACTTAGTGCCCATATAGTACCCCCAAAATTGGTATTTTGCACGCTACAGGTTACAAATACGAAGTTAAAGGTTCCTTCCAAAATTGTTTTTTTGCATACTACAGGTCTCAAATACGAATATATTTTAATGAAATTAGGTACGCTAATTCACATGGGCATGCGGACAAAGCCTATTGATTTTTTTACAATTGGTAAATTTTTAGGCTTAGTGCTTGTATAAAGGTCCCCCAAAAATTTGCATATCCGGAAGATACAGTTCGCCAATATTAAGATATTGTGATGAAATTTCGTGCACCGATTTTATTGGCCCAAGAAAGAAGCCTATGCATTATGATTAAAATCGGTCCATGGATACACCCAGTGCATATATAAAGGTCACCCAAAAATTGATTTTTCGCATGATACAGGTCGCAAATACGAAGGTATTTTAATGAAATTTGGTACGTTGACTCATATGGGGCCAAGAACAAAGCCTATTGATTCTAGATAGGATCGGAACCTATCGCCCATATGGACTATATTTCCGATTTTATTTTAAATACATCTAACTTTAGATGAAATCAAAATTTCTTACCGTTTTTCTAATTTTTTATCATTCTATAGACAAATTTTGACACAAGTCCATTTCAAGTCATTCGAATTTCAGATGAAAACATTTCAGACTGGTGTAGTGTATCATACAGTCGGGCATGCCGACTATACGATACCCTACATTAGTCTGGTTGAAAGCCAAAACGCTTCGTCCTTGGGCCAATATAAGTATGTGTACCAAATTTTATCAAAGTATCTTAATATTTGGGAACTTTAGCTAGGGAATATGCCAATTTTTGGGGGACCTTTATACGGGCACTAGGTCTAAACATGGACCGATTCCATATAAAATCAATAGCCTTTATTCATGAGCCCATTTGAATCCGTGTATAAAATTTTATTAAAATATCTTCGTATTTGCGACCTGTAGTGTGCAAACAATATAATTTTGGGGGAACCTTTATATAGGCACTAGGTCTAACCATGGACCGATTTGAACCAAAATCAATAGGCTTTGTCCTTGGGCCGAAATTAGTCGGTATAACAAATTTTGTAAAAATATCTTAATATTTGCGACCTCTATCATGCGCACAAAAATATGTGGATATACAGACAGACTGACGGACAGACGGATATCCTTATATCAAAACAAAATGTTATTCTGGTCAATCGGTATACTTAAAGGTGGTTAGTTTCAATATTTTTGGAATTATAAACATCAGCCCAAACTTATTATACCCTCTCCATGTACTGGTGTAGGGTATAATTAATAAAACTCATTATTCAAACTCATAAAGCACCACTTACAACATATTTTGGAATTTCCGCAAGCTCGAAATCCATTTTATATGGTTTCTAGGGCAAAGTTGCTTAGAATTCTTCGTAGAATTATTTCCCACCCTACGATTTTTTGTCCCAGAAATTGACCCTCCCTAATGACAGTATTTGGTATATCAACGTATTTCTCCTTATTTAAGATTCCATAAATTTTATAAATTGGGCCAACACCATTCCAGGAGAAACATCCCCATACCATAATTGACCCTCCACCATGCTTCACTACCCGTGAAACGAAGCGAGGATTAAATTCTTGGTTAATGGGTCATCTAACGTATCTCCGACCATTTGGACCAAGGCTATTAATCTTTGATTCATCGCTCCAAATCACATATTTCCATTGATTTGCTGTCCAATTACAATGGGAATTCGCGAAATCCACACGACGTTTTCTTTGAATCCTACTCAGAAGTGGCTTCTTTCGTGCTGCTCTTCCATGAATATTTTTCTTACGTTGGATGTCAGTAGATGACTTTTTTGGGCCGGATTTGGAGATTCGCGTTATCATTCGGTCGGTATGTGCTGATGTGTTTCAGGGTCTCTTCTTCCGCGGAACATTGGCTATGGTCTCATATTTGTTGATATGCTGTAAAACATTAAAAAACATTTTTTTGGAACACTTTAGCTGCTCTGCTATTTCTCCATAAGACTTTCCAGACTTCTAAAGTTCACAAATTGGGCTCCGTTCTTCAGGAGTGCAGCTTTTGCTTTTCCCATGATAATTCTTAAAAATTATAATTTCTTATTTGCTATAAAACATTAATTTGGAAACAAAAAACCGTAAAATAAATTTTTTTTTTATCAAAATAGCTCTTAGCCAAGAAGACTTTAATAAACAATTACGGGTTTCTAATTAGTTGTCGCACTTTCTTAGAATTTTACTAAACTATTTTCAGAAATTATAACAGCTTTTAAAATAAACAGCAACAAAAATGAGTGTAAATGATAATAAAAAGAGTAATAAATATAATACAATTGTTTTAAACAAAAAACGTAACGGTAAATTTACGAAAATATCAATAATGATCATCAAGCTCTAGTTTAAAAAATGCGTTTCTAATTAGTTGTCAACAGCTGTATATCGAAAATAAGTATATTTAAGAAAATGAAGAGTTACACTATTGTGTTAAACAAGAAAAATTCGAAATTTTTAAAAAGTGTAAAGGCTTTTTGTTTTGGAAGAAGTACCTACTAATTCCGAAAATTTCACACTCACAGAAATAAACCTGTAAATATAGCAGAAAAAGCTACCGAAAATTAGTTAAAAATTACCTTGTAAAAAAACTGATGAAATTAGCATTTTCTCCTTTTTTGCTAAATACTAGTAAGAAAAGAAAAACAAATTTTAAACTGTTAAATTTTCAAAATTTTGGTTACATCTGAGTTGAATTCTGCAAAAAAGATTTATTGAATATTAGTAGACAAAAATAGTTATATTTAAGTTAAATTTAGTTAAATCAGGCACTATCCACGGCTCTCATCTGAAAAACTGAACTGTTTTCAAGAGAGTTTCAGTGTAAAATAACAGAAAACATGAAAAATGTGGTGTTTTTAATAAATTATTTTTATTGTTTTAGAGCAATTTTAATTAAATTGTAAAGTGCACTTGTGTTGTTTGATATGTTCTCCGCATTAGTTTTGTATAATAAGCACAAAATTTTGCTTATTAATATTAAAAAAACACTAAACACTGTTTCTCTTAAAACCAGTTTGCATATAAATTAAAGAGACTTTTTAACAGCAGTCGGACGCTTGGTTTGTCTTTAGTCTATCTGGTCGTTGATTGAATGCAAATAACAGTTCATTCTTCTGAAATCAAAGAAATATTTGCTAAAAAGAATTGTAGACTGCTGATTTCAGATGAATAAATTTTTATTCGTTACAAAAATTAAATAAACTTAAAATGAATGAGGGGAATGCTTTTGATCTTTTATTTTGGTAAATGAATGTTCTTTAGTTTGAACATTCCCTCACTCACCTTAAAAACGTACACTGACACGGTGCAAAATATAATTTAAATAACATACATTTAAATTTAACGGTACGTTGTAATTTAAAAATCTGTGGTTATCATACACAGAGTTGCATAGAATCAGCTGAGATACCTTAAGAATTAAGGTTCAAAGTAAAAAAGAGTAATAATAACAAATGATAAAAATAGCATTGTTAGATTTCGTTGATATTAGTCTAAGTTGAGTTGTTAACATATTCGATTTGCTTTCAACTGTAACATAAGTAGACACTTATCAATTATAAACCCATGCAAGGCGAATGACAGTGATGATGGCTTTGTAGCAAAAGCCGAAAGTAAGTATTCTGTCTTGCTGGCCTTATCGAATTCTTTCAAAATTTTTTATTCTTTGTATTTTACTTGTGAAAATTGTATCATCTTTCTTTAATTTGAAAAATAATTTAAAACAGAAAGTGATATTAATTTATGATCTACAGTCAAACTAAAGAACATTCATTTACCAAAATAAGAGATCAAATAAGCATTGCCCTCAATCATCTTAAAAACACACATTGACACGGTGCAAAAATATAATTTAAATAACATACATTTAAATTTAACGGTTCGTTCTAATTCAAAAATCTGTGGTTATCATACACAGAGTTGTATAGAATCAGCTGAGATACCTTAATAATTAAGGTGCAAAGCAAAAAAGAGTAATAATTACAAAGGATAAAAATAGCATTGTTAGATTTCGTTGATATTAGTCTAATACCCCATTCACATGAACGAGGTTTGGGTTATCTTGATGATTATTGCATTATCTCGTGATTCTCCATGCAAATTTTCTATCAATAATAACTTCAATTTGACAAGATAATTTATAAACTCCGTCAATTATCTCCTAAAAGTCATGGTTTAAGAAGTGCTTTTTGAGTACTCAATACTTGTTTAGCTGAGGACTCTATACTACTCTATACTCCGTTTTTCATATTTCTTTTCTAAACGAGTTGTATTTACATATAGATGTATTTTCATGGCAAAATTATGCATATATTTGGAAAAATACAACTTTGAATGTACTAAGGAGTTTCGTTTGGGCATTGAGTACTCGGAGAAAAGAACACGGTACTGAATACTCAGTACCCAAATACTTTATACTTTTATAACTCTATAACATAAGAAATAAAAACAACACAAATAGAAAAAATAAATTTTAATGTTTAATAAAAATCAACAAAAACAAAACAAATTGTGCTTTTAAATGAAATTAATTATATATTTCATTGACAGTTGAGTTAAATGTAGCTGCATTATCCTGCCGGACAACAAATTGTATACAAACAGATCTTCAATAGCTGCGGTCTTCCTTCGACCAAAAAATCAAAAGTTTCATCTTTAAACTAGTCATCCCTGTTCGAAAAGTTTAATATATAAATATAAAAGTTGTATTTCATCCAAAGTTAATAAATATTTTATTCCGGCAGTGGAAAATATATGTTTTTTGAAATTTTTGGTTAGGTCGCAAATATTTTTGTTTACAAAAATAACCAAAAAGCTGTTAACGAGATAATGAAAACCCCTTCAACCGTATGTGAACAGTTTTGATTATTTTTCAAATCTAATTGCGAAATCGCCGACAAAACTTGCTTGTGAATGGGGTATAAGTTGAGTTGTTAACATATTCGATTTGCTTTCAACTGTAACATAAGTAGACAATTATCAATTATTAACCCATTCAAGGCGAATGACACTGATGATGGCTTTGTAGCGAAAGCCGAAAATACGTATTCTATCTTGCTGGCCTTATCGAATTCTTTCAAAATTTTTTATTCTTCGTAATTTACTTGTGAAAATTGTATCATATTTCTTTAATTTGAAAATAATTTAAACAGAAAGTGATATTAATTTATGATCTATAGTCAAAATAAAGAACATTTATAAACTTACCCCTAAATTCATAAACGCTTTGTAAACTTATAGAAGGTTTATTGAACAAATTTTGTATGAAAATGACGTTTTGTAAACCTGCTTTAACTTTACAAAGCATTTATGAATTTAGGTGTTAAAATTTTACATTTTTTTTGATTTTATAGTATACCAATTTTCATAAAATTTTTTTGCTGATTTAAGTAGCACAATTTGCCACTTTATATTAACTAAAATTTATCCCAAATACAACTAAAATCTAGTATAATTAACTGTTTTATTTTTGCTGTTATATTTAGCAAATATCTTTTGCTAATTTCAGCAGTTTTTTGTGCAAGGTATTTTTTAATTATTTTTGGTTGTTTCAACTAAAATGTTTACAGAGTTTTTCTGTTAATGCAAAAAAGTTGGAAAAAGCGGGAATTTAATGTCCCGCGCGGGACGCGGGGTATGATGACAAAAAGCGGGACGTCCGACAACGCTAATGCTTACACGACTTCAACTCTGTAACGATTTTTCGTCATTCTTTTTGATAAAAATGCATACACCAGAATTTTGGAGTTATCTATTAATTATATTGCGAAAAGTATAATGTTATTTATACTGAAATGATCGTTGGACTGTAGATAATCATCTAGACAGACTTGAAGTTTTTCTGCAGCATGTAACATTCTCGAGATGAAAAAGGATGTTTTTAACAGGATTTGAAAAAGTGTTATAAACTCTATTCCTAATTTTTACACCAAACTATTTAACGAGTAAGAAAAACAATGTCATATTTGGATTCACCTTGTAGGCATCATACGCTTTTGTTTCGGAAAGAAAATTCTGACAAAGCGTCTCTGAAAGAAAATGAAAAAAGTAACCAAATGTAAACTCCGTTACTGTAAACTCCGTAACCAAAATTGTTTGCATCAGATTGCATTCAAAAAAATATAGGTAAATGTTTAAAATATTTTAAAATAACCATAAAGAAAGGTGATTCAATTAATATTTATGCGTCAAAAGATGATTCAGCTAATATTTTTGCGTCAAAAGATGATTCAACTAATAATTTTGCGCCAAGTCAAAAAAAGTTATCAGTTTTTTACCATAAACTGCTGGAGTGAAAAACGATTGATTTTGCATTTCATTGGTTTGGAATCGATATTTCGAGCCATTACTGACATTATTTTGACAAATTAAATTTGTTTCACACAATTGTACAATTTTGTGATCGTGAAATGTTATGTTTTTAATATATTAATAATATATTTTGTATTTAACTTCGCAACCGCCGATTGGATTTTAAAAACTTTTATATTTTTGAAAAGCATTTAAAATGACGAAAAATACAAAATTAAAAAATGCCAATTTGATAAACACAAATTGTATATTATTGAAAAGCATATTAAACCCCCAAATTTGAAAAACTAATAAATTGAAGAAAATTCGTACCCAATTTTTTTTGTTATAACTTTTGCTTGTGGAAATGTAAACTCCGTTACCACAAAAAAAAAATTAAAATTGTGCAAAAAAAGTTATTGCGACAACTTGTAGAAGAGATTTTTTTCAATTAGGTTTATAATGACTAAACTGATTCCATTAAGAAACGAGTAAAAAGGTTAAAGTCGGGCATGCCGACTATACAATACCCTACACCAGTTTGGTGTATTGTTTGGATCCGAAATTCGAATGGGTTAAAATGGGGCTTATGTCAAAATTTTCTATAATGTGAGTCAGCGCACCAAATTTCATTAAAATATCTTAATTTTTGCGACCTGCAGTTTGTAACCAAGCCAATTTTGGGGGGACCCTTATATGGGCACTAGTTCTAAACATGGACCGATGTTCACCAAAATCAATAGGCTTCGTCCTTGGGCCAACATAGTTCTATGTACCAAATTTCATCAAAATAGCTTAATATTTGCGACCTGCAGCGTATAAACAATATAATTTTGGGGGGACCCTTATATGGGCACTAGTTCTAAACATGGACCGATATTCACCAAAATCAATAGGCTTCGTCCTTGGGCCAACATAGGTCTATGTACCAAATTTCATCAAAATATCATAATATTTGCGACCTGCAGCGTATAAACAGTATAATTTTGGTAGGACCCTTATATGGGCACTAGGTCTAAACATAGACCGATGTTCACCAAAATCAATAGGCTGCGTTATTGGGCCAATATAGGTCTGTGTATCAAATTTCATCAAAATATCTTAATATTTGCGACCTGCAGCGTATAAACATTATAATTTTGGTAGGACCCTTATATGGGCACTAGGTCTAAACATGGACCGATGTTTACCAAAATCAATAGGCTGCGTTACTGGCCCAATGTAGGTCTGTGTACCAAATTTCATCAAAATATCTTAATATTTACGACCTGCAGCATATAAACAGTATAATTTTGGTAGGACCCTTATATGGGCACTAGGTCTAAACATGGACCGATGTTCACCAAAATCAATAGGCTGCATTATTGGGCCAATATAGGTCTGTGTACCAAATTTCATCAAAATATCTTAATATTTACGACCTGCAGCATATAAACAGTATAATTTTGGTAGGCCCCTTATATGGGCACTAGGTCTAAACATGGACCGATGTTCAAAAAAATCAAACTTGTTCGTCCTTGTGCCAACATAGGTCTGCGTACCAAATTTCATCAAAATATCTTAATAGGTGCGACCTGTAGAGTGCGCACAAGATTGCATGGACAGACAGACAGACGGACGGACGGACAGACGGACATCGTTAAATCGAAATTAAAAAAAATTCTGAACCGATCGGTATACTATAAGGTGGGTCTACGACCAATATTTTTTGGTGTTACAAACATCAGCACAAACTTATAATACCCTGACCACATAGTGGTGTAGGGTATAAAAAACGAAATATTAACACTTTTTGCTTCTCACAAATTTGGCCCAAAAACTTATTACATATTTTGATTTCACATATACTGTACATTATATTTTGAATGGCGCACAGAGGAGTATTTGACCTGAAAAGCTGGCCAAAATCATTAAACGTGTTTTTTGGACTAAAACTTCGGGGTTTTTGATAGTTTTGGGTTTAATTTGATAAAAAGAATCCAGCGGCGAATATTTGGAGGGTTCGTATTTTTTTTAATTCCCAAGTTTACTCGTACTTCCTAGAAGAATGCGAGTTTCCAAATTTTTTTTTTGTATTTTAGTTCATAAATAAAGCATTTTAGATTAATTTTGTCCCTATGCAACGTCCCGTAGTGGAAATATTTGGAACTAAAGTTCAAACTTTGACATGCTCTATCTTCGGAAGTAATCAAGGTTTTTCCAAAACTAAAATTTTGTATTTTTTGTATAACAAGTCTCTACATATTTTAAAGTTTTTTTTTAAATATATTTAAATTGATTTTTGATATTTATTAAAAAAATTGTTCAAATAGGGAAAAAGCTGCATACAGAGAGTTTTCTGCACAAATTTTAATGACATTCCACATCGCAATAAGTCTTTAATATCATGTAGATAACTCCCTCAATTTAGACCCTACCGTACACCTAAGGGGCCTAGAGACCATTCTTTTGGTGGAAAACAAACAAAACTCCCCCCCCACCCAAAAAAAAAACTAAACCAGAAAACAAAAACAGAATAACCAAACCCACCATCCATACAAAAACATAGCCGTGCAGGCACTTGGGCAATTCCTGAAGCACTTTCGTCTCCTGCCAAAGGGACTCATCAGCGGAATTAACCTACTGGTTCCATAGAACCCCTCTGGGATGCATATCAACATGATCCCGAAAAATTACCAGAATAGTCAAACATAACAAACCAAATCTCAAATGATCACAAAACCATAAATTCAAAAAATACAGAACCATAAATTCAAAAAAAACACAGAACAAATTTATCAAGTCCACTCCAGTATCACACACGAGGTACAATAACTACTGCCCATAACATCCGTGCACCATATCACATCCCAGCAAAAAACCTGCTTCGCTGGTTGCAGCTTTGTAAGGGAATAAATAAAATTAATCCCTTACAAAGCTGCTTACGGAAGGCATGATTTTTCCATACAAAGGGCCCGCTTGGAGGCACGTTGTTTTGTGAGAAAAAGCGCATTATTCGCTGCTGAAAAATTGCAGTAAATTCATGTTTTTCTTAAGTGCATTTAACCGCAAATAAATTCATGCACTTTTTTGGAAAAAGTGCTTTTTTGCTACTGAAAAGATGCAGTAAATTCATGATTTTCATTGAGCGCATTTAAACGCGACTTTTTATGAAAATAAATGCATTCATTTGCCGACTTCAAAATCCAGACTGACTCATGTTTATGTGGCGTCTATACATTAAACTCTACTAAAGAGTAAAACACGATTGAGATGACTCAGATTTCGTGCGCATTAATCTTTGGATCACTTACATTTTATTTTACTCCCTTACTTAAGGGAATAGCGTAGCACTATAATTTTTTAAATAACTTGCTTACGATTTGCTTCGTTTAAGGCAGTTTTGCAGGGTATACAATCAAATTGCAAAATTTTTTGTGTATTGTATACGCATAAAGTGGCGCAAGTCTGTAAAGCAGAATTTGTTGCGCGTTTTTAGGCGCTTCGTATTTTTACTGCTTCCAAAATACTAAAAAATTTTTGCTGGGATACGCGCTAGAAAAAACGATAACATTTATTCAACACACAAACACAATAATATACAATATTTAGTTTAAGATATAAAATTAAAATGTCAGAAATTAAAATGAAAGAAAAAACCAATGAATAGACGTCACCAATAATTTGACAATATTCCCTAGAAACCCGTCAAGAAAACATGATCAACACATCCACAGCACCTGAGAGAGATACCTACCGAATGGTGGACTTGTACATCATCTTTATATAACCAACTAGCGGGCGCAACCCGCTACGTTGTTAGCGTGCCTTAAAGTTTTTTTATTTAAAGCCTTCACCCAGCCACCACAAATAAATAATTCTGCACAACAATGGGTTTAAAATAAATAAATATTTGATCACTTTTTCTCATGAAAGTGGATTGTTAGTAATGAATCCATAATAAATTGCAATATACGTGTGTATGTTAAGATAATTTGGTAAAGTGCGAACTTAGGTAGATAGACTCGTAAGTAGTTTTGTTCATTTGTGTTTTGAATGAAAATAAATAACTTAAAGCAGGGTTGGAAAGCATTTTATAATATTAAAAATAGCGGGCAAAGCCCGCTACGTTATTAGCGTGTCTTAAAGTTTTTTTTTTAATTCCAGTTTATGTAAAGGTAGACCTGGCAATTCAAGTAAATTCACAAATTCAGTTGGAAAATTTACTGCGTCGGTTTCTTCCACCGATGCTTCGTTACATGAAGTTTAAATATCGGAATATATAAGTTCCATTCCTTTTCTAAGGTTTTTTCTCTTTTAGAAAATTTGTTTAACTTTTTCGAGAGTAAGTTTCAATGCTACATAAGTTTCATATTCCGTGGATAGTGTTTGAACAGGTCATTCCCTCTTCCAATCCATTTGCATTCTCTATAATTTCAATTCTACTCGTTCAACGTTTATATCCATTTCATTCCACTTGTGTAGTGTTTCATTCCACTCGTTTCCTATTTAGTTTCTTAATTTTAGTGTTTCATATACACTTGTTCTTTAAGTTTTAGGTTTCTAGCTAAAGACGCAGACGTTAAGGGGGGGGCAATTTTCCCCTTTTGAACCACCATTTTTACCACGTTCCTGTCCAAAGTCCTAGAAATGCCTTGTCGATAAGTTAGCCCATACTCCAAGGAAAACATATTATATATTACAGGTTTCTAGCCGAAGGGTTCGGGTGGCCCATCAAGGGGGAGAATTATTCCGTTTTTACCCCTCCCGGTAGGAATTTCCAAAAATTCCGTCTTAGAGGACGTCTGCGTTGGAGGAGGAACCTACTACATACATAATTTTAGGTCTCTATATCCAGCAGTTTGGCCAGGCGTCAAGGGGGAAGTTTTTTCCCTTTTTACCCCTCCCGGTATGAATTTACAAAAATCTCATCTTAGCGGATGTCTAAAAATAGAGGAGGATCTTTAATACCAAATTTCAACTTCCTACCTCCAGCGGTTTGGGCAGGCCTTTAAGCGGCACTTTTCGCTTCATTAATCCCCATTTTTGCAATGTCCCTGTCCAAAAAGCACCTTCCCGGTCCAAAAAGCCGATACTCCAAGTAACATATGTTTTACATTTCAGGTTTCTAGCCAACTTTTACTATTTGTGCCCCTCTCGGTAGGAATTTCCGAAAATCCATCGACAGGGAATTTCAGCTTCCTAGTTCCAGCAGTTTGAGCAGGCTGTCAAGGGGGACACTTTTTCTTTTTTTGTCCCTCCCGGTTGGAATTAGGCTGGAAGAGGAACCTAAGTACCGAATTTCAGCTTCCTAGTTGCAGCAGTTTGGACAGGTCGTTAAGGGGCAACTTTCCCTTTTTGAGCCCCCATTTTATAACGACCAAGTCCAAAATTCAAAAAAGTATCTTTCTAATAAGTTAGCCCTTACTCCAGGGACCCATATTTTAATCTTCAGGTTTCTAGCCGAAGGGGTTTTTACCGGCCCCCAAGGTGAGGCTTTTCTTCTTTTTGCCCCTTTAGGAATTTACAAAAATTACATCTTCGCGGCTATCTGCGATGGATGAGGAACATTCATACCAAATTTCAACTGCATTGCCTAAGCGGTTTGGGCAGGCCGTTATTGGGGACAATTTTCCCTTTCAACCACCATTTTTACTATGTTGCTGTTCCAAAATAGAAAAATTACGTTGCCGGTGAGTTAGTCCTACTCCAAGGAATACTTATTTAAAATTTTAGGCCAAAAGGGATTGGGCAAGCCGTCAGGAGGAGACTTTTACCTTATTTCCCCTCCCGATAGGAATTTCAAAATTTCCGTCTAAGCGGACGCCTACACAGAAGGAGGAACTCACATACCGAGTTTCCTTTTGGGATATCCTGTAGGGAATTCCAAAAATACAAACTTAGTCGATGTCTACTACAGTGGAGGAACCTTTATACTAAATTTCAACTTCTTGCCTCCAGTGGTTTGGGCAGGCACTTTTCCAATTTGTGAGACTGTTTATGTGGAGACTTTTCCCCTTTTTGCCCGTTCCGGTAGGAATTTCCAAAAATCCCGTCTTAGCGCACGTCTATGCCGAATATCAAGAAACCTTGTTTTAGTGGAGATATCCGTGGGGGAGGGAAAAAAGTAGTTTTTTTTAAATTATATATTATTTTAAATGGTACTTTTTGGAAAAACGAAATTTTTTGGAAAAAGATACTTTGTTTTTACAAAGTACTTTATTTGTACTTTTTTTGGAAAAGGTATTTTTTTTTTAATAAGGTGTTTTTTTGGAAAAATGTATGTTTTTTGGAAAAAGGTACTTTTTTTTGGAAAAGGTACTTCTTTTGGAAAAGGAAAATTTTTTTAGAAAAAGGTACTTTTTTTTGGGAAAAGGTACTTTTTTGTCCCATTTTTGCCTCTCCCGATAAAAATTTCCAAAAATGCCGTCTCAGCGGACGTCTACACCGGTCGAGGAACCTACATACCAAATTTCAACTTCATAGCTCCAGCAGTTTGACCAGGCCGTCAAGGGGGAGACTTTTTCCCCTTTTTGCCCGTCCCTGTAAAAATTTCCAAAACTCCCGTCTTAGTGGATGTCTA
This sequence comes from Leucophora obtusa, assembly GCA_949987735.1. Lineage (NCBI taxonomy): Eukaryota > Metazoa > Arthropoda > Insecta > Diptera > Anthomyiidae > Leucophora > Leucophora obtusa. Next base: position 240,159,913 of record OX465295.1, on the reverse strand, counting down.
CGATAGTGGAGGAACCTTTATACCAAATTTCAACTTCCTACCTCCAGCGGTTTGGGCAGGCCGTCAAGGGGGGCCTTTTACCCCTTTTTAACCCCCATTTTTACAACGTCCCTGTCCAAAATTCCAGAAAGTACTTTCCAGAAAAGTTAGCCCACACTCCAAGGAACACATATCTTAAATTTCAGCTTTCGAGCCAAAGGGGTTTTGGCAGGCCGCCAAGGGGGAGACTTTTCCCCTTTTTGCCCGTTCCGGTAGGAATTTCCAAAAATCCCGTCTTAGCGGACGTCTACGCCGAAAGAAGAACCTACATACCAAATTTCAACTTCCTAGCTTCAGCGGTTTGGGCTGGGCTATGTTGAGTCAGTCAGTCAGTCAGTCACGTTATTCTTTTATATATAGAGATCATTCGCCCAACAAAATCCATTGATGAAAATAATTTTTCATTCAATTACATTTACAAGGCAAAAAACCATTGTAAAGTTAATAGGCAGTATTAATCCCCAAACAAAAGTTTATGACTGACAAAAAAATATGAAAAAAAGTGCCTGATGAGCAAAAATTGAAAAAAGATGAAATTTTCAAAAAATCGCCTATATAAAATTTTTCCTACACTTACTACTCTCACTTTTAAAAAGCTTCTTCCTTTTTTTTCTTTGCAAAAAAAGTGTATAAAAAAACCTTTTTTTTAATTTTTGAACGACGAGTTTCAACATAAATACCCGAGTAAAAAAGAGTATATATAACATATATTTTTTAATATTAAAATATATGATAATATAAAATATTGTATGCAACTTTATATGTTTTTATATGATGATATAGAGCAATTCCATATGAAAGCGATCACCTTTTGGACGACCCCTCTCCGATTCTAAAATAAATAGTCTCGATTGCCCAGCAAAAGATAATGTACCTACATATATTTTTTTTTTTTTATAGTGACTGGTTTAGTGGTGGTGTACACCACTGTCATGTGACAAAATTGAAGAATTCTTCATAAGGGACCTCATTGAAAGTTGTTTTAAACTACTAAAGCGATCGCAACGAGTGATAGCTCGTTGGAAAGGTATTGAATCAGGCTTTAATTGAAAAATAAAATTTTCCTAATTTTTCTCAGAAATTTACCTTTTTTCCCATGAAAATTAAATTTTCCCATGAAAATTAAATTTTCCGATTTTCCACAGAAGCTCCTAAATTTTCCGGCTAATTTTTTTTTTTTGGATTCCTCATAATTTTTGCTTTAAGCAGCAGCAATAAAAAAATGGGCTCCGACTCCTTGTTTGGACAGGAGAGGAGCATTTAAGAGACCACCTTGTTCTCATTGTTTTTATATTTTTTATAATTGAATTATTTGTAATTATTTAACATTGTTTTATTTTATTATTAAAAATACATTTTAAAAATTATTTTACAGTTAAAAATACATTTATGAAGAAAAAATCTTTCTTATTTTGCTGCTTATACTTAATTACAATATTTATTAAAAATTTCAATTGTCTTGGCATCATTATAAAATTAAAGTAACTTTAAATTTAGCACGTCGGCAGACGAAGAGTACCGCTTTACATTAATTGACATATCAGAAATATTTGGTATGAAGCAATGAAACTTTTGCGTTCCAGTTATAGTTTTGAAATTATTATATCTGTTTTGAATTCGTCGCTCCATGCCATCGTGTTCTTTTTGAGTGCATAAAACTGTGTTAATGGCAATTTCCTTGCTTTGAATCCACGAAAACAAATGTTGTACATTTAAGATCTGGTCGCAAAAAAGTGCCACTCGACCTTGCAGTTTTGTTCTTCTTCAATTATGCAAAGATTGTAAAAATTTTTTTTATTCTTGTACTGAGAAGCCGCGCCGTCTGAGAAAAACGTTACTTTGTCGATTGCATCGAATTTTGATCTTAAGAATTCAAACAGTTTCATTTGAAATAAATAAACGGACACATAATTATGAGCTAAACTCTCCGCGACAACAACAAGGCTTACGGTCTGTAGTTCGTTATCTTCGTTTTTGAAATAAATGCAAAAAGGATGCACCGTGCACTGGTCGTTTGCCCAGTGATAAGCCTGAATTTCATCCTGAACGAGAAAAGTGTAATTCTCGGCAAAGTCGCTTATCACAATGAATTCATTTTGGGCTAATTTCTCCTTACTTTCCTTTAGAAATTTCGATTGCATCTCGGATATGAAATGGTGCGCCTTCAGTTCATTCAACTTGAATCCGAATTCCTCGATGAATTCCGGAATCTGCTTTACCACGGTCTCAAGGGAACATCTGCCGCTGCTAATTATCCACTGTTTGAAATGCACCTCCTGAATTAACAGCTGTTCAAACTTTTCCGCCAAATATTGCTCTAGCTCGTCAATCTTCGGACAATTGTCGCATTTGGACAGATGACAATTTTCCGTGGGGTATGCGCACAACGACTTCGACAGGAGGTCCCTATATGTTTCAATTTCACCGTGAAATACTTTCAATTTCTTGCATGGAAAGAACATTAATTTGATGTTTTGATGAAACATGCAAACGCAGACTGAATGCGTTCCGTGCCTGTCTAATGCCAGCACGCATTCTTTTGGTCGTAGGATGGCAAACTTAGAAAATCCCACTTTTTCTGCTGGGTATTTCTCTTTGAACTGATGGTATGCTTCGGATAGATTACATGATAATAATCTGCGCTGCTTGTGTACTTTTTCTCCATCTTCACGTGTACCTGGGCAGGCGCGGCTGTTGTCATCATTGCAGTAAAAATCTTGAATCAATTTCACCGTTGCTTCGCTGACGGTCCTTGAGCCAAATTTCTTGGTGGGAGTCGCCAATATGCCCTTCTGTCGAACTAATTCTTTGCTTCTTCTCGCGATGTAAAAAGATGTTTGAAACTGTTCAGAAATCTTGCGTATAGACCATGATTGAGGCAGCACAGATAAAATGAGATATTTCTCCGGAAAAGTGGTCGCTAAATTGAATTTTCTTTTCAACTGCTCAATCATTTGTTTGCCGTGATCAACGTCATCTGCTTGACTGCATTCGTTATCAGAGCCTTCATCAAATATTGTCGCGATTGCACTCATAACCTTGCCTTTTTTCTCTTTCCTGTATTTTTCACTTCGCAACTTTTTTTTTGTAATAGGCGATTCACCTAAAGTGGTAATAGCCTCATTCAAAGGACTCAAAGACATATTGACCATCGGAATGTCTGCCTCACTATCAGATGAAACATTTTGTTCAATTGTCATTTCACTCTCGGATTGTGGTTGCATTTGTTTCAATGCATTTGCTTGTTGAGACAAATCGATTTTACACTTGGGGCAAATGAATTCTGCTTCTTCACCGTATTGTATATTTAATTCATTCATGTATCGCTTCGAAACACCAGTTAATTTTAATACTTTTATCTTTTTCGAACGATGTCCACTCTTGTTAAACGGATTGCAGCAAAATTTATTCATTTTACTTTAAATTGTCTTTACAGCTTCACTCTTTACTTTACAAAAAAAACACTTTAACACTTTCACGTTTAGTATTCAACTAAAATTTGACTCAGAGTGTGTGAAGTATTTATATTTATTTTTTGGTAAAAAATAGGTAAAAAAAAATAAGCGATATTTGCTTTTCTTTAATAGGAAAATTTGCGTGAACTACTGGTCATAAAATGTTTTTTAAAGAGGGACTTAATTGGTTACTGCCAATAAGCCGACCACAGGTCATAAAATGTTTTGTAAATTTTTTAAATTACCAGGTAATAAATATTTCGCCATATTTATGGAAAATCCGTGTTTTATGACTTGTTTCTGCACGTGTCATTTTAGGCGAAATATTTATTACCTGGTAATTTAAAAAATATACAAAACATTTTATGACCTGTAGCCTCAGTCGGGTTTGGTGTGCCATTACATGCCACTGCTGATATTATCCATGGATATATGGCCGATCTTGTGAAGCCAGGCAGACCATATTCACTACACACTCAACTTGGGGCTCTTAAAAAAAATTTGTTTTTTCTTCATAAATTTATTTTTAACTGTAAAATAATTTTTAAAATGTAGTTTTAATAATAAAATAATGTTAAATAATTACAAATAATTCAATTATAAAAAATATAAAAACAATGAGAACAAGGTGGTCTCTTAAATGCTCCTCTCCTGTCCAAACAAGGAGTCGGGGCCCATTTTTTTATTGCTGATTCTTAAAGCAAAAATTATGAGGAATCCAAAAAAAAAAAAAAAATTAGCCGGAAAATTTAGGAGCTTCTGTGGAAAATCGGAAAATTTGATTTTCATGGGAAAATTTTATTTTTCAATTAAAGCCTGATTCAATACCTTTCCAACGAGCTATCACTCGTTGCGATCGCTTTAGTAGTTAAAACAACTTTCAATGAGGTCCCTTATGAAGAATTCTTCAATTTTGTCACATGACAGTGGTGTACACCACCACTAAACAAGTCACTATAAAAAAAAAAAAAAATATGTAGGTACATTATTTTTTGCTGGGCAATCGATTGAGACTATTTATTTTAAAATCGGAGAGGGGTCGTCCAAAAATTTGCCAATTTTGATCGTTTTCATATGGAATTGCTCTATATTAGAATAACTTTTAGAAATTTTCTCATATGTATTCATATTAAATAATATATCAGTATTTGGTTTATTGCAAATTTTTTATATAAGAATATATAATTGATAAAACCGTTAAAAATTATATATATAAATAGATACGAAATATATTTTTGATTTCATTTTATATATTACAATATATTAGTTAATCTCAGATACAAGTTCGAAACTCATTTCATCAAAAACAATTTTTTTTATATGTTTTACTAATTTTTTTCATTAAATTAATATTTTCTGAGCTGTTTTTATTTTTAAGTTTTTTTTTAATTTAAAAACTTCAATTTAAAAAAAATAACATTTAAAATCATGACCCGGTTCGTAATGAATTAATAAGTCTGGGCATGTTGCATACTATTGGTAAGGTATTTCAAGTACCTTTCCAACGACATATATATTTTATTCTGGTCCGATAAGTTTTGAGTGTAGAAATAAGACATTGAATATTGTTATAGATCATTTTCCGTATTCAAAATGACAAAGTGTATGGTAGCTAACTTGCTGCTACATATCTTTTTTACACACAAATTCCCATAATGGAAAGCTGGCAGCTAGTTAGCATATGCTTTTTCGTTTTGAATACGTTGGCTAATCTTTAAAGAATTCAACAGTATCGGATTTATACAATAACGTCTTTAATAATTATTTATTATCAACAGTAACCTGCGGCTGGTAGTGTGTAGGACGTGAAATCCTGCTGCCATCTAATACAAATTTTTTTTTATCATTTAAATTTAATTTATTTGCGGTCCTATGCTCCTTGCAGGAATAAAAGGAACAAATATATATATAAATTTAATCATATCGTATTGTATTAAATTATATCCAATTTGATCGGGACAAAACTCGGATATAAGCTGATAATTTGTTATAACTTTGTATCCTTGTAAATATAATTATATCCAATTTGATACAATTTAATATAACCATTTTTGGGATGAAATTATATCCAGTTACATATTAGAAATATATCGATTCATATATAATTTTATATAAACTTTTTTACTCGGGTATTTAAAATAAAATTTTTTAAAAATTGTTGAAAATAGCTTTTAATCAAGTATTTTATTTAAAAAAAAAAAAACCTCTATTCGTTCAGCCATAAAAAATATAATATTAACCTCTTAAAACTGAAAAAAATCAATAAAAGGGGATGACATTTTCATAACTTTCCTGACTTTAACAGTGTCTCGAAACTAGAAATCTCAACTTAAAATCTTGAGAGTTTGCAACATAATGCAGAATTTAGTTGCCTATTGAGCTGCGTACTTTTTTTTTAATTTCTTTAAATTCATTTTTGCCTTTTTGGCCAGCATTTTGGGTCAAATACTCCTATGTGTGGCGTTTAAACACACATGATTGCCTAAAAGTTACTTCAGGTCGAATTGTATATGCTTTGTACACGAATGAATTTTGACATAACTCGAGAACCACTAGTCCGATTTTGCTCAAACAATTTTAAAAAAATTAAAAATTACAATTCCTTTAATCTGTTCATATAACGTTTTTCTATATACTCAACAGTTTTGCCGGTTTTTGTTTGAAATTGGATTTTTTAATTTTAGTCATAAAAAACATTTTAAATACCAAAATAAAAATGCCAATGTTAGAATCTTTTAAAAGGGAATCAATTCATTTGACACACAAAAAAAATCAATGCTAAATAATTAGGAGCATTTCAACTAATAAAGATTTTTCGCATAACTTATTCAAAATTTAAGTAGTAAAACCTAAAAACTTAGTAAAGTGTTTAAAAGAAATATGAAAAAAAAGTTTTGTTTCTTACAAATAATCGCTCTTACTATCTACATTTTTCAAATGTATATTTTAGTTAAAGTCGACTTTAGTTAAAATATTGGGTGGCAGTATACCTTGACTTGGTTTATTTTTGGAGCATTCTGATTGGTTAATTTATTTTCAACCAATCAAAATGTTTGAAAATATAAATATTTGTGTAAGGTTTTCATACACCAAATGAACAAAACCGTATGATTAAAAATAAAGTCGACTTTAAATTTAAAATAAAGGAGTGTTTTATATTAAGGACCAATAATTTTATAAGTAACTTTTTCATTAATAAATGTGATATTTTCAAGTAAGTTTACTTTATTTTAATACACCTGCTTTCAAACTAATATATTCTTTTATATTAAAGAATAAAAGTCAGGAGTATGGAAATACTTCACAAAAAAGGACAATGTAGCGCAGTAATATTTGCCCTAAAAGACTAATGGTTAACGGAGGTATCTAAATTTGGTTATCAGACTTCTAAATTTGGTTCACAAATAAGAAATGGTCATGCAATTTCTCTTGAAGAAAACAACAACAAGAATAACGTTCCAGTTAAAATTAGCAAAGTACCGGAAGAAAAAAGTGTAAGCTGAATAGGCATTGAACGTTTTATGGTAGGGCAACATTTCCTGAAATGGTATCCAAATTAGCCGCAGTCGACGGAATGTCAATCCGCACCATAACTAGATTTTCGTTTATTCGAGAAAGTTTTTATAATAAAAACCTGGCATTGCAAAAAATAAAACCGATGTAAAGAATATTATATTAAATTACAACAATAATGTAAAAGATATCATGATAAAAGAAAATATGGAGCAATATTTCTGACAATAGGAGATAGGAGATCTTAGATGAATGGACAAGAATATCACAAAAGAGATATTTGAACATATGTATAAACGGAAATAATTCATTTTATAACATGGGGTTGGTTTATATATCAGGAAGATGTAATGCTGATGAAATGAGAAGAATTGTAGAAATAAGACTAGAAGAGTTTTATTTGTCTTTGGAAAATAACATTGTGGCCATCATATCTAATGGCCAAATGTAATGAAACGGTTTGTTTCCGACAGTTCAGTAGTGGGTGCTTTCTGCTGGAATCATGCAATTCATTTGGAAGTGCTTAGAGTAATTTATGTGAAATCAAATGTTCAACATTCTGATATTTTTACTTTGAATTCTCACTACACAGACTGAATTTGTACTGAAGTAGTAATTTTTTAACAAAAATTACTTATATAGGTGGTTTTCATTAACAATCTTGTTCAAAAATATTTACCGGGAATATCAAATTTTTTTATTCCCGTTTCCCGGGAAATAAAAAAGTCCGGGAAATCCTAAACCCTAATATTAACCCATTTGAATTTCGGATCCAAACATTAGTTGGCTTTTAACCAGAGTGGTGTGGGGTATTATATAGTCGGCATGCCCGACTCTAAATTTTTTACTCGTTTTTTAATTCATTTATAATCAAGGTTGGTTACCGTTATCGTTATAATATCGTTATCGCTAAAATACCGTTTCAAATTGAATACCGTTACCGTTATCGATACCTCTAAAAAAATTTATAAATACCGTTATCGTTACCGATACCGTTATTTTTATGGGTAGTTACCGGTATTTATTATTTTATATAAAAATTACAATTTTTTATTTTTTATTTTATAATCTTGAGTGTTTTTTTTTTTACAAAAAATTTACAGATAATAATTTTACTTATTAAAACTACCAGTATTGAATTTATAGCTTAAAATCTGTATTTTCAGTACTTAAAATTAAAAATATGCCATGTTTTTACTTGTTTTTATATGTTTTTAACATAATTTTTAATACCGGTACGTACCGGTATTGCTGTTTCGATAACGGTATACCGTTACCGAAACAGTCTTAAATACCGTTACCTTTACCGTTACCAAAACAAACGAAATCTGATACCGTTATCCTTACCGTTATTCGTTTCGGTAACCAACCTTGTTTATAATAATACCAAAAAATGGCGTAACATTTTTACGCTACCAAAACAAGGTAGCGCTACCACAACATGTTGATTTAGCGGTAGCTAATCAAATCGTTCACCAGATTGTTGAGTAGCGGATAAGCAACAGTTGAGCGTCTGGTAAACGCACTCAATGTTTTTGGCTATAACTCAGAAACGAATCGAGATACCACCTTAAATTTTTCATACAAATGTAGAAGAGAGTTTAGCAATAATCATATATTTTTTTAAGAATTTTAAAAAATGCGCATTTCGAGCAATGGGAATTTGAACTCAAGACCCCAAGAAATGACCTTTGACTCTTCCATGAAAAAAATCGATATTTTTTTCAGAGTTTTATTTACAATCTATATTACAATATTTAGTAAATTTGATTATGCAAAAGTACTTAGCATACGTTATTAAGCTTCAGTAAGCCTAATAAACTAATCTTAAAAATTTTTATTTACAAGGTTATTTATGTTTTGGTTTAAAAAAATAAATAAAAAGCAATACTAAAAAATTTTTACAATATTTACATATTTTTAAGTTTAATATATTTATTTCCTGTAAGGCAAATCTAAAACATTAAACCTTTTAAGCCTTCTAATCTCTTTCGTCTCATCCAATAAAGAAATTGCTAATACGTTAGAGTGGTTACTTAGTCCATCTATCTATCTAGAGCTCAACCTATTTGTTTCGTCTCTAATGAAAGGAACCCTAAGGTCTCTGTGAATCTGAATGTTGGTAATATACCAAGGAGAATTAGCTATAAACCTCAAGGTTTTAGACTGATAACGTTGCATAATTTCCACATTAGAGTTACTCGCCGTGCCTTATAACTGCAGGCCATATGGTTTCAATATAGTCTTGTAAAGTAAAAGCTTATTTTCCAGGATTAGCTCGGATTTAGGTCCTAACAACCACCACATTTTTCTACTTTTAATATTAAGATGATCTCTCTTAGTGACAATGTGATTTTTCCAAGTAAGTCTTCGATCAAGGTGCATTTCCAAATATTTAACCGTGTTACTTTTCGAAATTTCAGAACCATTAATGTATAAGGATGGACATTCCTCTTTTCTTATCTGTATTAATAACAATTTTCCATTTTGTTAGCCATTGTTGTATTTGATTTAGATATATTTGTACTAAGTATGATGCTTCAGTTGCCGAGCTGCTAGATGCTAAAATAGCAGTATCAACTGATGGCATATCTGAAGTATATAAAGTGTACAAGACAGGGCCTAATACACTTTCCTGTGGGACACCCGATTTAATTTGGCATATGTTAGACATATCATCGCCAACCTTGACATAAAATTTTCTGTCTTCTAGGTATGATTTTAGAAATAAGTAAAATGGAGTTGGTAAGTGCTTTTTAAGCTTGTTCATAAGACCTTCATGCCATGCCCTGTCGAAGGTCTGTTTGACATCTAAAAACACAGAAGAGCAGTACAATTAGCAGCAAGCTAATTGGTCTGTATGATGACATTGCATCTTCAGGTTTATTGGGCTTAGGGATCATAATAATCTCTGCACATTTCCATTGAGATGGAAAGTGTGAAAGTCTTAATATAGAATTATATAAAAGAGTGAGAAATAATATACCTTTTTTGGTAGAGGTTTTGCCACTTTAGGATCGATTTTGTCATGTCCAGGCGATTTGGAGTTGTTAAGCTTAGAGATTTCATTTTGAACTTTTCTAGGTGAAAACGGTTTTACTGGTAAATTCATTTGGCAAGCAGTTTCTAAAAATTGTTTAATATTACTTTCCTCGGCAGCATTTGTTGTTGGAAAAGGCTGAAAGATTTTTTCTAAATGCTCACAAAATGAATCGGCTTTACTTTTACTATTTCGACACCAAGTTCCGTTTGCGTCCTTTATTGGAATGTTTCTTTTAGTTGGTTTCTTCAGGTATTTTGTGGCTTTCCAAAGATTATATTCACTATTATTTGTGGTATTCAAATTTCTTAAAAAGCTGGACAGATCTTAATTTTTTACTTCAGCGATACGTTTTTTGAGATCATTGGCTGCTTTGTTGTAAATTGTTTTGTCTCTCGAATTCCTACTTGATTGCCATATTGTTCGTAGCCTTCTTTTATTCCTAATTAAATCTTTTATTTCAGCTGATATCGTTGTTGTGAATAGACGTATAGTGCCCTTTATTAGCAAAAATTTCTTTCTTTTCTATAATAACAACAAAGTTATTTGAAACAAACAAAGGGATTAACAATCCAATGTTAGGTTTATTAATCCCCTAAAAAAACAATAACAATAATAATAAAAAACTTAATCTGTTATAACAACAACTAAAAACCAAACATGCCTAGTTTAAGTGATGATTATAGTGACGATAATGATGGTATTTGGCAGCAAATACTAGAAAATGCAAATAAACGACGGTTAACTAAATCACCCAATATGCATGCATAAAAAGTTCAACTCATCACAAGAACCTTCAACCTCTACAGCAAATAAATTTGCTTGCTGAAAAAGATACCATAGAGGATCGCCAAGCTCAACAAACAGCCGAGGAACGTAAAGATTCAGAAGAAGTAGAACTGGAGGATTCATCCCCAAAGCCACAACCAAGATATATCCTTCACGTATCTAATATATGTAATATGATAAAAGCTATAAAAGTAGAAATAGGTAATGATTTTAACTATAAATCTATGAGGGACAAGCAAATTAGATTAATGGTTAGTAATAAAGATTCGTTTAGGAAAATTGTTAAATATTTTGAAGCCAAAAATATTAGTTATCATACCTATTAGTTGGAACAGGAATGTACATATAGGGTTATCATTAAGGGTATTCATCACTCAATACCAACTAGTGATATAAAAGCTGAATTAACCCTCGAAGTGGCACATGGTTCTGGCCAGACATATTTCATTTTCATGCTTCAATTTAGCATACTTCTATTTTAGGTACATGGCTGTAATTTCAGGTAATCTCCCAAAATATTGTTGGCTTTCGATGTATAAATTAATAATTGAAAAAAAGTCCTTGGAACAGGACAAAAAAGCCAAATAAAAAATCTTCACCTTACTTTTGGTACATGGTGTCTGGCCAGACCCCTATGCATTTTGTATGAACGCATAGGCAAAGCACATGGCACAAGTTGGAAATTTGTATTTACTTTATTCTTTTATGCTTCTTTCTTTCTTCTGATTTTGTTTGTGAGTTAGTTATTCATTGAACGTTGAACAGTGAAGAAGTAATCTAGTTTTTGTGCGGTAATTTTGAACTTGTGAATAATTTTACGCAGGTAGATTTGTTGCGTTGTTAGTATATTATGGCTGATGAACTGGAATTTATTTATAATACACGCTTGCGTAGCGCGAATTTGCAACCCCAATTGTCAGAGGCATTAGTGCGTGATTTTCAAAGTCAGGTAGAAGCTGATGAAAATGATGATGTTTTTGAAAACGATGGTGACGACACTGCTGATTATGTGCCAGAAGATGATGCATCAGACATAGAAAATGATTTGGAAATTGAACCTAACGAACTTTATGATAGTGATGAAGACGTAGATGAAGAAGAAGAAAGTGGAAATGATGCTGAAGCAGCAAATGAAGTCGACTCAGGCTGTTTTTATGGTAAAGACGGTACTAAATGGAAAGAAACTGAACCCCCTGCATCTCGTTTGCGCCAGCATAATATTGTAATGTTGTATTTTAAATTTATTTCCCTACCTAGGGTTTTATTAGCCGGCGTTTCAAACGCCACTGGCTTAGATTGCCGGCACTAAAGAGCGCCAAGGCAAAGCACAATTAAGTGCTAAATTGAAAACTAATAGCCAACTGCTCGGCTGAGTTCTGATTTAAAACTTATCTTTATTTACAATTTCGTCCTTCTTATAAACTAAACTAACGGTACTTATAGTCTAGGATTTTATTTACATATTTATTTTCGTTAAGTTAAATTCAACAGCTGTTATTTGTTTACAAATGAAAAAGGGTTCTTTCGTTAAATATAACATATGTTTTATGAACATATGTTCTTAGTGATGTGAGTAGCGTGATCGGTTATAACTCACCACAATATCATGCGTTTTCAATCTGGAACAAAAACAAGGCTCACCAATCCAGTTGAGGTATTCAAGCTATTTTTCTCAACCAATATTACGTTCGTCATCATTAGTGAAACAAATCGGCATGGGCGAGAATCAATTAGAAAATGGAATGAAGAACATCCAGAGTCTACCCAAAGAAAATGGATTGATTTGACAAGCTATGAGCTAGATGCATTCATTGGGATTTTGTTGGCTTCTGGTCTCAGCCATAATAATATGCAAGACTCCAGTATATTGTGGCGTTCTGATTCGCTGCCCATATTCCGTGCGGCTATGTCGCACAAACGATTCATTACTCTGTCCAGATATATTCGTTTCGATAATAGTCGTACGCGGGCATTCCGACAGCAAACAGATAAAGCAGCTCCTATCCGGGACCTTTGGAATTTTCCCAACGAAAATCTGCAAAATTATTATGAACCTTATGAAAATATCACCATCGATGAGCAGTTGTTTCCGTATCGTGGGCGCACAAAGTTCACCCAATATATTCCATCAAAACCTGCAAGGTATGGGATCAAAGTTTGGTGGGCATGCGATGCTAAGACTAAATTTCCATTGAAAGGAAAACTATACACTGGAAAGGAAGGAGACAATCGGGAGATAAATCAAGGTGAAAACATTCTAATGTATTTCGCAAATTGTTACGCAAACAGCGGCAGAACAATTATTTCTGATAATTTTTTCACCTCATTGAACGGCGCTAAACGACTTGCTGCTATGGGACTGGCATTTGTTGGCACCATTCGAGCAAACAAAAGATGTCTTCCTAAGGAAGTTATGAAGAGCACCAGACGACCAATTCTTTCAAGTGTGTTTGGTTTTCATGAAAATCTTGTTGCACTTTGCAGCTACGTGCCCAAAAAAAATAAGGCAGTCAATTTAATTTCAACCGTGCATTACACGAAACATGTTGAAGGCGTAGCCATGAAACCGGAAGCAATTTTATTTTATAATTCAACTAAAGCCGGAGTCGATACGATGGATCAAATGCTAACTCATTACACAACAAAACGGTCAACCAGACGCTGGACATACGCGTTTTTCTGCAACATGATTGATGTGATGGCATTGGCAAGTTACATTATATGTAAGCTAAATGATGAAAATACAAGAAAAGAAAGAAGACGCATATTTTTATATAAACTTGCAAAGCAATTGGTACTGGCCAACGTTGAAAATCGCATCAATAATCCGCACATTGTGGCTCAACCAACAACTCGTATAGCATTTAAAGCGTTCTTTGGGAGACCTCTCAATATAGCAAACCTTAATGTGGCTTCACGCAGTGGTCCAGACACATTAGCTGCCAAAAAAGATTGCAGAATTTGCCTGCAGCAAGGTGACAAAATACGCCGTAAGACACGCGTTTTTTGCTGCAAATGCAACAATCCTGTTTGTCAGCAACATTCAAAAGTAGATTATTTATATTTTTGTTGCCTTCCGCAAAATTCTGAATAAAAAAATTAATGTATTCTTCATAATAATTTTCTATTTTGTCATAAACATTTATTACTTTACCCATAATAAAGAGAAATATATATAGAACAAAAAAATTGTTGCCCTTTTCATTCCAAAGATTTTTTCAGGTCTATTTTTTCTTCCTCAGGTAGCTAATAACATAGTAAAAAGAAATAGGAACACAAAATATAACAAAAATTTAACGCAAACAGCCCTTATTTCCATACAAATGCATGTAAATGTATAGGGGTCTAGCCAGACACCATGTGCCAGAACTAAGGGCTCAAAATATGTGCCACTTCGAGGGTTAATATTGTTAGGACATCAGGTTAGAGATGTAGTTAATATTAAAAGCCGTGTTACAAAATTACCACTACCAATGTTTTTTGCCGACCCAAACCCTAATAATAAAGACATTTTTAAAATACGATATATTTGTAATGCTATTGTTTCAATTGAAGCCCCCAAAAAGACTGATGATTTGGTTCAATGCTATAGATGCCAGCAATTTGGGCATACTAAATCATATTGAAGAAAACCATTTAGATGTGTAAAATGTGGATTAGACCACCCTACAGCTGATTGTACTAAGGACATGAATACGCCTCCCAAATGTGTGCACTGTTTACAAACACATACAGCAAATTATAAAGGATGCAATGTTTACCAAGAATTGTTACACAAAAAAAAAAGAGCTGCAAAAATTAGAAACCAACATTCATCAAGAAATTCACAGATGCCTCACACTACTAATTTCTGAAACACACTTCACAGCTAAAACTTATTATAATATAAGAGGTTACGATCTTATACAAGCGTGTGCTGGCAAGGCACATGCTGGCTCTGCAGTACTAATTAAATCTTCTATAAAATTTGAAGCTATGAATCCAATTATTTTACCATCAATACAAGCAAGTGGTGTTAAATTAAAATGCAATAATACCGATGTTGTAGTTTATTCAATTTACTTTCCTCCCAGACACACAATATCTGTTGAGAACTATGAAAACTTTTTTAGGAATCTTGGGACCAGATTTATAGTTGGGGGGATTTCAATGCCAACCATCCATGGTGGGGATCTAGAGTCGATAATCCTAGGGGAAAGGAACTTTATAAGTGTGTTATTAAAAACAATTACAAAACCATATCCACGGGAAAACCCACATATTGGCCAAGTGATCCCTATAAGATACCAGATTTGTTAGATTTTTTTGTATGCTCTGGTATATCTAGCAAGTTACTTGCTATAATGGACTGTGATGATTAGTTCGGACCACACTCCAATTATTTTAAACTTTAGTGCTGATTTACAAAATGTTTCTAAATGCTTTAAAATTATCACTCCAAAAACGGACATAAATTCCTTTCAGTACTGGATAGACCAGAATTTACACCTAAATATACCTATTAAGTCAGGCGATGAACTTGATTAAGCAGTTGAAATATTGACCAAAATCGATATGCATACCATTTTAAAGGGTACATTCTTACCTAATAAATAATACCAAAACGAATTTTAAGTTATTGTCGATTTTGTAATCATACTTTAGTCAAATTCTACCGTTTTTTCCTATTTTCGTAACGTCATATTTCGGAAACCAAAAGAGTCTTGGCTCTGAAATTTATGGTTTAATGAGCTGTTATCATGTACGATAGTTGTGGTAAATTTCATTGAAATCAGAGATGGTGAATCCGAAAATGACACTTTTTTGTGTTGAATTGAGATGTTTTCACCCATAAATGAAATAAAGTTTGTATTTTTTTCCTGTTGCTTTTACCTAGTGTCTACAAATGCAATAAAATGTGTAATGAAATTTGAAAACAACACAAGTTGCAACAACGAAATTAAATTTGTTGTTGCTTTGTGTGTAATTTGCAAATTTCATGGCATTTTTTATTGCATTTAAAGGATAAGTCAGACAATTAAAGTTAAACTAAAAAAAGTTTGACAAAAAACGATTGCTTTAAAAAAATTAAACAAATATATAGTATTTTTAAGTTCTAAGCTTCCAAATATGCACCAATGGAAGTGGAACTATCATTTTCAATGTATTAAAATTTCTTAAGTCCAAATCGTCAAAGTTTTTCTTTTGAAAATTAAAAAAAAAATTGTTTGTTTACATATAGGGTTTGGGGTTCGGGAATTCCCGGGCGGGAATTCCCGTGAAATCCCGGGAAAAGTTTGCCGGGAATTCCCGGGAAAATAATATATTTTTCCCGGGAAAACGGGAAATTTTAAAAATATTAAATTGTTTTTCTTTCGAATAGGATTTTTTAATTTTAGTCATAAAAAACATTTTAAATACCAAAAAAAAAATGTCACTGTTAAAATCTTTTAAAAGGGAATACATTTATTTGACACACAAATAAAATCTTTGCCAAGTAATAAGGAGCATTTCAACTAATAAAGATTTTTCGCATAACTTATTCAAAATTTAGGTAGTAAAACCTAAAAACTTGGCAAAATGTTTAAAAGAAATATGAAAAAAAGCTTTGTTTCTTACAAATAATCGCCCTTGCTATCTAAATTTTTCAAATGTATAATTTAGGTAAAGTCGACTTTAGTTTAAATATTGGGTGGCAGTATACCTTGACTTCGTTTATTTTTGGAGCATTCTGATTGGTTAATTTATTTTCAACCAATCAAAATATTTGAAAATATAAATATTTTTGTAAGGTTTTCATACACAAAATGAACAAAACCGTTTGATTAAAAATAAAGTCGACTTTAAATTTAAAATACTCTTTTATATTAAGGGTCAATAATTTTATAAGAACCGTTTTCATTAATAAATGTGAAAAGAAAAGACTAATGGTTAACGGTGGTATCTAAATTTGGTTATCAGACATCTAAATTTGGTTCACAAAACAAAAAATTTTTGGTCATGCAACTTCTCTTAAAGAAAACAACAAGAATAACGTTTCAGCTCAAATTAGCAAAGTACCTGAAGAAAAAAGTGTTAGCTGAATAGGCATTAAAGGTTTTATGGTAGGGCAAACATTTCCTGAAATGGTATCCAAATTAGCTGCAGTCAATCCGCACCATAACTAGATCTTCGTTTATTCGAGAAAGTTTTTATAATAAAATAATGGCATTGCAAAAAAATGAAACCGATGTAAAGAACATTATATTAAATTACTAGAATCATGGAAAATATATCATGATAAAAGAAATATCGACCAATATTTCTAACAATACGAGATTTACTATAATCTTAGATGAATTGACAAGAATATCACAAAAGAGATATTTGAACATAAGTATAAACGTAAATAATTCATTTTATAACCTGGGGTTGGTTTATATATCAGGAAGATGTGATTCTGATGAAATAAGAAGAATTGTAGAAATAAGACTAGAAGAGTTTATTTTGTCTTTGGAAAATAACATTGTGGCCACCATATCTAATGGGCCAAGTGTGATGAAACGGTTTGTTTCCGACAGTCCAGTAGTAGGTGCCTGCTGGAATCATGCAATTCATTTGGAAGTGCTGCGAGTAATTTATGTGAAATCAAATGTTCAATATTCTGATGTTTTTTACTTTGAATTCTCACTACACAGACTGCATTTGTACTGAAATAGTGCTTTTTTTAACAAAAATTACTTATATAGGTTGTTTTCATTAACAATATTGTTCAAAAATATTTCCCGGGATTCCCGGGAATCCCGGGAATCAAATTTTTTCATTCCCGTTTCCCGGGAAATAAAAAAGTCCGGGAAATCCCAAACCCTATTTACATATCGTACATAAAAGTTTTAATTAAGTTTTATGCAACCATCTATATATATAAAAATAAGTTGGTATATGTTCGTCATTTTATAACTCGAGAACCACGTAACCGATTTACAAAGCAATACCTGCGTTGAAAAGGTCTACTTTTACTGATGGTTCTTAAGAAAAAAAATGACGAAAAATGTCTTCACATACGCGTTATACGCACACTTTTGTGATGGTGTGTTTTTCCCATATAAAATGTGTGATCAATATACAAATTTTTATTTTTCAACGGATTTCTGTCAAACGATTTCAACTAAACGTACCCTCAACAGGGTACGTTGAGGATGGTCTGTAGATGCTTTATGTGAAGTTTGCACGAAATTGGCCCAGTGGTTCCGGAGATATGGCGTCCCTATATATAAAATTTTCGTGGTGCTATGACAACCAGGCCTTGGCGTTACTATGACAACCAGGCAGCACTTATATCATTAACCTAATCTAATCTCAGGTCATCCTATCCCATTTATCTCATCTCTTTTTTTTTTGTGGAAATTTTTTTTTTTTTTTTTGTGTAAACTTTTTTTTTGAGGAAATTCTTTTTTTTTTTGTGGAAACTTTTTTCTTTTTTGTGTAAACTTTTTTTTGTGAAATTTTTTTTTTTTGGACAGTGTTTTTTTTTTTTTTTGGAAACATTTTTTTTGTGGAAACTTTTTTTTTGTGGAAACTTTTTTTTTTGTGAATTTTTTTTTGTGTGGAAAGTTTTTTTGTTTTTGGAAACATTTTTTTTTGTGCAAACTTTTTATTTGTGCAAACACTTATTTTTTTGTGGAAACAATTTTTTTTTTGTTGAAACACTTTTTTTTGTGCAAACATTTTTTTTCCGCAAACACTTCTTTTTTGTGGAAACACCTTTTTTTTGTGGAAACATTTGTTTTTGTGGAAATTTTGTTTTTTTTTGTGCAAACTTTTTATTTTGTGGGAACACTTTGTTTTGTTTTTGTGGAAACACTTTTTTTTGTGAAAACATTTTTTTTTTGTGTAAACTTTTTTTTTGCTGGAAACACTTTTTTTTTGTGGAAACAGTTTTTTTTTGTGGAAACACTTTTTTTTTTTGGAAACTCTTTATTTTGTCGAAACACTTTTTTTTATTTGTGGAAACACTTTTTTTTTGTGGAAACACTTTTTTTGTGTAAACTTTTTTTTGTTGTGGCAACACAGTTTTTCGTTGAGTTGGTATATGTTCGTCATTTTATAACTCGAGAATCACTCAACCGATTTACAAACCAATACATGCGTTGGAAATAGGGTCGCCACATCGCAAAAGTCTAATAACTTGACACTTCGCAAAAAATAACTTGATTTAAAAAAAAAAACTTGACAATAAAAAATTGAATGTGCATATGTGTGCAGTAGGGTGATTCTTAATACAAAAATTTATAATTTTTGAATACACTCGCCATTCTATTAAGATTCATAAAAAAAAAATTCTGTTTTTTTTTGAATTTTCGGGGACAAACTCGATAGTGCTACCAGCCATTGAAGTTTGGACATAAATTGACGAAATTGATTAGTGTTTTATTTTTTCTTTTGTAGCAATTATTCCTATATAACAAGAAGAAAAAGATGAAGTCTGCAAGAAGTCTTTGACATTTTCAAACTTTAGGCCAGAAAAATATATAAACTTTCCATTGTTTTCGAATCGTCAGTTTGAAATTTTAACATATTTTTTTTTTCTGAAACGTAAAAAACCAAAACTTTTTTTTTATAAATTTATTAAATGGATGATATATAATCAAAATAAAATAGCACTTAAGGTTTTTCTTGTCCCAGTAAAATTATTGTTTACCGATTTTTAAGGAAAATCGTCTTTCGTAAATCTCCACTCGCGCTCTCAAAACCAAAGATATACCTTAAGCGCCATTTTATTTTGATAATATATCATCAAATTAAGAAAAAAAAATTTTGGTTTTTTACGTTTCAGAAAAGAAAATATGCTAAAATTTTAAAATGGCGTTGCGAGAATTATGAAAAATTTATATATTTTATTTTTGGCCTAAAGTTTGCACATTTCAACGACTTCCTGCAGACTTCCCCCTCAATTCATAAATGCTTTCTAAAGTTATAGCAGGTTTACAAAACGTCATTTTCATACAAAATTTGTTCAATAAACCTCCTATAATTTTACAAAGCGTTTATGAATTTAGGAGTTAATCTTTCTTTTCTTATTGTTTAGAAATAAATGCTACTCAAAAAAATTAAAACACTAATAAATTTCATCAGTTTTGTAATTTTACATGTTTTTTTAACTACTGATACGACAAAATTCAATTTAACTTGACAAAATAAATTTGACCTTGGCACTTGACAAGACCTAAATTAACTTGACAATCAAGGCCATTCAAGGCCATGTGGCAACCCTAGTTGGAAAGGTCTACTTTTACTGATGGTTCTTAAAAAAATGACGAAAAAGTCCACGCATACTCGTTATGCGCACACTTTTGTGATGGTGTGTTTTTCCCATATAAAATGTGTGATCGATATACAAATTTTTATTTTTCAACGGATTCCTGTCAACCGATTTCAACCAGGGTACGTTGAGGATCGTCTGTAGATGGTTTATGTGAAGTTTGCACGAAATTGGCCCAGTGGTTCCGGAGATATGGCGTCCCTACATATAAAATGTTCGTGTTGCTATGACAACCAGGCCTTGGCGTTACTATGACAACCAGACAGCACTTATAGCATCCCTAGTAAAAATGATTTTTATATAATCAGATATGATTTTTATATAATCATTTATGATTTTATAGAATTATAACTTGTCGAGTATTGTGAAACATATATTTTTATGATTATATCAAAAGATATTTAATTTTATAAAATTATATTAACCAGATCCACCATTTTCCGGATCAAATCATGTATGGATGAATATTATTATATAGAAAATATATTATTTGATCCAAAAAATGGTGGATCTGGTTAATATAATTTTATGTAATTAAATATCTTTTGATATAATCATATAAAAATTTATGTTTCACAATACTCGACAAGTTATAATTGTATAAAATCATAAATGATTTTATAAAAATCATATATGAATATATAAAACTCATTTTTACTAGGGATTAACCTAATCTAATCTCAGCTCATCCTATCTCATTTATCTCATCTTAATTTTTTTTGTGGAACCTTTTTTTTGTGAATTATTTTTTTTTTTTGTGGAAAAAGTTTTTTGATTTTTTGGAAACACTTCTTTTTTTGTGGAAACTTTTTTTTTTTGTATAATTTTTTTTTTTTGTGAAAACTTTTTTATTTGTGAAGTATTTTTTTTTGTTGAAAAGGTTTTTTTTTTGTGGAAATTTTTTTTTTTTTGTGGAAACACTTTTTTGTGGAAACATTTTTTTTTGTGGAAACTTTTTTTTTGTGAAATATTTTTTTTTTTGTGTAAATTTTTTTTTGGTAACATTTTATTTTTGTGGAAACTTCTTTTTTTTTGGGGAAACTTTTTTTTTGTGCAAACACTTTTTTTGTGCAAACACTTTTTATGTGGAAACACCTTTTTTTTTTGTTGAAATTTTTTTTTGGGGAAATTTTGTTTTTTTTATGTAACTTTTTTTTGTGGAAACACTTCTTTTTTTGTGGAAACACTTTTTTTTGTGAAAACTTTTTTTTTTTGTGGAAATTTTTTTTTTTGGTGGAAACACTTTTTTTGTGGAAACACATTTTTTGTGGAAACACTTTTTTTTGTGGAAACTCTTTTTTTTGTGGATATTTTTTTTGTGTAAACTTTTTTTTTTTTGGAAACACTTTTTTTGTGTAAACTTTTTTTTTGTGGAAACTCTTTTTTGTGGAAACACTTTTTTTGTGGAAACATTTTCTTTAACACACTTTCGGGAAAGAAAATTTGTCCACGGCCACTTTTTTTTAACACTCTTTCGGGAAAGAAAATTTGTCTACACGCACTTTTTTTTTAAACACATTTTTTTTCTTAAACACAAATTTTTTTTTGAGGAAAGTACTATAGAGTTTGTTGACGACCATTTTTTTTTTGTTTTTTTAAACACTTTTTTTAAGATGCTTTCGGGAAAGAACGGGGAAATTAAACGGGGAACAAGTGGAATAGAAACTCGAGAAAATGGCAATAGAACAGAGAACGAAATGGAATGGAATGCGGAGCGAAATGAAACAGAACGGGGAACGAATGGATTCGCAATGACAGTAAACAAATCGCAAAGAGATTCATAGTGTTTACATATAAGAGTGACTGACTGACTTATTTTACCCTCTAACCGGCCTATGCTTTTTCACCAAAGTATAAATAAAATCCAAAAATTAAATTTTTTGTTCCTTTGATTAAGAAGATGTAACGATTTTCGTTTTTCGAAAACTACAAAATTGAGCGAAACGGGTCTTAATTTTAATAAATATTGGTACTTATACTAAATTTATTCTTTTTGTCAAATTTAATAATAATTCGTTTTCAAGTTAAGACGATGTCCCAGAAAGGTATCCTGATAGAATCCTGTATGTGCTTAGACCAAAGTAATGACTTTTCTAAAAGCTAAAGCTGAAGCCTTACTTTGTGTGTATTATCAATGGTTGAAAAGTAACTCAAATATATTTTTCAGATTTTTGAAAATTGTGTTAGTTTCAGAATATTAGTTGCCGAACTTTTTTTGAGGCTGTTTATTTCATAGCCCTGTTATATTATTTTACTGCGGTGGGGTTAAGTGCCATGGGATTAGTGAAGGAAGACACTGTATTAAGGATAAAAAAATCATACACATTATTTTTCCAAATTGATGTTGCGGTCGCTGGGGATCGAAACCGCAACCACATGTGTAACAGTTCAACGCGCTAACCATTACACCACAGCTCACATCGTCATCGTTATTTATTGTTAATTATTAAGTGTGTCTATTTGATTTTATTTTTACTTAAAAACTAGAAAATTTGTTTTAACATAAGCTTCCTCTGAATAGGGTAGAGGGGGGATCCTTCGCCAGTGGGGTACATACACTAATCCCATTTTTCTCCGCTATTAAGGAAGATAAAAAATTTGAAAAAATACATTTTGTGCATTTTTAAATTACCTTTCCTTGACATCCACTTTGATGAATTTATATCACATGTGGTTCAAGACAGATGTGTTTTTGTGTTTTTTGGGGTGCCAAAAAAATAATAGGAGGCAACGTCATTTTGCAATAACTTCCTCAAATCGTGTGATAAGAAAATAATTTTTCATTATGTTAGACCTACGATCCTAAGGTTTCGAAAAATAATATTTTGATTTTAATAAATGCTTAAAAATTGTGAAAAATATTAATTTTATGTTAGTGCCTGTCTGTGGGGCACAATCACCAGATGGCCCCTGGAGCTACAAAGAGTTGGTGCACCCCTGCCTAAAATGCTCTATAAGACTTTTCTATATATTTAAGATATGTTTAGTAGTAAATTAGAACAATCATGTTCATTCTTTAATTAATATTAATTATTCAGTTTTTTTTTTAATTTTGAATAATCATTATATTATAGTTTTAAATTATTTTTTTTAATGTAGTGGAGATTTATTGATTAAAAAGAAATAATTTATTTCAGTCATTAAAAGATTGAATTTGCTGTATTAACAAATTTTTTTTAATGAAATTATATCTAGCTCTTTTGGCGAATTTACCCCAGGTTTAGGGCAGTTACGCCGAATTGAGTTACTTTGAAAATCATTAAAAAATAATAGAAAATATGCAAATAATTAGAATAAAAATCATAGAAATTAAAGCCAAGATATGTAGGTTTTCAATTTGAAAGTAATTTTTGAAAAATAATTAGAGGTTAAGAAATGACAATGCTTTGAAAAAAAAGTGGCGCAGGATCCTCCCTCTACTATAATAATTTTTGAAATTATTTATTTTTTATATAAGCTCCTAATAAGCATTCTCATCGAAGGGGGCTTTTATTTTGAAGATTTTTACATTAATAAAAAACATTGTATTTTATTTTCATAAAAATTTTTAATTCCTGTACAAAACAAATTACATTTTAAACTTTAAGGTACGATAACAATGTAGCGGGCTTGCCCGATACGACAAAATTCGTTTTCGGTTTAACTGACATCCCAAAAAGTAGGCCTAAGGCATGTCTCTAAATCTAGCGGGCTTGCCCGTTAGTAAATTTTAAATACGAATTTGTCCCAATAAGCTTCTTGCAGTAAGTATATTTAACAAAAATAGATTTTGCGGTTTTAGAATATCTTGCAATATGAAATTATACTGTTGCTTAAACAAAACCCTCAAAGGGTTTTGCAAATCTAGCTCAGATTTTAATTTGATGGCTTGAAACATGTGTCTATTTTAATAATGTCCATGTCACAAAGACGCACTATCAGTTGCTTATTTTTATTAAGGGGGGTATCGACTCTAGGAAAAATTTGGTTTTCGAATTTTTTTTATATTTTATTTGGATAGGGCATACTCTTCACCAGGGATGATAAAGTTAGTACTATAGTACTTTTTATGGTACTATTAGAACCTCAAAAGTACTATGGTACTCCTATGGCTCAGTTAGTACTATTTACACATTTTCATATTTTTTTTTTAATTTTCATACCAAATATTGTGTTTAAAATGAAGAAATTACCTATTGGAGTTTAAAATAAAAAAGTGTTGTAAAACCCAAGTAAAAGATTTTAAAATTTATGAAAACTTAATTCTGTGAAACAAATTATTAAAATATATACACAAAAATTAGGCAAATTTATATCTTTCAAAAATTTCGTATTTTTTATTTAAAAAATCCTTAAGAATCGCAACTTTAAATTGTTGTTTTAGAGTTTATTTATAGGAAGAAGAAGAAGAAAACTTTTTTATTGAAAAATTTAACAGACACAAGGGAATCACCAGACTGCCGCAGTTTCGTCTCACACAAAGACTCGTCAGTGGTTAGTTTATGTGTCAACTGATCAAAGTAATTTTTAATTGTTAATTTGTCTCTATATGAAAAACTTTTTGTATATTGCCATGAGCGGGGATTGAACCGGAAGCCCTCTTCACAGGCTATGACTCGTAGCATCACCTCTTACATCACAAGTTACACCACGGTCGGAATAGCGCTGAGTATGGCTAATTGAAGTTTTTTCAATCACAGCCTATGTTGTGATAACCAAGAAGTTGCGTTCATCGAGGCCTATGTTAATTGAGGTGATACTTAATTTAAGGGTTGAATAAATCAAACGAGATATCTTGATTAAATCCCTTTAAAATAATTTTCGCTTTCAAAGGAAATTGAATACGACTTTCCACTTCATTCAAATAAAAATCTGAATCAAACGTCAGCACAAATTTATTATATTCCATACCACATAATTCATGGTATAATTCCATAGAAACAAGTTTAACAATTTCAAACATCGATTTTTCGGATAGAATCATTCCAAAGGGAACCGGGACACTTATCGGAAGAAGGTCTCTGGATTTGGACAAAATTCTGTTTGTAGATCCTCATGACTATCACGAAATTTACTGTTTTTAAATATTCGAAAAATTCCTCTTATTTCGCTTTTTCGCTGTTTTTAGTTGATTTTTTTCAGTAAATTTTTAAAAAATACATGATGTTCAAATGATTACCACTTTTGAACGCATTATCAGATTGTTATAAAATTTTTATACAACAATGCCTATATAATCTACTTTCAAAATAAATTGCAAAAATAAATTGTTGAATGCAAAAAGGATAATACAATTTGCAAAATATCCTCAATTTGCAAATATCTCAAAAAACCCATCTTTAATTTTCTTTAAATTATCTAAGCAGATAATTTAATATTTCAGCTACAGACTGTGCAAATTTCAAATTGGAACGCCAATGGGTTCAAAAGAAAAACGCTATTTTTTAACAAAGTTTTTTGTATTTTCACTAATAAACATAACACTACATGACAAAATCTTAAAAACTAATAGAGCTCTGACCATCAATTCTGTGTATTTTGGACATGCTGATTAGAATGGCGTACTTTATTTTCCGATCTAAGGTACATGTTTTCCGCGAAATGCCTTTAAAGTTTAGCGGTTTTCCATTTAGTTTTTTATATACAAAAGTTTTCAAATGCAATCAATAAATTTTTTGTGGTGAAATGTAGGCACAGGACCTGTATTCATATTTAGGCTTAAAATCTGATGCATAAAAGTTAATATTAAAATCACTGTTCGCGTTTTATATTGATTTTTACGGTTTTTTAAGGTTTTAGCCAATTTAATCGTTGAAAGCAACATCGGCCTTAATAAATGATATTGCTTACTAAAGAAGCAATTAAAAGGAAATATTTCAACAACAACAAAAATGTATTCATCTGTAGCGGGCTATACGTTAAAATCGCGAGTTTATAAAAATTTTATATGGACAATCGGACAACGCGTTCAGAAGTTGTAATCATTTGAACATCATGTATTTTTCACAAATTTACTGAAAAAAATCAACTTAAAACAGCGATAAAACGCGTACCAAAATAAATTTGGAAAAAAAATGTACGTTTAATATCGTGACACTTAGCAGAATGTATGTACCAAGTTTTGTAAAAAATCGAAAGGGGTCATGTCCAAAATCTTCCATTTTTGTACCCATTTTTTTTTGGAATGATACGATAGTGGAAGGGATCGTAGTTCCGTGCTTATGCTATCTATACGTCTAATATTCTAGTTTCTGAATTGTAAATATCGGCCTGACAGTTTGCGAGATAAAGCCAAAATGATGATCTTGAATTTTTCGGGTTTTTTATTTTTTTTAAACTTTACTTTTAAACTTGTGACAACCGAAGTATCGGTTGCAGAAAACGAACGATTCGGTTGGAAGCAAATTCGGTTGGGACAACAAATTTTTTTTGTAGGTGTATGTAGATACTAGTGTTACAGTTAAGTCTAGATAGCGAATAAATAACAAAGAATAAAAAAACACGAAAAAGAAATAAAATATTCGTAATTTTTCAAACTTTTTCGAGTACAAAACGCTGTAAAAAAGAGCCGGGAGCCAAACTTGAGCCGGGGTCTTTGCCTGGAAGGATCACTACCTCATTAACGAATAAAATTATTAAGGCCCCGGGGAAGAAATCGTAAAAAATGCGTTGATTTTGTTATACCATTAAATACCAATATATTCAATATCAGATAGAACCTCTTCATAATTACTAGGTTAACACATGGACCGATTTTAACCATTTTCAATAGCATTAGTAATCGATGCAGTACAAACTTATGTACCAAATTTCGTCAAATTATCTTTTAAAATGCGAACTACTTATAGTTTTATTATAAAGATCGTTCATTTTATAAGGACAGACGAACCGACATCATTAACACTAACTCAATACACCCATAGAGTGGTGTAGAGTACAGAAAAAATTGTTTGGTACTATGGAGGTCGAAGAAGTACTATTACTATACTATTTACTATTACTGTACTATTTTTAAAATCCCATTTATCATCCCTGCTCTTCACTATATGCTCAGAAAATATCAGTATAAAATTCGAAGAAATAAAATTTACACATGTTTTTTTGTAAAATATATTTTAGTCACAAAGTAATATTCTATGCATCAAATTTGTACACAAAATTTTTTGGTAGCGTTTTTTATCATTAGCCGTTTTTTCTAATCACTTGGATTTAATAAATCCAAAAAGTATTTCTAAAAGTGCTCAACAGATGGGGTTAGATTTTTCCTATTTTAAAAAAATTTTCTGTCCGACACTTCTTTCACCCTAATTTTTAATACCGAATTCGATGATGAAGGATTCTACTTTAACTTTTAATTTATAATTATATTTTACATAAAACAGCGATAAACAGTCTGCCTTTTCAGTTTTATCACTTCAATTTATATTTTTACACAATTGAAAAATTCCATTGCAATATTTAATATTCACTAATTGGATTTAATTAAATTACTTACTGTAGAGTGAAAAATTGCCATTTCTATTTGAGCTATTTCTCCATGTCCAAGATGAAAAATATGTATTTGGTGAGGTGTAGTTTTTTTTCTAAACATATTTCATAAAAAAATTTAAGAAACACCTTTTATTTGTTAGTTTTTCAATTTTTTTGTTTCTCTTTTAATTTTCATTCGTATTTTTTTCTGACATTAAATTAATAGGCTGTTTCATATATTTGTGCTTTTATTGTGGATTTATTAAATCCAGCTTTTTTTTGGATTTAATAAATCCATTTTTTTTATGAAAAATTCTAAATCCAAGTGATTAAAAAAGACGCTATTTGTCTTTATTATGAATTTTATTTCGCATAATACAGCAGAACAAAAAGAAAAAAACTCATCTAAAGATGCAAGAATTGCACGCAGTCTTTAAAGAAAATCTAATGACGATTCCTCGATGGTGGGCGAAGGCACGTTATATGAGGCAGTTACTTGATGACATAAAAGTAATCAATGTATATAAAAAATAAAAAAACAAATACAAAACAAATTAAAAAATGTACACGATAAAAGATTTTGACCGAAATTAAATGCCTAATAAATTTTTTGCCATCGTTTTTAAGAATATTTTGGTTAATATATAAAATACTCTTTATCCGATTCTTACCAAATTTGGTGTACATGTAGAAAACTGCGAGATATAAATTTTGTTCCTACACGGTTTTTTAAAATTTTTCTGTTTTCTTAGCGTAAAATTAATTTTAAACTTTAAACGCGTTTTCCCACAACCCTGAGTTCAAAATCGGCTGCCACTGTACAGCCAAGGTGGGTTAACCGATTTCGATCCGGAGTTTTTTCTTTCGTAGGCAACAAAAAACTCTAGTCCTTATCGTGGCCCTTTTTTGAATTTTGGTCAAAAAAATTTTATATCCCCGAGCATATGTGTTTTTTCTTGCATTTTTTGGAATTTTTAAGTTTGTGTGGTAACTTTGATAAAAGAAAAGTTTAAAAATAAAAATCGGGCCACGATAAGGACTAGAGAATTTATCTGGAATTAAGAATCACTTTACGTTTTTATTTTCCGGTAATTAATGAAGGCTGCACAGTGGCAGCCGATTTTGCCTTTTTTAAGAAAGGCCAGTAATGAAGTGGTAACTCTGGCGATTTTAGCTGGGGAAATATAAAACTGATATTTTTTAAAAATACTACAACAACATGGTTTTTAAATAAAAAAATAAAATATTAAAAATATTGTTAATTAAATTTTTGATAACCCTTTCAAATATGCCCTTTAAAATGCTGTTGTTACAGTATTTACCCCCCTTAAAATTGTTTGTTATTAGCAGTTTGGCGTTAGAAATTGTCGAAAACGGTTTAGAAATTGTGAGTAAAAATATGAGAACACCCGGAAATTTCCATACAAAATGAAACATTTTTGACAAACAATCAGAATAAAAATGACTACAATTCATTTCAATCAATTTTATTTTTGAACTAGTGTGTTTTTGTAGTTCACTCGTTCATTCGATAAATTTTTCCAATTGTTCATACACTAATAAAAAAGCCTTTAAAAATGTTTGCTGAAAAAACAGCTGAAGTCAGCCGAATCTGTCTGCTAAATAATAGAAAAAAACAGACAGCAAAAAAAAATCTGTTAAATTTACAAAATTTCAGCTG
The DNA here is from genome assembly GCA_949987735.1 of Leucophora obtusa. Classification (NCBI taxonomy): domain Eukaryota; kingdom Metazoa; phylum Arthropoda; class Insecta; order Diptera; family Anthomyiidae; genus Leucophora; species Leucophora obtusa. The sequence continues at coordinate 240,130,667 of OX465295.1, read as the reverse complement.
TATTTTAACCAGTCGAATGACAAGTCGGCAAAAAATGTTCTGGATATTAGTCGACTAAACAATTTTAAATTCCTAGTTTTTTTTGATTTTCTTAATGCGAATAAAAATCCACACTGCAAAAAGTAGTCTACTATTTTCTAGAAAATATTTCTGTTTATTGTACCAGTAGAGACCGTTATTTGTATTCAACTCAATTAATAGCCTAATTTCTTAAAACACTACACTTCACTTCACCTAGTTTTTTAAAATTTCGTATTTTGTAAATCCCGGTGATGAACGCGGTGAACGTCCGTGCAGACTTACGTAGTTTTTAAACAAAATTATATGAAAAAGCAAATTTTGTAAATCACCAGACTGTTATTTTGATCACTTGAATCGTCAAATATTATCACTTGCATTTTTTAGGTGTTGAATGAAAAATTATGCAATAAATCGCCAAAAACTTAAGAAAAAACACTAGAAAAAAAGATAATCCAGTGGAATAAAAACAATTATAACAATTATAACACGACTTTATTTTACAAAAATTTTATTGCAAAAGTACAGTGCAGAAAATGAAGTAAGAAACCTAATCAGCGATTAAAATTCTGCAACCGAATATATTACTTCAAAAATTTTTCTTTTTCGACAATTTTTTTTTGCAACTAGCCGCCAAACTTTGTTGTATGAAATAGTTATTGTAGTCCCTAGATTACAAATTTAAAAAAACCGCCCTTAAAAATTGGCGAAATAATAGCGGAACGCGAAAAAAGACTTTATGGTAGAAAAAATTAATTAAAACACACAATCAGCGATTAACATTCTGTAAACAAATATAATAAAGCAAAAATTTTCAATTTTGTAAAAATTTTTTCGCGATTTTTTTTTGCAAACGAAGCACCAAACTTTGGTGTATGAAACTGGTATTATAGTCCCTAGATTATGAATTTAAAAAAACCACTTAATGGTACAAAAAAAATAATTAAAAAACTTAACCAGTGAATTACATTCCGCAAACAAATATATTGGTAGAAAAATTTCCGTTTTTTCGTTGATTAGTAGGGTTTGGGATTTCCCGGACTTTTTTATTTCCCGGGAAACGGGAATGAAAAAATTTGAAATATTTTTAACAAAATTGTTAATGAAAACCACCTATATAAGTAATTTTTGTTAAAAAAAAACACTATTTCAGTACAAATGCAGTCTGTGTAGTGAGAATTCAAAGTAAAAATATCAGAATGTTGAACATTTGATTTCACAAAAATTACTGGCAGCACTGCCAAATGAATTGCATGATTCCAGCAGAAAGCACCTACTACTGGACTGTCGGAAACAAACCGTTTCATCACACTTGGCCCATTAGTTATGGTGGCCACAATGTTATTTTCCAAAGACAAATAAAACTCTTCTAGTCTTATTTCTACAATTCTTCTTATTTCATCAGCATTACATCTTCCTGATATATAAACCAACCCCAGGTTATAAAATGAATTATTTCCGTTTATACATACATATGTTCAAATATCTCTTTTGTGATATTCTTGTCCATTCATCTAAGATTTTAGTAAATCTCCTATTGTTAGAAATATTGCTCGATATTTCTTTTATCGTGATATCTTTTACATGATTGTAGTAATTTAATTTAATGTTCTTTACATCGGTTTCATTTTTTTGCAATGCCAGGTTTTTATTATAAAAACTTTCTCGAATCTAGTTATGGTGCGGATTGACTGCAGCTAATTTGGATACCATTTCAGGAAATGTTTGCCCTACCATAAAACCTTTAAGACCTATTCAGCTTACACTTTTTTCTTCGGGTACTTTGCTAATTTTAGCTGAAACGTTATTCTTGTTGTTGTTTTCTTCAAGAGAAGTTGCATGACCATCAATTTTTTTTTGTGAACCAAATTTAGATGTCGGATAACCAAATTTAGATACCACCGTTAACCATTACCCAGGTAGAAAAATACAAACGGCACAATGTCGTCCCGGTATTGGAGACGGTAGTACATGTACTGGCAATGCTTCGGATTTTCAACTTTCACTGTACTGGCATGTTGTCGAAATGATAACACCAATAAACGCTTGGCCGTAGCTATTTCTCAACGTTGGCGCATGCTTGGAATTTTATTTTTTTGGTATTATCCCAGTACATTTAATAACAAATTTAGTAGTTTGCTGGTACTTTACTGTCCTTTTAGTGTACATCACAGATTTTTAATGCATTCTGTCGAAACTTCACAAGAAAAGAATGGCTATGTCTCTCTTACATAAATAATTTTGTAATAGGTGCAAAAACACATAAAACTTATAAAATTATTAATTTTAATAAATTAAAAAAACTTGTTAATTTTCAGAAAACAGTACTGGCGAGGCACGTTTTAAGTAGTACCGGCATTTCGTAGAAAAAAGTGCTCTCCCAGTACAATTTTTGTTGCAACGTCGGCAATTTCTACCTGGGTAGTCTTTTCTTTTCACATTTATTAATGAAAACGTTACTTAAAAAATTATTGACCCTTAATATAAAGGAGTATTTTAAATTTAAAGTCGACTTTATTTTTAATCAAACGGTTTTGTTCATTTTGTGTATGAAAGAAAACCTTACAAAAATATTTATATTTTCAAATATTTTGATTGGTTGAAAATAAATTAACCAATCAGAATGCTCCAAAAATAAACCAAGTCAAGGTATACTGCCACCCAATATTTTAACTAAAGTCGACTTTACCTAAATTATACATTTGAAAAATTTAGATAGTAAGGGCGATTATTTGTAAGAAACAAAGCTTTTTTTTCATATTTCTTTTAAACATTTTACCAAGTTTTTAGGTTTTACTACTTAAATTTTGAATAAGTTATGCGAAAAATCTTTATTAGTTGAAATGCTCCTAATTACTTGGCAAAGATTTTATTTGTGTGTCAAATGAATGTATTCCCTTTTAAAAGACATTTTTGTTTTGGTATTTAAAATGTTTTTTATGACTAAAATTAAAAAATCCTATTCGAACAAAAACAATTTAAAAAATTTATTATTTTTAAAATTTCCCGTTTTCCCGGGAAAAATATATAATTTTCCAGGGAATTCCCGGCAAACTTTTCCCGGGATTTCCCGGGAATTCCCGCCCGGGAATTCCCGAACCCCAAACCCTATTGATTAGGTTGTTTAATTAATTTTTTGTACCATAAAGCCTTTTCTCGCGTTCCTCGATTATTTTGCAAATTTTTAAGTAAGGTTTTTTTAAATTCATGGTCTAGGGACTATAATACCGATTGAATAGACGAAATTTTGGTGCTTAGTTTTCAAAAAAAAAAATCGCGAAAAAATTTTTTTACAAAATGGAAAATTTTTCAATCATCATATTCATTTGCAAAATGTTAATCGCTGATTATGTGTTTTAATTAATTGTTTCTACCATCAAGTCTTTTTTAGGGTTCCGCTATTATTTTGCAATTTTTTAAGTGCGGTTTTTTTAAATTTATAATTTAGGGACTCTGATGCCCAATTCATAGAACAAAGTTCGGCGACTAATTGCAAAAAAAAAAAATCGCGAAAAAAGTCGCGAAAAAAAATTTGCAAAAAGGAAAATTCTTACATCATTATATTTGTTTGCAGAATGAAAATCGCTGATAAGGTTTTTCAATGCAATTTTTGTACCATAAAGTCTTTTTTCGCGTTCCGTTAAAATTTCGCTATTTTTTAGGTACGGTTTTGTTAAATATGTAATCTTGAGACTATAATACCCATTTCATACAACAAAGTTTGGTGCATAATTGCAAAAAAATCGCGAAAAAAAAGTCGCGGAAAAAATTAGCAAAAAGGAAAATTCTTACATCAGTATATTTGTTTGCAGAATTAAAATCGCTGATAAGGTTTTTCAATGCAATTTTTTTACCATAAAGTCTTTTTTCGCGTTCCGCCAAAATTTCGCTATTTTTTAGGTGCGGTTTTGTTAAATATGTAATCTAGAGTCTATAATACCCATTTCATACAACAAAGTTTGGTGCATAATTGCAAAAAAATCGCGAAAAAAAAGTCGCGTAAAAAATTAGCAAAAAGGAAAATTCTTACATCAGTAAATTTGTTTGCAGAATGAAAATCGCTGATAAGGTTTTTCAGTACAATTTTTGTACCATAAAGTCTTTTTTGCTTTCCGCTATAATTTTGCAATTTTTTAAGAGCGGTTTTTTTAAATTTATAATCTAGGGACTATAATACCCATTTCATACAACAAACTTCGGCGGCTAGTGTCAAAAAAAGAAAAAAATCCGGGAAAAAAATTTTCAAAAAGGAAAATTCTTCCATGAATATATTTGTTTGCAGAATGTAAATCGCTGATTAAGTTTTTTCATTAATTTTTTGTACCATAAACCTTTTTTCGCGTTCCGCAATTATTTTCCAATTATTTGGTTTTTTTAAATTCATAATCTAGGGACAATAATACCAATTTCATACACCAAAGTTTGATGCTTAGTTTGCAAAAAAAAAAAAACAAAAACAATCGGGAAATAAAATTTTTGCAAAATGGAAATTTTTTGCATCATTAAATTGGTTTGTTAATCGCTGATTGAATTTTTGATTAATTTTTTCCACCATTTTTTTTAGATATTTTGCACATTTTTCTTTTTTGTTTAGATTTTTATTCTATTTTAAGGGATACCAACACCCAGGAAAAAGATTGGTTGGAATACGATCAAAACCATTAAAATGAATTTGACAGGACGTTATTTTATTTGCAGTTGCCTATAAGTGAATACTACACCAAAAATATTTTACTAGGTATTAAAAATAGGGAAAATGAATTAAAAAACAATCCTTTTAACAAATAATTGGTATTGCCAATCAATTTTAAAATTAGTATCCGTTTAGTAATTCTATGCAGTAGAAGCAGCCATTTATTTAGTGTATATACAAGAAAATTGGTGTTACCTATAACCTTTATTAAAAAAATTTCAATATTTAAAAGTAGTAACTACAAATACGTGTATCCTAATCAAATATGTCCATAAAGTCGAGTTTCTGTAGAACCAACCGAATTGTGGATTGTATTGATAACACACACAACTATTGATTGGTATTGGTAAACGAAGTTTTTACTATATTTGTTTTCCAAGCACAACATGTAAAATTAGACTTCAAAATTAATAAGTGTTTGTGGTGTAGTCGGTAGAGAGTTGGCCTAGTACGCCGGATTTCTGAGTTCAAATCCCGGACAAGACAAAAATTTATGTTTTTTTTTTTAATTAAAATAAAATATTCATATGTGTAAACAGTAAATATGGCTAAGAAAATTTAAAGTAGTTGTGGTGCAGTGGGTAAGAGTGTAACCTATTAACCTGAATGGCCGGGTTCAATACCAGAAAATTCAAAAAAAGTTTTTTAATTTCAATAAAATTTTGTGGAACATAATAATATTTATGTGGAACATAATATTGAATAAGACAACCGAATATTGGCGTTCACCACGAAAAATATAATTTAATAAAAAGATAGTTGTCGTAACCGCACGAATTCGATTGGCAACAAATTCGGTGGCCACAACTGAGACTGTTTTCTGGGTGAATAATAAATTATATGAATTCCAACATAAAACTGTTAAAATTTGTCTATTTTTTTCAGAAAGATGGCAATTCTTAAATGTATGTATTTGACAATTCAAGTGATAACGTAAAAATCAATCACGAATACGCAGTGATTTATAAAATAACATTTTTTATTCCCCGCGTTGGGTGAGTGAAGTGAAGTGTAGGTGATGTGATGAACGCAGGTGATTTACAAAATTAGGCCATAAATTTAAAGAATTTATAAAAAATTTTTAACTGCTTTTTGTTTACTAATATTCAGCAACATGTTTTTCCGATATTAGCAAGGTAAATTTGCAATTCAATTAATCAAAATTTAACTCAAATATTACTAAAATTTCGTCGCATTTCTGCTATTCTTATCTTACAATATTTAACAAAAAGGATTTACGAATTTCAAAAGCTTTCTGTGCAGGGCGTCTTTTAGCTTATTTTGAGTACATTTTTTTGTTTGCGATTTTTAAAGGATTTTTTCTATCAGTATAAGATTATATTATGTCAACGGTTTGTTTGATAATTCCGAATAAAATAAAAGAACCGAAAAGAACAGTTGAAATGTAACTTATTCGTGAACGCAAGAGAGTTCCTAACTCTAAAAATGAGCAACATTTTTGGGGTTTCGCGCCACACAGATATTTCAAGAGGCCATAAAATAATAACCCGAACTAACTTTGCAAAAAAATCTTGAATTTTACTTTCATTTCTCCTTGGAACCATCGAGATTGAAATTATTAGTCTAAGATCATATTGGAATGGCGCACTACATTGGAAATAAAAATAATAATGATGTAATTTAGTTTTAATAATTAAGCTTTCCGATAATCTATAAAATTGTAATAAAACCTTTTAAAACCAATAACAACGAAAACCGGGAAAATAAATAAAAAATTTTTTCAAAAAGTGTTAAAATCATGTAACAAAACTTTGAGACACAGTATTTAACCCTTTGACACGGGAATTTTGATGGCTGAGAATTTTCCGACCAAACTTCCTGGAAATGTAGATCTATGACCAAGAAATATTGTTTATTACTTTCATGGCTTTGCAGCACCCCGTAGCGGAGATATTTGCAATTAAAATTCAAACATTAACATGCTGCCGACCCCGAGCGGGTTAAAATTTTTTTTAAATTTTAATTTTACATTTTTTTTATTATTAATTTTTACATAAAATCTTTTCAGTTTTTGAATTTTATTCATCACACAATTTTTGAGACTAAACTTCTCTTCTTCTTCACATTCTCAGCAATGTTGATGATCTGCATAAAATTTTAATAAGAATAAAATAACGAACCGATAACAGTAAATGAATAGCGCTTTGGCTAAAATTCAAATCAGTGACGAGTTGATGAAGTCGACGTACATTATAATGTACGGCACTCGCAAAGGGTTAAATTGTTTAAGGCGATATAACAATGCAGTAAAAATCATGTGATAATTTGAGGCCTTGTTAGAAATGCAACTTTAGAAATTGTCAAAATTTTAATTCCTGGGTTGCCATATAATGATTCTTCAAAAACAATTTTTGACTTTTCTTCAAAGCACTTTTTTCATTTCATTTCTTTATTTTTTATAAAGTCTATGGATAACAATGATCCTTACAGACTACTCGCTAAAAATAAAATTAGAAAATTAAAACAAATTATTTAAATAAAGTTTAAACATTTGTTTTGAATAACTAAAATCTAAAGTAGTATTGTTCTCTAATTTATTAAAATTAATCTGAGATCTAATTAAGGGTTCATTTAACAAATAATTCGTTTTATGCATACCTATGAAAAAATAGTCATGGTTTCTTAAAGATCTAGAGGGAACATTAAAATTTATCAGTGATAATAACTCAGGGCATTTTGTATTTGAATTCACTATATCCAATAAAAATAAAAAAGATTGGATTGACCTCATATTCTCTAGTGTTTGCAAATTAATTAAATTGCAACGAATATTATAGGGAACGTGTTCAGTAAAATTAATAGAAGAAAGAGCAATTTTCGTAAATCTTCTCTGAACTCTCTCCAAACGGTTAATATTAAGCATTAAAAGGGCTCCAAATAACAGACGCATATTCCAACTTCGAGCTAACAAAGGAACACTATAGTAATTTTCGAGTGTAAGGATCCTTAAAATCCTGATAATTTCTCCTCACAAATAGAGCATACGATTTAGGGATAATATAATCTAAGTGATTAACAAAAATTAACTTTTGATCAAAAACTACACCTAAGTCTAATACCTCACATACCTTACTTAGAATTTTGGTATAACTTGAGTAATTAAAAGGGACTGTTCAAACTTTCCTGTGAAAACATAAATAAAAACATTTGTCAACATTAAATTGAAGTTGGTTACGATCGGACCACAAAACTAATTTATCAAAGCTGGTTTGGAGTTCCAATGCATCCACAGAATTGCGAACACGATTAAAAATTTTTAAATCGTCTGCGTAAAGTAAAAATTTAGAGTTATCAAAACAAAAAGCGATATCATTCATGTCGCTCAATGGCTCATAATAAATTTGTCCATTTCAATAATTTTGATTTATATTACAATTTATTTTTTGATGATCTGTGAAGATCCCTAATGTCCAATTTAAAGTAACGTTTTGTTCTGTGCATATTGTTGTTGTTTATAATTGCATATTCCCTTTTGATGCTGATCTTACTGCAGTGGTTTTCATATTTGTCAAGTTTTTTATATAAAACGACAGTTACTTCTTATGTGTTATACAAATAAGAATTTTTGTTCTTTGCTTTGTTAATATTGTTAGTAAAGTCAGTTTGTGAGAGAAAAACACTGCGGTAAGTTCAACATAAAATATTTTTATTGTACTTTTGAACATTTTTCACCGGGTTCCTAAAATGCCGCCATATATATTAAGATATGGCTCTATATACAACTATATATGCAATAAGATCAGCCATGCTATGTAATATATAATCATATATACCATATCTAATATTATAAAGGCCGATATATAATTAGATGAAATTATATATGGCATAATATAAGGAACAATTTTGGAAAAAGACGTCATATATAATTATATATGGATATACATAACGACATTATATATTGTAATATATGCCACATATGATTATATATAATTTTTTTTACTCGGGCATATATGAACATGGTCGAGTGTATATGAGCATTTTTCACCGGGCATTTATATACAATTTGATTAATCCATTTTCCGGATTAAATTTTATATAATTCAGTATGATGCCAAATAAAAAACGATATGCTACCGAATAATTTTTTTTCCACGGGTAAACATGTTGTTCATAAGGTACCATATATGACCATATATTGTTGAAATGGCACCATATATCATAATGTATGGTTTAAATGTCACCACATATGGTAATATATTGTTTAAATGATACCATATATCAATATATATTGCACTATATATAGTAGAATATATTATTATATCTGGAACTGTATTAAAAATGTTGTTCAGGAGGTCCCATATATGAGCATATATTGTTGAAATGGCAACATATATGAATATATATTGTTTAAATAGCACCATATATAGTAATATATTACTTAAATAACACCATATATAAATATATATGGCACTATATATAGAATCATATATTATCATATCTGGAACTGTATTAAAAATTTTGATCATGACGTACCATATATGGCCATATATTGTTTAAATGGCACCATATATAATAATATATGGTTTAAATGGCACCATATATGCTAATATATTGCTTAAATAACACCACCCGAGTAAAAAAGTGTATATAAAATTATATGTGAATGGATATATTTGCAATATGTAACTGGATATAATTTCATCCGCAAAATGGTTATATTAAATTGTATCATATTGGATATAATTGTATTTACAAGGATACAAAGTTATATCAAATGATAAACTTATATCCGAATTTTGTCCCGATCAAATTGGATATAAGTTAATACAATACGATATGATTAAATTCAAATGATAAAAAAAAACTTTGAATTGGAGGGAAGCAGGATTTCGGGTCCTACACACTCAAGGGTGTGATGAAAATCGAAAACCAACAGTTTTTCAATCTAGAATAATTTGTTTCGCGAAAATCAAATTGGCTTCAAATTATTATTTATCGTTTTATTTGACGCCGGACATCTAAATTAGGAAATAAAATATAATTGGTATTGTACAGATCCTAAAATATTTACCATTGAAAATCAGATCGTTTTCGCTTTCAATATTCATCACATGCCTGACTGTCAGCCGAGGGCTACTGTTGATAATGAGTAACTATTAAAGACGTTAATGTATAAATCTGTTATTCTAGATAATAGATAGACTAGATAATTTTTTATCAAATATTGGAATTTTCTTTGGACTTAGAAATTTTTTTAAATATGTTAAGCTTTTTTTTATTTTAAATAAAATTTTAATGGTTAGCCCGGCAATGCACTTCTTTTTTGTTGCAATGCACTCATAGTTCCCGATTTATGGAGCTGAAGATGATCTACAACAATATTAAATGGCTTATTTCTCCACTCAAAACTTATCGGACCAGAACAAAATATATATCTCGTTGGGGAGGTACTTGAAATACCTTTCCAATGATATGCAACATGCCTAGACTTATTAACCCATTACGAGCCGGGCCATGATTTTAAATGTTAATTTTTTTAAATTAGAAAAAACTTTTATAAGTAAAAATGCTCAGAAAATATTACTTTAATGAAAAAATTGAGCAAAGCACATAAAAATTGTTTTTGATCAAATAATACATTAATCTCGAATACTAGTTAATCTGGAACTTGGGTCTGATATTAACTAATATATCGTCGGCTTGCCTGCAAGACGTGCTATGTTTTTGGTTTTAGCATGTTTTCAGGAGACCGAAAAAATTATTTATATTATCCTTTTAAAATATTTTATTGACATCATATGCCCTAATGATTCACGACCTTATTTATTACAATCATTATTAAGGCATATGATGTCAATGAAATATAGTAAAAGGATAATATAAACCAGTTCTTTCGCCCTCCTGAAAACCTGTTAAAGAACACATAACACTACTTGCAGGCAAGCCAGACGATATTGTTATATAAAATTAAAAATATTTTTCGTATCTATTTATATATAAAATTTTGAACGGTTTTATAAATAATATATTCCTATATATACAATTTGCAATAAAGCAAATACTGATGTATGATTTAATATGATTACATATGAGAAAATTTCTAAAAAAATTCCTAATATATCACCATATAAAAACATATAAGGTCGCACACAATATTTTATATTATCATATATTTTAATATTAAAAAATATATGTTATATATACTCTTTTTTAATCGGGCATATTTAAATATATATGGCACTATATTTAGTAGCATATATTATCATATCTGCAACTGTATTAAAGATTTTGTTCATGAGGTACCATATATGACCATATATTGTTTAAATGCCACCATATACGATAATATATAGTTTAACTGGCACCATATATAGTTATATATTGTTTAAATGATACCGTATATAATTATATATTCCTAAAATACCGCCACATATATTAAGATATAGCTCTATATACAACTATATATGCAATAAGATCAGCCATGCTATGTAATATATAATCATATATACCATATCTAATATTATAAAGGTCGATATGTAATTAGATGAAATTATATATGGCATAATATAAAGAAAAATTTTGGAGAAAGACGTCATATATATGGATATACATAACGACATGTCTAATTATATATTGTAATATATGCCACATATGATTATATATAATTTTTTTTACTCGGGTAGTCTTGAAAACTGGTACTTAAATAGGGTGAACATTAAGTGATCAGTTTATGTATTTATACCCTACACCACTATGTGGTCAGGGTATTATAAGTTTGTGCTGATGTTTGTAACACCAAAAAATATTGGTCGTAGACCCACCTTATAGTATACCGATCGGTTCAGAATTTTTTTTTATTTCGATTTAACGATGTCCGTCTGTCCGTCCGTCCGTCTGTCTGTCTGTCCATGCAATCTTGTGCGCACTCTCCAGGTCGCAACTATTAAGATATTTTGATGAAATTTGGTACGCAGACCTTTGTTGGCCCAAGGACGAACAAGTTTGATTTTGCTAAACATCGGTCCATGTTTAGACCTAGTGCCCATATAAGGGTCCTACCAAAATTATACTGTTTATACGCTGCAGGTCGTAAATATTAAGATATTTTGATGAAATTTGGTACACAGACCTACATTGGCCCAATAACGCAGCCTATTGATTTTGGTGAACATCGGTCCATGTTTAGACCTAGTGCCCATATAAGGGTCCTACCAAAATTATACTGTTTATACGCTGCAGGTCGCAAATATTAAGATATTTTGATGAAATTTGGTACATAGACTTATGTTGGCCCAAGGACGAAGCCTATTGATTTTTGTGAACATCGGTCCATGTTTAGAACTAGTGCCCATATAAGGGTCCCCCAAAATTGGCTTGGTTACAAACTGCAGGTCGCAAATATTAAGATATTTTAATGAAATTTGGTGCGCTGACTCACATTATAGAAAATTTTGACATAAGCCCCATTTTAACCCATTCGAATTTCGGATCCAAACAATACACCAGACTGGTGTAGGGTATTGTATAGTCGGCATGCCCGACTTTAACCTTTTTACTCGTTTTTACATACAGTCATAAGTTTCGTAAAACAAGTATTGGCAAAATCCTTTTTGCAAATGTTGGCTAAGCGCTGCAATCCAATGTTTTGCCAGTAGTATTTTTCAAGTACAGTCGTAAATTTTTTGAAACAAGTACTTTCAAAGTCCTTTTAGCAAAAGTTTACAATTCGTTTTAAGCCGATGTTTTACCAGTGGTATTTTATATATACGGTTGTAAATTTTGTAAAACAGGCACTGACAAAGTCGTTTTACCTGACGTTGGCAAATCGTTTTGAACCGATGTTTTGCCGGTGGTTTTTATTCATTAACAGTGGTAAACTTTGTAAAACAAGTATTGGGAAAGCACTCTTTCCAAAGGTTGGAAAATCGTTCTAAATTAGTGCTTTTGCAATGCTTTTTTTTGTACCATTGTAAAGCAACGCTTTGCCAGTGCTTGGTTTTTTGTATCGTCGGCAATTTCTACCTGGGCAGTTTTACAAACAAACAAAAATGATGTTTCGTAGGTTTGAGGTTAAGAAGAAGAATAAACCTTCCTCAAAAGTTATAAACACATTAAATTTGCAAATCAGACTAGATCTAGTTTCTGCCTTTTTATGGACAGGCTTCATCAGTGATCTTCCATTAAATTGTATTATTGTTTATATTTTTATTGTCAGATTGCTAAATGTGTGTGGTGTGGTTTTGCTAAATATGAAATCTAGAGACTATTATACCCATTTCATACAACAAAGTTTGGTGGATAATTGAAAAAAAAATCGCGAAAATAAGTCGCGGAAAAAAATTTGCAAAAAGGAAAATTCTTACATCAGTATATTTGTTTGCAGAATGAAAATCGCTGATGTTTTTTAATACAATTTTTGTACCATAAAGTCTTTTTTGCGTTCCGCCAATATTTTGCAATTTTTTAGGTGCAGTTTTGTTAAATATGTATTCAAGAGGCTATAATACCCATTTCATACCAAAGTTTGGTGGATAATTGAAAAAAAATCGCGAAAATAAGTCGCGGGAAAAAATTTTCAAAAAGGAAAATTCTTACATCAGTATATTTGTTTGCAGAATGAAAATCGCTGATGTTTTTTAATACAATTTTTGTACCATAAAGTCTTTTTTGCGTTCCGCCAATATTTTGCAATTTTTTAGGTGCAGTTTTGTTAAATATGTATTCAAGAGGCTATAATACGCAATTCATAGAACAAAGTTCTGTGGCTAGTTGCAAAAAACAAATAGTGAAAAAAAGTCGCGGAAAAAAGATTTTCAAAAACACATTTTAGCCCAAATATTAACAGCAAAAGAAAATTAAAAAAAATATATTTAGTATATATATATATATTTTTTTTGAAATTGTTGAAACCATTTTTCTTTTTTTTATAACAACACAAAAAAAGTTTCTTTTTTTCCATCTATTTATTTTTTTTTTTCTTGAAAGAAAATTAAAACAGAAAAAGTTTTTTATTTTCATCATGAGGGGTATTTTTAAACAAATATTTTTTTCTTTTTATTTTTTTGTACGTTTGAATTTTTATTTTAATACTTTTACGATAATTATATTTGATAAAAACCAAAAAATAAAAAGTTTCCGGTCCTTGATTTTATTTTCATAAAAATATTTAATTCCTATACAAAACAAATTACATTTTAAACTTTAAGGTACGCTAACAACGTAGCGGGCTTGCCCGATACGACAAAATTTGTTTTCGGTTTAACTGACATCCCAAAAACTAGGCCTTAGGCACTCCGCTAAATCTAGCGGGCTTGCCCGCTAGTATATTATAAATATAAATAATACTCGAGAGCTCGACTAAGGGACTATGTATATAAATAATTATCATTTTTAACTAGTGTTTATTATAGTTTAAGGATTAATAAAGATTTTGTGAAACCAAACGTTTAAAAAAACCTTCTACTACAACTTTACAAGGTCTATCAGATAAATATGATGCTATCCACTTTAAAAAGTGAGCAACACTGCTGAGAAGGTGTTCAAATTTAAGAATTAAAAAAAGGCTAAAATTTAGTCTCAAAAGTTGTGTGATGAATAAAAATCAAAAATTCAAAAGATTTTTTATATAGATATAGTAGTAGATTAGTAATAGAAAAAATATAAAATTAAAATTAAAAAAAATTTTAACCCGCTCGGGGTCGGCAGCATGTTAATGTTTGAACTTTAGTTCCAAATATCTCCGCTAGGGGGTGCTGCAAATCCATAAAAGTAATAAACAATATTTCTTGGACATACATCTACATTTCCACGAAGTTTGGTCGGCAAATTTCCAGCCATTAAAATTCCCGTGTCAAAGGGTTAATAAGTTAGTACTTTAATATACATACATAATTAAATATTTTTTTTTAGTTTTGACACAATTTTATGTTTTTTTATACTAATTTATTTTATTTTTTCACATTTTTCACAATAAAATTAATAAATAAAGAAAAAATATCACTTAGTTTTCTGACTAGCTAAACTAAACGATTATTACCAACTACAAAAGTTATAATGGCTGCATACAACTTTATATGTATCAAGAATGTAAATTCGCCGTTTTTCTAAATATATGTTTAATTGTATCCCACAGATATAATTACTATAAAGTTAAAATTGCAAAAAATTTATTTTTAGATGACAAAATATGACATATTTACTAACAAACAAATATTTACCGGGGAATATATGTATAGTAGGGTGGCCCTTAAAAAAAAAGTGTTAAATCTTAAGGTCTCACCCCCCAGAAATATGCGAATGGGCAAAAAAGTGATAAATACGAAGTTTTGGGCCAATCTAAAAACGTTTAGAGGTCGCTCAAAGCGATTGAAAATTGCAAATGCGTTTATATGGGGAAAAATGACTTTTTTCGAGACTTATGTAAATTTTTCAATTATGGGAAAAAATTTTATTCTACATGTTAAATTATTTGATATAAAGAGATAATTATCTATTCAAAAAGGTATAAAAATTCAAATTCGGTTAAGAACCAGCCAGTAATAAATAATGCCCCAGACCAAAAAAGGTTAAATTATTACTTCATTGAGAAATTCGACCACACGTCATAAATATTTTTGAAATCGATTACTAAGTTATAATTTTTTTACTTAAAAGACTCAAGGCTATGAGATATGGAACAAGATTTTTTTATTGGATGTCGTAAACCTGTCGTAAGATGACGTCATACGCGGACAAAATTTTTGGGACGTTTTTGAAATCTCTAATTTCAAATTTCAAAATTTTTTCTTCAACGAAACCGAAAAAATTGAGGTTTGGAGTCCAGTAGCTTGTTTAGAACACCTTAGAGAATGAAAGTAAAAAATTTAAAAATATCCACTGTCACACTTGGGTAAGGCAACGATTTGATTTTTGCGGATTTCGAGGAAATTGCGTTTTTTGGTGATAACACGGTTATTTGCTGTCATAAAATATTTAAAATTAAAAATTTGCTACTTCTGTAATGTTAGTTGTTTTTTTTTATCATCGCTACCCAAGGTTGACAAAAAAAAAATTTTGGACATCATTAACCCATGTGGACCTGGTGCCCAAAATGACCCCAGATTTTTTTTTTTTTTAATTTACAAAAGAAGTCAATTTTTTGCTTACTACCAATTAATTTTAGGAAATGTGATTTGAAATATTATAACATAATGTTTGAAGTTACTATGGTAAAATTTTTGGACGAAATAATTAACGTTAACCCTTACCTTGTCGATTCGATTTTTGCGGATTTCGAGGAAAATGTTGTTTTTGGTCATGACAAGGCACATTAGTTTAACAAAATAGTAAAAATAGAATATTATATTTCCAAAAAAATAAATGTTTGTATTATTAAGTAAAAAAAATAAAAATTAAGCGAATTACACTCACAAAAAAAAAACTGGTATACAAATAAGTAAAACGGCTAGTGTTTCCCCGTTAAACTGAGATTTTTGTAAAAAAATATTTATTTTAACATGAAAATCTAAATGTTTACCTTTTTTATAATGATATTAAAAATATTATGTATTTTGGTTCGATTATTTTTTGCTATTTTACCATTTAGTTTTTTATAAACCAATAAACAGTTTTAGTTATTATTCCATAAGTTTTTGGCCTTAATTTTAGGAGTGTAATAAGTGCTTTTGGTGTGCACAAATAATAATTTAAAAAAATAAGCAAAAAATTTAAAAAATATTTGTTTTAAAGACCTAAAATTTGAACACTTTTTTTTTGGCCCATATAACGATATATGGTAGTTTGTAAACATACATATAATTACCTCAAAACATATACAAAAACATCTTTTTGCTCCGTGTGGATAACCCCTGCTTGCTAACGTTGGCATATCACTCCCCAGCAAAAATAAATGGAATGAATTCTAAATGAATCACTTCTTTCATTACATCACAAAGAATTACTCCCTTGGGAATGTGTTTTAAACAACATCTAATGCTGCAAGAAAAATATATGCTAGTCAGAAGTTCTTTTTCGTGGGTGATAAGAAGTTAATATTTTGTATGGGGGTTGCATAGGAACGTGCTGGCACAGAAATTAGAGGGTTGCGGGTTCGAATCCCACCAGATGGAAAAAAATTTTTTGTAACTTTTTTTACACAATTGATAATTTTTTGTAGTTTTTACTGTAAAACTTTTATTTTTTTCTATTTTTGTACACTCAAAAATTAATTTTTCAAACGATTTAATTTTTTTTTTAATTTTCTATTCATTTTTAATGAAATTTTATGGAAATATAAAAGTTATAAATAAATATGTAATTCTTCAAATATTTTTTGTTAAAATACGAAAAAGGTAAATATTACAATTTTGTTTGTATTTAAAAAATTGTAATTTAAAAAATCCATTTTGATAAAATTTTTACTAAATGTAGCAAATACTAAATAAAGCAACAACTGGTATTAAAAGGTCATGAAGTGGTAAATATAAGCAATATCATTGACAGGAAAACTAAAAAACCACTTTCGCTATTTTGGGTTAATCTCAAACCAAGCCAGAACAATAAAGAAGTTTATGAAATAAATTCAATGCTCCACACAAAAATAGTTTTTGAACCTCCAAAGCCAAAACGTGTAATACCACAATGCACTAACTGTCAAAGATATGGTCACACAAAAAAATTCTGCAACCATTCCTCTCGTTGTGTAAAATGCACTGGAAATCATCACACCAAAGACTGCCAAAGAAAGTCCAAATCAGATGATGTTAAATGTGTTTTATGTGAAAAAAATCACCCAGCTAACTATAAAGGTTGCCAAGTTTATAAAGATCTGCAAGATAAATTATATCCCAGACTTCGAAATAAAGAACTTCCAGAATTAACAGTTCAGAATCAACAAAATCAAACTGTAACATTACCAACAGCGCAAAAACAGCAGAACCAACCCAACTCAACCCATCAAACATACGCTAATGTGATAAAAAATATGCCCCCCGTAACCCAAAATACTCAGACGCCGCCTGAAAATAGCGATATGTGTGAGCTCAAGTCAATGATGAAAACCCTTATGCAACAAATGAGTACAATACTCAATCTATTAACAGTCTTTATTAATAAAAAATCAAATGAATAAATTCTTTAACCTAGCAGTATGGAATGCAAATGGTTTAATGCACCATATATTAGAGTTAAAAGCCTTTATTTGCACAAACGATATTAACATTATGCTAATATCGGAAACACATTTCACCAATAAAAGCTTTACTAGAATTCAAGGGTACACAATTTATGCTACAAATCATCCCGCAGGTACCGCAAGAGGTGGAACTGCAATTATAATCAAAAATAATATAAAACATGAACTACTAAACGATTACAGTAAAATATTTATACAATCGACTGCAATTCGAATTCTGGGTAAACATGGTCCAATCACTATAGCCTCCATATACTGCCCTCCGTCATGCACAATAATAAATGAACAGTTTGAACACTACTTCTCTAGTCTTGGTCCCACATTTTTGGTTGGTGGTGATTTTAACGCAAAAAACCAGCAATGGGGTTCTAGACTACGTAATCCTAGGGGAAAAGTATTACTCGATGTAATTAAAACTAAAAATCTTCAACATCTATCAACTGGAGAACCAACTTATTGGCCATCCGACATAAACAAAACTCCTGATCTGGTCGACTTTTGTGTTCTAAAGAACATAAACAAAAAATATTTCAATATTAGCTGTGTTTTCGACTTAACTATATCCGTTAACTCATAAAAAACCTCAAAGTACATAAAAACGCTTTTAAGACAAAAACTAACACATTACTTTTCTTATGCACGTTAACTTTCAACACGGATAATTATAAACGTTGAAAACTCAACGTTTATTCATTTTCACATCTAACGTAACTTATTCGCGTTACTTCCTAGGAACTTTTGCTGACGTACGTTCGATTATAATGGAAAAATTATAAACGTAACCTGTTTAAAAAATTTTTATACTACAATCGGTTTAACGTAGATTTGCTTTAAAGACTTAACGTTGATAGGCATGAGACAAAATACAGCTATTAAATCATGTTTTGATTTGTCTTCAGACCATTCACCTATTTTAGTAACGTTAAAATCGGAAATAGCTGAAAATCAGCCACCGCCTTCTCTATACTCTAAAAACACAAATTGGAGTATATTTAAGCAATGTTGTGAAATTAGCTTACAATTGCACGTTTCCCTTAAAAGCCCGCATGAAATAGAAGACGCACTTCATACTTTTACAACAACAATACAACAGTCGGCATGGCATTCTACTCCTAAAACAAATACTTCAAATTTCAAAAACCGCGTTTCTATTAGTGGAGATATTAAAAAAATGATCTCCGATAAACGGCAATTAAGGAAAATTTGGCAAAATACAAAACATCCAAATGATAAAAGAAAACTAAATAAAGCTTGCAAAGAGCTAAAGCATGCTCTAAATTTACAAGAGAATAATGAGTTTGAGAACTATGTAGCAAATCTTACACCGACAGATGCCACAAATTACTCTCTATGGAAAGCAGCTAAAAACTTTGATAGAGCTACGGCTAGAATACCTCCATTAAAGAAATCCAATGGACTATGGGCAAAAACAAATAAAGAAAAAGCAGAATTATTTGCTACTCACTTGTCAGAAGTTTTTCAACCATACAGTCCCTCAGCGCGAGTTGATGATACAAAAATATATGAATTCCTAGAATCTCCCGGTCAAATGGATTTTCCAATTAAGCCTGTCACTTATAAAGAACTAGAAAAACTAATAAAGGAACAATCTAATAGGAAAAAATCTCCTGGTTATAACCTAATTTCAATTAAAATTTTAAAAGAATTGCCTTTAGTTGGACTAAAGTATCTAACTCATATATTTAATGCTATGTTAAGACATGGGTATTTCCCTGTCCAACTTAAAGTGGCCCAAATAATATTAATTCCAAAACCTGGCAAACCGCCTGAAGATGTAGCATCGTACAGACCAATAAGTCTTTTGCCAGTTTTAAGTAAAATATTTGAAAAACTGCTACTGTACAGATTAAAACCTAATCTTCAAGAAACGGAACTCATTCCAAGCCATCAATTCGGCTTTAGAGAACAACATTCCACTGTTGAACAAGTTCATAGAGTGGTTAGGTTAATAAGAACAGCGTTTGAAAAGAAACTATATTGTTCAGCTGTATTTTTAGACATCACGCAAGCTTTTGATAAAGTGTGGCACGCAGGGCTCTTATACAAGTTAAAAAAACAATTGCCATATCCTTACTTCGAACTACTGAAGTCATATTTGGAAGATAGATACTTTTTAGCCAAATTCAAAGTTGAGCATACTAAGCTGTATAAAATTCAATCGGGAGTACCACAAGGCAGTGTATTAGGACCTATCCTTTATACATTATTTACTGCTGATCTACCCACAAACGACCTCACCTCCATCGCAACTTTTGCTGATGACACTGTGATTCTGTCTTCCCATCAAAATCATATAACTGCATCAATAAACCTTCAAGTACATCTCAGTAAAATTCAAGAGTGGCTTGAAACGTGGAGAATGAAAGCCAACGCTAGTAAATCAGTACAGGTAACTTTCACATTAAGAAAAAACAATTGCCCTAGTGTAATGTTGGGTGCTGATACTCTTCCCCAATCCGACAACACAAAATATTTAGGAATCCACCTAGATAGGCGTCTTACATGGCAAAAACATATTTTCACCAAACGTAAACAACTGGGTATAAAACTCACGTCCTTGTATTGGCTCATAGGAAAAAATTCAAAAATTTCGATAGACAACAAGTTACTCATATATAAAACCATTATTAAACCCATATGGACATATGGTATACAAATTTGGGGATCAGCCGCAAAAACCAACATCAGTATTATACAACGTTTTCAGTCGAAAGCACTACGCACGATCGCAAACGCGCCAAATTATGTATCAAATAATATACTGCATAACGACTTCTGCATTCCAACAGTGCAGGAAGAGATCAACTTAATCAACGAACGTTATTCATACCGCCTATATCTCTGCATCCTAATGCTTTAGCTGCAGATCTGCTGCAGATATCTTCTACCCAAAGAAGACTTAGAAGATTTCCGCTAACACAGCTAATTGTGACAAGATAATTTAAAAAATTTTTAAATTTTATAATACTTATATAGAGGTGCAACAGTGGTTGCTTCCTCTGCATGTTTTTTAGTTTTAGTTTAATTACTTATGTACCCACTTTAAGAAAAAATGCTAAATATCTTTATAGATAGATTGCAAAATAAATTGGAGTTTAAAAAAAAAAAATGTATTTAGACACTAAATATAACAGAAAAGTAAAATCCTGTAAACATTTTAGTTAGAACTAGTAAAAATAAGTTAAAAACGAGTAAAAAGGTTAAAGTCGGGCATGCCGACTATACAATACCCTACACCAGTTTGGTGTATTGTTTGGATCCGAAATTCGAATGGGTTAAAATGGGGCTTATGTCAAAATTTTCTATAATGTGAGTCAGCGCACCAAATTTCATTAAAATATCTTAATATTTGCGACCTGCAGTTTGTAACCAAGCCAATTTTGGGGGGACCCTTATATGGGCACTAGTTCTAAACATGGACCGATGTTCACCAAAATCAATAGGCTTCGTCCTTGGGCCAACATAGGTCTATGTACCAAATTTCATCAAAATAGCTTAATATTTGCGACCTGCAGCGTATAAACAGTATAATTTTGGTAGGACCCTTATATGGGCACTAGGTCTAAACATGGACCGATGTTCACCAAAATCAACAGGCTGCGTTATTGGGCCAATATAGGTCTGTGTACCAAATTTCATCAAAATATCTTAATATTTACGACCTGCAGCATATAAACAGTATAATTTTGGTAGGACCCTTATATGGGCACTAGGTCTAAACATGGACCGATGTTCACCAAAATCAACAGGCTGCGTTATTGGGCCAATATAGGTCTGTGTACCAAATTTCATCAAAATATCTTAATATTTACGACCTGCAGCATATAAACAGTATAATTTTGGTAGGACCCTTATATGGGCACTAGGTCTAAACATGGACCGATGTTCACCAAAATCAATAGGCTGCATTATTGGGCCAATATAGGTCTGTGTGCCAAATTTCATCAAAATATCTTAATATTTACGACCTGCAGCATATAAACAGTATAATTTTGGTAGGACCCTTATATGGGCACTAGGTCTAAACATGGACCGATGTTCAAAAAAATCAAACTTGTTCGTCCTTGGGCCAACATAGGTCTGCGTACCAAATTTCATCAAAATATCTTAATAGGTGCGACCTGTAGAGTGCGTACAAGATTGCATGGACAGACAGACAGACGGACGGACAGACGGACATCGTTAAATCGAAATAAAAAAAAATTCTGAACCGATCGGTATACTATAAGGTGGGTCTACGACCAATATTTTTTGGTGTTACAAACATCAGCACAAACTTATAATACCCTGACCACATAGTGGTGTAGGGTATAATTACCTTGCAGAAAAAACTATTTATACCCTACACCACTCTGTGGTCAGGGTATTATAAGTTTGTGCTGATGTTTGTAACACCAAAAAATATTTGTCGTAGACCCACCTTATAGTATACCGATCGGTTCAGAATTTTTTTTTATTTCGATTTAACGATGTCCGTCTGTCCGTCCGTCTGTCTGTATGTCCATGCAATCTTGTGCGCACTCTACAGGTCGCAAATATTAAGATATTTTGATGAAATTTGGTACGCAGACCTATGTTGGCCCAAGGACGAACAAGTTTAATTTTGGTGAACATCGGTCCATGTTTAGACCTAGTGCCCATATAAGGGTCCTACCAAAATTATATTGTTTATACGCTGTAGGTCGTAAATATTAAGATATTTTGACGAAATTTGGTACACAGACCTATGTTAGCCCAATAACGTAGCCTATTGATTTTGGTGAATATCGGTCCATGTTTAGACCTAGTGCCCATATAAGGGTCCTACCAAAATTATACTGTTTGTACGATGCATGTCGTAAATATTAAGATATTTTGATGAAATTTGGTACACAGACCTATATTGGCCCAATAACGCAGCCTATTGATTTTGGTGAACATGGGTCCATGTTTAGACCTAGTGCCCATATAAGGGTCCCACCAAAATTATATTGTTTATACGCTGCAGGTCGCAAATATTAAGATATTTTGATGAAATTTGGTACATAGACATATGTTGGCCCAAGGACGAAGCCTTTTGATTTTGGTGGATATCGGTCCATGTTTAGACCTAGTGCCCATATAAGGGTCCTACCAAAATTATACTGTTTATACGCTGCAGGTCGTAAATATTAAGTTATTTTGATGAAATTTGGTACACAGACCTATATTGGCCCAATAACGCAGCCTATTAATTTTGGTGAACATCGGTCCATGTTTAGACCTAGTGCCCATATAAGGGTCCTACTAAAATTATACTGTTTATACGCTGCAGATCGCAAATATTAAGATATTTTGATGAAATTTGGTACATAGACCTATGTTGGCCCAATAACGCAGCCTATTGATTTTGGTGAACATCGGTCCATGTTTAGACCTAGTGCCCATATAAGGGTCCCACCAAAATTATATTGTTTATACGCTGCAGGTCGTAAATATTAAGATATTTTGATGAAATTTGGTACACAGACCTATATTGGCCCAATAACGCAGCCTATTGATTTTGGTGAACATCGGTCCATGTTTAGACCTAGTGCCCATATAAGGGTCCTACCAAAATTATACTGTTTATACGCTGCAGGTCGCAAATATTAAGATATTTTGATGAAATTTGGTACATAGACCTATGTTGGCCCAATAACGCAGCCTATTGATTTTGGTGAATATCGGTCCATGTTTAGACCTAGTGCCCATATAAGGGTCCTACCAAAATTATACTGTTTATACGCTGCAGGTCGTAAATATTAAGATATTTTGATGAAATTTGGTACACAGACCTATGTTGGCCCAGTAACGCAGCCTATTGATTTTGGTGAACATCGGTCCATGTTTAGACCTAGTGCCCATATAAGGGTCCTACCAAAATTATACTGTTTATACGCTGCAGGTCGCAAATATTAAG
This sequence comes from Leucophora obtusa, assembly GCA_949987735.1. NCBI lineage: Eukaryota > Metazoa > Arthropoda > Insecta > Diptera > Anthomyiidae > Leucophora > Leucophora obtusa. Next base: position 240,106,883 of record OX465295.1, on the reverse strand, counting down.
ATATTTTGATGAAATTTGGTACATAGACCTATGTTGGCCAAATAACGCAGGCTATTGATTTTGGTGAACATCGGTCCATGTTTAGACCTAGTGCCCATATAAGGGTCCCACCAAAATTATATTGTTTATACGCTGCAGGTCGTAAATATTAAGATATTTTGATGAAATTTGGTACACAGACCTATTTTGGCCCAATAACGCAGCCTTTTGATTTTGGTGAATATCGGTCCATGTTTAGACCTAGTGCCCATATAAGGGTCCTACCAAAATTATACTGTTTATACGCTGCCGGTCGTAAATATTAAGATATTTTGATGAAATTTGGTACACAGACCTATGTTGGCCCAATAACGCAGCCTATTGATTTTGGTGAACATCGGTCCATGTTTCGACCTAGTGCCCATATAAGGGTCCTACCAAAATTATACTGTTTGTACGCTGCAGGTCGTAAATATTAAGATATTTTGATGAAATTTGGTACACAGACCTATGTTGGCCCAATAACGCAACCTTTTGATTTTGGTGAATATCGGTCCATGTTTAGACCTAGTGCCCATATAAGGGTCCTACCAAAATTATACTGTTTATACGCTGCAGGTCGTAAATATTAAGATATTTTGATGAAATTTGGTACACAGACCTATATTGGCCCAATAACGCAGCCTATTGATTTTCGTGAACATCGGTCCATGTTTAGACCTAGTGCCCATATAAGGGTCCTACCAAAATTATACTGTTTATACGCTGCAGCTCGCAAATATTAAGATATTTTGATGAAATCTGGTACACAGACCTATGTTGGCCCAATAACGCAGCCTATTGATTTTGATGAACATCGGTCCATGTTTAGACCTAGTGCCCATATAAGGGTCCCACCAAAATTATATTGTTTATACGCTGCAGGTCGCAAATATTAAGATATTTTGATGAAATTTGGTACATAGACATATGTTGGCCCAAGGACGAAGCCTATTGATTTTGGTAAACATCGGTCCATGTTTAGAACTAGTGCCCATATAAGGGTCCCCCCAAAATTGGCTTGGTTACAAACTGCAGGTCGCAAATATTAAGATATTTTAATGAAATTTGGTGCGCTGACTCACATTATAGAAAATTTTGGCACAAGCCCCATTTTAACCCATTCGAATTTCGGATCCAAACAATACACCAGACTGGTGTAGGGTATTGTATAGTCGGCATGGCCGACTTTAATCTTTTTACTCGTTTTTATCTACTAATATGCTGCAAAATTCTTTCCGGATTTTATCAAGGTAATTAAAAGTTAACTTAAATGTAACCAAAATTTTGTAAATTTACCAGTTTTATTTTTCCTTCTTATCTTACTAGTATTTAGCACAAAACAATCTGCTAATATCAGCAGTTTTTTTGCAAGGTCATTTTTAATTACATAATTTTTAGTAGCTTTTTCTCCTATTTTTACAGCTTTATTTCTTTCTATGAGTGTATTATTTTTATAAAAAACACTTTAAAAAAACAACTTTATATATTTTCCAATATGTTATATATTTTTGTTAATAAAACTAGAAAGAAAGAAATAAAACAATTTACTGAACAAGACTGCTAAAAGGCAGATATAAGTTATAGCAAGCCATAGCATAAGGGGTAGAGCGTCTGCTTGAAATGCCAACGAGTGTGAGTTCAAACCCCACACGATGCATGATGTTTTTTTTTTAATAAAATTAAAATACAAACAAGTAAATATTAACTTCCTTTTCATCGGATCAAATATATATAATTTGTTTCAAAAAAGAACAACTTCCCTCCTATGACAAGCCAATGTTAAATTCATCAGTGAAAACCACAAATTATCACTACTCCCTATTCATCTGTTGTGTTTTTAATACTTCTTTTTCCTCACTTTTTTTGCTGGGTCTAATGCGGCAAATAGACTATGCAAGTCACTTGCACAATAACGAGTTTGTTCAAGTCACCTTACTCGCCACACACCATTCAAGTAAACTGTGCAATATTCATTTTAATTTACACATAGCAGCAGAAACATGTAGCGGATTGTTATTGCCATGAGAAAATATTAGTCTTAAAAAGCTTTATTTCACACTTTGCGCAGGCTAAAATACCTGAACTTCGTTGGCGATGTTAATAAATTTATATTGACATTTTTTACTTTACGTTTATTCATACTTTTAATTTTTTTTATTCGTATTTATGATGTTCACTCTTCAAAAATTATTGCTGAACTGTGCTAATTTCAGCATACACTGCGCAAATGACTTGCACAAGTTCTAAAATATTGCGTAAAAATCAAAATCGTTTTGTTTTTTACTCAAGTCTAAAAATATACTTGTACAAGTACACAAACCAGGCCACACACTGTTCAACTGACCTGCACAAACTCATTTTTGCGCAAGTAACTTGAGTAGTCTATAGGCCGCATAAGCCTATTCTTTGCCAGTGGTTTTTTTTATAAACCACCGAAATTTTTGTAAAACAAATACAGTGCACTCGCGATAATATGAACATCCTAATATATGAACATCCCAAAATGTGAACGCTTTTTCTCTACCACTGAATACTCTAAAATATGAACTTTGTGCAAAGGCTTTAAAATATGAACAACATCTTTTGAAAAATATGTGCGAATTTCAACCGCATAGTATTGTAATTTAGGGAATACCCGAGTAATTTGCATTTATTACATATTAAAATGTCTTTGGCTGTCAATCAAAAATGCTTATAAAGCCAACAATTACATTAAAAAATGTATGTACGAGTATGTATGTAATTCTGTATTTCACTATAGGTTGAATATACAGCTTTGAACTTTAAAGAATGAAAAGAGGATTCTATTGAATATAACGATCATGAAATAGAATAAGAAATGTCCGACGAATATGATTGTGTGGAGGAACCAAAAAAGACTTTTAAAGTCAGGGAAGCTGTCGACATCTTTAATAATGAATTGCAGTGGGCTGAAAGTAAAAAGGTTGAACATCGTGCCTTAAAAGTTTTGAGGGAGTTACGGAAGAGGGCAATTTTAAGAGTACTTGAGCAAAAGAGGATAATCGATTTCTTCGCTAATGAGGTTATAACTTTTTCTCGAAATTGAGGCAGTAAATGAATTTATATGTGCATTATATTTTTGGTTTACATTCATTCTTGTTAATTTGTTTGTTCGTACATATGAATGAAAAAAGTTCCTTTTAATAAAATAAAGATTAATTTTAAAACAAATAAAACTTTCATTTATATAGAAAGAAACTTTATGTGACAAGTATATGACTTTTTTTTTACTAATTTTTCATACCATTCGCAAATATGAACAATCCTGCAAATATGAACAGGCTTGGTTTTAATTAGTTCATATTATCGCGAGTTCACTGTACTGGCAAAAAGATTTTTGCAAACGCTGGTAAAGCGTCCCAAATGAGTGTTCTGCCAGTCATTTATTTTTAATACCGCGGTTACCCAATGGTATGCAGGTATTTGATTTTTTGTACCACTGTCAATTTCTGACTGTAATGCTTCAATATTCATAAAATGTACCACATTATTATTTAGCAACTATTAAACAAGGTTGGCAACCGAAACGAATAACGGTATAGGTATCGGTATTGGTATCGATTTTTTATTTGTTTCGGTATCGGTAACGGTATTTTAATCATTTCGGTATCGGTATAACCGATACCGAAACATTAATACCGATATTATTGAAAAAATTTACAAAAATATAAAAAAAAACGTTCTTAATTATAAAAGAACTCAATTTTATTAAATTTTTATAAATGATAAGTATTTAAGTTATTAAAAATTTCTAACAACAGAAGTACTTCAGCCTAAACACTCCGATTTTGATGAAATTTGGATATGTGATTGAGAAAAAAATCTAAGATCGACCTGTCTCAGCTTATCGGCCACCTCGGAATTTTAAGGGTCCAAAAAGGGGTTCAAAAATGGGTCCTTTTTAGATTTTTTTTGCTTTTTATGATATTTCGACTAAAGGAACCATGTGCAAGTGTGGTATTGTTGGAAAGCAATTTTTGAGGGGTTTTCACTGGTAGCTTTTTTTGGTACTTTTTTGCCCTTTCGAATTTGCTGTTTTAAAATTTTCAATAATTTTGGGTACTTTATATGGAGAACTATATTGCTATGGCTGCTGAATTCATATATATTAGTCCTTATTAAATTTAAGCGGACACGTGTTTTTGCGTTTTTCGATATTCGCACTACATCAGGTTTGCCAAAATTTTCCCCGAAACACCTTTTTTGGTACATTTTTAAAGAATTTAGGCCTCTTTCTGTGCTAAACATAGGAAATATGTACATCAAACTTCACATTTTGATGGATATATTAATCCTGTGATATACTCTTTTTTAATTTCGTAAATTTGAAATGTGCTCCCATACAAAAAGTTTAAAAAACATGCGTATTTTACATACTCCGTCTTTTTTATATAAAATGTTATACTTATTTCCACATTAGATCATTTATTTTTTTATAAGCTTTCCAGTGATGTATAACATGATATATATATATAATCGTCGTTAAATAAAATAAGGGAATAAAGGCATTTAAGTTATGCTCTCTTACAAAAAAGTACCAATGGTTATTTTGCAGAATATAGGCCCTATATTAGAGTGTTTTTTTTTTTTGTTTTTGATTTTCGGAACACAAGTTGATTCACTACAAATATTTTATATTTGTATTGAGATCATATAATAAAATAAAAAAAAAGTTTATAAAATTAATAAAAGGATTCTCTAAAAGAAACTGTAAATTCAATTAAAGGTTTAAGAAACCAGTTTATATATTAAATTATATTTACTAAATTTGTCACAAGTTAGAGAATATTTATGAAGTTAAATAAATTAAAAACAATGTTGCCAATGCAAACTAAAGGCTGATAACCGCACTTTGAATGTATAACACGATTTTCTATTAACAATGGATAATAAAGTTTAATTGTTTAACAATTTTGTATTAAAAAAATTTGTATTTTTGCTAAAAACGTGAAAAAAAACAATTTTTTAAAACCGATTCCATACCGGTACGATACCGGTATTAAGGGAAAAGGTTTTTGAATACCGGTGTTTTTTGAAATCAAGAATTTCGGTATTGGTATCGGTATCGGTTGTCAATTTGAAAGGGTTTTGAAACGGATAACGGTATTATAACGGTATCGGTTGCCAACCTTGCTATTAAATAATTATAAAACGTTTTTTCTATACAAAAATTAGTTACATAACACAAAAATTTTTACAAATAAAGGAAAATTTAAATCCCGAAAAATCACGTAGTCCTGAAAATCCCGAATCCCGAATCAAATATCAATGTAATGACTCTTTGGCACCTCTACTCTAAACAAAACTGTCAGTGAAGTCAGCAAAAAATGTTGTTGTGTCAGCAAATTTTTAGTTAGGAGCGTGCTTGCAAAAACATTGGTTCGCTGAAAATCAGCGAGCTGATTTTTACCACAAAAAATAATAATCTCAGCAAAAGTCGATTGCAAATGAAAAATATGCTTGCTAAAATCAATACAACTTTTTGCTAAATATTAGTAGACTAAAAAAACTCAAAATATTTGTATAGAAATTATACTTTAGTTAATTTAATCGCTGATATTTTAAGTCTATGAAGTGTGGTTTTGTTATTAATTTTCAACATTAGTTAGAAAACTTCGTGAAATATCAAAATGGCCCGACTTCCACATTAAAAGACAAAGAAGGTAATAAACTATGGCTTTTATCATATAAAACATTTTTCGTAAAAAAGCAAAAGAGAACACAAAATAATACCCAAACGACTTAACAAATTATTTGTCTTTGTTTTTCACATAATTACATTTATAAACATTTTGTTTAACATACTCATCTGTAACAGACAGTTTAGTCTCACTAAGGCCCGTTAACTTATCTCAATTTATACCCTGGTTAAGACCTCTACTAGCCTTAACCACTGGTAAACATATTTTTTGAATAACTTATCTAAATTTTAACCAAGCATTTCTTCTAACAAATGCTAAAATTTAACCATAGAAATTTCTGTGCTTAAGAAACTTAACCAAGGCTATATTCGAACAATTCACTCTACATAAGATATTTTAATAAATTAAACTTGTAATGATGATTAATAAAAAAAAAAAATCTAAAGCGCAGCTTTAACCAAACTTTTACTAAGAATCGTTTATGATACATATAAGTATCTTCGATGTGCATTTCCCCACTTTACCAAAACTTACAAAAATTGCATCGGTACTTAAAATTGTGCACAAATTTTTGCTATTTAGGATTTAGGTTTCTGTGATAGCTTACAGAAATTTGCCTCATATAAGGAAATAGGAAAAAATTATTTTTTTATTGGTTCAAGGAGCCGAAATCTGTCTTGAATAATTAAAACCAAAAATGGTGACCAATATTATAACAATTTGACACGAATTATACACCTCTACAAAATGAAAAGTCGCTGTCGGTAGAAGCTTGGTACATACTTTTAGTATTTTACTTGCTGATTCCAAATCTCTATTCCGAATTCTCTATCACCTCTCAATTTTGAGAAAATCGTGATTAAAACGCGAAAAATAGCTTTTTACGTATTTTAAAATACTATACAAAACGCATTCAAATAGCAAAAAGCTTTTTGTTACGATGGTAGTTAAGAATGAATTTTGTTCTCTAAAATACATAGTACATTTTTTTAACTTGTGTACCGTTATAGGAAAAAATTCTTTTGAAAACCACTCAGAAAAACAATTATTCCACCAATTTTGGGTAACTTACATTTAAGAATTTGGAATCAGCGTATCAAATTCAAAATCAATCATGTATCAAAACTCAAGACTACTGAGTGAAGTAAAAGACTACGGAATTTAATTCTTAAATATAAAAAAGCGCATAGAAATCACTCTCGAATTTACGAAATGTGAACCAATCATGTTTTAAATATTTTAAAAGTATGTGAGGAACCCCTGGACAACCCACAGTTTTGACTTGCAATTACAAAAAGATACAAAATCATGCACAGCGATTATTTTTCTACTCACGATCTGCTGATCACATAAATTGCCTTAATTTAATAATCTATCACAAAATTTCCACAATTTTTTTTTTAATTTTATGCGCGAATTTTCCGCGGTTGTCTCGATTAGCATTAAATTCTTATTATTAGTTCAAATAATCCACTTTTATTTTATAGACTTATCAAATGGATTTAATTAAATCACCTCTCGTAGTATGCAAAAAGACACAATCATTTTATAGCATTTATCGACCGCGAATCTTAAAAAAAACGACATGGTCAAGTGTATTATTTTTTTTACGACCAGAAACACACAAAAAACCGCGAGAAAAACTTTTAATTTTCCCGTATTGAAAAAAAAAATTTTTGTTATTAATTTTTGTTTTTCCTTTTGTTTTTATTCTGACATTTCATACTAAGGTTAACTACCCAGAGTAAAAATATTGATAAGTTATTATGGTTAAATTTTCATAGGGATAAATATTTAGTATTGGTTAGTTACCCATGGTTAAGGTAAAGTTAACTTCTCGAGAAAAGTTAATGGGCCTACATGGTTATAACTTATATAGAGCAGACAGGAAAAAACATGCGGGAGGAGTTGCCATTTATATAAAAAAGGATTTATGTGTAAGGTAAAATGCCGATCAGTTGATACTGATGTGATGGAACATATTTTTCTTGAGGCACATAGTGAGGGAAAGAAACTTCTTATTGGTAGTGTTTATAGGCCTAACTGTAATGTCAATTTAAGTAATTTCACTAACGTGCTTGAAACCCACTGTTGCCAACTTTTTTCCTAAAAACATCGCTAAATCGCTAGTTTTCTCGCTTATAGCTAGATCATAATTTATGCCGCTAAACGAGTTAAAATATCGCTAGATTTGACGAGAAAATAGCTAAATTGGCAACAGTGTTGAAACCATTAGCATGTCCTACAATGATACCATCATAGCAGGGGATTTTAACTCAAATTATTTATATTAATTGAATCCAGATTAACCGATATAATGAAATCTTTTGGTCTTACTCCCACGAACACTCACATTTCCACTCATTACACTGCCAATAATAGCACATTAATTGATATGTTTTTTGTGGCTGATGAACCCAATGTTCTCTTTTATAATTAGGTGTCAGCTTCTTGTTTCTCAAAAGATGATATGATATTTATGATCTATGATATATCACTAACTGACAGTGGGGAAAGTATCACATATAAAATATTAAGCACACGAATTTTGAGTATCTGCAAAAGGAGTTCAATAAAATTAGTTGGAGTTAAGCAATAATCAATAGCCACCCAATAAGCACATAGGTTTTAAAAATTCAAGTGCTTTAAATTTTGCTTGAAGTAAAGTATATTTCAAATTCTAGCATTTGTATATTTAACAAAAATATTTCAAACTTGAATTTTTGTTTCCCTTTTGCTGGAGTATGCTATTGAAATAAAATGTAATTAAAGTTGTATTCAAGCCTTGAAACTGGAAAACAGGGCTGGAATTGAACTTGTTTTCAACTTGAATTCCAGTGAAATTGTTTATAGGGCATGGTTCTCTGCAGAAATTCGGCATTTAATGAATGAATGAACGTGACAATTTGTATTCGCTTTGGAAACGCAATAGAACCTTGGAACTTCAAAAAAATTATCGCATCGCCAGGAATAGAGTACCTAAATCCATAAGGGATGCCAAATCTAAATGCGGACAAATTTTCCAAATCAATACAAAGCAAAAAAACATGGCAAACCATTCGTGAAATTGGAATTGGAAGGGCAAATACCGTAATGGATAACCCCATAGAAAACCCTGATGATATTTTTTTTTTTTTTTTTTTGATGGACCAACACTCAGGGGATGTCCCCCTATTAACGCAGTGCATTGTGTTGGTATTAGGAAAATAGGTTATGAAGAGAAGGAAAGAGGGAGTAGTGTTTGTGAATATTTGATTTAAAGTTCTCAACATTGTAAGTAACAGGGAAGACTTCTGCGGGGAGTTTATTCCACATACGGCTAGTGCGACTGATAAACGAATTCTCTCTATAATGCGTTGTGCGATCCACTGGACAATCGACTACAAACGTATGCGCTCTACTTGATAAGCGAGTATTACGAATAAAAACTTGGGCTTTGGGGACAAGTTCACTTATCTCAGCTGAGCACTTCCCATGGTAATATCGATAGAACAGGGTCACACAACCCACATTCCGACGATGAGTCAATAGAGCTGGATACCCTATTGTCATTGATAAGCGCCGACGCCCTCCTTTGCACACGGTTCAGAAGCTCCAAAATAGACTTAGAAGCTCCTGCCCATATATTGGAGTTGTATTCCATCTTCGGTCGGATATAGGTGGTATAAATAGTGAGTAAATTGGATGGAGTGAAGTACTTCTTGCACCGACGTAAAAAACCTAGACACTTGAATGCTTCTTTCGATACCTGAAAAACATGTTTATTCCAACGGACATCACACTGAATTTTCATGCCCAGAACATCAAGAGTATCCGATTCCCCAATATCACCCAAATGTACAGATGACAGTGTTGATCTCACAGCCCTATGGGTCAACATACAACATTGGGTCTTGCGTGCATTAAAGTCGACCTTATTCGCACGACCCCACTCAGAGATTGTAGAAAGATCACGATTCAGTGTGTCATTCATAATCTGCCTTTTGCCCCCAATCTCCTCAGGGCTTGGCCTACGATCGAAGGAAAATGAATGACAAATGTTGCTGTCATCTGCAAAAGAGTAGATAGGGTTGAAAGTTCGACCAAGAAGATCATTGAAAAAGATAAGAAATAGGGAAGGAGAAAGAACAGAACCCTGCGGTACGCCTGAATTCAGCTGAAACTCGTCGGATGAGACCCCATCTATAACAACACGAATAGTGCGATCTCTGAAAAAGCTCGAAATAAAACGAGCGAAGTCATTACCTACACCAAACGCAATAAGCTTTGAAATAAGTGCCCCGTGCTCCCATAGAACGACGTCTGCGGAAGCCACAAGATGGTAATTAACCATACTCTCCATCGCCTTTGAGAGTGCAGAGCACATTGCGATCGGGCGGTAATTTTCAGGGTTTTTAGCCGCACCCTTTTTAGTGATTGGCTGGACATTGGCAACCTTCCAGCACGAGAGGAAAACTCCCGCATAATACGAAGCACTAAAAAGGCTTGCCAATGGACGAGCTAGCTTCGAAGAACACTGTTTCAGCACCAGTGCTGGTATACCAAAAATTCATTAATATTCTCATGCCCCAAGCTAATCATCAATACTGTGACAGTCTTAATGCTAACAATGTACAATTTGATCATTTTACATTGAAATGTGTTAATCATATGGATGTTGTCTCAAGTTGTTTATCAATAAAATCGAATGCTACTGGAGTTGATCGAATTCATGCCGCTTTTATAAAAATACTGCTCCCGTTACTTCTTTCATTTATTACCTATATATTTAATCAAAAAGTACCTACATTCCCTTCAAGATGCAAAAGGGCCAAAGTCTTGCCAGTACCAAAATCTAAAACTGAATACAGACCAATAGCCATCTTACCGTATCTATTGAAAGTTTTAGAGAGACTAAGCAGATTAACCGCTATATTTGCGACAACAATTTACTAACTGATCGGCAATCTGGTTTCCGTGCAGAGCATAGTTGTATCACAGCCCTAACTGATGTTGCGAAAAGAAGTTGATGATGGGTTTTTGACTATGTTGGTACTGTTAGATCACTCTAAAGCATTTGACACAGTCGATTACGTCATTTTAAAATAGAAACTGTAAAAAATTATGAATTTTTCTTGAACTTCTGGCAATTTAATCGACTCATAATTAAAGGAAAGGTTTCAGTTGAGTTTAAGGCAAGAACTTCTAATTTCATTCCAGTCGTGAGGGGTGTCCCACAGGGGTCTATAATTGGCCCTCTGCTCTTTTCGATTTATGCCAATGATCTCCTAAAACAACTAAATCACTGTATGATCAGAATGTATGCTGATGATGTTCAGTTGTATATAAGCACCAGGAATGGAAATGTTGATGACTGTACAAATAAACTAAATAATGCTTAAAATCATGTTTTATTATGGACCACGGCTAATGGACTAAGTCTAAACCCACTTAAATCTAAATGTATTGTAGTGCATAAGAGGACTTCTAAAATTGTGACTAAGCCAAATATTCACATTAATGTTGAACGCATAGAAATTGCCAGTTCCGCCAAAAACCTAGGAGTTATTTTTAACTCCTCACTTACTTGGGAAAATCATATAACTGCAGTGTGTGGCAGAACATATGCGATGCTTAGGACGTTATGGCCAACTCAACACTATATACCAGTAAATATAAGAATTTTACTGGCTAAAACTTATTTATTACCGGTCTTGATCTATGGATCTGAGGTCTTTTCCAGCTGTGATTCTGAAAGCAATCGTAGATTTAATGTGTACAACAATATTATAATATATGTATTTGGTTTGAGAAGGTTTGATGTAACACCGAGATATACTAATAGATTATATGGTGCTGAATTTGAAAATGTATTGCGCATTCGTGTAATTATTTTTTTACACAAAATTATCAACTTACACCAGCCCGACTATCTATTTAAACGTCTTAAATTGTTCATATTCTTTTCCAGGACAAAAAACTTAGCAACTGTCAGTCATCATAGTTTGATGTCTGAATAGCAATTTTATATTCACGCTATGCGCCTATGGCACAGATTACCTATATCAATTAAAAGTATCAGCAACACTTCAAAATTTAAGAAGGAAATTAATTTGTATTTATTATTCGTAATTGTGTACTTTTTATTTATTATGTTTGATTATTATTTTATTTTATATCTGACATTTGTTTATTAATTTTAACCCTTTTTATGATTGATTTATTATAAGCTTTTTTTATGATCTCTGTATTTTATAAATAATCTAACAATGTAGTGATTGTAAACCCCTGTGTAATTATAAGACTGTAGTCTTAAGGCACAGGCTACCAAATAAATAAAAAAATAAATTAAATTCACTTTTAGCTTTATCTTCATTAAATTTAAATATTGCATATATAATTTTAATTATATTTTATCTTATTGTGTTATATTTTTATAGAGTTTTCTGTTCGGTTTAAATCGAAACCGAAACCGAGGTTTTTCAGGACTTAAAACCGAAAACCGACAAAAATAAGTCAATTTTTAATAAATGCTTTAACTGATTAAAATAATTAATTAATTTACATCCCAGTGTACAATTAGAATCTAGAAATATTCATAATGAAGCCCTAAGGCCTTCTGAAATCAAAGCCATATGGTGGTGTATTACTTTTTTTTTGACTCGTCAAAGACTCCGAATTATTATTTATTTTTTTTGTTAAAAGAGAAGCAACACTCAGAAAATTCTTCCTATTAATTAACCTGTTGCTTCCTTTGGAAAGGGGATAGAGAAGAAGGGAAAGGTGCTGAAAGATGAAGGGCTTCAAATATGGCAACACTGTAATTGCGCGAGATGTTGAATTTTCTAGAACAGTTGCTGCGCGCCATCTGATGGTGAGTTGGCGAACTTTGTTGAAGCTTTTTAGTTCATAGCCCTGTTATATTATTTTACTTCGGTGGGGTTAAGAGCTATGGGAACACCGAAGGAGAACGCTGCGATATGTATGAGGGATAGAAAAAACTCACACATATTATTTTTCATAAATTGATGTTGCCTTGGCTGGGACTCGAACCCGCAACCTCACGTATAACAGTCCAATGCGCTAACCATTACAACACAGCGCCCATGAACATTATTGAAAAATTTAGAATTTTCTGAGCCATTATGATCATTTCTATGATTAATTTTTGAGTCATTTATGAGCATATAAAATATTAAAAAAATAATTTTTTAATACACTCATAAATACGAATCTGTTATATTTCATTTATGACTCCAAATTTCATCACTCTGAAAATAATCATATTTTAGAGTCTTTTACGAGTAATAGTTTCTAGATGCTCAGAAAAATGTATTTAATTATAGTAAGCATTTTCTCCATTAAATACTACTTTAAAGAATTTTTTGTTTTTGTACAGATTTTCACCGCGTATTATTCAAAAAGTCCTATTTCTAAGTCCACGAAATTTATACAATTTAACCTTATGTTCGCAAGCTGTCCCCAACTCGGTAAACAACCAAAGAGTGAATATTCCCTTATTTAAGGGACTTTTTGGTATGAACTTGCAGAAATTTGGTTTGAAAGCACAAAATTGGTTTAATGTGCAGAAATTGGTTTAATGGGTGCTGCCATATAAATTTTACCCATTCTTTGTGTTAAAACTGCCAGCTGAAGATGGAAATGAAAAAATTTCCAAAAATAAATAAAATAAAAAAAATTAGTCCGATTGGGTCAAAATTTTTACCACAGGTAAAACTTTTAATTGGTCTTTCAAAACAACTTTGTTTTTTTGTCGGTTGGACCTATCTCGGGAGTTATTTTGGTCCAAAGTTTGAAGTTGGACTTGCTTATAACTGTGCGATTTATGGTCGGATTTGGACAGTACGAATACTAAAATATCTTTCATGTGACATTAACTATTTTTATGTTAATTAACCCATTACAGCTCAATTTAAAAATTTTAACTTTTATAAGTTTTCTTTAGCAAAAAAGGTTTATTTCAGAAGTGTGCATTTAAAAATATAATTTTTAATTAGGCCCTGTGCAGGAAGGTTAAATAAATTCTAAACTAAATAAAATTTGACAAATGGGTTTAAAATTTCTTTGAAAATTTTTTTCAAATTTCATAGAAATTTGGAACCTAAATTTGGTTTAGATTTTATTTAGCCAGTTCGCACCCATCCTTATTAATATATTGTCGAGACGTACAATTTCCTCTGAAGATATAGCTCGGCCTTTTAACCCATTAAACAACAAAGTTATGTTAGAGTTTACACTATAGCAAAAATTTACTTTTCCTTAACTGTTAACTTATTTTAAAATAAACTGACTTGAATGCTTAACCATAGTTATCCATGTCAAATTTATATGGAAATATCTGCGATTAACGTTTTACTATGATTATGTTGGAAATAAAGATATTCGTTCTATGCCTTATAACACTTGTAATAAAAACTCGGCATAACTAAACCCAAAACAGGCAATTTTACCACAAACCGGCAAATTTATACTTTTTACTTTTCTTGTAAATATAGCATTCTTCCACCACACATGTTGTAACTAAATAAACAAAATGTTGCAACTCAACTTAAAAATGTTGCAACTCAACTTAATTTTAAGAGAAAAATGTTGTTTATTGAGCTTGCCCGAGTTCGCTTTTTTTCGAGAGAGCTAAGAGTAGCATAATTTCTCTATATAATATATACTCTTTGCCCGCAAATGTACCAAACGGCGTTATTGCCTTTAATTCAATGAGAAATTCAATTGAATTTTAATGAATATAGGCATAGGATACTGAGGATGGGTCTGTAGAGGGATCCGATAATACGTATTCTATCCTGCTGGCCTCATCGAATTTTTTCAATTTTTATTCTTACTTCTTTTATCATCTTTCTTCCATTAAAAAATAATTTAATAGAAAAATTTGATAATTAATATGTGATATCGAGTCGAACGAAAAACATTCATTTATTAAATAAAAAATATCAGCTATTAAACTACCCTACGGGGAATGAGGAGCCAATTGCCCTCCATGGACCTACCCCGTGACCGGTCAACCGAAGGTATATTACTAAATTAGTACAAATATGAACCAAAGCGAATGAATTAATTTTCTAAGTATTTTCTGATTTGTTACTTTCACTGTTGCTTTTAAAAAACTTGACCAATACCGAAATAAAAAATAAAATTCGCGGCATATTTTTTAAAATATTTTTTTATTTATTTTACTCTTTTATTTATTTTGATCTTTACTTTTTTACGATTTGCTTATTTTAGCTCTTATTTAAAATTTTTATAATTTTTTGCTAAAAAATTTTAAGTTTTGTATTTTTAACGTGTTTTAGTGTTAAAGCTGTTTTAGTTTTAACAATTGGTATTTCATTTAATTTTCTTTTTAACTTATTTATTTATTTTTTTAATTTATTTATTTATTTTCCATTTCCTGTACAACAAGATATAATCTTATATTTGAAGTACAGGAATGCAATATCCAAAAAATTACATTAAAAATAACATATTTATATTAGAACAATTATTCAAAAACATAAATTATATTTAACCAAAAAACTTAAATAAAAACTGTTTAAAACTTTTTGCGTTGCTATTAAGTTGTTGGGTATGTGGAAGAATATTCCAAAGACGTGAAGTATGCAGGTAAAACTGCCATTCAGATACAAGGCAACGGTGTGAAGGGATAATGATCTTTTTCCCTCTTTGCGATCTGGCAAAGCGAAGTTTTTCGAAAAGATATTGTGGGGTTTGTGTGTAGATAATTTTATGAAGATAGAGAAGTACACGTATCTTAAGAAAATTATCGAACGAAACGCCATAAAGATTTTTGGAAAAATTAAAGACTTCTGCATCCCTTCTTAATCCATAGACATATCTAACAATATTGTTAAATAAAACGTTAAGCCTTCTTTTGCTAATAGAGTCGCAGCTTGCGAAAATTTCACACCCATAAATTATTCAGGGAATTAGATATGTCTTAGCAAGAAGAATTCTTATTATTAAAGGGGTGAAGTATTGTGATGACCAGAGGGACCTTAACTTATTGTAAGTCTGACCAACGAGTAGGTTTACATGATTTGTCCATGTTAAATTTTTGTTAAAAATCAACCCAAGGTTTTTTGCAGAATTTACAATCGGTATTTTTTCCCCATTAATTAAAATATTATTATCTATAGCGGGATTGATTGATTTTTTATGAATTATCATTAGGGTTTGGGGTTCGGGAATTCCCGGGAAATCCCGGGAAAAGTTTGCCGGGAATTCCCGGGAAAATAATATATTTTTCCCGGGAAATATTAAATTTTTTAAATTGCTTTTGTTTCGAATAGGATTTTTTAATTTTAGTCATAAAAAACATTTCAAATACCAAAACAAAAATTTCATTGTTAAAATCTTTTAAAAGGGAATACATTTATTTGACACACAAATAAAATCTTTGCCAAGTAATTAGGAGCATTTCAACTAATAAAGATTTTTCGCATAACTTATTCAAAATTTAAGTAGTAAAGCCTAAAAACTTGGTAAAATGTTTAAAAGAAATATGAAAAAAAAGCTTTGTTTTTTACAAATAATCGCTCTTACTATCTAAATTTTTCAAATGTATAATTTAGGTAAAGTCGACTTTAGTTAAAATTTGATTAAAAACAAAGTCGACTTTAAATTTAAAATACTACTGTATATTAAGGGTCAATAATTTTATAAGTAACGTTTTCATTAATAAATGTGAAAAGAAAAGACTAATGGTTACCGGTGGTATCTAAATTTGGTTATCCGACATCTAAATTTGGTTCACAAAAAAAAAAAAAATTTATGGTCATGCAACTTCTCTTGAAGAAAACAACAAGCTAAAATTAGCAAAGTACCCGAAGAACAAAGTGTAAGCTGAATAGGCATTAAAGGTTTTATGGTAGGGCAAACATTTCCTAAAATGGTATCCAAATTAGCCGCAGTCAATCCGCACCATAACTAGATCTTCGTTTATTCGAGAAAGTTTTTATAATAAAAACCTGGCATTGCAAAAAAGAAACCGATGTAAAGAACATTATATTAAATTACTACAATCATGTAAAAGATATCATGAGAAAAGAAATATTGAGCAATATTTCTAACAATAGGAGATTTACTATAATCTTAGATGAATGGACAAGAATATCACAAAAGAGATATTTGAACATAAGTATAAACATAAATAAATAATTTTATAACCTGGGGTTGGTTTATATATCAGGAAGATGTAATGCTGATGAAATAAGAAAAATTGTAGAAATAAGACTAGAAGAGTTTTAATTGCCTTTGGAAAATAACATTATGGCCACCATATCTAATGGGCCAAGTGTGATGAAACGGTTTGTTTCCGACATTCCAGTAGTAGGTGCTTTCTGCTGGAATCATGCAATTCATTTGGCAGTGCTGCGATTAATTTATGTGAAATCAAATGTTCAACATTCTGATATTTTTCTTTGAAATCTCACTACACAGACTGCATTTGTACTGAAATAGTGTTTTTTTAACAAAAATTATTTATATAGGTGTTTTTCATTAACAATTTTGTTCAAACACATTTCCCGGGATTCCCGGGAATCCCGGGAAATTAATTTTTTCATTCCCGTTTATGACTTATGTGCATTAAGACAAAGTCCATTTGCTGTTGCCCAGCGAAAAATTTGGTCAAATCATCATTTAGTCTAATGATATTATCGGCGACGGATTCTGTTGGACTACTTAGATATAATTGCACATCATCTGCATACATGTGAACTTTGCAATAAGAAATATTCTGTGGTAGATCATTTGCATATATTGAAAACAAGAGTGGCCCAAGAATTGACCCTTGAGGTACTCCCATAATGAGTTTTAATGGATTAGACCACGTGTTATTTATAAAAACTGACTGCCAACGATCAATAAGATATGAAGATAGAAGCCTCAGAGAAGAATTAGAAAACTTAAAAAAGTGCATAAGTTTCATGCAGAGAGTACTGTGGTCAACTGTATCAATGGCCTTTGAATGATCAAGTAGTACCAAAAAATTTAAATCACCCTTATCTAGTTCACGACGTATGTTTTCGGAGACATCCAGCAAGGCCGACACGCAACTATGATTTGAGCGAAATCCTGATTGATTATCAGTTAACAAATTGTTCTCCTTGATAAACGAGCTCATTTGGATGTGCAATAGTTTTTCTAGGACTTTTGATAAATAACACAAAATAGCAATAGGTCTGAACTCCGAGTTTGTTTTCGGTAGTGGGACTATTTTTACATGCTTGATGGAAAAGTACTTGACATAATAATAGTATTAATTAAATGCGTCACATGGTAAGATTAAAGGCAGCAATAATTTTACAAACCGTGGGTGCATATTATCACAGCCCACTGCATTAGATTTCATCGACGAAAAGCACGAAAAGACATCAGATTGGCTAACGCATGAAAATTCGAAATGATTACCATCAATTGAGGCATTATTTGCATTCAAGCATGGGAAGTTGTAAAAATTGTTATCAACAGGTATCAGGGGTATGTTCGTAAAGGATTTATTAAGCTCATCAGCATCAACTTGACAGTTGTTTTCTTGTTTACTCTACCTATTCCAATTTCCCGAATCTGTTTCCAGGTTTGTTTACAGTCAACTGCGGCACCAAAACGCGTAGAATAGTATTCAGTTTTCGATTTCCTTATATTATTATTAACATTACTTCTAGCAGCTCTATATTGTGATTTTAATTCAGGTGTTCTAAAATGCTTCCACCTAGAGTAGGCCAAGTCTCTGTTGTGGATGAGTTGTTTTAAGGCAGTAGAAAACCAAGGTTTTGATTTTGTAGATAGGTTCTTAGATTTTATTGGGACAGTATCATCGTAAAGACGTTGTACGTTTTCCTCGAAAAATAATACTTGCTCGTCAACAGAAGGAATTAAATATATATCATTTCAATTTACTCGAAAAAAGTTCTCTTGGAGCAAATTATAATTCATGTTATTAAAATCACGAAAGTAAATGGTTTGTTGTGTCCGTTGAACTTTAAAATTGTAAGTTAAAAATATTAAGTCGTGTTTTGAAAAGCAAGGGGCAGACACCTGATCATACAACATAACATTTGCTATGTTAGCAACAAAAAATATATCAAGTAATGTTATACTCGTGGCAGTATGGTGTGTTAGGTTTATTGTATTGGTAAGGGCAATTTTTTAAATTTTTATTTATATTATCAGAGTTTTTGATGTAATTTTATAATTTTTAATTGATTTTTTAATTTAATTATGGCCAACGCAAAAAACGAGTCAACTGCCATTAAAGGACCCATCCCGTGACTGGTCAGTCGGGGGCATACTGAAGGCACTTCCACTATATTTGTGTGTGTGTTAGTGTTGTTTTCTTTTCTATTTTTTTCTTTTCCATTTTTTTTATTTGCTTGTAGTGTTTGTTTTTTCTTTTTCTTTTTTATTTGAACAGAAACGAAAAATATATAACTTTACCATCAGCCAGCCATCACGCATAAGCAACTTAGCTCAGACGGTAGAGCGTTTGCCTTACAAGCAGGAGGTTGTGTTATCGAGCTCTACTTCGACGCCAAGTAGATTATTTTTAATTCTTAATTTTTTATTAGTTTATTTGAAAAGCTATTTTTAGACACACCACCTTACTGTCACAAGGTGTCTAAACTGTGGCAATTGGTCATTTCTAATGACAACGCCATGTTAAAGTGATATGTCTTTTTCAAACAAAAATACCAATCAACGACCGGTCTCCGCCCCTTGGGACCTATCCTGCGTGTCATCTGGGACCAGTCCCTTTCCTCGTAGGGTATTTAATTTGTATACTTATTTAATTGTCTTAAAAGAATTCTATTAGTACCACAAGAAACCTGAAAAATAACCGAAACAGCGGTTTTAAAATTTTTCTGTTTTTAGCAAACTCTATATTTTTATGTATTCTTTTGGCGTCCTTTTGTTTTATGTATGAAATAGAGATACAAAAATTTTTACCGGTCATATTTTTATATGTATTAGAAGAGTTGTGTTTTTAGTAGGATTTTCTTTGTCCCCACTAGTAGTGCGGAGTCCGAAAAATTTCCCTCGAAAATTTTTAATAAAAATTTTCCACTTCATAAAATGGCCCATATCTCGAAAACTAAGCGAGGTAGAGCAAAACGGACAACATTTTTTCTCCCTTTTATTCCTTCGCATTATATGGACTAGGCCCGGGGAGGGTCCTGAGACCCTAAATTTGGATAAATTCTACGACTCCGTATAGTTATATATAAAACTGTAGTTTTACAAATTTTTTACTGAAATTTAGATTTGTTAAATTTAACAAAAAAAAGTGTTAAAATCAACAAATTTTATTTTAAGCCAAAAAATAGGAATAAATTTTGTTAAAGTAACAAATTTTTCTGTCCAACCAACAGACGTATTATTTTGAGTATAAGATAAGATACGAGCGGTGGTCTAAAATTTGGCACGTTCTATAGAGCACACTATCTCTGCAAATTCCATTGAAATTGAAGAGGGTTTGGTTATTTTTTTTTTAATTTTTGTTGATTTTAACAATTTTTTTTTTTTGCAAATGGTAGCCGTTACGATTTTAATTGAAATGGTTTTGAAAGCCATGACAAATCTTTTAACAACATGTCTATTCGAATAATTTTTTCCTTCTCTTAGTCGAACCTACCAACGAATATAAATAGTACTTATGTAATTAAGGTCGGCTAACTTATATAAAAGAATGCTTATTTTAAAACTATTTAGAGTTATCCTGAAGAGAATTTTACTCTTGGTTAAGGTAGTGAAGTTGGTATTTAACCTTAACCACGAATAAAATTTGAAATAAAATGACTCTGGATAGTCTGAAATTGAGCGTACTTTTAGATAAGTTAGCCGACCTAAAAGTCATTTATTTTTTAACTTGGGTCATTGCTATTTACATTTTTATAAAACATTAAACAAATTTTTCACATTCTAGAAAATTAAATCAACAGAGAGTCGTATGTCAGCCCAAGCCACTCACAATATAGAAAACAGCTCTGAAGCCTTTTCGGGGGATCCAGAACAAGAAAATAGCAATCTCTTAACAGAACTTAATGATGTCGATTTGGTTATGAGTTTGTCTCCCAAAACATCACTATCCACTTCTATTTCCCAAACACATATTGAACAGGAACTTTTTAAGCAAGCGTCAACGACTCCATCTACACATGTTGCTACAGCGGCAGCTGCAGCAGTTGTGGTCGCTCATCAACAACACAATTTTTCAAATTTTCAACATCTACAAAATTTACACAGCCAGCACGATAACCATATTTCTTTTTTTAACAACAGTCACTCAACCCCATTTAGTGTAACTGATATATTAAGCCCAATTGAAGAATCTTATCGAAAATTGGAAATCAGCGGAAATCCTCCATCTCCTTACCGGTAATAAAAAATTATTTTAGTATAAGGGTGAGTACCTCATTGTCAGTTGAAATGTAAAGAAACTTTCCAACTCTAAGTTAAATAATTCTAAGTAAAATATATGGCAGCCGGTTGTACTTCTTTGTAGAGCGGGTTAAAAAGGAAGTTACATATTAAATAAAAAATACAATCATATCTAATTTTTGTTGTAATGTGGACCCAGATATGCTATTAAGATAATGATATGAAGATATTATTTTAAAGATAGTGTTGCTTCATATCATGTCTAATTTCAGTCGTGTTGATTATACCCTTTTTTGAAAGTTGTTCTGCTTTATGTAAACAAAAACCATTCAAGTAATTCGGGACAATTGAATTTACAAATTAGCACACTAAGCTTTAAGCGGGCACACGTGCAATGAAAATTACGTTCTCAGTTCGTTTTTTTAATTCTTTAATTTGACTCCTATTAAACATAGTCGAAAAGTTTGCACTTTGCACTAAATTTTATAAATACTTTTTAAAGTACTGTGCTGAATATAAGACGCTCAACCAAAAATGTAAAAATGCACCAACTCGACTCCTGCATAGTTGTTCCACATCCCAACAAATATGGAAATGGAAATAAGTATACCATATCAAAACTATTGGGGCTATTTAAATTCAGCAAGCCAATAACTATAGAGGAAAAGTATATGTAAAAAAACTTTTATTTTATAATATCCTCTTTTAGCATACGGTCCCTACAGGGTGGCACAGTTGACTACCTCTACGATCAAAAATTGTTCCAGGCTTGTAATTTTTAGTATAATAAAATTTAGATTATTACGGTTTTTATTTCTAGTAATCTACTTAAAGGGACAAACCAAAAAATGTTTGCGTTCCTTTTGGTCAGCAAAACCTGGTCTTCAAAATAATATATAATCCGTAGTATTTATCACAACATGCTTATATTTACACGTGAATGATGAGAAAGGAAGGCAATGCTCATCACTTACATATAACAAAATATGTAATGCATTCATTGCTCGATTACAAAAAAGTTGTTTGGTAATGTATCAAGCCCTTACCTCTAAATTACAAAAAAGACAATATCCAATGCCTTATGTCTAGGGTATGCAAAATCCAGCATTTTTTGATTTCCCGGGAAAGCGGGAAATTTATTTTGAATTCCCTGGATCCCGGGATATCGTAAGGGAAGTAAATTATAAAATATTTAATAATAATTAAAAAAATTTTACAAAGAAAATGTCTTAAAGACCTCAAATTTTCATGATCGTGAAAAAGCTCAAGCCGTGAGTCGTTTTTCTTAGAATTTCTTGGAATTTAAAGAAGTATTTTATATAAGAAATTATATAAGTCTAATTATATATTTTTAAAACATTTAATAAAATAAAACCAATTTTTAGACTAGAAAACTTGTCGGTGAAAAAATAAAACAAATTAATACAGAAACAATTTTATCAAATTGCAAAAATTTTTAGAAATTATCGAAACAAATTTTTACTTACTTGAAATTTTTTAAAAATTAATGGAAAAATTTTTAAAACAAAATGGTTTTTGGAATACACGGACAAACATGCTGTAAAATTTGACTTCAAAACCACAAAATCAACAAAGCGGATGATAATGACAAAATTAATTTTATTAATTTTTTTATTGGAATTTTATTTTTGAATTTTTGTTTTTGCATTTTTTAGTTTATTTATTAACGTTATCCCTTTCTTCCCGAGTAAAAAAAATTGATCTCGCGCAATATCTAATCATATCCAATTTGATATTGTTTCAGATCTGCTGTAATATCTAGCTGATCCAATTAGATCTCAAAATTGGGTGTATCCAATGATATCGTATTAGATCCCATTGTATATATGGGGATAAACTAAGATCAAGTTATATCTCAAAATTGGGAGGTCCAATGATATCTTTGGGGATAAACCTAGATCTAATTTGATCCGAAAAATGGCGGATCGAATTAGATCCAGTTATATATTTGTGGATAAACTTAGATCTAATTTGATCCGAAAAATGGCGGATCGAATTAGATAGAGCTATATATTTGTGGATATACTTAAATCTAATTTGATCTCAATTTTGGCAGATCGAATTAGATCTAGCAATATATTTGTGGATAAACTTAGATCTAATTTGATCCGAAAAAGTGGCAGATCGAATTAGATCCAGCAATATATTTGGGGATTAAGTAAGATCTAAATATATCCAAAAAATGACAGATCAAAAATTAGATCAAGTAATATATTTCGGAATTGCGTAAGATCTTAACTTTTCCGATAAATTGCAGATCGAATTAAATCCAGTTATATATTTGGGGATTTGGTAAGATCTCAATTTATCCCATAAATTGCAGATCGAATTAGATCTAGCAATTTATTTCAGTATTAAAATGGCAGATCGAATTAGAAACAGCAATATATTTGGGGATTGACAAAATTGATAAAATTAGATCCCGCATTATATTTGGGTACTACGTAAGATCTCCATTTATTTGGCATTAAATAAAATCCCAGACAGATATTGACAACAGTTCAAAAAATAATACACTGGCAGAGTACTGATTTTATATAAATTACAATATTTTGTTAAAATAAGGTTTAAACTCAGAAGGTCTCGAGTTCGATACCGTTCACGGCTATGCATTTTTTTTTTATAAAAAATTTTCTTAAAATTATAATTTTATTTTCTATAAATGTTTTTATAAAATTATATTTTTTTTTTTATTAAATTGAATTTAAAAAAAAAAATAATTTTATTTGCATCTTTTTAACGCTCTACACCATTTCCAATTGTATGAATTGTTTTTAAGATTTATCAATTGTATTTCAGAAATAATCAATTGTATTTCAGAACTTATCAATTATTTTTCAGATTTATGAATTGTATTTCAGAACTAGTCAATTAAATTTCAGTTTTATCAATTGTATTTCAGTTTTATCAATTGTATTTCAGAAATTATTAATTGTATTTCCGAAATTCACAACTGTATTTCAGAAATTATCAAACTGTATTCCATAAATTATCAATTGTATTTCAGAAATTATGAAATGTAATTTAGAAATTTTTCTCTATTAACTATGATAAACAATCAACAAGTTCTGAAATAGATTTGATTATTTCTGAAATACAATTTATAAATTTCTGAAATACATGCCATAATTTCTGAAATACATTTAAAATTTCTGAAATACAATAGCTTCTGAAATACAGTTAATATTGTAGTTGCTGATGAGTTACCATATATGACCATATATTGTTTAAATGGCACCATATATGGTATGTTCCCTACCCGAGTAAAAAAAATTATATATAATCATATGTGGCATATATTACAATATATAATTAGACATGTCGTTATGTATATCGATATATAATTATATATGACGTCTTTTTCCAAAATTTTTCCTTATATTATGCCATATATAATTTCATCTAATTAGATATCGGCCTTTATAATATTAGATATGGTATATATGATTATATATTACATAGCATGGCTGATCTTATCGCATATATAGTTAAACATAGAGCTATATATTAATATATATGGCGGCATTTTAGGAATATATAATTATATATGGTATCATTTAAACAATATATAACTATATATGGTGCCAGTTAAACTATATATTATCATATATGGTGGCATTTAAACAATATATGGTCATATATGGTACCTCATGAATAAAATCTTTAATACAGTTGCAGATATGATAATATATGATTCTATATATAGTGCCATATATATTTATATATGGTGTTATTTAAGTAATATATTACTATATATGGTGCCATTTAAACCATATATTATCATATATGGTGCCATTTCAACAATATATGCTCATATATGGGACCTCATTAACAACATTTTTAATACAGTTCCAGATATAATAATATATGCTACTAGCCGGTGAAAAATGCTCATATACCCTCAAAAATTTTCATATATGGTTTATGTATGGACACATATGAACAAATATGGATTTTTTATGAACATATAGGGATTTTATATGAACATATATGGAAGTATATGTGATTCCATATATGGAAAAAGATTTCATATATATGGAGGCATCTGTTATTTCATATATGGAAAAGGCACTCATACATGGACAAATATGGAAGTATATGTTATTCAATTTATGAAAAAGGGCCTAATTTGGATGTCATACATAAATTTATATCTATAGTACGACCTTATAATAAAGGACGGCAACGTTCGCATGTATTCGCATATATTTAATAAATGTATATGTTCATATATGAACATATACTTAGGTGTTACATCATTTTTCGGATCCATACATATATGGTTGAACCATTAATGTTCATATATGGACATTTTTCACCGGGTATATATAGTGCAATATATATTAATATATGGTATCATATGTGGTGACATTTAAACCATACATTATGATATATGGTGCCATTTCAACAATATATGGTCATATATGGTACCTTATGAACAACATTTTTAATACAGTTCCAGATATGATAATATATGCTACCATATATAGTACCATATACTTTGATATATGGTATCATTTAAACAACCCGAGTAAAAATAGTTACGTATGGTCATATATGTGATTAAGTTATATTTGTATAAATATACAGTTTCATCCGAAGAATGGCCCGATATATTTTTATCAATTGTTTATCAATTTTTATCTAATTGTATCAGTTTAGATCTGACCTGATTAAATTATGTGTTAATCAGATGAAATTGTATCCGATTTTTGACTTGAAACAATTTTATCGGTTTATATGTAATGGTGTCAGGTTTGATCGTAATTGGTTTAATTTTATATAAATAAAATATAATTGTATCCGACATTTAGCTTATACAATTGTATTAAAGTTTAAACTGATATCAGGTCCAAATTGGGATATAACTATATAATTTTGTATATAAATATATCTATTTGGACCTAAACTGACACCATGTGGACCTAAACTGATACCATGTGATGTGATTGTTTTTAGCGATTTTAAAAGAAAGTTAACAACACTGAAATTTTAACATGAAATGCTTTTTACCATAACCTAATGTCTTCAAATGCAATGAAATGTGCAAAGAAATTTGAAAATAACACACAAAGCAACAACAAAATTATTTTCATTGTTGTTGTTTTGTGTGTTATTTTCAAAAGCAACAACAAAATTATTTTCATTGTTGTTGTTTTGTGTGTTATTTTCAAAAGCAACAACAAAATTATTTTCATTGTTGTTGTTTTGTGTGTTATTTTCAAAAGCAACAACAAAATTATTTTCATTGTTGTTGTTTTGTGTGTTATTTTCAAATTTCTTTGCACATTTCATTGCATTTGAAGATACTAGGTAACGTAAAAAGAATCTGGACTGATTTGTTATATTGTGGTAAGAAAAGTATAAAAATATTTACTTTAAAATTTCAGTGCTGTTAACTTTCTTTTAAAATCGCTAAAAACAAAGAAAAATTTGGTCATGTTTAAAGTGCTGCAATTTTAAGTCTGACGACTATTTGTAGATAAAAATAATGCAAGACTTAAGGAAATTTTATTTGATTTCCAAAAATATACAGTTTGTACAGAACCGATCAGTACTGCCTAAATTTTACTATGAAATTTGATATATTAAATCAGGTTCTTCGCTCTCCTGAAAACCTGTTAAAACCAAAAACATAGCACTACTTGCAGGCAAACCGACGATATACTAGTTAATATCAGACCCAAGTTCGAGATTAACTGATATATTCGAGATTAATATATTATTTGGTCAAAAACAATTTTTTTATATGTTTTACTCAACTTTTTCATTAAGTTAATATTTTCTAAGCTTTTTTTACTTCTAAAAGTTTTTTTTTTAATTTAAAAAATCTAATTAAAAAAAACTAACATTTAAAACGATGGACCGGCTCGTAATGGGTTACTAAGTGTTGGCATGTTGCATATCATTGGAAAAGTATTTCAAGTGCCTTTCCAACGATATATATATTTTGTTCTGTTACGATAAGTTTTGAGTGTAGAAATAAGCCATTGAATATTATTGTAGATCATCTTCATCTACATAAATCGGGAACTATGAGCCTCTAACAAAAAAGAAGTGCATTGCCGGGTTAACCATTAAAATTTTGTTTAAAAAAAAAAGAGCTTAACATATTAAAAAAAAATTATAAGTCCAAAGAAAATTCCCATATTTGATAAAAAATTATCTAGGCTTTAAAGAATAACGGATTTATACATTAACGTCTTTAATAGTTACTTATTATCGACAGTAGCCCTCGGCTAATAGTCAGGCATGTGATGAATATCGAAAACGATCTGATTTTCAATGGTTAATATTTTACGATCTGTACAATACCAATTCTTTTTTATTTCCTAATTTAGATGTCCGGAGTCAAATAAAACGATAAATAATAATTTGAAGCCAATTTGATTTTCGCGAAACTAATTATTCTAGATTGAAAAACTTTTGTTTTCGATTCTCATCACACCCCAGAGTGTGTAGGACCCAAAATCCTGCTGCCCTCCAATACAAAGTTGTTTTTATCATTTAAATTTAATCACATCGTATTGTATTAATTTATATCCAATTTGATCGGGACAAAATTCGGATATAAGTTTATCATTTGATATAACTTTGTATCCTTGTAAATACAATTATATCCGATTTGATACAATTTAATATAACCATTTTTCGGATGAAATTATATCCAGTTACATATTGCAAATATATCCATTCACATATAATTTTACATAAACTTTTTTACTCGGGTAGTTTTAGATGTCAATCCCCAAATATATTGATGTTTCTAATTCGATCTGCCATTTTAATACCGAAATAAATTGCTGGATTTAATTCGATCTGCAATTTATCGGAAAAGTTAACATATTACGCAATCCCGAAATATATTACTGGATCTAATTTGATCTGTAATTTTTAAGATAAATTTAGATCTTACTTAATCCCCAAATATCTGTATCTAATTCGATCTGCCATTTTTCGGATCAAATTAGATCTAAGTTTATCCACAAATATATTGCTGGATCTAATTCCATCTGCCATTTTTCGGATCAATTTAGATCTTACTTAATCCCCAAATATATTGCTGGATCTAATTCGATCTGCCAAAATTGAGATCAAATTAGATCTAAGTTTATCCACAAATATATAGCTCTATCTAATTCGATCCGCCATTTTTCGGATCAAATTAGATCTAAGTTTATCCACAAATATATAACTGGATCTAATTCCATCCGCCATTTTTCGGATCAAATTAGATCTAGGTTTATCCCCAAAGATATCATTGGACCTCCCAATTTTGAGATATAACTTGATCTTAGTTTATCCCCATAAATACAATCGGATCTAATACGATATCATTGGATACACCCAATTTTGAGATCTAATTGGATCAGCTATATATTACAGCAGATCTTAAACAATATCAAATTGGATATGATTAGATATTGCGCAAGATCAATTATTTTTACTCGGGTATTAAAAAAAACAATTGGAGCTTTATATGGTAATATATAACTTAGCGTCATCCATGTACCATTTGATCCGAAAAATGGCCCGATAAAATTGTATCAGTTGTTTATCAGTTTTTATCTACTTGCATCATTTTAGATCTGACCTGATTAAATTATGTGTTAATCAGATGAAATTGTATCAGATTTTTGACCTGATAGAATTTTATTGGTTTATATCACATGGTATCAGTTTAGGTCCAAATAAATATAATTTGTATACAAAATTATATAGTTATATCCCAATTTTGACCTGATATCAGTTTAAAACTTTGATACAATTGTATAAGGTAAATTTCGGATACAATTATATTTTATTTATATAAAATTGAACCAATTACGATCAAACCGATAAAATTGTATCAGCCCGTGTAAAAAAGAGTATATATAACATATATTTTTTAATATTAAAATATATGATAATATAATATTGTGTGCGACTTTATATGTTTTTATATGGTGATATATTAGAAATTTTTTTAGAAATTTTCTCATATGTAATCATATTAATTCATATATCAGTATTTGCTTTATTGCAAATTGTATATATAGGAATATATTATTGACAAAACGAAAAATATTTTTTAATTTTATTTTTTATATAACCATATCGGCGGCTTGCCTGCAAGTAGTGTTATGTGTTCTTTAAAAGGTTTTCAGGAGGGCGAAAAAACTGGTTTATATTATTCTTTTAATATATTTCATTGACATCATATGCCTTAATAATTATTGTAATAAATAAGGTCTTGAATCATTAGGGCATATGATGTCAATAAAATATCTTAAAAGGATAATATAAACCAGTTTTTTCGCTCTCCTTAAAACCTGTTAAAACCAAAAACATAGCACTTCTCGCAGGCAAGATTAACTAATATATTGGAGATTAATGTATTATTTGATCAAAAACAATTTTTTATATGCTTTATTAAATTTTTTCATTAAATTAATATTTTCTTAGCTTTTTTACTTCTAAAAGTTTTTTTTAATTTAAAAAATCCAATTTAAAAAAATTAACATTTAAAATCATGGCCCGGCTCGTAATGGGTTAATAAGTCTGGGCATGTTGCATATCATTGGAAAGGTATTTCAAGTACCTCCCCAACGATATATATATTTTGTTCTGGTCCGATAAGTTTTGAGTGGAGAAATAAGCCATTGAATGTTGTTGTAGATCATCTTCAGCTCCATAAATCGGGAACTATGAGCCTAGAACAAAAAAGAAGTGCATTGCCGGGCTAACCATTAAAATTTTATTTAAAATAAAAAAAAGCTTAACATATTTAAAAAAAATTCTAAGTCCAAAGAAAATTCCCATATTTGATAAAAAATTATCCAGTCTTTAAAGAATAACAGATTTATACATTAACGTCTTTAATAGTTACTCATTATCGACAGTAGCCCTCGGCTGACAGTCAGGCATGTGATGAATATCGTTCAGTTCAGTAGTGATTGTCGTTTAAACAAGTTCATTTTTATTTTTTCTTCCTAATGCAGTCTAATACTGATTGTGTTAGTTGCTTTAGAGCTGTTGGTAGTATATTTATTAGATGCATAACATGCAGTGGTCTATTCCATACATGGGAATTTTTCATTACCATTGAAATTTCATTACCATTAGTTCATACTAATGACAATGAAAAAAATTTCATTACCATTTAATGGTAATGAAATATTTTTCATTAGAAAAATCATTACTAATGGTAATGAAATTACACTAATGTATAAAAAAACTAATTACAATTGATTAAAAACCATTTGTTTACAAAAAAATTCAGACAAATGAAAACTGGAGAAGACAAGAGCTTTTTCCTGTCCACAAAGCAAAAAGAACGTTTAACAAAGTGGATTATGACCGAAATGTTCACTATGGTTTAATGCGAAAAAAAAAACAATTTCTTGTAATTTCAAATAATTCACAAGATCTTTTATTTTTATCTTTAATTTTCTTTTACACAAATTTCACTGGACTGTATTTCTTGTTTTTTCAAATGATGCAAGCCAAGTGATTTTAATTTACATTTCATGAATTTACAAAACTTTGTTTTAGGAGAGAATTAACTGTTTGTCAAAAACTACACATTCTTTAGCACAAATAAAAAGGTTTGTAGCGAACAACGGGTATAAAACGAACAACAAAATATATATACAAATATACATTGATAATGAAGTTGTTGTTGGCAAAAAGAATGCGATTTGACAAACAGCCAATCCCAATAGGAAATTTAAATGTGAGAGACAAAACCTCAACAAAAACAAACAACGGGTTTGGCTGGGGAAGTTATAAAACATAATTTTTTAAGGAGGATCCATGCCATTCCGTTAAACTTTACCTGCATTCAAATAACAATGGATTAGAAAGTAATATTTAATTTCAAATGAGCATGAGCCTGAATTAGCATATTCCATCTTCGATTTCAGCGAGTTTTACTCCATTTTTACGTTTTTCTGTAAATGACAATTATTTTTTTTAATTTATTCATTATCAATGGTAATGAAATTTAAAATCATTGTCATTAATCAATGAAATTAAATTTTAGAATCATTACCATTAATTAGAAAAATGGTAATGAAAATAATTTCATTACAATTGATATTAATGCAATGGTAATGAAATCATCAATTAATTAGTCCACCTAATTAATTAGTCCCATGTATGGTCTATTCCATAAAGGGTGCTCTGGTGTCAATAGTGATCGTGATTTTAATATTTTAATTTCATCAAATAATATTGTTTATAACTGCAATAAATGCGTTAAAGGATCTAATAATTTAATTGCTATAATAACAATTTTGTCAAATGAAGTAAGAGAATTAAAAAAGTTATTCAATGCCTGTATATACAACAACAATGCAGTTGAGAGTGCCTCCATTAAAAATAAAAACATACATGCTGAGTCAAGCTTAAATTCAAAAAATAATGATTTACAGCAAAAAGGTTGTTCAACTCTGAGTGATTCCTTTTCTTCAAGTTCTGTTAATTATGCTTTTCGTAAAGATGTTGTTGATACTACTGAACCAAGTAATAATGTTTTAAATTCGAATATGCGAATACGTAGAGCTAGTCTTTGTCTTTCTTTACATGATGATGATGATATTCATAATGATGTTATTGCTACAATTAAACCAAATGATATTATTGCTGCTACTGAGCCAAATGACGTTTTAAATTCTAAACGAAGAGCTAGCATTTGTTGTTCTCAAAACTCTGACAATACTGTTAGCTCAGCTTCAATTGCATAATCCCAAGCAGAAAGTAATATCCCAGTTAACAATGCTGGATGGACTAATGTTAACTACAAAAAAAGAGACGTAAGCATGTGGTGTTTGGAGATAATAATTCCAAAGACTTAGAAGTTATTACTAATCAAAAATGGGTGCATATTTCCTCATTTAAGCCCAGCGTAACAGCAGAAGAAATCCTGAGTTATGTTGCAAAAGGTGCTAATATTTCCAAAACCCATCTAAAATGTTTTAAATTGGTTAAAAAGGAAATTGAACAGAACACATTGAGGAGTGTTTCTTTTAAAATTGGGATCTCCGCTGAATTATATCATAATCTATTTGAGCCTTCCTTGTGGCCTACTAATGTAAAAGTGCGTCCGTTCTTGTTCTTTCAAAAGCCTATTTCTTAAAACATGTATAATAATAATTACTATTTATAATTATTTTATAGTTTAATCATAGTCTGTAAGCAAATGACTGAATAAAGAATAATAATAAACGAAAACGATCTGATTTTCAATGGTAAATATTTTAGGATCTGTACAATACCAATTATATTTTATTTCCTAATTTAGATGTCCGGCGTCAAATAAAACGATAAATAATAATTTGAAGCCAATTTGATTTTCGCGAAACAAATTATTCTAGTTTGAAAAACTGTTCGTTTTCGATTTTCATCACACCCCTGAGTGTGTAGGACCAGAAATCCTGCTGCCCTCCAATTCAAAGTTTTTCTTTATCATTTAAATTTAATCATATCGTATTGTATTAACTTATATCCAATTTGATCGGGACAAAATTCGGATATAAGTTTATCATTTGATATAACTTTGTATCCTTGTAAATACATACAATT
Organism: Leucophora obtusa; assembly: GCA_949987735.1. Classification (NCBI taxonomy): domain Eukaryota; kingdom Metazoa; phylum Arthropoda; class Insecta; order Diptera; family Anthomyiidae; genus Leucophora; species Leucophora obtusa. Next base: position 240,074,223 of record OX465295.1, on the reverse strand, counting down.
TAATATAACCATTTTTCGGATGAAATTATATACAGTTACATATTGCAAATATACCCATCCACATATAATTTTATATACATTTTTTTATTCGAGAGGTCAAAAACACATAATTTATTAAACACATAATTTAATCAGGTCAGATCTGAGCGGATACATTTAGATAAAAATTGATAAACAATTGATAAAAATATATCGGGCCATTCTTCGGATGAAACTTTATATTTATACAGATATAACTTAATCACATATATGACTATATGTAACTATTTTTAATCGGGTTGTTTAAATGATACGATATATCAAAGTATATGGTACTATATATGGTAGCATATATTATCATATCTAGAACTGTATTAAAACTGTTGTTCATGACATGTTCATCATGACCATATATTGTTTAAATGCCACCATATATGAGAATATATAATTTAACTGGCACCATATATAGTTATATATTGTTTAAATGATACCATATATAATTATATATTCCTAAAATGCCGCCATATATATTAAGATATAGCTCTATATACAACTATATATGCAATAAGATCAGTCATGCTATGTAATATATAATCATATATACCATATCTAATATTATAAAGGTCGATATCTAATTAGATGAAATTATATGTGGCATAATATAAGGAACAATTTTGGAAAAAGACGTCATATATAATTATATATGGATATACATAAAGACATGTCTAATTATATATTGTAATATATGCCACATTTGATTATAAATATATAATTTTTTTTACTCGGGCTGTCACAAAATAACTTATTACAAATGTAAAATTCTCCAATGTTTGATGAATTTTTCAATAGACGGTAAAGCGTGTTTGTCAAACTTGCCGTAAAATCAAAAAATTTTGTTATTCGTCCAACATGCTTGACAAACCGTCAAATTAGACATTACATGGTCAAATTCATACAGCCGGCCAGCATGCTTGGTATATATGTATATATAGGACGCTTAATGTAAAATTTTTAATATTTTCAAATCAACACAAAAAAGTGGCATTTTCGGATTGACCATCTCCGATTTAAATATTTACCACAACTATCGTAAATGATAACAGTTCATTAAAGCATAAATTTCAGAGCCAAGACTCTCTTGGTTTCCGAAATATGACGACGCGAAAATTAGAAAAAACGGTAAAATTTTATTAAAGTATGATTACAAAATCGAATATACCCGATCAAAAAATGTATATATAGTCACATATAGTAATATCTTGTTTTGTCTTATAATATGTGAATATATATGTTGTCATGAATAGCCATATATAATTATGTGTTTCTTATGTTGTACCTTATATAACCATATATTTTTATATTTTGTCTTTTATAAAATTAGATACTAACCATATATGCTATACGTAATGAGATATGACAGATCCATTGTCATATGTAATAATTAGTGATCATATATAACATAACATATGATAAAATATGGTGGCATAAGCCATATATTTTGAGATATAATGATATATGTCCTCTTATAAAAATTTTTTCGTTGTATGATGTAAGATATTTTTATATATATTATTCCATATATGGTGCAACATTAACAATATAATTTGAGATATGATTATATATGGTCCCACATCAATAATGGTTTCTATGTGTTTAAAATATAATGAATGGGGAAATGTTTTAGTTGATCTGTTATTTAAGTAAATGAATGTTATTTTAGTTTGACTCTAGATCATAAATTAATATCACTTTCTGTTTAAATTATTTTCAAATCAAAGAAAGATGATACAATTTTACAAGTAAATTACAAAGAATAAAAATCTTTGAAAGAATTCGATAAGACCAGCAAGGCAGAATGCGCATTTTCGGCTTTCGCTACAAAGCCATCATCAGTGCCTTTCGCCTTTGAGTGGGTTAATATTTTGATAATCGTCTACTTATGTGACTGTTGAAAGCAAATCGAATTTGTTATCAACAACTCAACTTAGACTAACATCAACGAAATTTAACAATGCTTTTTTTATCCTTTTGTTATTATTACTCTTTTTTGCTTTGAACATTAATTCTTAAGATATCTCAGCTGATTCTATTGAACTCTGTGTATGACAAACACAGATTTTTGAATTACAACGAACCGTTAAATTTAAATTAAAATGTATGTTATTAAATTATATTTTTGCACCATGTCAATGTGTTTAAAAAAAGAGTAATTATAACAAAAGGATAAAAATAGTGAAGGAAGTCATAAAATCAAGTGACACAGCAGTGGGCATCCCGTTCCTGTGAAGCTGTCATCATCAACAAAAGGTTTAAAGTACATATATCTACAACAACAAAGGTCTACAAGGCAAAAGAGTCGACAAAACAAATCAGAAAAGGTATGTACTGTGTTTTTTAGTTATTTGGTGCGACATTTTTTTTTTCTCACCAAAAAGAACGAAGAAGAAGAGGCTTAGAAAAAAAAGCAAAAGAAATAATTGCAAAATTAAATGAGACAGCCATTTTCCAAAGATCTAACCTCAATGCAATTGAAATAAAAAAAAGGAAGAAAATTTATAACCTCAAAACAATTAAAATATAAAAAGTTTCATATAAAAAGAAATCCCACTAAATTTGTATTTAAAAATAATACCCATTACTAACAAAGAACAAAACAAAACATATTCACCACTGATAAAAAACTACAAACAAGAGTGCAAAAATTAAAATACAAATTAACTTGTGCCGCTGCATAAAACGAAAGTGCGAAAGAAAAAAGAAATTAAATTAAATAATCGTGTGACTTTAAAGGAAAACAATAATAATAAATATTTCCAAAACATTTTAAAGAAAGTGGTGAAGGAAATAAATACACACTAAAATCTAAAATACAAACAGAAAATTATAAGACAAATTTAAAATACAAACAACAGAAAAAGTGATAAATATTCAGCCACTGCAATAATAAATTTGTACATAAAGAGGAAAAAACGTCATCAAACAAAATACAGCGATTTAGTGCAATCCTTTCAATAAAAAAAAAAAACAAAAACAAGAAGGAAAATACAAATTAAAATAAGAAACTAAAGTTGTGAATTTGAAAATAACCTAATATACAACAGAACTAAAACAAGAAAAAATACTCCATGTATAAAAAATACACAAAAGTAATAAAAACAAAGTAAGTGATCTTTGCTTAAAGCAATAGTGTTTGGGTTTTTGTAAAAACAAAAAAGCAACAATTACTGTGTGACGTCATTTACTACATAATAAAGGCAGCAGAGGTTCTCAGGGAACCACAAACGAGGAACCTTTTTATAAGGGGTGAGTGATTTATTAAAATTATTGAATTTTTTAATATTGTTTATAAAATTTGGTGGGTAGTTTTGATAAAAAATGTAAAATAAAACTTAAAATTTGTAAAACCAGGTTGCATAGATTAGTGAGGAACGAAATTCACAAATATCAACAAAATTTTTTATTGGAGAAAAGAAAACTTTACAAATTATAGTGGTGTAATTTTACCAATATCAAAAGGAGTAAAATTTCATATTGAAAAATTTTGCAAATAGTGCGGCTCGAAACCACAATATCCTAACAAGTTTTCTTGGAGAAAATTTTTACAAATTAGAGTGGTTAAACTTTCAATTATCAAAAATAAATTCTTCTTGGAGAATAATTTTGCAAAATAGGGCGGGTCGAAATCTACAATATCCTAAAAATTTTGTTGGAGAAAATTTTCAGAAATTAGAGTTCTGTTATCGGAGACAAATTTTTTTTGGAGAAAAATTTTGCAAAGTAGAGCGGCGCGAAATCTACAATTATCCTAAAAATTTTCTTGGAGAAAATTTTTCACAAATTAAAGTAGCCTAAACGTATAATTAGTGAAATAGCAGATTTTCTATTGGATAAAAATTTTTGCAAATTAGAGTGGCGCGGTTTTTTGGATTATAAACAATTTTTATATTGAGGGAAAAATTTTACTTTTATTAATTTTTCGTGGAGAAATTTATTGGAACAAAATCTTTGGTGAGATTTTTTGAACAATAGGGTGGTACGATTTAACGATTTACAAAATAATTTCTTGGAGAAATTTATTCTAGTTAAATCTTTTGTTATTTATTCACGAAACCGATAAGGGGTTGCGATAAGGGGACAATTCACGTAAACTACATCAAGTTTGGTTTTAGTCAAGAGGTGTTTTCGGTCTAAGTATTAAAAATGTCAGCGCCAAAAAGAAGATGTAAATTTGACCTTACACAATTGGTAATGTTCTGCACGAACTTTGAAAGATCCTGTCCCGAACATTGTACGTTAGCTTTTCTTGAAGTCAAAGGCCAAGAGTTAGAAAGGAGATGGGCCGAGTTAGTAATATCGTACAAGGAATATATAATGGAAAATAAAGGGGCTCAAGAGGATCAAAAAGATGAAATGTCGATAGGATATGAGGAGGCCAATGATATCAGGCCTTGAACATTAAAATTTTGGAAAAACCAAATCGGTTACTTTTCAAACTAATCAACCCATTAGTAACAGATCTTCATTAAAATTCCCAGCGTGCGAAATACAAACATTTGATGACGGTTACTCCAAGTGGCCAGCCTTTAGAGATATGTTTCAGGCGGTCATTGCAAGAGATCCATCAGTGGCTCCAGCCCAAAAATTATATTATTTGCGTAGCAAAGTGAGGGGGGAGGCCTACCAAGCTATAAAAGATTTTGACTTGGTAATTTTGAACTGGCCTGGGAAAAGTTGAAAAATAGATTTGAAAACAAAAGGCTTTTGGTGCAGGATCAGATGAAAAAAATCATGCGGTATCTCCAGCGCAAAACGAAACCGTTAAATCTCTTAGAATCATTCAAAATGCAGTCAACGATTGTTTAGCAATTTTAAAAAATCACAAAATCGAATTACCTGATTATGATCCATTCATGATTCATGTAGTTGTTTCAAAACTTTCTGATGAAACCATGAAAGAATGGGAAATGTCTTTAAAAAATCATCGTGAGCTGCCCACATGGACACAATTAAATGAATTTCTCTCGGAGAGAATTGAAATTTTAGAAACGATGACTGATAGGAAAAAGCCTCCGCTTAAAGAAAGCCAGTCTTCAAGAACCCAAGCATTTCACGCTTGGGCTGAGCAAAATTATAGCTGCAGAAAATGTAAACAAAATCACCCTTTAAGAGTTTGCAAATCTTTTAAGGCCATGTCGCCAAATGAACGTCTAAAATTTGTTTTTGCAAATAAATATTGTGTTAACTGTCTATCGCCTACACATTTCAAATCAAAATGTCTGAGTACCGGTTCGTGTATTACATGTCATAAAAAACATCACACAATGTTACATATTGAAAAACATGAAAATTCAAAGGCGGGTAGTCTTCACAGTCAAATCCCCAAGATAACGAAAGGGGTTCAACATCAGGTACTCAAAACGAAACCCACACTTTTAATACTCGAGTCGAAAATTTATCTACTTCTGTAAATGTTCCAGAAGATAATATCCATGCTTATTTTGTTCGACGAGAAGAAACTACATTCATATAGAAAATTCTGGAGAATTATATACTATTCGGGTTCTGTTAGGTGCAGCAGCAGAAAGAAGTTTTATTACTACACGTATTCAGCAAAAGCTTGCCATACCCCTCGAGAAACATTGTCATCAAATATCAGGTTTTAGTATTTAGTTTTAGTTTTAGTGGGTAGTTCTAAAAGAAAATGTTTTGTTACTATAAAATCGAGAATTTCTGATTTTAGAATAAAAATTTTAGCCAATGTAGCACCCAAAATAGCCAATGTCTTGCCCTCCCATCCCATTAAACTCCAAAATTATGCGGAAATTGAAAATTTAACACTAGCCGACCCACATTTCTATCAACCTGCCGCTATTGATATGATAATAGGAAGCGATTTTTTACCCTTTATCAATTTAACGGGAGTGCAACAAAATATATCTGGCAACTTTGAGGCGAGGGAGTCACATTTTGGCTGGTACTTATCAGGCCCAGATAATATCAGTGAAATAAATGCATTTTCTACTACCGTTTCTACTTCGGATGATCTTCTTCACGATCGGATGAAAAAGTTCTGGAAACTTGAAGAGATCGAAAAAGACCATACAATAACTGAAGCTGATAACTTTTGTGAAACTTTTTACCAAACATCCACTATTAGGCAGTCCGATGGGCGTTATGTGGTACGTTTACCTTTTAAAGAAGAGTGTCCAAGTGAAATATTTTTGGGTCAATCAAAAAATAGCGCTCTGGGTCAATATTTTCGAATGGAAAAAACTCTCGAAAAGACTCCAGATTTAAAAGAATTATATCGGCAAGTTCTTCAAGAATACATCGACCTGGATCAAATGGAACCAGTGACTCACCATGAAAATAATGCTGAAAAACAATTTTCGTTTTTTCTACCACACCACGCGGTTATTCGACCCGAAAGTAAATCGACGAAAGTTAGGGTGGCCTTCAATGCCTCTAAGAAAACGAATAGTGGATTTTTATTGAACGACGTTCTTCATCAAGGCCCAACTCTTCAGATCGATTTAATGCAAATAGTGCTTAGTTGGAGCTATTATAAATACGTTTTCACAGGCGATATTGAAAAAATGTTCCTCCAAAAATAATTCACGAAGCTGATTGGCCATATCAGCAAATTTTGTTCCGTAATGAATCGGATAGTTTTGCAAAATATTTTCAAATGAAAACAGTCACATTTGGGGTGAACTGTGCTCATTTTTTGGCTATATGAACTCTACTGCAGTTAAGTGATGACTGCAAACATTTATATCCAAAGGCATCCACGATTTTGAAGAGCGAAATTTATGTGGATGACATTTTGTCTGGGGGACATACTCTTGAAGAGGCAAAAATGAAGCAAAGTCAAATAACTCAGGCTTTAAATTCTGCAGGCTTACCCATGAAGGAAATGTCAGCCAATGACAAATTTTTACTGGAACACTTCGCGCGGGAGGATCTTCTTGACGAAGATTTTTTGAAGTTTGACGATTCCAGCACCATCAAAACCTTGGGGATTCGCTGGAATGCGAAATCAGATTTTTTTATTATGTTGTAGAACCGAAACAAATTTCGCCCTCTTCTACAAAAAGGCAGATTTTATCGGTTATAGCGAAATTGTTTGACCCTCTAGGCTGGCTGGGACCAGTTGTGGTAATAGCAAAACGTTTGATGCAAGGGTTATGGGAACTTAAGGCGGACTGGGATGATGGTATCCCACCGCATATACTCCAAAATTGGAACACATTTTTACAAAATTTACCACAAATTTCATCGTTGAAAATTCTTGGATGGGTACATTTTACACCGACTCATCAAATACAAATTCACGGTTTCTGCGATTCATCAGAAAAGGCCTATTGTGGTGCAGTCTACATGCGAACTTCTGCATCTGATGGAGAAATCAACTGTAATTTGCTAGTGGCAAAAACCAAGGTTGCACCGATCAAAAAGATTACAATCCCGAAACTTGAATTGTGTGGTGCGGTTTTACTCTCAAAATTAGTAAAAGGTCTAATTGAAAATGCAAAGTTCTCCTATGAACTATTTTTGTGGACGGACTCCTCTATAGTCCTTGGTTGGCTACAAAATCCACAAACTTTGAAAACTTTTGTTGCAAACCGTGTAACAAAAATTATTAATATTGCCAGCAATAATCACTGGAAACATGTAAAAACGGACGACAACCCAGCGGATTTAGGTACCCGTGGTTGCACCCCTCAGGAACTCATAGAGAGTCAACTATGGGGGCATGGTCCCACCTGGCTAACCCTGCCTACCGAAAGTTGGCCGAAACCACGAACTTTCGAACCAACAGATTTAGAAACCAAAAGGGTTTCAGCTTTTCATCTACAAACTACCCCAGTGAACACAACCAGCAAAAATACGCATTTTCATGCAGATGACGCTTGCGACATATTAGAAAACTTTTCGTCTTTCGGTCGAGCTCTAAGGGTCGTAAGTTATTGTTTTCGTTTCATCAATCGCATTCGAAAACGTCCATTTAAAACTGAGCAGTTTGTAACTACAGAGGAAATTCGATTCACGAAAAAACACCTAAGTTTGATTGCTCAGAAAAACCACTTTTACAAGGAGTATGAATGCCTGCAAGAAAATCGCCATATAAGCAAAAAGAGCATACTTTTTACTTTGAGTCCTTTTCTCGACGAAAGTGACCTATTACGTGTTGGGGGTCGACTTATTAACTCTGGATTAAGTTTTGAAGAACGCCATCCCATAATAATTCCGGAAAAATCCCGCATTGCTACTCTTTTGGTCGAATACACTCATAAAATTTTACTTCATGCTGAACATCACATCATGCTACGGGCTATAAGACAACACTCAAAATAGTTTGTAGTTTAAATTAACTGAAAATGTAATTTAAAATAAATGAAAAATCACTTGAAAACCGGTCTATTGACTTTTCATTTAAATCAAAAGAAAGTTTCATTTATTTTTAAATGTTAATAAATAAACTACAAAATCCTTAAAAATAATGATTTTTCATTTATTTAGTTTTTTTAAATTTCAAAAAATTAACTACAAAATCCGTAAGAATAAATGATATTTAGTTTATTTCGTTTTTTTAACTGAACTAGAAATCGAAAAGGAATACTTTTTTTAACAATATATTTTAAATGAAAATATTAACTGTAACAGAAAATCCGTATTTATATGTAATTTATTTTTTAAATAAACGACAAAAACAGTTAAAAAATATATTTCTTTGTATTTTAACTGAATAATCATTTAAAAATAAATGTACGGATAACTTTTTAAATAAACTACAGTCAGTTACTGTAATAATATTTTCAGTGAAGGGTTTTATATCCCTCGACTTAAAAATCTAGTACGAAAATGTATTCGAAATTGTAAAACTTGCACTATCTACAAGCATAAAGTTCAAAATCAAATAATGGTCGCACTCCCTTTTTCGCTACCCTTTACATACACCGGTGTCGATTTCGCGTATTCGTATGCTTCTCCACAAGAGCAGTTCATTTGGAAGTCTGCTCAGATCTTTCTACGGACGCATTTCTAGCGTGCTTTGACAGATTTACCGGGCGTAGGGGTTTCCCAAAAACCATGTTTTCTGATAATGGTCGAAACTTTCTTGGAGCGAGTCTTGCCATACTTAAAACTCATAACGAATTTTTGAAAACAACGGAAAGGGCCTTAGTAGAAAAATATAGTGCCCACGGATTCACATGGTCGTTTATCCCACCTTATGCACCCCACATGGGCGGCGTCTGGAAGGCTGCCGTAAAAAGCATGAAATCTCATTTAAAAAAGGTAGCTGGTAATCTCAACTTTACGTTTGAAGAATTTTCAACAATGTTAATCACAATTGAAGCTGTATTGAATTCCCGTCCAATGTCCTCATTGACCGAAAACCCAACTGAGCTACTTCCTTTGACTCCTGGTCATCTCTTCAGAGGTGCTCCACTTATCGCCTCGCCTGAAGCCCCTGAAGAACCCCCATTGGAAAGTTTGAGTTTCTTTAAACGCTGGAATCGTCTAAAAGCTCTTCAACATATCTTTGCCCATCGTTGGAAAAACGAATACATTACAGAACTTCAACGAAGAGTCAAATGGAAAATTGAACAACACAACATAAAACCAAACGAGTTCGTCATCGTGAAAGATGATTTACTACCACCTACCGAGTGGCGTCTGGGACGCATTACCAAAGTAATATATGGAAAAGACGGCAAAGTACGAGTGGCAGAGATTAAAACACAAAATGGAACCATAATGCGCTTGATTGCTAAACTGTGTCTTTTGCCTATAGCTAATACCACACCTAAACAAACCCCACAAAAACCCCCAAATTAATCCACCCGATTAAAAATTGAAAGCCATGTTAAATCAAGAGAAAAACTCGTTAAACAAAATCTCTAATAATACAGTATATATATATTTTCTTTTCATCCTCTCTAGCCATCATCATATATTTAATCCTTTAATTCCTGGTGGAACATAGGGCCGCCATCATCATGCCACGATGCAATTTGTGTCTTTATTTATTTTCGTCAGATTATCAGAGTGAAGAAATGGAGCGTTTTTCTATGTCGCCCTTCATGTGCGAGCAGCACCGCTACTATGATGACTTCCCCTGCGGGATGACGCAATCACAGTCCCACCACCTATCAAAAATGCAATTAGTTCAACATTTTGAAACGATGCTGCCCCACGCACACCCTGTCATGTTTTTTATCTCTTTATTGATCTTAATATTCTCTATTGTTCTCCTTAAACTAAATTTAATTCGCTAGTGAAATAGCGCCTTTTTTGTAAATACTTTTGGTAAATAATCAACTTTTTGTTAGTCTAAGAATAGTACTCAATAAAGCAAGGAGCTTTAATTTTATTAGAAAAAAAACATGGAGTTTTCTTTACTAATCAACATTTGCTTGGGAAGGGGAGTCACCCTGTCCAACAGTCTTCGAATGCATTCAACTACCATTCCAACCTCACAGCTAATATAGATTTGGACATCGTCCGCGTACATTCTCAATTTACATAGTTTAAGTTGATTCGGTAGATCGTTTGAATAGAGCGTAAATAGAAGAGGGCCAACGATGGATCCTTGTGGAACACCTATGTACCATTAGACATTTGGATTTTGTATTTGTTTGGACATATTGTGATCTATTACTCAGATATGATGCCATTAACCGAGTGGAAGTTATTGAAAAATTAAACATATTCTGTAATTATAACACAGGAGATTATGATCAACAGTGTCGAAAGCTGCAGAGTGATCTAAGAGCACTAGCAAAGTTACCCTTCTTTCATCTATTTAATTTCTTATATCCTCCTCGACATCTGCTAGAGCTGTTATACAGCTGTGTTTCTTACGAAAACCAGATTGTCGGTCTGTAATTCAGTTGTTGTTTTCTAAGAAAACGGGTATCTGGGTATGAATAAGTCTTTCAAAAACTTAAGATAGAAATGGCAGAATCGCTATGGGTCCATAATCAGAATTTTTTTTAGGAATAGGAATAATTTTGGCTATTTTCCATTTAGCATTGCAGCTACTTGTTCCATTTGGATAGCAGCTACTTGTTATTATTTTATTAAAAAGTAGGTTATATAAGGTAAAAGGTGAGGTAAAAGTATTTTTAAAAACCTTGGATCTATTTCATCCACTACAATAGCATTTGATTTAATAGCATTTGAACTTAAAACTTCATTTTGGTTCACACTGATAAAGTCAAAATGGTTCTCCAAGGTGGCAGTGTAGTTTGTGTAGTAATTTTGATTAGATGTCACTACAGGAATATTTACAAATTGTGCATTAATTACATCTGGATCAATATTTGGAGCTCCATTGCTTTTCGAATTTCCTATTCCAATCTCCCTTATATGTAGCTTGCCCAGTTTTTTTGGATTCTACTGCAGATGAAAATTTTGTAGAATAAAAAGCAGATTTATCATCTCTAATAAGTTTGTTTGTTACATTGCTTGCCACACGATATTCATTGTGTAATTGTGATGTTTTAAATCGTTTGCAGCGAGAAAAAGCGATGTTTCCCTGATTCTGATAATTAAATAAAAAGTTCACGAAGAACATAGGGCGTCAACGAATTTACTCCATTTATTTCTGTCTCCGGCAAGTGATTTAATTTGGTTACAGGTTTTACGAGCTTTTTCATATTCTTTTTTGGTACAGCGTATCCATGTATTACGTCGCCTTCCTTGTCTTCGTTGTCCTTGGGGATTCCACTCAAGAGCCGCTCTAGCGATTTCAGTTTGTGGTCGTCTGATGATATGACCGATCCATGTCCATTTCCTTTTACGAATATCTAATTCGATTGGACAACAGTTTGCCTTTTGCCAAAGAGCTTCGTTTGAGATCAAATTCTGCCAGTATATTTGAAGGAATTTTCTCAAACATCGATTAATAAACCTTTGGATCTTTCCCAATGTCAGTTTTGTTAAGCTCCATGTGGTACAGCCATATAACAATAAAGATTTTACGCTGCAATTAAATATGAGTAATTTTGTCTTCTTCGACGTGTTGTTTTTTTTTTTTTTTTTTTTTAAGAGCAGCAACACTCAGGAAATTCTTCCTATTTATTAACGTGTTGCTTCCTTTGGAAAGGTGAAAGATGAAGGGCTTCAAATATGGCAACACTGTAATTGCGCGAGATGTTGAATTCTAGAACAGTTGTTGAGCGTCATCTGATGGTGAGTTGGCGAACTTCGTTGAAGCTTTTTAGTTCATAGCCCTGTTATATTATTTTACTTCGGTGGGGTTAAGTGCTATGGGAACACCGAAGGAGGCCGCTGCGATATGTATGAGGGATAGAAAAAACTCATACATATTAGTATTTTTCATAAATTGATGTTGCCTTGGTTGGGGATCGAACCCGCAACCTAACGTGTAATAGTCCTACGAGCTAACCATTACACCGCAGCGCCCACATTTTTGCACATGTTTGCACGCCATATTCCGTGCAATTTGAAGAAAGCAATGCGAGCTTTGTTTATCCGATCACAGATATCAGTTTCAGACCCGCCATCTTTGGTAATCTTGCAACCAAGGTAGTCAAATGATTCGACATCTTCAATTAAAGTGTTTTCTACTGTTAATGGGGTCGTTATATGGGTACCTATACGCATAAGTTTTGTCTTATTAAATTTTATTATCAATCCTACTTTTTTGGCATTTTCGGAGAGCCTCTTTATTTTGGCTTCAATATCCACATATCGATGAGCCATTAGATAAATGTCATCAGCGTAATCTATGTCGTTTAGGTGCTCTGCCATATTCCAACGAATGCCAAACGGCTCCTCCTTGTTTGTATCTTCCATTACACAGTCCAAAAGCAAGAGAAATAATGTGGGGGACATTGTGGGGCATTGTCTAACCCCGGTTAAAGTTGTGAAAGGCCGACTTTCTTTACCAATAAAACGTACCTTACACTGTGCATCTTTGTAAAGTTCGCGTATAAAGGTAACAATCTTTTCCGGTATTCTCTTGTTAATTAGTGAGGTCCACATAGAGTTTCGGGATATAGTGTCGAAAGCTCTTTCAAAATCCACAAAAAGTAGATAAAGATGTGTATTGTATTCTGCCGACTGCTCAATAATTATGCGAACTGTATTTATATGGTCGGCACACGACCGCCCGCGGCTCTTTACGTAAAATCTGATATACCACAGGAGATATTCGATCCAATATCAGCGTCGCCATCACTTTACCAATTGCGTTGAGCAATGTGATACCTCGCCAGTTTTTACATAGTGTGAGATCGCCTTTTTTGGGGATTGTGATAACCAAATCTTCTTTCCAGTTTGTGGGGATTTGATTATTTTCCCACGCACTTCTGATGAGTGGTGTTAGAAACTCGGCAAGGGCGCCGGCGCCATATTTCAACAATTCGGCCGGGATGTTGTCAGGACCTGATGCCTTGCCATTTTTCATCCTGTTTAATGCCGAAACAACTTCAACATACGTTGGCAGATCTGTTGAGATATCTCCTCTAGGGTTGCGTCGTGTAGAAGAGATCAAATTTGCGACCTCATTTTCATCATTTTCTATTGAAGGTTGTGATGTAAAGAAATCCCGCCACCGTTCAAGTTGTCCATCAGTGGTGGTTAACTCGGATCCATCAACTGCCTTTAGTATCGCGGTGCCTCTGATATTGTTTCCGCTTATTTGTTTAATGGCGGAGTAAACGCCGCGTAGGTTTCCTGTATTTGCGGCTTATTCGGCCTGTTCCGCTATGTCATTATAATACTTTTCGCGGTCAGCACGCACCATATTGATAACTTTGCGGGCCAATTGTCTATATGCAAGCTTTGCCTGCTCTTTTAATATTGGTGTCTTGGCCCGTATGCGTTCGTTGTGAAGACGTTTGCGATTTTGGATCTCCGCCCAGGAATCAGAGCTAATCCAAGATTTGATTTTACCTTGTTTTAGTCCCAGGACTGACTTTGCAACATCCTTACATGTCACAGCAACTTCTGCCCATGTTTGGTGTTCGGTTGAAGCCAATTTAGATCGTAAGGTCTGATTATATTTAGCAGTTACAGTTTCGGGAATAAAAATCCACAAGTCTATCACCGTTTTCGTTTCGCAGAGCACCTAGACCATGTTCGCCCATTACTGCTTGTAAGTTATTGTTGTTATTTCTTTTTTTGGCATTAAAGTCACAAAATAAATTTTAATGTCAGCGACCGGTAAAGAGCTCGCAATGGCCTCGAATTGACCGTGAAATTCATCCTTAACTTCAATTTCGTTAGGTTCAGTTGGTGCATAACACTGAATGATAGATATTTTCCGAAATTTTGAGTTAAATCTCGCTGTGATTAAATCTCGCTGTGATTATACGGTCGGAAATTGATCATTGCATCTCTAGATTTTAATGACATGAGCAAGCCAACTCCATTTTTTCGATGCATGTTGTTGCCGGAGTAGATGAAGCGATGACCAGATGGTAATTGAGTCATTCCGCTATTCAGCCATCGAACTTCATTAAGCCCTAAGATATCAAGGTTGTAACAGACCATTTCTTTACGAACTTGCTCGAGTCTTGATGTTTCAGAGAGGGTTCTCACATTCCAGGTACCAATCATAAACCGTTGTTTAAAGCCAAAAGTCGTCATCATTTTATTAAATGGGGGGATTGTTATTTAAATTTGTTAACGTTTCTGTAATCATTTTATGGTTAGGAAGATTGACTGATTGGGCCAAAGCCTCCGATCCTAGTATTGGAGCTGCCAACACACCTCTTGGCCGTTGAGCCGTTGGACGGCATAAATACAGCTGAGCTTCAGCGACTAGTTGTTTTCAGTTGTCACCGCCAGAACTTGGTTACCAAAAATGGATACATTTTTGGGGAAAAATGGCTAAAATAAAGCTAAAAATGGCTGAACAATTTTTAAGATAAATCTCTCGATTTACTTTAAAAATTTATTAAACGCAGTAAAACCTACCAACAACATTCATTCCAAAAGTCATTTAACAGACAATTTTTGAGCAGCGGCTCTTTATATGAAAATTATGGAGTTTAAAATTACCTAAAAGTAGGGAATCATCTTTTAAAAACGCACTTTTTGTAGTTCTAAAGGATTTTAGACCTCTCAATAGCGAGGTTTTATGATTTCTACCACCGAATATTATGTTTTCATTTTGGCGGTTTTGCTCTATCTCGCTTAGTTTTCGTGATATGGGCAATTTTATTAAATGAAAAATTTTTATTAAAAATTTTCGAGAGATAACTTTTTATGGTTAGGAGTGTTCGTCAATTTTGCTCTATCTCTGTTATAGTGCTGGTAAATTCGTTTACTTTTCAATACTCGATACTACTTGATACTTTTAACGGTTTTTAAATTTTTTGAAAATTTTTTCCTAAAATTCTTTAAAAATGTTTATGGTAGATCAGTATTTAAATTTATAAATATATTTTTAAACTTTTTCACCAACTATTCATTACGTTTTTCATAGTTTTTTAACATATTATTTTAAATATTTTACTTCTGATTTTTTCTTTTAGCAGAGTTGTAGTTTTGTGACAAATATTTTAGCAGAGTCACATTTGTCTGGTAAATATTTTAGCGGAGTCACATTTTTATATATTTTGTCTGTCCAAAATGCAACTCTGAAAATATCGAGTAGTAGTTTTGATTATCGAGTACCCAAAAAAAGACAAATACTCGATACTCACTACTCATATTTTTACCAGCACTACTCTGATAGTTTTCGAGATATGGGTCATTTTAAAAAATCGGGAGGGAAAGAAATATCGCCATCTTTAAAACTTCGGATACATTAGTGGCGCCATCTACCGGGTAATAATAGAAACATGAAAATATTATATTTTAACAATAAATTGTGTAAAATTTAACGAATGGGTTCTTAAAAATTATTTACAAATAATTTTGTAAATTAACACTCAAAATAAGTTAAAGTACTGAGCATTTTCAGTATTGTGTTAAACGAGGATAACTAAAATCTTTGTTTAAATCAGTGTTTTAACTAAAAATTTGTTAAACATTAGTCAAATCAATTTGAAACCCGTTTGCAGATTTTTTTACTGACATTTTATTTTAAGTGTAGTCAAGTTGACTTTAAGTATGTATTTTAATTAAATCCTAATATTTTTAACGCAATTAAATACAAAATTTGATTTTTTTTTAATTAAAAAAAAACTGTTTCTTCAAACAAACTTTCATAAAGTGTAGATATTTATTTTTGTTCCGTCATTTTTTTAAAACAAAGTAGGCGTTCGAATTTTGTATGAATACTAGGGATGCCAATCGGGATTGATATTTGAAAATCCCGGGAATCGGGATTTTGTATGAAATCCCAGGATCCCGGGATTTTACGGGGTTTCGGGATTTAAATTTTCCTTTATTTGTAAAAATTTTTATGTTATGTAACTAATTTTTTTATAGAATAAAGCGTTTTATAATTATTTAATAGTTGTTAATTAATAATGTGGTACATTTTATGAATATTGAAACATCTCAGTCAGAAATTGACAGCGGTACAAAAAATCAAGTACTTGCATACCACTGGGTAACCGCGATGTTAAAAATAAATAACTGGCAGAACACTCATTTGGGACGCTTTTCCAGCGTTTGCAAAAATCGTTTTGCCAGTATTTGTTTTACAAAACATCACGGCAGGGCAAAAAAAAAATACATATGAACTTTTTTTAAATTTGATTTTGGAAAATATAATTCCAAACCACCTATTTATTGGTTTTGGCAGCGTTTTGCCAAAGTTAAAAATTTTGTTTCTCCAGTACTTTTCCGCCGCTTTTTGAACTGCCGGTCCTTTTGTCTATTGGCGTTATCATATTGGAAATGGGAAAGCAATTTTTGTCAGTACTTGTACCGCCTGTTAAAATACCTTGCCATCGCTTTCCCGTTTTTATTTTTCTGGCTGGGATAATATATGAAGGCCTGTCATTAAGTACGCTTGCGCCCAGTATTTTGTAAGCAGATTTTAAAGCAGATTCGTTGCGATAACCTTGCCCACTAAATCGTGTAATTACAGCAACAAAGTTATTTGGTTATTGTTATCAAATGTTTTCAAGGACGAATTCCAACTTACAGTCCCAGCCAAAACTTACAGTCCCAGTTTCAGAAATCGAATTTCGCTTGGAAGAATAAATCGGTAAAATAACAAACAAACTTGATTTTTCGCATGTATTACTCAAAAACTTAATATTGTTTACCAAAATTTCAAATTTTTCTGCAAAGTCTTTGCATGGTTTACTCGAATAATCTACTCAATTTATAATTTTACCAATATCTTGGAATCAATTTCTTGTCAATATGAGAAATTTCAAGAAAAAACGTAGGTAATCTAAAATTGCTCACTTTGTTTATTTGCGTTTATATTAATATTAAAAAATAAGAAAATCCCAAAATTTTTGAGAAATAATCCCTTATTATTATTTATTATTATTATTATTATTATTTCTCAAAAATCCCGAGATTCGGGATTTTTTCCAATCCCGAAAATCCCGGGATTCGGGATTTCCTGTTTGGCATCCCTAATGAATACATATTATGTGTTCAATTTTATTTGAATGAGTTAAATCCGGATATGGACATTCCTTCGTTTTTATATAATAATGTATAATTTTATATACCCATATAGGTTTTTGTACACCAGTCTATATAAACGGATATAATTATATGTATCCATATATAAATTTTTCTTTCTCAAAAAATTGAAATATGATGGCGTATTTAGTTGCATCTTATTACATATCGATCAGTACATAATTGTATATTGCATTTACAATTAAATACAGATAATCCAATTTTATATGACGTTATATATAACTATTTAGTACATAATCCAAAATAATATATGTTTTTATATGATATCATTTTTCAAAAAAACACGATTTCGTTTTGGATAGAATTATATATACCCCATTCAGAGTCAAACTAAAACATTTGTCAGTCGCCTTTTGGATATAATTTTATATTACATTGCAATGGAAAGAAATTGTTAAAAAATTAATACAAACAGTTTAAAGCAATACTAAAGGCGTTTGTGCTTTCCTGTAAAATGTCCTTTTGTCAAAATCCAAAAAAGTTTAATAGCTTTCATTAAGTTTTAGGTCTGACAAACTCTCAGGTAATTATTTCTGTAAACATTTAGGATTTCAGTGAAATTTATTATTATTATTATTTTTATCTTTATTAAGTCTGGAAATACAAAAAATCCTTACAGACTAATCGCAGCTAAAGTTTAGGTAATATAGCCTGAATAATATACTTCAAACTATCTTTAGGTAAATCAAAATAGTGAATAAACTGGATATAACAATATCTGATTTTCTATATGTTTGTACCTTCCAGCTATAATTTTATACCACGATGTAAAGTCTGATCAAATTATATCGCGCCATTATTCGGATATATTTATATCTGATATTATCCAATTATAACTGAATTGATGCAAATTTAATGCCTTCATAAAATTTTATGGATTCATTCAACAAGGAATTCATTCAATTCTAGTTAATTCAACTTTTGGTCAAGGAATTCATTCAATTCTAGTTAATTCAACTTTTGGTCAAGGAATTCATTCAATTCTAGTAAATTCAACTTTTGGTCAAGGAATTCATTCAATTCTAGTTAATTCAACTTTTGGTCAAGGAATTCATTCAATTCAAGTTAATTCAACTTTTGGTCAAGGAATTCATTCAATTCTAGTTAATTCAACTTTTGGTCAAGGAATTCATTCAATCCTAGTTAATTCAACTTTTAGTCAAGGAATTAAATTTATTTCGTTTAATTCCCTAAGGAATTACATTTTTTTCGTTTAATTCCCTAGGAAGTAAATTTTTTCGTTTAATTCTCTAGGAATTAAATTTTTTTCGTTTAATTCCCCGAATTTAAGTTTTCACTCAATGCCCATCTCTTAATGCTCTATCTTAGTTTTCGAGATACAGGCCATTTTGTAAAATTTCTATAAAACAGTCATGTGGGTCAGCGTGACTGTTCATAAAAATTGATTTCTGGGAATCTCTCTCGGACCTACCTCATGTGAATAGTTGTACCCTGTACATCGATCCAAAACTTGAAAAATTTTGTTCGTTTTGCTCTATCTCGCTTAGTTTTCGAGATAGAGGCCATTTTTTAAAATGCCGATTTTTTAAAATGGCCCGTATCTCGGAAACTAAGCGAGATAGAGCAAAACGGGCGAAAGTTTTGCTCCAATGGAGTATTAACACACCCCAATACAAAATGGCCTGTATCTCGAAAACTAAGGTACAGCATTAAGAGATGGGCATTGAGTGAAAACTTAAATTCAGGGAATTAAACGAAAAAAATTTAATTCCTAGGGAATTAAACGAAAAAATTTAATTCCTAGGGAATTAAACGAAAAAATTTAATTCCTAGGGAATTAAACGAAAAAAATTGAATTCCTTAGGGAATTAAACGAAATAAATTTAATTCCTTGACTAAAAGTTGATTTAACTAGAATTGAATGAATTCCTTGACCAAAAGTTGAATTAACTAGAATTGAATGAATTCCTTGACCAAAAATTGAATTAACTATAATTGAATGAATTCCTTGACCAAAAGTTGAATTAACTAGAATTGAATGAATTCCTTGACCAAAAGTTGAATTAACTAGAATTGAATGAATTCTTTGACTTAAAATTGAATTAACTCGTGTTGAATGAATTCTTTAAATCGAATTCTTAGTGTTTTGGTCAGGGAATTCATTCTATAAATTTGAATTCTTTGACTTCATTCACAGGAATTAATTCCTGCTTATGTTTTATTAAAAAATTCATTCCTTGAATTAAAGAATTGAACTAAATTTTTGGGAATTCATTCCACAAAGGAATTAATTCTTTAAAGCTCTGGCTGTTACCCACCGACAATTCCATATGACATTTAGAATAAATTTTATATTATTTTACATTTTTCTAACTTTTTTCACTTTTGGCATCTACTTTTCGCCATATTGTTTTATCTTCTTTATTTTTTTTAACAAATTTCAACTTTGGCAATTTTAATGCTACTTTTAGGAATTATACACATTTTACAAACATCTGGCAACAAGTAAATGAATTGTAAAACTTCCTAAGTTTATTTTGGGTCTCGTACATGAAACTTTTTTATCATTTTCCCATAATGTAACTAAATATTGACAATTTTTTAAATAGATAAGAAAGTGATTTAACATAATGTACAAAAGTATTTATAATGTACAAAAAATTGTATTTTTAGGTAATTCATATAAAAATTTAAGGGTTTGATTTAAACTAACCCAGCAAATATGTGGGTTAGTTTAAATGCTTCTACTTCTACTGCTGCAAAAAATGTATAGCTTCGTAAAGAGCAGTAATGAAAGACCAAAGTTCATTAATTTTTTACAACGCTTTTTGCTGTGCTTTTCAAAAAGGCATGAAATGAGCAATACATTTTGATTGCTTAAATATTTTTCCGATTCTTTTATCAACATTTTTTAAAATGCCGAGAAAATTTGTTCTAATGAAAATGACAATTTTTAAAATGCATTTAATTTTTATAAAAATTATTGCAAAATTTTAAAATTTGTGGCAAATTTAATACAAATTTGAGATCTACTTAGATATGAATAAATCTATGAAGATCTGGTGCATTATATATAAGCAGATCCTATTTTATTTGGACTTGTAATGTGTTGTCGATAAAACAAAAACTTTAAACTAAAATTTAAAGAAAATATACCTATAAAATCATCTTTTTACCACATAATTCTTTGAACAAAATTTTTATATACACTGAAAATAATATATCTGTTGGCTGGAAAGAAAAAATTGCTACTTTAAAAAAATTGATTGCTATTTTTTGGCTTAAAATAAAATTTGTTGAATTTAAAAATTTTTTGTTAAATTTAACAAATCTAAATTTAAGTAAAAAATTAGTAAAATTACAGTTTTATTCGTAATTATACTGAGTCGTAAAATTTGTTTAAATTAAGGTTCTCGGGACCAGAGATACAAGCCGGTCCATTCTGTCGGCTGGTGGCGGCTAATGGTAAAATGGTCGGCGGCGATTGATTTTTAGAGTTGAGTCGCAAATGCATCGGCGGCGGATGGCTTAAAAAAATAGTGTCGACTGGCAGCGGCTAATCGGCTAACGTCGGCTAAAAGGTAAAATTTCCAAGGATTTCAGCTACCAGTTTCTTCCCGATTTTTTAAAATGGCACATATCTTCAAAACTAAGAGAGATAAACCAAAATGGAAACAAAATTCGGCTACCCCTAGCTTTACCTAACACCTATGAGAAGTTCATCTCTATTAAAAAATGGATACTGTTTAAGCCTTGGACCCTCAGACATTTGTTTAAAGTCCAATTTTATAAGGTGACCCATATCTCGGAAACTAAGCGATATAGAGCGAAACGGAGAAGACGATTGCTCATTAAAGTATCAATACATGGCCTTATTAGTTATGAACCAGGTCCGGGAGAAAGGTACATAAAACTGTAGTTTTACAAAATTTTTACTTAATTTAACAAACATTTTTTTAAAAAACAGCTAATTTGATTCCAAGCCAAAAACATGAAAATAGGTTTTCGTATTTGATGCACAAACATTTTAAAAATCAATGATATCGCAAAAATAAGAAAATTTTACTTTTAGAATAATTATATTTAACCAAGTTTTATAAATTAAAAAAAAAAAAATATTTTTGCATTTTACCATCGGCTTTAGCCGAAAATCGGTTCCGCCGATTATTGTCGGCGGCTGAATCGGCTTGGCAAAGGTGTCGGCTGGCGGTGGCTGACCGGCTACCGGCTGGCTTGTATCTCTGCTCGGGACATTCCTTTAAGACATTCATTAATGTCAGTCCGATAGAGCAAACATTTTGTCCTTTTTGCTCTATCTCGCTTAGCTTTCGAGATACGGGCCATTTTATGAAATGTGAAATTTTCACTGAAAAATATGCAGGAATATTATGCTTTTGAGAAGGAATGATTTTAAATAGTTTAAAATCTTTATAATATGCACTTGCAAGAAGGCATGAATTAGCGACATTTTAAAAGAAAAACAAGAGCACTGATTAAAAGCGGTGAATTCATGACATTTCGGATCTCTAAACAAATGCTTTCACGCGAGCTATCTCGAACAAAAATCAGGCATGATATCATCAATAATTCAATTGGGTAACTGCTCAATTTTTCCAAGGAAGTTCGGAAACGCATAAAATCACTTTTCCAGCCCAAAACTTTATTTCAAAGAAAAAAATTAAAATGGCTATATAGACATATATATGGCACAGATAGACATATTTTTTGCAATTAAAAGTTTATTGGACTTTGTTCAGCTAATTTTTATATAGAGAAGTTTTATTTTGCGCATTTTTTGCTTAATTAAAATTGTTCACAATGGTGTTATTTGTTTATCATTGCACCAGCTGTGCCTTTTACAATACACTCTTTTCAGCACTCTCATTTAGCCAATTTTCAAGTAAGGGAACGCTATTTGCTAAGAATGGTTCCCGCGGTAACATAAAGGAACAGATCTTTTATGTGATAATTCAGCAAAAAAATTAAAAGACAAATTTCTTTTATTAATTGGTTGATACTGATAAAGAAAATTTCAATATAAAAACATTTTTTATAAAATAATCATAGGCAGAAAATTTTATAAAAATATCTGTAAGAACGCAAAAAGGTAAAAATTTTTTGAAACTTTTTAAATATTGCAATTAAGAACGGCTAATAAAAATGAAAGTAAATTAAATGTTTAACCAATTTTCTAAGTTCTAAACTATATTTCAAGTGTAATTGATTCCTATGTGATTTAAATTTTCAAAAATTTTAGTTTTTTGTCAATATTTAAAATTTTTTGCAATCCGTTTGTGATATGGAGTTTGTTGGTTTACCCATTTTTTGCCAAGCATGGATTCCATGAGAATTTTCTGATAAAACTTGGTAGAAGGATAGGTCGGTTTCGCAATAAGCATTTTTGTATTTTTATATCTTGGCCGCGCCCTCAAGTGGTGGTACAATAAATTCAAATTGAAAACTTGAAGCTTTGTACACACTTACATCGTTAATACTTGATAAAAAAAACTTAATTTTTATATTTTGATAATTTAAACTTCTGTGAAAAAATTGCAAAAAATTTTAATAATTTCCTTCGCAATATTTTTAATAATTTTTTACTCTGGTTACTGAGATTTGTAAGCTTTTTTGCTAGTTGAGAGAAAATATCCCAACTTTGATATTTAATAAACGGATTCGTTTTCTGCATACCTACAATTTTAGAAATACGGAAACCCCTTGATTCGATCAGTCAATTTATTTCTAAAAGTACCCTGTGGGAAAACAGGGGTCAGTAGTAGTGAGAGTACCTGTCCCGTGACCGCTGAAAACAGGACCGGTCTGAAACAGGACCGGTCTGCATGGACCTGTCCCATGACTAGTGAAAACAGGACCGGTCTGAAAGTACCTACCCGGTGACCTGTCCCGTAACCGGTGAAAATGCAACTGGTTTGAAAGTACCGGTTCTGTGACTGGTGAAAAGAGTACCGGTCTGAAAGTACCTGTCCCGAGACAGGTGAAAATGGTACTTAACCAGTGGTACAAGTATTAGAGTTGTCAATTATTCGGATTTTTATTTTGATCGATTAACCCTTACATGCCTGAATTGTAATGGCAGGGAATTTTCCGACCAAACTTCGTGGAAATATTGATCTATGCCAAAGAAATATTTTTATTGTTTTTATAGTTTTACAGTAGCCCCTAGCGGAGATATTGGGAATTAAAGTTCGAACGTTAACATGCTGCCTGACTCAAGCGGGTTAAGAATTTTTTTAATTTTATTTTTATATTATTTCTATAACTAAACTCTACATAAAATTTTAAAAGTTTTTTTAATTTTATTCAAAAATGTTGGGTTTTAATTTTTATTCAAAAAAATAAAAATTGTTTTTTCGACCTTTTTATTAATTAATTAGAAATTTATTAATTCAGTTCGAGGCCAATTTCCTTATTATGAATTAATATAATAAGTAATTTTTTCAAAAACTGCTATTTTTCTTCATCAGGATATTCTCCTAACAAATACTTCACAGAGTTTTTACTTTCAAAAATCTCTAACACTTTCAGGAATGAAAAGACGATCGTTTCGGGGATTTTCCAAGTCCCCTTCTTCAGTTTTCTTTAGAAAGTGGTGGCAATAGTGCAATGCAAATTGAAACATCAAAATTTCATATTAAACGTAGTCTACTGCATCAACGAAATGAGAATGGAGTAAACAATAAAATATGTTTTCGAAGTCTCTGCAAAGACATAACCAACAATACAAATATTATGAAAGTTTTTGTTTTTGTATTTCAAATAAAATACAAATTTTATTTTTACCACTTCTTTGTCAATTACAAGGAAGGAGCAAAAAACATTTCTCCGTACTGCGAGTGTTGTCAAAATGTTGGGTTTTAATTTTTATTCAAAAAAATAATACTCCATTCTCATTTCGTTGATGCAGTATACTACGTTTAATATGAAATTTTGATGTTTCAATTTGCATTACACTATTGCCACCACTTTCTAAAGAAAACTGAAGAAGGGGACTTGGAAAATCCCCGAAACGATCGTCTTTTCATTCCTGAAAGTGTTAGAGGTTTTTGAAAGCAAAAACTCTGTGAAGTATTTGTTAGGAGAATATCCTGATGAAGAAAAATAGCAGTTTTGGAAAAAAGTACTTATTATGTTAATTCATAATAAGGAAATTGGCCTCGAACTGAATTAATAAATTTCTAATTATTCAAAAATTTTATTTTGCTTTAAACTTTAATGTGAGAAAATTTGAAAAACAGCTCGCAAATGAACACTATCAAAGAATGTGATATAAAAATATACATACGCATTGTGGAGCTGCAATGCTACTGAGTAAAAAAATCGTTATCAAAAAAGGAGTAAAAAAGTTAAAGTCGGGCATGCCGACTACATAATACCCTACACCAGCCTGGTTAAAAGCCAACAAATGTTAAAATGGACTTGTGTCAAAATTTTCTATAAAATGATAAAAGAAGAGAAAATCGGAAATATAGCCCATCTGGGCGATAGGTCCAAATATGGACCGATCCTATCTTGAATCAATAGGCTTTGTCCTTGGGACAAATGTGTACCAAATTTCATTAAAATATCTTCGTATTTGTGACGTGTAAACAAGCCAATTTTGGGAGACCCTTATATAGGCACTAGGTCTAAATATGGACCAATTTTAACCAAAATAGGCTTCGTCCTTGGGCCGACATAGGTCTGTGTACCAAATTTCATTTAAATATCTTTATATTTGCGACCTGCAGGGTGTCAACAAGCCAATTTTGTGGGGACCATTATATGGGCACTAGGTCTAAACATGGATCGATATTATCATGTTAAATTTTATTTGTTGTTCCTAAAAGATTGCAGTTGTCTGCAATAAGAAAATGATGATTGGAAAACTCAAAATTGAGGAAGAAAAATATTTTATCTAAATACTTATATAAAACTTAAAATTTTAACCCTCTAACCGGCAAGCCCGCCTCCAGGCGAGGTATATTAAATTGACCACAAATGAGCCAAATGAGTATTTTATAAAAAGAAATTAAGCTTTTTCAATAGAAAACAAAATTTATAAAATTTTTTGTGAAGATTTTTTTTTTGTATACAGTGCACGATTTGGAAGCGAGAAAGACTGTGGCCCATATCGCCTAAAGTAGGCAACGAAAAAAAATGTTGTAGAAGAAGTTATTGATTATTTTTCTTGAGGAACACATGGTATAAATTTCATTGCAAAAAGCTTAGGCCGGTTAGAGGGTTAAGGAACAGATTCCTTTAAAGAAAAGAAATCAGTTTTTTGTAAGTATGTAGATCGTATAAAAAAACTTTCATCAAACGAAAACTAATTTCGATTAATGTGATTTTACGCATTTGTACTAGGGATGCCAATCGGGATTGGTTTTTTAAAATCCCGGGATTCGGGATTTCAAAATTAAAAAAAACCATATCCCGGGACGGATCGGGATTTTTCGGGATCCCGAACTTTTTTCGGGATATTGTGATTTTTTGCCATTTTGGAAACTTTTATTTAAAAAAATTTGTAAAAACTTCTAATTTATGTAAAAGAAATATGGGGTCATATGCATAAACACTTTTAAAATTTATAAGTGACTTATAAAACAAATTTTTCATACAAATTTCATTTTATAAACATGTTATAAGTTTGTCAAATTATTATACATGATCACTGTAAAATGTAAGTGTTTTATATGTTTTTTAAATACTCCTGTTTATTTCTAAAGAACGAAAGAATTGAAAAAACTCAAGAATTAAGAATTTAACTCCGTCGATATGTTGTGTGATATTTTTGTTTATAATAATTTTATATTCACTATTCTTATATCATTGTAATTTAAAATTTTTAATAAAATTTTAGAATTTTCAATTAGTTTCAGAATTTTTTAATTGTTTTCCACATATAGTGCAGAAATTCAAATGAAAAATCCTGAAATACAACTTTTTATTCCGAATTTAAATCGATGATTTCCGAAATATAATAAGAAATGCTATACAATATAGCTTTGTATAAAATTATATTTAAGAAACACGGTTTAAAAATATCAGTAGGGTTGCAATTTTGGAAATATCACCACATATTTTTGCAATTGTGAAAATTCCGACATTCGGGACTCATTTTTAAAGAATAATCCCGGGATTTCGGGGCTCGGGATTTCGGGATTGGCATCCCTAATTTGTACATATAATATTTTCCTAAATGCGTTATTGCGCATTTATCTCAATTTTCGGATATATGATTCTCCGCTTAAAAGCACAAAAAACTCTACATTTTTGAAGGCGCATTTAAGCGGGGACTACTGTAGATATGATATTATTTTCTCAACGAATTTTTTGTATGGTAATTGATGTTATTACATATCCCGAAATCTGACTCCATACATAAGTCAATCAAAATATAGGTAGTGAGCGATATAATTATATATGGTTCGATTCTAAGTTATATAACACCCCAGTCAGAAATCGCCAGTGGTACAAAAAATCAAGCACTGGCATACCACTGGGTAACCACGGTATTAAAAATAAATGACTGGTAGAAAACTCATTTGGGACGCTTTGCCAGCGTTTGCGAAAAGCGTTTTACCAGTATTTGTTTTACAAAAATTTCGGTGGTTTATAAAAAAAACCACTGGCGAAAAATTGGCTTAGAGTGATATGCCAAGGTTTGCAACCAGTGGTTATCCAGTGATACCTAGCCAATGCTACCAGGCCTACAAAAATCAATTCACTGGAAAACCAATGATTTTATAAAAATGCTGACGATCCGTTAAAAAATGTTTGTAGTCGGAAGGTTCCGAGTTCAAATCCGGTTGCAAGTTACAAAAAATTGTTTGCCAGTACTAGCATTTCGGCACAGCCAGTAGTTGTCCAGCTATTATCTCTCATTTATGTATTAAGCCATTAAATATTATATGTTAGCTCAGTGGGTAGAGCAATCGTCTGCCAATCTGACGGCATGGGTTCAAATCACGGCAGGATAAAAAAAAATACGTATGAACTTTTTTTAATTTTATTTTTGAAAATATATTTCCAGACCACCTATTTTTGGTTTTGCCAGCGTTTTGCCAACGTTTAAAAATTTTGTTCCTCCAGTGCTTTTCCGGCGCTTTTTGAACAACTTTTGTCTTGGGAAATGGAAAGCACTTTGTGCCAGTACTTGTACCATCTGTTAAAGTGCTTTGCCACCGCTTTCCCGTTTGTATTTCTCTGACTGGGTATTCACATCCAGTTAAATTTTTTACAGAAGTTTATATTATCAAAAAATATAAAACTTAAGTTTTTTTATCAAATATTAACGCTTTAAGTGCGTACAAAGCTTCAAGTTTTAACGAATTTGCCTTAACGAAATTTGAGGTAATATCTACATTTATGGTCATATATGTTAATGCGTCTTCATGTATGTTCAGAAATATACATACATGTAGATTAGGGTGTCCCATTCAAAAATAAATTTTGGGGCTCAAGCTTATTTTGAAACGTTATAGGGTAATGTATTTTTGAGATTTTTTTCAGATTTTTCGGAAGTGGTTTAGAGGTCGCGCAAATCTATTTTTCATGAAAAATCTAGCTTTTTGGGCTTTATTTGAATTTTACTTATAACTTAGTAAACAATCACGATTTGCTTGGCTTCTGAGTTAACATTCTTTTTGAAAAGTTTTCGGTCTTTACTTTTATATGCATAAATAATAACTTTCGTCAATAATTTTGCACATTTTCGTACCGTATATTGCATTTTGTCGTAAATTCTAAACAAAATTTGAAAATGATGTTTCATAAATTTAAAAAATTTATATAAAGACTAAAAAAACTAATGATGCAGTTTAAAAGATTGATAAAACACAACTGACCCCTGTGCGAAAACAGGGGTCAGTTGTAGTGAGAGTACCTGTCCCGTGACCGGTGAAAACAGGACCGGTCTGCAGGCACCTGCTCTGTGACCCGTCTCGTGGCCGGTGAAAACAGGACCATTCTGCATGAAAACAGGACAGTGAAAACAGGACAGGTCTGAAAGTACCTACCCGGTGACCTGTCCCGTAACCGGTGAAAACGCAACTGGTCTTAAAGTCTTAGGGAGCGTATCATCCGCTCCATGCAAAGTTTATAAAAAGTAAACTAAAGACTTTTTATTTACATGGCGATCCTTCCGCCTAGTTAATTATTTAATTAACTAATTCTGGAGTTGCTTTACTAACAATTTGAAAAAAAAGAAAGAGGTTGCTGAAAATAGCAACAATAGACGAGTGCTTCATTGCACCGTCAAAATAGAAGAAAAATAAAAATTTTATGACCTGACGAATCAGCCACAACGATTCCGTCAGCTGCGTGAAGGAAGATACTGTCTGCCAAAAGACAGGCTAACAATCCACCGGTGAGGACAATGAGAAGCCAACAACCAATACCAATCATGGAATAGATGGCACCGGGTAGCAATTAAAGGAGAGCCACGCAACATTTCAAGGACCACAACGAACCAGAATATATATAAGTATAAAAAAAAGAGTAAAAAGGTTAAAGTCGGGCATGCCGACTATACAATACCTTACACCAGTCTGGTTAAAAGCCAACTAATGTTTGGATCCGAAATTCGAATAGGTTAAAATGGGGCTTGTGTCAAAATTTTCTATAATGTGAGTCAGCGCACCAAATTTCATTAAAATATCTTAATATTTGCGACCTGCAGTTTGTAACTAGGGTTTGGGGTTCGGGAAATCCCGGGCGGGAATTCCCGAGAAATCCCGGGAAAAGTTTGCCGGGAATTCCCGGGAAAATAATATATTTTTCCCGGGAAAACGGGAAATTTTAAAAATATTAAATTTTTTAAATTGTTTTTGTTTCGAATAGGATTTTTTAATTTTAGTCATAAAAAACATTTTAAATACCAAAACAAAAATTTCATTGTTAAAATCTTTTAAAAGGGAATACATTTATTTGACACACACATAAAATCTTTGCCAAGTAATTAGGAGCATTTCAACTAATAAAGATTTTTCGCATAACTTATTCAAAATTTAAGTAGTAAGGCCTAAAAACTTGGTAAAATGTTTAAAAGAAATATGAAAAAAAGCTTTGTTTTTTACAAATAATCGCCCTTACTATCTAAATTTTTCAAATGTATAATTTAGGTAAAGTCGACTTTAGTTAAAATATTGGGTGGCAGTATACCTTGACTTGGTTTATTTTTGGAGCATTCTGATTGGTTAATTTATTTTCAACCAATCAAAATATTTGAAAATATAAATATTTTTGTAAGGTTTTCATACACAAAATGAACAAAACCGTTTGATTAAAAATAAAGTCGACTTTAAATTTAAAATACTCCTTTATGTTAAGGGTCAATAATTTTATAAGTAACGTTTTCATTAATAAATGTGAAAAGAAAAGACTGGTTAACGGTGGTATCTAAATTTGGTTATCCGACATCTAAATTTGGTTCACAAAAAAAAAAAAAAAATTGATGGTCATGCAACTTCTCTTGAAGAAAACAACAACAAGAACAACGTTTCAGCTAAAATTAGCAAAGTACCAGAAGAAAAAAGTGTAAGCTGAATAGGCATTAAAGGTTTTATGGTAGGGCAAACATTTCCTGAAATGGTATCCAAATTAGCCGCAGTCAATCCGCACCATAACTAGATCTTCGTTTATTCGAGAAAGTTTTTTAATAAAAACCTGGCATTGCAAAAACAGAAACCGATGTAAAGAACATTATATTAAATTACTACAATCATGTAAAAGATATCATGATAAAAGAAATATTGAGCAATATTTCTAACAATAGGAGATTTACTATAATCTTAGATGAATGGAAAAGATATTTGAACATAAGTATAAACGTAAATAATTCATTTTATAACCTGGAGTTGGTTTATATATCAGGAAGATGTAATGCTGATGAAATAAGAAGAATTGTAGAAATAAGACTAGAAGAGTTTTAATTGTCTTTGGAAAATAACATCGTGGCCACCGTATCTAATGGGCCAAATGTGATGAAACGGTTTGTTTCCGACAGTCCAGTAGTAGGTGCTTTCTGCTGGAATCATGCAATTCATTTGGCAGTGCTGCGATTAATTTATGTGAAATCAAATGTTCAACATTCTGATATTTTTTACTTTGAATTCTCACTACACAGACTGCATTTGTACTGAAATAGTGTTTTTTTTTAACAAAAATTATTTATATAGGTGGTTTTCATTAACAATTTTGTTCAAAAACATTTCCCGGGAATCCCGGGAATTAAATTTTTTCATTCCCGTTTCCCGGGAAATAAAAAAGTCCGGGAAATCCCAAACCCTATTTGTAACCAAGCCAATTTTGGGGGGACCCTTATATGGGCACTAGGTCTAAACAAGGACCGATGTTCACCAAAATCAATAGGCTTCGTTCTTGGGCCAACATAGGTCTGTGTACCAAATTTCATCAAAATATGTTAATATTTGCGACCTGCAATATAATTTTGGGGGGACCCTTATATGGGCACTAGGTCTAAACATGGACCGGTGTTAACCAAAATCAATAGGCTTCATCCTTGGGCTGACATAGGTCGGTGTACCAAATTTCATCAAAATATCTTAATATTTGCGACCTGCAGCGTATAAACAGTATAATTTTGGTAGGACCCTTATATGGGCACTAGGTCTAAACATGGACCGATATTCACCAAAATCAATAGGCTGCGTTATTGGGCCAACATAGGTCTGTGTACCAAATTTCATCAAAATATCTTAATATTTGCGACCTGCAGCGTATAAACAATATAATTTTGGTAGGACCCTTATATGGGCACTAGGTCTTAACATGGACCGATGTTCACAAAAATCAATAGGCTGCGTTATTGGGCCAATATAGGTCTGTGTACAAAATTTCATCAAAATATCTTAATATTTGCGACCTGCAGCGTATAAACAGTATAATTTTGGTAGGACCCTTATATGGGCACTAGGTCTAAACATGGACCGATGTTCTCCAAAATCAATAGGCGTCGTCCTTGGGCCAACATAAAACGGTGTACCAAGTTTCATCAAAATATCTTAATATTTGCGAACTGTAGAGTGCGCACAAGAATGCATGGACAGACAGACAGACAGACGGACGGACGGACATCGTTAAATCGAAATAAAAAAAATTCTGAGCCGATACTAAAAGGTGGGTCTAGGACCAATATTTTTTGGTGTTACAAACATCAGTTCAAAATTTTAATGTCAAATTTCAATTTGAAAGAAAAAAAGAAAGAAAGGAAAACAAATGGAAATATATAATAATTTTGAATATAATAACTTTTTAATTTGCTACTAAAATACTTTTTGTAAATTTTTTTAATTGGTCCTTTATATTATGGATAGAAAGAAAAACAAAATTAGATCAAAGAACAAGATAGATTGGGATTATAAAGAATCAATTTTGGACCCTGAAAGAGAGGCCGAATGGTTAAGGAAATTTAGAGAATCTATTGGTTATAGAGGGCACGAAGATGCATTAAATGCAACCGAGATAGAAACTCGTTTAATGATTAGTAAATTTTTGAAATACTGATAGACAGTATTGATGGTGAGGTGGCTTTGGATTTGTTTTTTTTTTGCCATGGTAGTGTTTCTTATTTTCATATATTAGTGAAAGGGAAAAAATATACAATATAGATTTTTTTCGGTGAAAATGACTTGGTGGAAGGAGATTTTGTCCACAATTCCACTACTCATTGCCGGATATGAAGTAGGCAAATCACAGGAGGAAAGTGATAATAGGGAACTTATCGAAGTTTTGCGGAAAAATATTAAGGAAAGTAGTGAACCAAACATTACTAAGGCCAATGAATAGGCCAGTTCTGTAATATGAACGAAGCTATTAGTAAATTTGTAAATAGTTGCACAGAGGCAATAGGGCAGCAATATGCAATACTATATTACGCCCAAAGACTGAATAACGACAATTACCGTAGAGGCAGATTTCGCGGCCGAGGTAACTATCATCGAAATAATACCCATAATATCGAACGAAACAATAACAACAACTCAACAAATAATTACAGGAATAGAAGAGGGCGTGGTAACAACCACAGATCCAGAAATAAGATCCGAACAACTAACGCAAACGAACGATCCTCTAAGATAAAGTCAACAAATAAAAACGTATACAACTTTAATCTTAACATCAACTGTTACAAATGCACCTAGTGAGAACATTTTCGAATTTATCTCCATTAATGAATTCAAACAAATGGGCAATAAATATTTGAATCATATAAAAGTAGCGCTACTAAATGAGGTGACCCGAATTGACAATAATGCCAAGGCTATTCAAGATGTTATGAAACGATACCATGATGAACCTGCAGAAGGAGGTCACTGCGGTGTTTCCAGAACATTAAACAAAACTAAAAGATATTACTATTGGAAGAATATCACTAAAGTCGTGACAAAATACGTCAAATCATGCCAAAAGTGTCAAACAGCCAAGACTACAAGGAACTTGAAAAGTCCGAGGATATTAACGCCAACACCGGCAAAGCCATTTGATATTGTATTGGTGGATACTATAGGTACATTACCAAAATCCTACAATGGAAATGAATATGCAGTTACTATAATATGTGATATGACAAAATACCTAGTAACAATACCCGTACCAGACAAAAACGCTAAGACAATTGCAAAGGCAATTTTCGAACATTTTGTTCTTACCTATGGTCCAATGAAGACGTTCATTTCGGATATGGGTACAGAATACAAGAATTCTTTACTTACAGAACTATGCAGTCTTCTTAAGGTGAAGAAACTCACCTCAACTGCTCATCACCAGCAAACAATGGGCACAGTAGATAGAAGTCACAGAACTTTTAATGAATACATAAGATCTTACATTTCTGTTGACAGAGACGATTGGGACGAATGGCTTCGGTACTTCACGTACTGCTTTAACACCACACCATCGTCTGTTCACGACTACTGCCCATATGAATTAGTTTTTGGTAGATTACCAAATATGTTTAAACAATTTAGTGAAGTAGATAGGATTAGCCCACTTTATAACATAGATGATTATGTTAAGGAATTAAAATTTAGATTAAAAGTAGCACATAGAAGAGCGCGCCATATGTTAGATAGATCTAATTTACGACAAAAGTCAAGTTACGATAGAAATACATAAGATTTTAATTTTGAAATAGGAGATCTAGTTTTGCTTAAGAATGAAACAGGGCATAAATTGGAAAACCAATATAAAGGGCCATATGAAATTAAAAATATAGAAGTAAGAAATAAGGTAACAATAGTTGATAAGAAAAATAAGAAAGAACAAATAGTTCATAAAAATAGACTTAAGATTTATACACAATGATAGAATTACAATTCAAATAAAAAATTAAATTAAAATTCGAATAAAATTCCAATATAGAATTCCAATAAAATTAAAAATAATAAAATAAAATAAATATAATTTTAAGTAATGGCATAATATCAACAGTATCGAAATGGTAGACGTGAAGATACAATGGCTAAAACTTAATTTCGACCAAAGATGTCAATTATCACAATATCAGCAACATCATGGTAGCATCTTTAGACTGTTTATTTTTAAGTTTATTTTATCTTGAATTTTTTTTTTTTGTCTTATAGAGTTTTTATATAAATTTTTATCTAGATCTCAACTGTTAATTATTTGTAATTAGTTTAATCAGAAAAAAAGTATTATATTTGAGTAGAAAATATCAATAATATCTAAACTCTCTATATTATTTAAAACATTATATATTCCTGTACATATTACTATAAATAAATGAATTGAATTGAATTTTAAGTAATTAACAATAAAATTTTATGTCTTCATTGTAAAAGAATGTTCACACAACACTGTTATATGAGCATTCTTCTGTAAAACGGAGGTGTAGCAGGAGTAGCATGCTTTACTTGTATGTGTATATCCACTAGAATATTTTGTATAAAAGAATATCATATTACACAACGATCTACACTGGTTAAACTGTACAACGACTGTTGTGTTTACAGTAAGCTAAGCTGAGAATACTCAGTATCCAATCGATATCCACTGTACACATTATTAAACAGTCAACCCTTAGGGTGTTGTACACTGATCGTTGTTTTGCACTAGTAAATGTGATGGAAAGTATTCAGTCCTTTGCTACATTTCCCACTGTAGATAATTTGCCAAGTAAGCAATAATGTAGTATAAATACCGATCGATTTTGTTCAATAAATGAATTACTTTGCTTAACGTCTTAGGGAGCGTATCATCCGCTCCATGCAAAGTTTATAAAAAGTAAACTAAAGACATTTTATTTACACTGATGAAAAGAGTCTGAAAGTACCTGTCCCGAGACAGGTGAAAATGGGACTGAACCAGTGGTACAAATATTAGAGTTGTCAATTATTTGGATTTTTATTTTGATCGATTATCCCTTACAAGCTTGAGTTGTAATGGCAGGGAATTTTCCGACCAAACTTCGTGGAAATATAGATATATGCCAAAGAAATATTTTTATTATTTTTATAGCTTTGCAGCAGTCCGTAGCGGAGATACTGGGAATTAAAGTTCGAACGTTAACATGCTGCCGGATCCGAGCGGGTTAAGATTTTTTTTAATCCAAGTAAAAAAAATGATATGGAGCCATATGAAGTTATATTTAAATATATATAATCTTTTATGTAAGTAGATATAATTATATCCGAAAAATGAGAACATCTTATTGTATCGAATTGTATACAATTGTATACAATTTGGTACAATTTGATACAATTTTATGCAATTCGATACAATTGTATCCGAATTTTGTTTCTCATCCAATTACATCAAATTATATCTTTTTGTATGAAACTATATAAAATGTTATAAAAGTGGACATAGTTTGATACAATTATATCTAAAAATTGACCTTGTACTTTAGATCATATTATATATGACCACATCTAACAATATACAAAAATTATTTTTTTAAATAAAAAAGATATGCAATATCTGAAGATTAGACCTGGGGGATTTCAATTACAATTGCAAATAAATGTAATTGAAATTAAAAAAAACTCAATTACATTTCATGTAACTGTAATTGAAAATTTTCCATTACAAGTAATTGTAATTGAAAGTGATTTCAATTTCAAATTTCAATTACATTTAGAATTAAAGTGTTTTTTGTTAAAATTTTGTATAAAAAACTGACTGGGATAGGTTGGATAGGCGTGGATAAGTATAAAAAGAATACGTCATGTTGGGCTGACCCCTCACTTGAGCTTTTTGTCATTATTTGTTTTCCAAAAAAATGTTATTGTAGTTCAGTAGTGATTGTCGTTTAAACAAGTTAATTTTTATTTTTTCTTCCTAATGCAGTCTAATACTGCTTGTGTTAGTTGCTTTAGAGCTGTTGGTAGTATATTTAGTGATCGTGATTTTAATGTTTTAATTTCATCAAATAATATTGTTTATAACTGCAATAAATGCGCTAAAGGATCTAATAATTTAATTGCTATAATTACAATTTTGTCAAATGAAGTAAGAGAATTAAAAAAGTTATTCAATGCCTGTATATACAACAACAATGCAGTTGATAGTGCCTCCATTAAAAATAAAAACATACATGTTGAGTCAAGCTTAAATTCAAAAAATAATGATTTACAACAGTGTTGCCAGTTTTTTTTTCAGACTTTATCCCCAATTTTTAAATTGTTATTCCCAAAAATCCCCAATTTTTAATTTGTTATCCCCAAAAATCCCCAATATTTATTTTCTGGAAAAAATTCGTATTCGTTAACTTTTTTTTTTAAATTAATGTAAATATACCATACCCAGGTGAAAATTTTCATATATGGCCATATATGGCAACATATATGGGTTCATATATGGGTTCGGATCCGAAATTTGAGGGTATATGGTCATATATGGAGATATATGAATGTTCATATAATTTTTATTTTTTTATTTTTTAATAAAAATATTGCTTTTTTTATTCAAATTAAATGTTAATATTAAAATTCTATTCATACGTTACTAATGAATTTGTACATTTGAATGAAATTGAGAAATTATGAAATTTTTAATGCCCAGGTGAAAATGTTCATATATGTTCATATATTGTCATATATGGTTTCATGTATGAGCATATATGGTTTAATGTATGATCATATATGAACATATATGTTGTGTATGGAAGCATATATGGGTAAATACATTCAAATGTATGAATCCATATATGATAATATACTGCATTTATTGGTCCATATATTGGTTCATATATTCCATATATCTTCATATATGAACTCATATATTATTCCATATATGGGTAATGTTTTAAGTTTTTTTTTGTCATGGGGGTAATTA
This sequence comes from Leucophora obtusa, assembly GCA_949987735.1. Lineage (NCBI taxonomy): Eukaryota > Metazoa > Arthropoda > Insecta > Diptera > Anthomyiidae > Leucophora > Leucophora obtusa. The sequence continues at coordinate 240,037,368 of OX465295.1, read as the reverse complement.
CGTGAGCGGATTCAAAAAATATTAAAATACAATACATTGATAATTTCTTAAATACAATTCGCAATTTCTAAAATACAATTGCCAGTTTTTGAAATACAATTGATTATTTGTAAAATACATTTGATAATTTCTGAAATGCAATTGCGAATTTCTGAAATACAATTAATAAATTTCTGAAATACAATTTTCAGTTTCTGAAATACAATACATAATTTCTGATATACAATTAATAAATATGAAAATCAATTGATAATTTCTGAAAAGCAATTATAAAACTGGAAATAAATTGATTATTTCTGAAATATAATTGGTAAATCTGAAAAACAATTCATAACTTCTACAATATAATTGATGAAACTGAAATTCAATTGATTATTTCTGAAATACAATTGATAAATCTGAAAAACAATTGATAACTTCTGAAATATAATGATAAATTTTGAAATACAATTGAAAATGTTGCAGTAAGATAAAAACAGCAAAAATAAAACTGCTAAATATATTTATTAAAAACCAAAAACGAAAAAGGAACTTTGAAAATTTTAAATTTTATGTGATGTTTTTTGTCTAATTTTATTTCTTAATCACTGATATTTAGCTCAATTATAACTCAAATTTTGTAAATATATTAAACACTTTTATTTTTGCTGTTCCTATCTTATTTATATTTAGCAAAAATACTCTGCTAATTCAGCAGTTTTTAATTTTGAACTAATTTTTAGTAGCTTTAACTAAAATTTTCATATATTTAGTTAGAATATAAATATATAAATTAGAATATAAATTTTTACACACTTTTTTCTATTAGTGTATAAACAATCATTAAATAATCAAAAAACAGTCATAAAATAATTTCTAAACTTCAAGTAAAATGTTTATGTCCATTAAAAATTTCATAATTTCTCAATTTCATTCAAATGTACAAATTCATCAGTAAGAATTGTAATATTTACATTTAATTTAAATAAAAAAAGCAATATTTTTATTAAAAAATAAAAAAAATTATATGAACATTCATATATCTCCATATATGGCCATATACCCTCAAATTTCGGATCCGAACCCATATATGTTGCCATATATGACCATATATGAACATTTTCACCTGGGTGGACATAAACATTTTACTTCAAGTTTAGAAAATATTTTATGACTGTTTTTTGATTATTTAATGTTTATACACTAATAGAAAAAAGTGTGTAAAAATTTTAGTTAAAGCTACTAAAAATTAGTTCAAAATGAAAAACTGCTGAATTATCAGAGTATTTTTGCTAAATATAAATAAGATATTAACATCAAAAATAAAACTGTTTAATATATTTACAAAATTTTAGTTATCATTGAGCTAAATTTCAATGATTAGAAAATAAAATTAAATTGTAGTAGTAGACAAAAAAACATCACATAAAATTTAAAATTTTCAAAGTTCCTTTTTCGTTTTTTGTTTTTAATGGAAATACTAATCTAGCCTTCTAAAATCAACTGTTTAATATTTTTAGCAAATATTTCTGTTGATTTTATAAACTGCTTGCATTGAACAAAATTTAATAAACATTTTTTTAGATACAACAGTTTGTTTTAGCCATTTTTAGTTTACTAATATTTTGCAAAATTTTCTGCAGATTTTCTAAATTTATAAGTTTTATTTTTGCTGTTTTTATCTTACTGCAACATTTTCAATTGTATTTCAAAATTTATCATTTTATTTCAGAAGTTATCAATTGTTTTTCTGATTTATCAATTGTATTTCAGAAATAATCAATTGAATTTCAGTTTACTCAATTGTATTGTAGAAGTTATGAATTATTTTTCAGATTTACCAATTGTATTTCAGAAGTAATCAATTTATTTCCAGTTTTATAATTGCTTTTCAGAAATTATCAATTGATTTTCATATTTATCAATTGTATATCAGAAACTACCAATTGTATTTCAGAAATTATAAATTGTATTTCAGAAACTGAAAATTGTATTTCAGATATTTATTAATTGTATTTCAGAAATTCGCAATTGCATTTCAGAAATTATCAAATGTATTTTACAACTAATCAATTGTATTTCTAAAACTGGCAACTAACTGTATTTTAGAAATTACCAATTGTATTTAAGAAATTATCAAATGTATTGTATTTCAATATTTTTTGAATCCGTAATTACCCCCATGATAAAAAAAAACTTAAAACATTACCCATAGAATAATATATGAATTCATATATGAAGTTATATGGAATATATGAACCAATATATGGACCAATAAATGCAGTATATTATCATATATGGATTCATACATTTGAATGTATTTACCCATATGTGCTTCCATACATAACATATATGTTCACATATGATCATACATTAAACCATATATGCTCATACATGAAACCATATATGACAATATATGAACATATATGAACATTTTCACCTGGGTATTTATTTAATTCTTTTCGGTACCTTATACCAGAGCTTCGACGACTTAATTCCCTAATTCCCTTTTTTTTTTTGAACTGAATTTATATTTTGGGAATGAATTCCCTGACCAAACTTAAGGAATTGAATGAATTCCTTTTTTTTCATTCGATTTATCTTAAAGGAATTCATTAATTTTTTTCTAATGCCTTCCCATGTGAAAATCGAAACATATATGAACACATATGGTCATACATTGACTTGTATATGATCATGCATGGGCATACATAGTCATATATGTTCATATATATTTCGATTTTCACATGGGTTCATAAAATTTAATGAATTCATTCAACAAGGAATTCATTCAATTCTAGTTAATTCAACTTTTGGTCAAGGAATTCATTCAATTCTAGTTAATTCAACTTTGGTCAAGGAATTCATTCAATTCTAGTTAATTCAACTTTTGGTTAAGGAATTCATTCAACTCTAGTTAATTCAACTTTTGGTCAAGGAATTCATTCAAGGTAATTCATTTTTTGGTCAAGGAATTCATTCAATTCTAGTTAATTCAACTTTTAGTCAAGGAATTCATTCAATTCTAGTTAGTTCAACTTTTAGTCAAGGAATTAAATGTATTTCGTTTAATTCCCTGAGGAATTAAATTTTTTTTGTTTAATTCCCTGAATTAAGTTTTCATTTCCTAGGGAATTAAACGAACAAAATTTAATTCCTTAGGGAATTAAACGAAATAAATTTAATTCCTTGACTAAAAGTTGAATTAACTGGAATTGAATGAATTCCTTGACTAAAAGTTGAATTAACTAGAATTGAATGAATTCCTTGACCAAAAGTTGAACTTGAATGAATTCCTTGACCAAAAGTTGAACTTGAATGAATTCCTTGACCAAAAGTTGAATTAACTAGAATTGAATGAATTCCTTGACCAAAAGTTGAATTAACTAGAATTGAATGAATTCCTTGACCAAAAGCTGAATTAACTAGAATTGAATGAATTCCTTGATCAAAAGTTGAATTAAGTGCACAGTTGAATGAATTCCTTACCCAAAAGTTGAATTAACTAGAATTGAATGAATTCCTTGACTTCAAATTGAATTAACTAGTGTTGAATGAATTCTTTAGTGAATGAATTCTTTAAATCGAATTTTTGATCAGGGAATTCATTCTATAAATTTGAATTCTTTGAATTCATTCAAAGGAATTAATTCCTGCTTATGTTTTATTAAAAAATTCATTCCTTGAATTAAAGAATTGAATTAAATTTTTGGGAATTCATTCCAAAAAGGAATTAATTCTTTAAAGCTCTGCCTTATACACTCAAACTCAATAAATTTTGTAATTCCAACAAATTATAAAAAAGAGCAAATAAATTTAAATAACAGCATAAAAAAATGGGAGCCAAATTTTTTCGTTTTAAATATTTCAGAATCAAAATATTCCGATTCATGAGACATTTTGTTGCGTATGGTACTGTATAAAAAAGTTTTAATATTTCAGCAGATGGATTGAATTTTTGTCAATTGAATAACATGTAAAGTATATATTAAATTTAAGAAGAGCTTCTTATAACTCATATTACATCCGAATAACCTTAAATATTTTGGAACAAAAGGAATTCAAATTTTCACCAAAAGGAATTAAGGTTTGTACGCACATTAACTTTCCAGACACAAATTTGTGTAGCCTAAAATCATGCACTATTATAATCATACTTAAAAGAAATATATAAATATTTAGAATTATCAGGATTAAATTCATAAAAATATAAAAAGGCAATAATATGTTATCCCCAAAAAATTCCCTAAAATTTAGTGTCTTCCCTAATAAATCCCCGGAACCCCAAACGGAAATTTTTATCCCCATTGACGAAAAAACCCCCAATTTGGGGATAAATCCCCTAAACTGACAACACTGATTTACAACAAAAAGATTGTTCAACTCTGAGTGATTCCTTTTCTTCAATTTCTACTAATTATGCTTTTCGTAAAGATGTTGTTGATACTACTGAACCAAGTAATAATGTTTTAAATTCTAATATGCGAATACGTAGAGCTAGTCTTTGTCTTTCTTTACATGATGATGATCATATTCATAATCATGTTATTGCTACTATTAAACCAAATGATGTTATTGCTGCTACTGAGCCAAATGACGTTTTAAATTCTAAACGAAGAGCTAGCATTTGTTGTTCTCAAAACTCTGACAATACTGTTAGCTCAGCTTCAATTGCATACTCTCAAGCAGAAAGTAATATCCCAATTAACAATACTGGATGGACTAATGTTAACTACAAAAAAAAAGAAACGTAAGCCTGTGGTGTTTGGAGATAATAATTCCAAAAACTTAGAAGTTATTGCTAATCAAAAATGGGTGCATATTTCCTCATTTAAGCCTAGCGTAATAGCTGAACAAACCCTGAGTTATGTTGCAAAAGCTGCTAATATTTCCAAAACCCATCTAAAATGTTTTAAATGGGTTAAAAAGGAAATTGAGCAGAACACATTCAGGAGTGTTTCTTTTAAAATAGCAAAGAGTATACATAATAAAGAGATTGGGGGACTCTCTATCACTGAGAAAGCATTTGTTTTATTATGTGCCTTGGAACAGGAACATACTCAAACCAATATCACCCAGCAAACATGGCAATACGAAGAAGATTCTCCGAACATATCGCCAGGAAGAAAACATTTATTGCTGGCAATATCAATTTCGTATTCCGGAAGTTTCCTCCGTCGGAAACAACTGTTACACTAAAACAATACTTCCAGGCAGTGTTTAATAACAAGTTTAAAAAAAATTTGCCTCAACTGGTGACTGTGCTTAAAATAGTTCACACTTTCATATTCAACCATTAACTTGCTTATTTCAGTCTAACTGTGTAAGTAAATTTCAAAACACACACAGTCATCATTTACATTTTTTAAGTTTTCAAACTAAGCGCAGCGTAACTGTGTGAGTTCAGCAACAAAACAAGTTGTGTTTCTTCTGCTTGCTGCGTTTTGAGTTACTGGTTAATGTGTTTTTACTTGACTGAGTAACGAAAAAAAACTGCATAGTAGACTTCGAATAGCAGACTGGATAGTAGACTGGGGTCAGCAAACTATGTAGTTGGAACTTAAAGAGTTTTGTATATGCAAACAAAAGAAAAAAGAAACACTAGCAGCTTTAAAAAGAAAATACAATTAAACTTATCATATTTCCTATTTTATTTATTATTTTGTTAATTATATAATTTATATATTAATTAATTTCACACTTTATCGTAAATATGTATGTACGTATAATACTTTATTCTGATCAATTGTGGTACATAGTACATATGATTTGATTTTTTTAAATTGTCATTTATATGACACTAACTTACAACAATTGATTTTTTGGACAAATTACTACACCCAAAAAATACATGGTAGTTGATCATTATTTTTTCAATTGTGTCATATGTTGGCTGAACAGAAAAATTTGTTATTTTACCAAATTTATTCCTGTTTTTCAGCTTAAAATAAAATCTGTTAATTTTAAAACATTTTTTGTTAAATTTAAAAACCCGAGTAAAAAAAATAATATAATGTCATATGTAATGATATCTAATTTAATGTAATTGGAGATATGCTATGATCCGAAAAATGGTGGATAAAATTATATCGGATAAGATCTAAATATATTAAATCATATAGAATCTTATCCGGATTTTGACCCGATGTAATCATATCTAATTTGATGTGGAAAGACATAATTATATAACGGATTATATTTCAGGCTCAAAACAAAAACTATTAAATAACACCCTTTAGTTAAGAATTCAAAAAAGGAAAAAAAAATTAACCCCTAAATTCATAAACGCTTTGTAAAATTATAGGAGGCTTATTGAACAAATTTTGTATGAAAATTACGTTTTGTAAACCTCCTATAACTTTACAAACTATTTATGAATTGAGGGGTTAGTATTTAGAAGAAGTTGTACAGAATTGTAACCAAGTATTTTAAGCCTTCTGATATAAACTTGTATTCTACCCGTAAACTGTGTAAACGTGGTATGTTTATGAGTTTAATGTTAAATTCTATACATAAAAAATATGGCTTGTATTTGTACAAGGTTTACAAGGAATTTAAAAGTTATAATGAGTACACCTTTTATATTTTGAAATCATACATAAATACACTTAAGTCTCTTTTTATGCGGTTTTTTTATGCGGATTAGAAGTTATGCTGATTTAAAATCGACTTGCGTTCTGTTTTTTACAACTTTTATAATACTTTTTATTTAATTTAAAAGAAAATAAAAAATTTGTCTTATTTTTTAAAGGTTTTCTTAAAAGAAATGGATAAAACCAAGAAAAAAAGACAGCAATTTCGTTAGAAACAAAAATGGTATTTTTTGACCGCATAGAAAATGGTGAAAGATATGCATCTATTCGAAAATATTTTAAACCTGGAGAATCTTCAATAACCGCAATTAAAATGAATGAGTCTCAGACAAGAAAATCTGTTATTTTTGGCTCACAACTGAGTTTAACATTGTTATCGAATTCTTGGGAATACGATCGTATTCTCATTAATGCACAAATGTGGACATATGTGGATGCTTGTATGAAGATTTATGTATGTATCCATGTATGGAAAAGCATTCATGTTTATGATCATGCACGAACATACATTATAACTGTATGAATCGATATATGTATTTTTTAGCCGGGTATTATTTTTTATTGATCTTTACTTTTTTTTTTTTGGTATGTACTGTATGAATACAAGTGTTATTTTGTGTTAAAAGTAAAAATAAATGAATAATTTTTTTTATTCTATAGATTTTTTTAAAGTTATGCGGTTTTTGAAATATTCGGAACGCATCTCCCATTTTTGTATGGAAGTAGAGTTCTTTTTTATGCGCATTTATTTTATGCGTTTTTTTAGGAACGCATCATCTAAAAAAAATTTAACATTGAGCTATATAAAACTTTATATATTTTCCGATAAAGCCATTTTTAATTATGTATATATGATGCTGTATTAAAATTGTCATAGCATATGTAACTAGATATGGTACATATTAATATATATGGGGACATATATATTTATACTGATCTCTATATGACATCATATAAAAAAATTTTGAAAAACTCAAAGCTATACATAATTATATCCGCAAAGATATGGTATCACACTTGACTATATATAAACATATTAGTCCATATTAAATTATATAACTTCCTATATAACTATTTTTACTCGGGAAATCTAAATTTAAGTAAACTTTATTTTTTTATTACTATTCTTTTGTTTTTGTTAATTAATTCATATATTAATTAATTTAACACTTTATCGTAAATATATACATTTCTGCATTGATTCAATTGGTACATATAATTTGCAGGTTTTTTTAATTAATCCACTCTGATATATGTATGTAGGTATATGTGACGCGCAAAATAGAAAGGGACCTAAGGGTAAAAACCGGTTTTGTTCAGGAGAGCATGGGATCGGTCTCATTCGATGCTCAGATGTTGTCCACAAAAAAAAAATTGATTTTTATACCCTTAGGTCCCTTTCTCTATGCGCTGTCACATATGTTAAAAATATGTCGTTTAGATAACACTACCTTACAACATTTAATTTTTTGGAGAAATTACTACACCTAAAAAAATACATAGTTGTTGATCACTATTCAATTATGTCATATGTACTACATATCTTTTTTTGTTTGGCATAATACTAACCCGTAGAGTATATACATATATAATTTGAATTAATGCATTTTCTCGATAAAATTTTATGAAATTTAGTACCAGAGATGGGCCAAAATAAATTTTCATTTGCATTGCGACAAGAAGTGATCATATGTACGTGGGCTTTTTTAATTTGTATTTTATTTTAATTTGCATTCGCCATTTATTCCAATTAAGTATTAGAAATGCAAAATTTTTAATTAATAAATAGATTGGCAACATAATTAATTTTTTTTAAATGGTTGTTGAATTTCTGGCAATTGCAATAAATTCAATTTTGATTTTGTGTTTAAAATTTAGGGTGTAATTTTGTAAAACGCAAAGCCTTGAGTTGCGTTGTTTTCCATACAAATTGTTTTTGTAACAATAACAATTTATACACAAATCAACGCAACACAAGGCGTTGCGTTTTACAAAATAACCCACTTAATTTGTAACTTTTTATATTTTGTTTGATTTTGGCAATTTTTTATTTTACGTTGACATTTCATTTGATATCCAGTGTGTTCGTTTACTCGAAATTCTTACTAATTTTACTACAATTGGAAAGTTTTGTTTATTTTTTGAATTGAACTTTTCCTGTTGTAGTAAAAGTAGCAATTTGTAGTAAGTAAACGAATATTGGTTGAAGAACCTATACAATATATACACCGAATATTCTATAAATATCACCTACAGGCAATTTAAAAAAAAAAAAACACATTAAATATATGGGTACTTCTAAAATTTCGGAGTAGCTGTATTTGACCTTAGATTTTTGTAAAGATTAACAAAAAAATAATTAAAATTTTGGATTCAATTTTCCGGCGTTTTTGGAGGGTGGCACTTATAGAATGATGACACATAAAGCATATGACAATAAGTGCGTTCCCGTACGTTCCCAATGTTATCGAAATTTACCCAAAAGCGTTCCCGTACTCGAAAATTGGGTAAATGAGAGCGCTAATGAGAGTGTATTAGTGTGTCTCTTTTTACCAAAATTTAACCAGACTTTTTCTTCGGGTAAACTTTGGTAAAACAGCTGATGTAAATATAAACAAAAAAACTATTGTGAAAATAGATTTAAAAAATTGCCAAAATCAAACAAAATAGGGGTTTTCATATAAACTCGTATTCTACTCGTAAACATTTTAAAACTGGTATGTTTATGAGTTTAATGTCAAACTCCATACATAAAAAATATGGTTTTTATTAATACAAGGTTTACAATGAATTTACGAGTTTATATAAAAACCCTTAATATAAAAAGTTACAAATTATATTTTAAACTCAGAATCAAAATTGAATTTATTGCAATTGCCACAAATTCAACAACCATTTAAAAAAATTAATTATGTTGCCAATTTATTTATTAATTCAAAATTTTGTATTTCTAATAATTGTAATAAATGGAGAATGCAAATTAAAATACAATGCAAATTAAAAAAGCCCACGTATGATCATTTCTTGTCGCAATGCAAATGAAAATTTATTTTGGCCCATCTCTGGTATTAAATTCCATAAAATTTTATCGGGAAAATGCATGAGTTAGCATGATGACAAACAAAAAAGCAAGTTTGCTTACCGAATCGAATAACGTTAAGTGTAACGGTATCAAATTTTGTTTGTTTCGGCAACGGTAAAGGTAATGGCATTTAAGACTGTTTCGGTAACGTACCGGTATTAAAAAAATTTATTCTTTGTAATTTACTTGTGAAAATTGTTACATCTTTCTTTAATTTGAAAAATAATTTAAACAGAAAGTGCTATTAATTTATGATCTAGAGTCAAACTAAAAAAAAAAACATTCATTTAAGCACCTTAAGTTGTTTTTCACGTGGAAAAATTTCACTCGAAATTTAAATGCCTCAAATTGCAATTTAATTTAAACAAATGAACAATTTTTTAATTTTATAACAAAGACACAATCAAAATAAACATAAAATGTCACATTTTCCCAAGATAAATAATAATCTTGTACATTAAATTTGCGTGAAAACAAACTCTACACAATTTTCACGTAAACTAATTGTCGTGAAAAATCATTTTTTTTATATGGGGTATAACAGTTTTTTCACGTGAAACTCAAACAACTTACGGTGCTTTACCAAATAAAAGATCAACAATACATACCCCTCATTCAATATAGCATATTTTTAATTTTAGTTGTTAAAAATACAGATTATGAGCTATGAATTCAATGCTGGTACTTTTAATAAGTAAAATTGTTATCTATAAATTTTTTTATAAAAAACTCAAGATTATAAAATAAAAAATTTAAAAAACTGGCATTTTTTACATAAATTAATAAATACCGGGAACTACCTATAAAAATAAAGATATCGGTAACGATAACGGTATTTCCAATTTTTTTTAGAGGTATTGATAACGGTATTCAATTTAAAACGGTATTTTATCGATAAAGGTGTTATAACGATAACGGTAACCGACCTTGAAAAAAAAATATGTAGTACATATGACATAACTGAATAGTGATCAACAACTATGTATTTTTTTAGGTGTAGTAATTTCTCCAAAAAATTAATTGTTGTAAGGTAGTGTTACCTAAACGACATATTTTTTACATATACCTACATACATATATCAGAGTGGATTAATTAAAAAAAACCTGCAAATTATATGTACCAATTGAATCAATGCAGAAATGTATATATTTACGATAAAGTGTTAAATTAATTAATATATGAATTAATTAACAAAATCAAAAGAATAGTAATAAAAAAATAAAGTTTACTTAAATTTAGATTTTTTAAATTTAACAAAAAATGTTTTAAAATTAACAGATTTTATTTTAAGCTGAAAAACAGGAATAAATTTTGTTAAAATAACAAATTTTTCTGTTCAGCCAACATATGACACAATTGAAAAAATAATGATCAACTACCATGTATTTTTTGGGTGTAGTAATTTGTCCAAAAAATCAATTGTTGTAAGTTAGTGTCATATTAATGACAATTTAAAAAAATCAAATCATATGTACTATGTACCACAATTGATCAGAATAAAGTATTATACGTACATACATATTTACGATAAAGTGTGAAATTAATTAATATATAAATTATATAATTAACAAACTAATAAATAAAATAGGAAATATGATAAGTTTAATTGTATTTTCTTTTTAAAGCTGCTAGTGTTTCTTTTTTCTTTTGTTTGCATATACAAAACTCTTTAAGTTCCAACTACATAGTTTGCTGACCCCAGTCTACTATCCAGTCTGCTATTCGAAGTCTACTATGCAGTTTTTTTTTCGTTACTCAGTCAAGTAAAAACACATTAACCAGTAACTCAAAACGCAGCAAGCAGAAGAAACACAACTTGTTTTGTTGCTGAACTCACACAGTTACGCTGCGCTTAGTTTGAAAACTTAAAAAATGTAAATGATGACTGTGTGTGTTTTGAAATTTACTTACACAGTTAGACTGAAATAAGCAAGTTCATAATATAAAAAAAAAATGAAAGCGAGTGCTTTTTTTTAAGCACGTTGCTTACAAAATATGAAAATTTAACTAAATTACGACTGCTATTAGCAGTCGTTCGAAACTCTGAAAATTTGTTTGTTTTTTCTCCCCACACATATTACAGCCTAAAGTTGAGTTTAGGGGACCTCACAGATTGCCTCCATATTTTTACCACTGACAGAACTCTTTTTTGGGAGTGCTACGATATACAGTGGGGAGCGTTATTGAGTACATGTCAGTACTTGAGGAAACTTACAAGTGCAGACATAAAAATATCAGTCACTAAAGTATACTTTTCTGAAAGCAAAAGGTTCGCTTAATCTAAATCTGGCCTCAGAAATTATATATCAAAAAACGATATATCCGTAAAAAAATATGTTATCAAAAGAATTCAAAAACTATTTTAAAGAGGAAGAGTAGTATATTCAGATGCCGTTACAAATCTTGTTAAAAATATTTTTCGAGGAAACATACGATTCGAAATATTTTGAAGAAAAGTAAAGTTTTTCCCATTTATATAGCTCGAAAGTCTGATATGGAAGGTCATTTCTGAGGCAAGATTTAGATTAAGCGAACCTTTTGCTTTCTGAAAAGTATACTTTAGTCCCCTTGTCCGATATTTTTATGCCTGCATTTGTAAGTTTCCTCAAGTGCTGACATGTACTCAATAATGCTCCCCACTGTATTTTTTTTTCGCGGAAACGCCTATGTGCAAAGTTTGAAAATATACTTGGCTATATATTCGCCATTAATGGTCTAATTGGGACACCATTGTAAAGGTCGTTTAGAAATGTCTTTAAGATGATATTTTTTAAAATTATTATTAACCCATTACGACCCGGCGAAAGAATTTCCATTATTTTTTCTTATCGAAACGTTTTTATTTCATAAAAACGCCTATATAAGAATAAAATTTTTACTTTATACATATATTTTCAAGACTTAAAGCTTTCATTTGCGATAAATATCTAGTTTTTATCATTTCAAACATCAAGGATGCTACGTGAAAAACATGAAGTCAAAAATTTTTTTCAGAAAAAACCCACTAAACAATTTACATTTACAAAAAGTTTCGAAAAAAGTTAAAGTTTGCATTTGCATTTACAAAAAGACGTTATGTAATAGTACTATAAGCGAAACTGGACAAAAAATTAAAGATTGTGTATTTCATTTAGGGTTGCCACTTCCGTTTTGAGAAAAAGAGGACGCCAACCTCAAAAAAGTAGGATATTTGTCTTAAAAAAGAGGACAATTTTTTTTAATAAATTAATTTTATAAAAATCAACAACGCGATAAAATATACAAATAAAAATTTACCCGTAAATTCATAAACGCTTTGTAAAATTATAAGAGGTTTATTGAACAAATTTTGTAAGAAAATGACGTTTTGTAAACCTGCTATAACTTTACAAAGCATTTATGAATTGAGGGGTTTTTTTATAAATAAAACAGTTTTTATTCCCACTAAAAAAGAATTTACAAAAAACAAAAAAATCATTCTTAACTTTAAATTAGTGGCACATAAATTAACAAAAAATAAAAACAACGATTAACCAATTTATTGCATACATTGTCAGGAATGTACATTTCTATAACTTCTTGATACCAATTGCAAAGGGTTTCATGAATGTTTTTCAATGCTTCCAATTTGAATCAATATATTACTGTCGCATTTCTTCAAATATTTAAAAAAACTGTTGACAATTCATATGAAAATTTTATTTGACTCTAATAATATCAGAAATAGAACTAGAAATAGTTTCTTGATTCAGTTTTTTGTTTTCTGGCGTCCACTGCGCCTTGATTACGAAAAACTTCACAAATAAGATACAAAATCATTCTGAACTTAAAATTTTTACTACCTGAATAAAAAAATAGCGATTAACAAATTTATTTCAAACATTTTCGGGAATGTACTTCATATAATTTCTTGATACAAATTATAAAGAATTTCATGAATATTTTTCAACGCTTCCAATTTGAATGTCGTATTTCTTCAAATATTCATAAAACTCTTGACAAATCATATCAAAATTATATTTGACTAATAATATCAGAAATTGTTTCTGGATTAAATTTTTTTTATTAAAGAAAATACACGTTCTACGTTGGCATTATGTGCTGGAAAGAAAAAATACTACTAAACAAGTTTTTTCATTTCATAGCAAACATCATTTTTAATAAAAAAAAAAAAAAATTTGGACCAAAACTTGTGATCAGTCGTGTTAATTGAATTTAAGGTTTTCACATTATTTTTGAGGATAAGGAATTCATTAAATACATCTTCATCATTAAAAGCAATGTTAATTTTTTTTTAAATTCAACACTTGGTTCACTGCTGACAAGCTTCAAATTTGGCAATCAAAGTGATGCTAAGTCAATTGAAATAACAGCTAACAATTCAAAAGTTTAGAAGCAATAAAAAAGGTTATGGGGAAAAGTGCAAAATGTAGGACAATCCCGGACACTTACTGAAAAAGAAGGAGGACTGCCTCGGAAGCCCTAAAAAAGAGGACGGTGTCCGCGCAAAAGAGGAAGGATGGCAACCCTAATTTAATTATAATAAAATGATTTGCACATCAGTTTAAATGCTTACATTGATGTTTTTTGTAAACATTAGAAATATAAAAAATAAATCTTTTGTAGAAGTTATAATTAATAATAAAGTAATAAAAAAGATATATATTTTGTAGGCATTTAAATATATATAAAAATAAACCGTTTGTAAATGATTTTAATGATTAGAAAATATTAAAAAGCAAACTTTTTATAAACTTTAGGGGTAAATTAATAAATGCTTTGTAATGTTAATAATTTGTAAAATAATTATAAATTTAGACATTAAATTCTATACCAAATATAAGCATTTTGTAGACATATAAAATATTTTTAAAAATACTGAAATGTAAATGCTTTATAAACGTATTGTAAACCTTTACTAAATAGAATAGTAAGCACGGTTTTTATTTATTACGAATAACGAACAGTTTATCCACTTGTTCTGTTTTGTATGTATCTACTTGTTCTGTTACATATACGTATGTTTGTAAATGCGTGTACGCAAAAGCAAAGCCTACTTTATGAAATTTAAAAATATGTAAGTAAAGAGTGTTTGAGTTGAAAATTAATTTATTTAGGCTTACAACGACGTTGTGTACATACATTTTGTATTTATAATATATTTTAATTTTTTTATTTTAAAGTTCATTTTTTATAATATAATTGATAATAGTATATAGAATTATAAAACTATATTTTTCAAATTTAATTTTGCATTTATGTTTACAAAATAAATTTTGTTTTTATTTCCCAGAAGTAACTAAAAATATTTAAAATTTTTCGAAAATAAGAAAAAATTTTAATACTGCTGAACACGGTTTAATTATAAAAGAATAACTACATACATCGATGTTTATTCGGTTGCCTAAACCATTTTAATAACAATGAAAACAATAATATTTTCAAATTTAGAAAAAGCAATAAGAAAATAAAATTCGACATAAGCGACAGATGTTTACACTAAAATATTTTTGTTCCAAAAATGAGAAAGTATTTCGAATATTATGCTTTGTGATTGCGAGAACTTTAAGTGTAATTAAATTTATAGGCTAAAATTTTATTTTTATGAATCATATTTCTGGACTTTGATATTTTTTTTTATAAAAAAAATACATTATTACTATACGAAAAAACCAAACAAAAATTTTGTTTGTTAAATTTTTCGCAAGAGAAAGTTTTTTGTACAAAAACGCATTTAAAATAGTTTTTGAATAAAAAAAAATCGCCAAAATATTTTTTTCAATGCGAAAATTGTCAACTTCTTTTATGCAGAAATGGTACTTAAATAAGAAGAAATTTTTTAATCTGCGATTTTTTTTTCGGCGCGTTTATACTAGGGATGCCAAACGGGAAATCCCGAATCCCGATTTTCTTATTTTTTAATATTAATATAAACGCAAATAAACAAATATAACAACTCTCAATTTGAACGGACGTGTTTCTTGATGTCTCTCAGTTTTTATAAATTTTATTTAAACAAAACTAAAATTTAAACAATAATTTTGCCTAATACAATCTAGTGCAATTGTTTTAATAATAATAAATTAACAAAAAAAAAACAACAATAAATTTTTTAAAACAAAATCGGGTTTAAAAAATAATTTAAAAGATTTTTAAACAGTTGATAACACTCATATAGAAAAAAAGATTTGAAAAAATCTAAACAAACACAAAATATAAATATTATAAAAAACTCTTAAAATAACTGATCGTGCAATGGTTAGCCTAAGAAAAAATAGAAACAACAAAAAATATACCAAAAAAAGTACAAAAAAATCAAATATGAACTCAACTGAAGAATTTGAGACAACACAAGAAACCGATGCTATAGAAGTAACAACAAAACATAATA
The DNA here is from genome assembly GCA_949987735.1 of Leucophora obtusa. Lineage (NCBI taxonomy): Eukaryota > Metazoa > Arthropoda > Insecta > Diptera > Anthomyiidae > Leucophora > Leucophora obtusa. Next base: position 240,021,343 of record OX465295.1, on the reverse strand, counting down.
ATACCCACGAAAATAATAACACCCCGGCCCCGCGCAAAAACGTTTAAGAGAAGTTTTACAAAACTCTTTGCTTGGTAACGCGTGTAAAACTCCGCGCCTTACTAATACTGAATCGCCTCTTAAATTCATTACTATTATGGATAAAAGATTCGATAAACTCACTAACATGCTAGAGACTATGATAATAAATAAATTCAACCAATACAAAGAAGAACTCTTAAGTGAATTTGATAAGAGTTTCAACTTAATGAAAGCCAACGTTGATACACTCTTAGAATCGGTCGGGGAGAGAGTTGCTAAACTGGAGACAGTTATGAACGAAAATTTAGCACAAAGAAATGAAATTATCAATAACCTTAATAACGTTACTGAAAGACTTACTAAATTAGAAACTTCCTCGTTGGATGTTTCAAACATGAAAAATGAAATTAAATCTCTGCAAACACAATTAAAGCGACACGAAAATAAGACAGTGGCGTGCGATTTGCGTATAAATGGGATCCCATTTGAGGAAAAAGAAGATTTAATCGATATTTTTAGTAAAATATGCTCCATTATCGATGTTTCAGTACCGGCTATTAAATCTATATATCGATTACAAAATCAAAACAATAGAAACAAAACGGATTCAAGGGATGCCGCGATCATCGTTAAAATGTGGTCGCCTTATGACAAAAATTTCTTTTTAAAATCCCTTGCAAGTTTTAAAAAAACACATAAAGACTTTTATTTTTGTTTAAATCATGTCGGATTTAATTCTAATCATAAATTTTTCGTAAATGAAGCTCTCACAGTAAACAATTATTTAATTTTGCGAGAAGCGGTGCGTATGAAACATAATAGACTTATTCACAGTGCCTTTTCTTTGCGTGGATTAGTATACGTGAAAAAATTTGCCGATAGCCAGGTAATCCGCATTGATGAGCAGGCCAATTTGAAGCTGTTATTTCCTGCTACTGAAGAAGTTCAACATTCTTCCATCTAATATCACAAAGATTAAAATTTATTATTATATTATATTTGTAATATTTTTTAAAATTTTATTTGAAATTTTTCATGATTTTTTAGAATCGAGTACATGCATATTAGACACTATTTTATTAGTATTTTGCTTAACTTTCTTTTTTTATCACTTATGGAAAAAAACCTTTTCCTTGCGTTGTTGTTAGGGTTGTATTTTTTTTTAAACCATTTGATTATGGATAATACTACTACAATTAGAGGGAGATCTAATGACGTTACGATGAATATGGTGAGAATTCTAGCTAAACAAAAAAAGGGTCTAACTATTTGTCATATAAACGCACAAAGCCTGAATAATAAAATCGACGAGTTCAGGATAATTTTCGAAAATTCTAATATTGATATAGTTTGCGTCTCTGAGACCTGGCTAACTGAATCAACTACCGATAATTTAATCAACTTAGGTGGTTACAGAGCTTTTAGAGCTGATAGAACTTTAAGAGATGAAAATAACAGAGCCCGTAAAGGTGGTGGAGTGGCCATTTTTGTTCGCAATCATTTGATAAGTAAGTTTTGCTGCAAATCTGATAATTTAGATAGGGTGGAATATATATTCGTTGAAATCACTTCTAATCAAAGAAAACTATTACTTGGTTGCGTGTACAGACCTTACAAGAACACTTGTCTTTCAAGATTTATTGATAAATTGGAAACATTAAGCGATGGCTATAGTGATGTGGTTATTTCAGGAGATTTTAATTCTAACATCATGGCTGAAACAGTTTTAACTGACAGTATGTTATCACTGGGTTTTGAGCCTACTAATCAGTCTAACCCTACACATTTTTCCTCCACTGTTAACACTCTACTGGACCTTTTTTTGTGAGTGATATTTCAAATGTGCTATTGTATGATCAAATATCAGCTTCATGTTTTTCAAAACATGACTTGATTTTCTTGGCTTATGATTTTCAGATTCAGCATGAAAATACAACCTCCACTTATCGTGATTTCGGGGGCATAAATTATGAGTTGCTTTATTTTAATTTCTCTCTGGTTGATTGGAACAGTATTTACTACATGGCATCCGTTGATGACCAAATGTGTTTCCTACAAGACAACCTATTACGACTATATGAAGAATCTGTACCAGTAAAAACCAGAACTACCACAGTAAAGAACAAACCTTGGTTTACATCTGCCATCAAACAGATGATTTATCAAAGGGATATAGCCTACACTCGATGGAAACGTTTTAAAACCCCTGAGCTTAAGAGCGATTATCGAACAGCTAGAAAAGAAGTTAACTGCAAAATTAGAATTGCTAAATCTGAATACTACTCAAGACAATTTAGCTCGGCTCTTGAAACTAAACATACCTGGAAGACTATCCGTGATATTGGCATTGGAAAATCTAATATAAATAATAACAGCTCAATTGATGCTGATGAACTCAATATTAAATTCAATAACCTACCCGCGGTTCAGGTGCGAACTGATTTCTATGACAATCATTATGCACACATTGAAAATCGTTCACGTAATAATGACAGTGTGAACTCATACAATAACCAAATTGTTAGTTTTGTTAGTTTTACACAGGTAAAATCGAATGCAGTTGGATATGATAATCTTCATCCTAAATTCATAAAAATTTTGTTACCGCTTCTTTTACCTTTCATAACGTATATTTTTAACCATATTATAACTACTAGCACTTTTCCCTTAAGATGGAAGCATGCAAAGATAATTCCAATTCCTAAATCAAGCACAGAATACCGGCCAATAGCAATATTATGTTATCTTTCTAAGGTTTTTGAAAAGATATTGCACACTCAAATGAGTACATATGTTTATGAACATGGTTTAATGTCAGAAAAACAATCAGGGTTTCGACCTAATCACAGCTGCGTGACTGCACTGGCTGACGTCTGTGAGGAGATAAGACGCGATCTTGATGACGGCAATGTTAATTTCCTTGTTCTTCTCGATCATTCTAAGGCTTTCGATACTGTTGACCACCCAACACTTAGTATGAAGCTACAAAGTTTTTTTAATTTTTCATCCTCTTCAGCACAACTGTTGTCATCTTATCTTCTAAGTCGCACCCAATCAGTTTATGTCAATGACACATTATCGGGACCACTTAATCTTACAAGAGGTGTACCCCAAGGGTCAATTTTGGGGCCTCTTCTTTTCTCCGTTTATGTCAATGACTTACCTGAACACCTTGACTACTGCAGGATACACATGTACGCAGACGATATTCAACTTTACCTGAGCAGTCCAGTTCTATCGATTAATGATAATATTGATAAAATAAACTATGATTTACAAAAAATACACCTGTGGGCTATTGCTAATGGGCTATGTATAAATCCTAAAAAATCAAAGTGCCTTCTAATACGTCAAAGAATGAGAAACCCAGTTTTTGATAAGGACATTATTATAGATAGTCAGAAAATTAAAGTTGTTTCCACAGCAAGAAACCTTGGTATAATATTAAATAGCACGTTAACATGGTCAAATCATATCAACGCCATAGTTGGACAGACATATATGAAACTAAGATCACTTTGGTTAACTCAATCTTATACCCCTTTGAAAATAAGATTGCTTTTAGCCAAAGCTTACCTTATTCCTGGCATTTTGTACGGTTGTGAACTTTTTTCTCATTGTGACACCATAAGTATGGGGAAGTTAAAAGTTGTATTTAACAGTGTAGTAAGATACGTTTTCGGGTTAAGAAGATCCAGGGGAACGTCGTTCTACTCTAAAAGCATTTTTGGGGTGTCCTTGGAAAGTCTTATGAAGATTAGAGTGCTCTTATTCTTACACAAAATCGTTTACACAAAAAAGCCCCATTATCTCTATGAGAAACTCCGTTTTGGCATCGGAACGAACAGAGGTAATAAGCTAATTCCACCAAGTCATCGCTACCTCGTAATGACTTTGGAACATGCTCCCTCAAACTCAACAGCTAAACAGCAACGCTTTGAGTTTTAAAAAATTTCTGTTTGAACACTATGCTCGATTTTAATTTCAATTCAATTTCATTTTTAGAATTAATATTTCTTTAATTTTTGCAATATGTTTTTGTTTTAATTAATTATTATTTTTTTATTTTTAATTATTTATTTGATTATTTATATTAATTATTTTATTACTATTATTAATGTGACGATAACTTTTTAAAATCAAAATTTTAGCACTTAAAATTCCTGTACTATAATTATAGGATTAATTCTTGTTGTACTGGAATGGAAATAAATAAACTAAACTAAACTAAAAAAAAGTGAGCAATTTTAGATTACCTACGTTTTTTCTTGAATTTTCTCATATTGACAAGAAATTGATGCAAAGATATTGGTAAAATTATAAATTAAGTAGATTATTCGAGTAAACTATGCAAAGATTTTGCATAAAAATTTGAAATTTTGGTAAACAATATTATGTTTTTGAGTAATACATGCGAAAAATCAAGTTTGTTTGTTATTTTACCGATTTATTCTTCCAAGCGAAATTCGATTTCTGAAACTGGGACTGTAAGTTTTGGCTGGGACTGTAAGTTTGAATTCTTCCATGAAAACATTTGATAACGATAACCAAATAACTTTGTTGCTGTAATTACACGATTTAGTGGGCAAGTTTATCGCAACGAATCTGTTTTAAAATCTGCTTACAAAATACTGGGCGCAAGTGTACTTAATGACAGGCCTTCATATATTATCCCAGCCAGAAAAATACAAACGGGAAAGCGATGGCAAGGTATTTTAACAGGTGGTACAAGTACTGACAAAAATTGCTTTCCCATTTCCAATATGATAACGCCAATAGACAAAAGGACCGGCAGTTCAAAAAGCGCCGGAAAAGTACTGGAGAAACAAAATTTTTAACTTTGGCAAAACGCTGCCAAAACCAATAAATAGGTGGTTTGGAATTATATTTTCCAAAATAAAATTTAAAAAAAGTTCATATGTATCTTTTTTTGTCCTGCCGTGATGTTTTTTAAAACAAATACTGGCGAAACGATTTTTGCAAACGCTGGCAAAGCGTCCCAAATGAGAGTTCTGCCAGTCATTTATTTTTAACATCGCGGGTACCCAGTGGTATGCAAGTACTTGATTTTTTGTACCACTATCAATTTCTGACTGAGATGTTTCAATATTCATAAAATGTACCACATTATTAATTAACAACTATTAAATAATTATAAAACGCTTTATTCTATAAAAAAATTAGTTACATAACATAAAAATTTTTACAAATAAAGGAAAAATTTAAATCCCGAAAAATCCAGTAAAATCACGGGATCCCGAAAAATTTTGTAGTCCCGAAAATCCCGAATCCCGGGATTTTCAAATATCAATCCCGATTGGCATCCCTAGTTCATACATATTTACAAAAAATGCCAAAAAAGTTTCAGTCCCGGACATTCACAAAGCAGATGATGCACTGTCTCCTCCTCGTCCCCACAGCCCCTGCAGTAGTCCGCCTGGGTGTAACCCCAACGTACAGCCATTCGGCCTATAGCGCAGTGTGCCGTTAGGACTCCTACAAGCATTCCGATCGTCCGCTTACCAAATCCAAGAAGAATCTTTGTCCTCCCCGGATCAGGCAGTGTCCATAGGGTCCGAGATATCCTACAATTGATCAAAGTTGTCCACCTTGCCCTCGTCTTCCTATCCGATATATCCCCTATCACACCAAATAGATCCACCAGAGGAACCAGGACCTCCGTCTGTATAGGGTCCTCAACCGACTCGGAGCCATTCCTCGAATACTCGTCAGCCAGCTCGTTTCCCGCGATCCCAGCGTGTCCTGGGAACCACTCCAGCCTGACCGAGTGCCGACGAATACGGCTGTGGGATTCAATACAGTGCCGCACACACCCCGATCTGACAGTATCGTATTCCAGGGCTTTCAAAGCAGCAAGACTGTCCGCAAAGATGCTAATGGATCCAAATCCCATTCCATTATCATCCGTGTGGCCATGTCAATTCCATACACTTCCGCCTGGAACACGCTACAATCGCCCGGGAGTCGTATGGAGATTCGAAGGTCCAGTTCGCCGGAGTAAACTCCCGACCCTGTCCCCATGTCCATCTTCGAACCGTCCGTGTACACTGAGATATCACCACTCCGAATAACGGAGTCGGCTGCCCAGTCTTCCCTGGTTAGGGTTGCCATTTCCATTTTGAGAAAAAGAGGACGTCAACCTCAAAAAAGGAGGACATTTGTCTTAAAAAAGAGGACAATTTAATAAATTAATTTTACAAAAATCAACAACGCGATAAAATATACAAATAAAAATATCATTCTGAGCTTTAAATTACCCAGCAAAAAAAGAGATGCCGAAGCAGTAGAAAAAGCACTACAATTGATGATCTAGATCTACTTCTTTTTTAACATAAACACTAATGATTTTAACATTGAGTTGTCATAGGAGAGGAGTACTCCCACTTCAACATTTTTTAAGTACTTTTTGAACTAGTGCAAAGGAAGCTCTTTTTCACCAATTAAAAGTTTAAAAAAATTCTTTACAAAAGTTTTTTATTGTCGCCACCGGGGATCGAACTTGCGACCTCACAATTACTAGTCTAGCGCTCTACCACTGAGCTATTCTTTGATATGAAAGTTGACTGGCATAAAAACACCACTTTGTTAATATTGTTCCTTATTCTCTTCAATAAAAGTATCGTACTTATTAAACAAGTGTTAAAGGTGCACTCCAATTCAATATTGTTTTAAGTACTATTTTGACAGGTAAATAAAAATCAATTTCTTACCATTTTTTTAAATATACATATTTTTAAAAATTTTTTTCATTTTTTTCATTTTTTTTTGTGCTAACTCACAACACAACAAGTCGGTGTTACAGTTATCTCCTGCTTAATAATTAAAAAAATATATCTAAAGCTTTTATTTAATTACAATCTTTACGATAAGTTATACATAAATATCGAAGTGTTCGTTTAAGCAAGCAAAAATAAAACTCAACAAGTTTTTTTATTTCATGAAAAACATAATTTTTAATAAAAAAAGTCGCATCAAAACTTGTTATCAGTCGTGTTAATTGAATTTAAGTTTTTTACAAAATTTTTCAGGACAATGAAAGTTTATTTAAAGCAATGTTAAATTTTTTTCAAAATTCAACAGCTGGCTTACTGCTGATAAGCTTCACATTTTGGCAATCAAAGTAAGAGATGCCAAGTCTATTGAAATAACAGCGACAAAGTAGCAATTCCAACAACTGAAAAGTTTAGGAGCAATAAAAAAAGTTATGGAGAAAAGTGAAAAAAGTAGGACAACCCCGGACACTTACTGAAAAAGAAGGAGGACTGCCCCGGACGCCCTAAAAAAGAGGACGGTGTCCGGGGAAAAGAGGACGGATGGCAACCCTATATCTGGTCGGTACAATCACCTCAAAAGTCCTCTGGAAATTCGTGACCGGTAAAATACAATCCGTTTTACGATCCAGCAGTGCACCACCAATCCTATGCAGAATGGTACTGTGCCAACAAGTGCGTTGCCTCAGCTCTTGCATTTCCCTGAGTCTGAGAGCTGCCTTTGCCGCCGTGCCCGTGATATAAATATCCAGTGGTCCTTGTAAACAAAAAAAGTTCGGTTTTATATGGATTGACTCCCAGACCGTTCTCCCTTGCCCACCTGGATAGCATGGTAAGCGCCGACTCCATGAGATCACTGACGGTCTGGAGAAATTATTTTTAATTAAAACTTAAAAAAATATTTTAATTTTTGCAAAAATTGTTTTTTCGGACTTTCTATATTTTTTTATATTATATAGTTTTTTAATTTTAATATTTTTTATTTTTGAATTTTTGCATTTAAAAAATACAATAAATTTTTTTGAGACTTTCTATATTTTCATATATTTAGTTGGAAATTCTAATATGATATTGTCATTTTAAATTTTATTTGTTGTTCCAAGAAGATTGCAGTTGTCTGCAACAAGAAAATGATGATTGGAAAACTCAAACTTGAGGTAGAAAAATATTTTATCTAAATATATAAAACTTAAAATTTTAAGGAACAGATTCCTTTAAAGAAAAGAAATCAGTTTTTTGTATATATGTAGATCGTGTAAAAAAACTTTCATCAAACGAAAACTAATTTCGATTAATGCGCTTTTACGCATTTGTACATATAATATTTTCCTAAATGCGTTATTGCGCATTTACCCGAATTTTCGGATAAATGATCCCGTGCTTAAAACCGCAGAAAGCTCTACATTTTTGAAGGCGCATTTAAGCGGGGACTACTGTACATCTGATATTATTTTTTCAACGAATTTTTTGTATGGTAATTGATGTTATTACATATCCCCAAATCTGACGCCATATATAACTACATAAGCCATTTGAAACTAATCAAAATATATGTAGTGACCGATATGATTATATATCGTCATACTAAAAATACATTCCTGTAATTTCATATAACTTTCTATATAATTTCATACAAATTAATATATAGTTCAGTCCTGTGACAGATTCTTTTGTGTCAGTCCTATGACAGGTTCTTTTGCGTCAGTTCTGTGACATGTTCATCTGTACCAGTCCCGTGACAGGTTCATTTGCACCAGTCCTGTGGTAGGTTCTTTTGTATCTGTCCTGGGACTGGTTCTTTTGCATCGGTCCTGTGACACGTCAAGGGGCAATTGTCCCCTTCCTAGGACAATCCCATGTTAAAGTTACCGGTCCTTTTCATATAAAAGAACCGATCCCAGGACCGGTCCTCGTCCCCAAGGACCGGTCACGTGACGTGTGATGTGACCGGTTCCTTTTCCCACAGGGTATGTACTGAACGAAGAATTTTTCTACTCTTATATATTTTCTCACATATTCTTATAGAAATAAGCACATTCCTGTTATTATTCTCATCTTCCTTAAATTTTTAAATATTTTTGGAAAAAAGTACTTTGAAGAAAAGTCAAAAATTGTTTTTGTAAAATCATTATATGGCAAATAAATTTTAATCAATTTTTTAACTTTCATTTTTGTCAGGGACTCAAACTATCAAATGCTTTTTACTGCCTTCCTATCAAAAATTATGGGGTCTTAAAAGTACACGTGTCTTTAAAGATACGTTGGTAAAAAGTGGGTTAACAATTTAAATACTGTGTCTCAAATTTTTGTACATTACTTTAACAGTGAAATTATATTTTAGTACTTTTTTTGACAAATTTTAAATATATTTGCTCGGTTTCCTTGTTCGTTATTAGTTTTCAAAGGTTTTACTACCATTTTATAGAATATCGGAAAGCTTAATTATTAAAACTAAATTACATCATTATTATTTTGATTTCCAATGGAGTGCGCCATTCCAATATGATCTTCGACTAATTTCAAGACCGATGGTTCCAACGCGAAATGAAAGTAAAATTTCAGAGGATTTTGCAAAGTAAGCTCGGTTTTTTATTTTATGGCCTCCTGAAATTTATGCCTGGTGTGAAATCCCAAAAATGTTGCTGATTTTTAGAATAAGTTTTTCAACTGTTCTTTTCAGTTCTTGACATAATATAATTTTATACTGATAGAAAAAATCCTGTAAAAATAGCAAACAAAAATGTATTCAAAATTGGTTAAAAGAGATCCTTTACAGAAAGCTTTTGAAAATAGTAAATGGTTTTTGCTAAATATTAGTAAGATAAGGACAGCAAAAATGCAACTATTAAATACCCGAAATTTTAGTAATATTTGTGTTAAATTTTGTTTAATTGAATTGCAAATTTACCTCAAAAAAAAATAAAAATTCCTAATTGGTTGTGATGGTTTAGTCGATTTATATCCAAGAAAATTTTCGCTGATTTTAGCAGAATAAATTGGCATTTTCAATTAGCTAAAATATAGCTGAAATTTTGTAAATTTAACAGATTTTTTCTTGATCTTTGTGTCTTTCTAATGTTTAGCAGATAGATTCTGCTGAGTTCAGCGGTTTTTTCAACAAAAAAACGACCGAGGGTCATATGCATAATTACCTTTAAAATTTATAAGTGACTAACAAAACAAATTTTCCATACAAAATTAATTTTATAAATGTGTTATAAGGTTTTCAAAATATTATGCATACCCGTGAAAAAAAATTTATTCGGTAGTGTTTAGGGCTTTCCTAAATTAAAACACGGTCCTTTTTTGTTTTTAGTTTAAAATTTAAGTTTTTATTTTGTTTTAAGTTTTATTTTAAATTGTGTTGTAATTTGTGTATAATTTTTTGTAGTTATTGTAATTTGTATTGTAATTGTAATTTTGTTTTTATTGTAATGTGCCACTGTTTTTTCACTGTTCACTATGTTTGTTCTGTTTCTGTGTTATTTGTACAAAGGTTTAAGTTAGAGTGTTTTTTAAAATAATTTGGTTTACGTATTGATGCTTTGGAATGCATCAATACGCATTCTTCTTAACAACAATAACAATATGTAAAAGCAAATTCAGCTAAACCGTTGATTACAGTGCAGTTGATTAGTTTAGTGGCACACTAATGGGCATTAGTTTAGGGGCATCTCTAAACATTCTCCCCCCCATGATTGGTGCAATGGTGATGTCATCTTTTGGGTTTACAAGTTGAAGCATTTGATTGTTCTGAGTTTCTTGGGGCTTCTTTTGTAGACATCATTCCTTTTAGATTTGTGATGAAGGCTTCGAAGAAGGTCATGTTAGTTTGTGTATAACACGACTATTTTTGTAATAGGTCTAGTGCATATTCCATTAGCTGTTCGTATGTCAACTACTCGACTGTTTTGATCGGGTCCTAAGTAGGTTTTAACAATACGGCCTAATTTCCATTCGTTGGGTGGAAGATTATTGTCTTTGATGACGACCAGATCATTGACTTTAACGTTTTCTCGTTGATTTTTCCATTTATATCTGCGATGAAGTTCAGTTAAATATTCAGATTTCCATCTTTGGCAAAAAGATTGATAGATGACCTTGATGCGTTTCCAGCGGTTGATTAACGTCAAATTTTCAGTGCATAATTCAGGTTCGGCTGGGGTCATTAATGGAGCGCCAATGAGAAAGTGTCCAGGGGTCAATGGAGATAGGTCATTAGGGTCATCGCTAGCAGGACTTAAAGGTCTAGAGTTTAAACAGGACTCAATTCGAGTCAAAATTGTAGACAGCTCTTCAAAAGTAAATTTCATATTGGGAATCATTTTTCTTAAATGGGTTTTGAAAGATTTTACGCCTGCCTCCCAAAGTCCGCCCATGTGAGGGGCACCGGGAGGAATAAATTTCCAGTCAAGATTTTGATGGCTATAATGATGAATCACCTGGGTTTTCAGATTTTTTATAAACTCTAGGCGGTCTTTTTTGATAAGTTCTGCTGCACCGACGAAATTTGTTCCATTGTCGGAATAGACTAGAGCTGGGCATCCACGTCTTCCAATAAAACGTGCAAATGCGGCTAAAAACGCTTGAGAAGACAGATCACTTACTGCTTCGAGATGTACGGCTTTTGTAGTAAAACACACGAAAATGCAGACGTATCCCTTTGTGATGAGACATGCTCGGCCAGTGAAATTTCGTATGTCAAAGGGGCCTGCGTAATCGACTCCCGTAGTTTCGAAAGGTCGGGAGATATTTGTTCTTTCCGGCGGCAATGAAGCCATGATTTGATTTTGTGTCTGTTTTTTGTATAAGACACAAGTTTTGCAATTGTGTATCACACTTTTAACTAGGGGCCTCAATCTAAATATCCAGAATTCAGTTCTTAGAACTCGAATCATGAGTTGATTTCCACCATGTAACGTAATTTTATGGGTAAATTCGGTAATCAATCGAGTGAATTTAGAGTTATGAGGCAGCAAAATTGGATGACGTTCGTTATACGTTAGGGCTGGCGATTGAACAAGACGCCCATTTGCTCGAATGATACCTTGTCCATCTATGAACGGATTTAGGGTCAAAAGGCTGCTGCTGGATGAAATTTTGACTTTTTGTGATAACTTTTGATAGTCATCTGAAAAACAATGCTTCTGAGTCAAAATTATAAGGCGATTTTTGACCTCTCTAATTTCATCCGGTGTGATGTCTATCGAGGAAATTCGAAGCTGAGACCGATTTGCGCCCGTATTTCGCCATAATCGTAAAACGTATGCGATTACCCTATAAGCACGGGGTAGTGATGAAAAGCGTACCAGTGGGTCTTCATAAACGGTGTTTATTAAAACTTTTGTAGGTTTTGCTTCAACTTTTGTATCTGTCGGAGAAATTGGTATGGGCCATTGATTTTTTTGTAATTTTAACCAGGGAGGTCCAAACCACCATAAGTTATGGGTTTCCAATTCTTTTGGTGTACACCCGCGGCTAGCGACATCTGCTGGATTTTCTTTGGATTCGACATGTTGCCAATTTTGAGTTCCAACTTTTTCCGATATTTCAGAAACTCGATTTCCCACAAATGTATTCCACGAACAAGGCGGTTTATTTAACCAGGCGAGTACAATTGTAGAGTCAGTCCAAAAAAAGGCATTAAAATTTTGTACCTGAAGATTTGGTAAGATTCCAAAGGTTAAATTTGCTAACAATAGGGCTCCACATAGCTCTAAACGGGGTAAAGATACTTTCTTGATAGGGGCAACACGGGTTTTGGCAGCCAAAAGAAAAGTGCGAACGGAGTTTTGAAGTTGAATTCTGATGTATAATGTTGCAGAATAAGCTTTTTCTGAGGCGTCGCAAAATCCATGGATCTCCACGTCACAAGAGGGGCTATAGTGAATCCAACGTGGTATCTTCAGGGTATTGATTGAAGGACAATTTTGTACGAATTTTTGCCATTTCAGGTAGGTGAGAGTTTTCAAGATGTCATCCCAGTCGATTTTATCTAACCAAATTTGTTGCATGATTAATTTGGCATCGACAATGATTGGGGCCAGCCATCCGCATGGGTCAAAGAATTTTGCAATTGTCGATAAAACTTCGCGTTTAGTGTACGATTGTTTTATTTCGACTTCTGGAGCTGTGAAAGTGAAAGAGTCTGAAGAAATGTTCCACTTTATCCCAAGGGTCTTTGTTCCAGCATTTTCGGATAAGTTTAACCAATCAAGAGGTAATAGTGTCTCGTTTGGCAAATCCTGGATGACTCGTGGGTCGTTTGAAGTCCATTTCATCAGGTCAAAACCGGCAGATTTTAGAACACTAGATAGTTCTTTTCGGGACTCAATGGCATCGTTTAAGGTGTGCCCTCCGGCTAAGACGTCATCTACGTACATATTTTGCTTCAAAATATGTGATGCTAAGGGGTGTGTATGTTTGAAATCTTCTGCTATTTGGAGCAGCGTTCTAATGGCCAGGAACGGGGCACAATTAACTCCAAACGTCACTGTTAGGAGTTCAAAATCTTCAATTGGATCATTTGGAGATTTCCTAAATAATATCCTTTGATATTTGGTTTGAGTGGGGTGAACTAGTATTTGCCGATACATTTTTGTGATGTCGGCATTGAAGACAAATCGGAAGAATCTCCACTTCAGTATTTGGAGCACTAGGTCCTGTTGAAGTATGGGTCCTGGATGTAAAATGTCGTTCAAACTTCTCTTATTTGAAGACGGGCTGGAGGCGTTGAAAACTACTCTAAGTTTTGTGGTTAGCCTATCAGGTTTTATTACTGCGTGATGCGGCAGGTAATAATTTAGGGTACTATTTATATCCAGGGGGGAAACTTTCCGCATATGTCCCAGCTCAAGGTATTCCAAAATTACCTGATCATACTGTTTCTTAATGTCAGGCTTTTGGCTAAGAATCCGTTCCATTCTTAAAAATTGGGCCATGGCGATATTTCTTGAATTCCCTAACTCTTTATCATTTTTAAAGGGCAGGGTAACTAAGTATCTTCCATTTTGGATTCTACGGGTTGTAGATTGGAAGTTATTTTCGCATAATGTGTCCTCTTCTGACCTCAAAATCTTTTTTGGGGTTTCCTCCACCTCCCAAAAGCGTGTGAGAATTTGGTCAAGGGACTTTGTATTGACTAGCGATGTAGCACTCGTTAATTGAGTCGATGTATTTGCTGGTCCCCCTACTACCCAGCCAAATACTGTTTTTTGCGCCAACAATGATCCTACATTACGCATAGGTGTTTTGCGGCAAAATATTAATGGGCCTATATCGAGGCCGATTACTAAGTCAACAGGCCGACTCTGGGAGAAATGAGGGTCTGCAAGTTCCAATTCTGCAGTCTCACTAAGTTGTGGAGGAATCAATGTTTGTGTTGGCAAAAGTAGAGACATGTTCTTTACTACTTGTGCCCAGACCTCTAACTTGAAATTAGGGTCAATTCTGGAGCAGAGGTTAAACAAACAGGCTTTTGTAGAATTACCCGAACTATCAGTCATACCGCTAAACTGAATTGGGTTTTGTGTCGAAGGCAACTTCAATCTGTTTCTTAACTTGTCTGATATGAATGTTGTTTGTGATCCAGGATCGATGATCGCTCTTGCCTGGTATCTTTCGCCTCTAGTTTCGATTTCTACTATTGCAGTGAACAGTAAAGTTTCAATATTGCTTGGGGGTTTTGCACGAAGGGTCAGTGTTGTAGTCGTGGGGATTGCAAAATTTGAAGCGGACTGTAAGTTATAAGAGAGGGCTGCGGCGCTTGTGCTTGGACGCACCGTACCGTTGTCGTAAATCGGGGCTGTAGATTGTGGTTCTGTCCCTTTGTGCAACAAAGTATTATGTTTTTGGCGACAGATTCTACAACTGTATTTGCTTTTGCAATCTTTTGCGCTGTGACTAACACCAAGACAATTGTAACAAGCATTTGTGACCCTTACGATTTGAATTTTGTCATTTACATTTCTTCCCAAAAATTTTGGGCAATTTCTTAAGGCATGCGACTCTTTACAATGTGGGCAAGTGAGGTTAGGGTCATTTCGTGAGCCCTTGTTTGGTTTCGCATTATTCTTTGGTCTTGACCCGTTTTCAATTTGTGCTGTATTTATTTGTAATGAGTGAGTTTTCTTTGCCCTGTTAAAAGATTTGTCCTCAGATTGAGATTGTACACCTGGTAATTTTGTAGCCTTAATATTGACACTTGAATGAAGTGTCTTAAATTTCTTTGTTAAAAATTTGTCAAATTGGGTCCACGTTGGAATCTCCGCACAGTCCTCAAGAGAATTTTCAAATTCTTCTACAAATGGTCGCGGCAGTTTAATTTGGCAAATGAAAACCATAATTGGGTCCCAACAACAATAACTAATGTCTAAAGTTCGAAGGGTCTCTAACACCCCATTAGCAGCGCTTTGTAGTTTCTGAACAGATGCAGCGGAGTCCATTGAAACGTTTGGAAGATCAAAAAGAATTCGAAGTTGTGCATTAACTTGTTCTCTTTTATTATCGAATCTATTCAATAATCTTTCCCACGCGATATCGAAGCCTGCATTGGTCATAGGGACGTTTCCTAGAACTGTGGAAGCGTCGCCACCAATTTTCTGTTTTAGGTAGATAAGTTTTTCCACCTTCCCCATTTTTTCACTCCTTATGCATATAGCAGTGAAGAGATCTCTGAAAGTGGGCCATTTTGTGGGGTCACCAAGGAATGGGTCCATATCGCATACGGGCAATCTCATATAAGAGACAGAATTATTATCTAATCTGGGAGATTCGTTGACCGATTGTTTTTCCGAGTTGTTTCCTGTTACGTTTGTGTCTGACAGTGCTTGAATTTCAGCATTTATGGAAGCAGCACAACTTTTATATGCAGTGAGGGCCTTTTTGTACCGATCCCTAAGTTTGCTTTTATCAATAGGCTTTTCGTCTGGTCCCTGCTTTAAATCACGGCATTCTTCATAGGATCTTTTAACTTGGGTCCAAAGAGAGTCGAGTTCTACGCGAAGAATTTCCAAAGCATGAACACTATCTTCGGCCCTGGTTTCCGAATGAACGCTTTCAAAATCTAATAAGTCATCTGTACAGTTCACAAATTTCTCTAGAGGCATTTTGAATTTGATGGCTTAGAAAAGGTAGGGGCAGACAAAAAAGGCGATAAACTTGGGTAAAGGGGCTAAAACTTTCAATGAAAGGAAATTTTTTCCCAATAAAATGTCTTCAGAAGGTTTATAAAAAGTCGGCAAATTTTTTATTTTCAGGAACGATTTAATTTAGATGGGTGAAAAAGTACCTGCTAGCGATATAATGGGGTCTTCTAACAAATTGGGAAAAAATTTTCAATCCCGATTTGTTATTATAAATGTCCCCGGAAAATTGACAAAATGTCGACAAGCGGCAACTCTATTTTTTATTTCAACAAAAGCAGTAGCAACAAGTCGGTTAGTAACACTAACAAGAAACAAGCAAGTTTTTTTTCTTTTATTTTCGAGGAATGTATGCTGTATTGAAAGAACTGTATTCGTTTGTTCTTCTCCCCTTGTTATTTTCAGTACAATGTATTTTTCTTGTTTACTTACTTGCTTTGTTGACGATGACGTTGTTTTCTGTTGTGGCTCTGTTGCAGTCGCTGTCGATGATGCTGCTGATCTGTTTTACGTTGTGTTTTGTTGCAGCTGGCCTGATATTGTCGCTGTTTTTCACTACACTTTTTTGTTGTTGTTGTTTTTTAAATTTTTTGTTGTTCACCAAGGGCAAATTAAGGTGACCTCTTAGCAAAGGTTTAAAAGGCTTAATTTGTTACACAAATATGTAGGTCAGTTTTTTTTGTTTTTAAAGTTATAAATTTTTTTTAAATTTTAATTTAATTTTTTCCCATACACTATTACACTCACTTTGATAATCACTTTTTACACTCACTTTTACTATCCGGTTCGTGAGGACCAAAATGTTTAGGGCTTGCCTAAATAAAAAACACGGTCCTTTTTTTAGTTTAAAATTTAAGTTTAAGTTTTATTTTGTTGTAATTTGTGTTTTGTAATTATTTGTAGTTATTGTAATTTGTATTGTAATTGTAATTTTGTTTTTTATTGTAATGTGCCACTGTTCACTGTTTTTGCTTGTTTTGTTTCTGTGTTATTTGTGCAAAGGTTTAAGTTAGAGTGTTTTTTAAAATAATTTGGTTTACGTATTGATGCTTTGGAATGCATCAATACGCATTCTTCTTAACAACAATAACAATATGTAAAAGCAAATTCAGCTAAACCGTTGATTACAGTGCAGTTGATTAGTTTAGTGGCACACTAATGGGCATTAGTTTAGGGGCATCTCTAAACAGGTAGCATATCTTTTTTTATTTGGCATCATACTAAATTATATAAAATTTAATGCGGAAAATGGATTAATCAAATTGTATATAAACGAATAAAAAAGATATTTGAATTAATATAATTTCATCCAATTTTATCGGAGTTTTGGTCTTATTCAATTGCATTAAATTTTGTTTGTTTATATGAATATGTATAGTGTAGGAAAACGGCCAATTAATTAACTGAGAATTATCTGGATGATATTAATAAATATTTGCACAAAACCGATGAAATTTCAATGGACCTCGTTTATTGAAAAATTTTATTGAATTAATGGAATTTTTGATAAAATGTTGTGAAAATATTCATTTTTTTCATACACTTAATGAAAAAGTTTCATTAAAACTAAATTCATAAAATATATGAAGATTTTTCACCAAATTTGAGAAATTTTTCATTTACCTTGTGAAAAAATTTCATTAAAACTGGTCCAGCAAACTTCTCTCTATGTGGGTTATATAATCCATTATCACTTAGTTGTAACTACACAGAAGAAAAAAATTAAAATCATACAGAAACAACGTTTACTAAGATAGAAATAGCTTTGATATCACACAAATCTCAGTTTTTTTTTTCTTTTTATATAAAAAATTGTCTGCTTATTTTTAAAATCGAAAAACACATTAACTTAAATATGAAAAAGTTTAACTAAAATTTACTTTAATAAGGATCAGTATTATAGCCACCAATTAGAAAATTTTGTTTTAAAGTTTCTTACTTAAATAAAATAACCTACTAAGTGATGACTATAACACTAGCTCTAATATTCATACTTTATTTACAAAGTGTTCGTAAAAAATCAAATGTTAATTAAAATCTGTGGTGCGATTCTCTAACTTTCGTAACGATTTTATCGAATTCGTTAACTAACGATAATTGTCGGTTGAGTTACCGAAAAAGTGATTCACTATATTTTAGTTAACGATATTATTCGCTAGAAAAAGTTATCGACAAATTTCGGTAGAAATAAAAAATGCCAAACAAAAAGTATTTGTAAATAAAAAACGAGTAAAAAGGTTAAAGTCGGGCATGCCGACTATACAATACCCTACACCTAGGGTTGCCACATGGCCTTGAATGGCCTTGATTGTCAAGTTAATTTAGGTCTTGTCAAGTGCCAAGGTCAAATTTTTTTTGTCAAGTTAAATTGAATTTTTGTCGTATCAGTAGTTAAAAAAAACATGTAAAATTACAAAACTGATGAAATTTTTACGGTGGGTCTCATACTGCAGGTTTAAACTTAGGTTAATAGTTGTTTTGTGTACATTGTTTTGTCATTTTATTTTGTTTTTAGTTATGTTAAAGTTAAACCTACAGTATGAGACCCACCGTTAGTGTTTTAATTTTTTTGAGTAGCATTTATTTCTAAACAATAAGAAAAGAAAGATGAACTCCTAAATTCATAAACGCTTTGTAAAATTATAGGAGGTTTATTGAACAAATTTTGTATGAAAATGACGTTTTGTAAACCTGCTATAACTTTAGAAAGCATTTATGAATTGAGGGGGAAGTCTGCAGGAAGTCGTTGAAATGTTCAAACTTTAGGCCAATAAAAATATATAAATTTTTCATAATTCTCGCAACGCCATTTTAAAATTTTAGCATATTTTCTTTTCTGAAACGTAAAACACCAAAACTTTTTTTTCATAACTTTATTAAATTGATGATATATTATCAACATAAAATGACGCTTAAGGTATATCTTTGGTTTTGAGAGCGCGAGTAGACATTTACGAAAAGTTTTCCTTAAAAATCGGTAAACAATAATTTTACTGGGATAATAAAAACCTTAAGTGCTATTTTATTTTGATTATATGTATATCATCCATTTAATAAATTTATAAAAAAAAAGTTTTGGTTTTTTACGTTTCAGAAAAAAAATATGTTAAAATTTCAAATAGACGATTCGAAAACTATGGAAATTTTATATATTTTTTGGCCTAAAGTTTGAAAATGGCAACGACTTCTTGCAGACTTCATCTTTTTCTTCTTATTATACAGGAAAAATTGCTACAAAAGAAAAAATAAAACACTAATCAATTTCGTCAATTTATGTCCAAACTTCAATGGCTAGTAGCACTATCGAGTTTGTCCCCGAAAATTCAAAAAAAAATCGAAATTTTTTTTATGAATCTAAATAAAATGGCGAGTGCATTCAAAAATTATAAATTTTTATATTAAGAATCACCCTACTGCACACTAGACCGTACCTCAAAAACACATTTCGCCATACACCCTCCAATATAAAGTATTTTTGCAAGGCAATTTCAAAAACTATTTTTTTTTTTTGCCTTTTTCAATTTTTCTTTATAGCAGCGGCATTTAAAATCGGATTTTAAAGTGTCAAATATCGATTTTTTTGCCTCGAGGAGACCAGGAAAAATCCAATGAAAAAAAATTTAAAAAGGCGACCCCTACGTTCGGCAACCAATATATAAAAAAAATTCTACTGGGTTTATCAAAAAACTTTTTTAGCAAAAGCTTTAATTTTCTGACATTAGGGTGTTAGCAACTGAGATCTGGTGGCTAACTACTAGAACGGGATATTTGAGGTCAATGGCCCTCTAGAGAAAAACACCGGTCTCCTCGAGAGAAAAATCAATGTATCAAAAAATTCTACTGGGTACTTTAAGATCCGAAAAACCAAAGATATAACGAAAAATGTAAAATGGCGACCCCTACGTTCGGCAAAAAAAAAATTTTTTTGAAACCTCGTTGCAAAAATACTTCATATTGGAGGGTGAACGGGGAACTTTTTTTTTTGCCTGTAAGGTGGTACGCTCTACTGCACACATATGCACATTAAATTTTTTATTGTCAAGTTATTTTTTTTAAATCAAGTTATTTTTTGCGAAGTGTCAAGTTATTAGACTTTTGCGATGTGGCAACCCTACCTACACCAGTCTGGTTAAAAGCCAACTAATGTTTGGATCCGAAATTCGAATGGGTTAAAAAGGGACTTGTGTCAAAATTTTCTATAATGTGAGTCAGCGAACCAAATTTCATTAAAATATCTTAATATTTGCGACCTGCAGTTTGTAACCAAGCCAATTTTGGGGGGACCTTATATGGACACTAGGTCTAAAACATGGACCGGTGTTAACCAAAATCAATAGGCTTCGTCCTTGGGCTGATATAGGTCGGTATACCAAATTTCATTAAAATTTCTTAATATTTGCGACCTGCAGTTTGTAACCAAGCCAATTTTGGGGGGACCCTTATATGGGCACTAGGTCTAAACATGGACCGGTGTTAACCAAAATCAATAGGCTTCGTCCTTGGGCTGCCATAGGTCGGTGTACCAAATTTCATCAAAATATCTTAATATTTGCGACCTGCAGCGTATAAACACTATAATTTTGGGGGGACCCTTATATGGGCACTAGGTCTAAACATGGACCGGTGTTAACCAAAATCAATAGGCTTCGTCCTTGGGCTGATATAAGTCGGTATACAAAATTTCATCAAAATATCTTAATATTTGCGACCTGCAGTTTGTAATCAAGCCAATTTTGCGGGGACCCTTATATGGGCACTAGGTCTAAACATGGACCGGTGTTAACCAAAATCAATAGGCTTCGTCCTTGGGCTGCCATAGGTCGGTGTACCATATTTCATCAAAATATCTTAATATTTGCGACCTGCAGCGTATAAACAATATAATTTTGGTAGGACCCTTATATGGGCACTAGGTCTAAACATGGACCGATGTTCTCCAAAATCAATAGGCGTCGTCCATGGGCCGACATAAGTCGGTGTACCAAGTTTCATCAAAATATCTTAATATTTGCGACCTGTAGAGTGCGCACAAGAATGCATGGACAGACAGACAGATGGACGGACAGACGGACATCGTTAAAACGAGATAAAAAAAAATTCTGAGCCGATGGGTATACTATAAGGTGGGTCTAGGACCAATATTTTTTGGTGTTACAAACATCAGCACAAACTTATAATACCCTGACCACATAGTGGTGTAGGGTATAACAAAATGAAAAACAACATTTGTATGACTAATTTTTTTTTTGAAAACCGGCGAATTAGAATGTTTTTTCGTGGTTTTTTGCTTGCTATTGGGTTTAAAAAATATGGAATACCGTTCCATATAGTGTTTTTTTAAATCGCGAAAGCCTAAATGCGTTAAATTTAAAGTGTATTTTTTAACCCTATAGCAGTATTATAATATAATCCATAAGGTAAGTGTATGTAATAAAACCGACTTAAAATTTAATTGTCTTTAAAGGCACGGTAAATTTTTGCGATTACTGTAATTTCCCCTGCTTTTCTATTTTGAATTTGTTCATTCAGCGACTAAATTGCATAAAGCTGAATGATACGAAACCTTCGCGGTTTGCATAAGTGAGCTTTTTACGCGTTGAACCAAAAAGTTAAATAAGTTATTTTCAAATTGTAAAACCACAAAGAAATCGCGTTAATCGCAAAAATGTGTCATTAAGTATGTAGCTGATTCACAGCTATTTTTTCAATCACGTATACGCACGACTTACTTGAATAACTTTAATTTCACTAAGAATCACACAGTTTATCAATTAAGAAATTAAAAAACTGCGGTAGAGCGCGTAAAGCATAACTTCTTAAAGAAATAAAAAAATAAAAATGTTCTGTCGCATTTATAACATACACCTAATGGAATTAATTCTAATACTTCTATAGTTTAAAAAATATACCTTAAATTTAACACTTTTGGCATTCCGCGATTCGAATATTTGAGCTTTAAAGCACCGTAAGTTGTTTGAATTTCACATAAAAAAACTGTTATACTCCATTTAAAAAAAAATAATTTTGCACGATAATCAGTTTCACGTGAAAAGTGTGTAGAGTTTGTTTTCACGCAAATTTAATGTACAAAACTATTATTTTTCTGGTGAAAAAGTGACATTTTGTGTATATTGTGATTGTATCTTTATTATAAAATTAAAAAATTGTTCATTTTTATAATTTAAATTGCAGTTTGAACTTTAAAGTTCGAGTGAAATTTTTACATGTGAAAAACAATTTACGGTGCTTAAGCGACGAAACAGCATACCATGAATCAAATTAAAGCACACGAAAAAATAAAAATATTTACCTTTGTATAAAAGTAACGGTAATAAAAATACATGTCTAATTTTGTAAAAATTAAAATTAATTTCATTACAATTACTTGAATATAATGGAAATGAAAAATAGTTCATTACAATTACGTATATGTAATGGAAATGAAAGTGCTTGTATCTTTCGCATACAAGCAGAGCTACAAAAATGTCTATTTTTGCTGGATTGATATTATTTATCACTACAAATAAATTCAAAAGCACGAAAAAAATTTAGTAAATACCTAAAAAAGCGTGAAAAACAGTCATTCATTTTAAGCACGAAGCCGTTATAAATATTGGAACATTTTATTTTTAAGAACATAGAATGGTATTCCATTTATATTCTATGAAAAGAGAATTACCGAAGATCCTAGTTTTCTCGATTTATAAAAATTTTAGTCGAAAAATTCAGTATCTATTTAGTAGTATGTATCAAAGCACTGTTAATTCACTGATTCGCTGTTAAACGAGAGGCATTGAATTTAATGTAAACGCCAGCTCCTTATTCTTAATGTAAATTGTTAAGAAATTTGCAATAAAATACATTTCTTTAGCGTATCTTGAAATTATTTTACTCATATTTTTCCTTATCTACAACTTTTTTTCTGTTGTTAACTTACCAATAATTGTCGGAAGTTAACGATATTATTTAACGGCAAAATTCGGTAGAAAAAGTTACGGAATCAGTTTTAACGACAATTGTAGTTAATTATCGAATTTTGACAATCTAACTACCGATTTTTGTCGTTAAAAAGTTAGAGATTCGCACTACTGATATAGTAATTGATTTAACTATAATTTTGTTTCTGTGTAGTTACTTTTCTTATTATTTCTTTCATTAGATTTAAGATTAGATATTATAATTAAAAAAGTGCGACATTGGTATGTCTCATTTATCCCAGAAATGAAAAAATTCTGGGTCATTAGAAACCCTATATGCAACATAACATATAAGCTCAGCTTTTTAATTTTGTATTGAATTATTAAGTATATAATTGTATTTAAATCAACAAATATTTTGTTCGACTCGAGATAGTAAAATTTTGAAAATCGGAATCGCAGATAGACTTATATTTAATTTTATACGTTGTTATTCACTCTCTAATATGAATAGATACAATTGGATCAAACCTAACTTGATCAAATCTAATCGTTTTTTCACAGGTAGGCACTTTATTATATGAACAATTGAAAAAATTTATCGAATGGACAAATGAACTAGAAGAACACAAAAATAAAATTGATTGAAATGAACTGTGAACTATAATGCCCAATTCTAGTCATTTTTATTCCGATTGTTTGTTTGTACAAAATGTTTAATTTTTGGTGTTATTGCTCATTTTTACTCACAACTTCTAAACCGATTTCGACAATTTTTAACACCAAACTGCTTTTGAATAAAAATAAGCAACTGATAGTGCGTCTCTTGACGTGAAGGTGATTAAAATAGACACATGTTTGAAGAGGCCATCAAATTAAAATCCAAGCTAGATTTGCAAAACCCATTGAGGGTTTTGTTTAAGCAACAGTGTATTTTCATTTCGCGTTAGAAACATTTAGGCTGACCGCGATGATCATTTTGCAGGACTTCTAAAACCGTAGAATCTATTTTTGTTAAATTTACTGCAAGAAGCCTATCGGGATATATCCGAATTTATATATGTATTTAATTTACAGTCACTTCCAGAATAAATTTCTTGTTTCTCCTAAAGTACGCTTTTTCATGGACAGTTAATAATTTTAATTAAAAAAAAAACCAACATTATAATGCTTAACTTAGGGTGGAAACAAAATTGTAAAATGTCGAATTATGCCAAATTATCACCCATAATAATACCTGCAAGCAGGAAACCGGTAATTTTTAAAGAAAACCAAAGGTCAATTTATCAATTTTATGTTTAATTTATAATAAATATGACGAAAACTATTAGTAGTAACTTAAAAAAATAGCCACTTATGAATTAAAAGGTGCGAAAAAAATTTCAGTTTCCTATTTGCAGCCACATTTTATAATTTTTTTCGCAGTTAATGAGAGGATTGCTTTCCTTTTATTTTCTAACCACTTTGATTACCCAAGTAAAAAAAATTATATGGAGCCATATGAAGTTATATTTAATTATATATAATCTTTTATGAAAAATGAGAACATCTTATTCCCTACTAAAAAAATTATATGACTTTTGTAATTATATACAATTATATCCGAAAAATGAGAACATCTAATTGTATTAAATTAGATCGTATTATGATCATATTAGATCTAATTTGACACAATTAGATCTAATTTGATGGAATAAAATATGGTTTGATACAGTTTTATCCGGATTTTGTCCTCATCCAAATATATCAAATATAATATAATGATATCCAACTAGATATAATGGTATATAATTCGATACAATTATACATAATGATATGTGGCATATGTAACTATATGTAGGTCTATATATAATTGGACATTGTAATATGTTGCGATATATATTGTGCAATATATAACAAGATATAGTTATATATTTAGCATATAATTTCATAAAATTTTATATAATTATATCTTGGTATATATGTTCCAATATATAATTATACAAAATTTTATAAGTTAATATATGACTATATCAAAACTTTTTTACTTGGGTTGTATTTTATTGTATTTGGTACAATTTGATACAATTTTATGCAATTCGATACAATTGTATCCGAATTTTGTCCTCATCCAATTACATCAAATTATATATTTTTGTATAAAATTATATAAAATGTTATAAAAGTGGACATAGTTTGATACAATTATATCTAAATATTGACCTTATACTTTTTATCATATTATATGTGACCATATCTAACAATATAAAAAAATTATTTTTTTTAAATAAAAAAGATATGCAATATCTAGAGAGCAGACCTGGGGGATTTCAATTACAATTACAAATAAATGTAATTGAAATTAAACAAAACTCAATTACATTTTATGTAACTGTAATTGAAAATTTTCAATTACAAGTAATTGTAATAGGTTGTGGGATAGGTTGGATAGGAGTGGATAAGTATAAAAAGAATAAGTCATGTTGAGCTGACCCCTCACTTGTGCTTTTTGTCATTATTTCTTTTCCGAAAAAATGTAATTGTAATTGACATTTTCAATTACAATTATATGTAATATATAATTAAAAATTTTCAATTACAAATTACTTGTAATTGTTTTTTTTTTTAATTACAATTACAAATAATATATAATTGTTATTGAATTTTTTTCAATTACAATTACATGTAATTGTGTAATTGCATGTGTAATTAATTACCAAATATAACACCGCGTTACACACTGTCCTATGTCTGTCCTATGAACCAAATATACTTTTTCGGAAAGGGGAGAAAAAATAAAAATACACGGGTATCGGCTATAGAAATTTATGCAAGTTTACTGGTGGAAGGTCAACAATAAAGTACGCTGTACCAACAATTTGGCTACCACGTGCGGAGCACTGCAATGAATTGTGCTACTTTGGCGTAACTTTTACTCAAACTAAAGGGTACCAATACTTTCGCCGCAACAAAATTCGCTGCGATAATGTAGAATCGGTTATTCCAGCGGTTCTGTACTCACCAGAAGAACGTATAGCGGCTTCAGGGGAGATTTTGGATGATGTTCCCGAAATAAGCGATGGAGAATCAACAGTAGTACAGTCATAAAAAAAACATTTATTGCATCGAATGCGAGAGTCCAGAAGTATCGGATTTTGTACCAACACCCAGTGAAGTTGGGACTGCAGTGCCGCATTTAGTAACGCAAGCCGACTTTAATGACCTTGTACGAGACGGAAATTTGTCGAGGAGAACAGCGGAACTCTTTGCATCACGCTTTAAGCAGTGGAATATAGTGGCGGCTGATTTTAAAATAACAGCCGCATGTGATCGAGGTAGCACTATTCCATATGACTAATTTTTTAAATTCCACGAGGATCGGGAAAAAAACCTGGCTTATTCTTATGATATTGATTCGATGTTTCCAAAAATTGGTTACTCTCATATTTCAGAGGAGTGGCGACTTTTCATCGATGCATCGGTCAACAGCCTTAAAGTCGTGCTGCTTCATATCGGTAACAAACATCCATCTGTCCCGATCGCATATGCCACAAACCTCAAAGAAACATACGAAGGCATGGAATTAATATTACAGCTGATAAAGTACCAAGAGCATAATTGGAAAATATGCTGCGATCTGAAAGTGGTCGGATTACTCATGGGTGTTAAGCGTGGATTTCCAACCCACCAGTGCTTTTTGTGTACATGGGAAGGTCGCAAAAGAGATTAGCATTACACTGAATTTAAGTGGAAGCCGCGAACATGCTACAAAGTAGGCGTAGAAAGTATAGAGAATCTACCATTGGTGCAGCCATCTTAAATCATTTTGGCACCACTACACATTAAGCTCGGTCTCGTATCAAATTATGTTAAAAAACTGGATCGTGAGGGCGAGGCGATTGCAAGTTTACGCAAAATTTTTCCGAAATTGAGCGGCACAAAGATTCATGCAGGTATTTTTTTAAGAAGTCATTCAGTAACTTTATTTTTTTAATGACGTGTATGATTTAAGGTGTTTTCAATGGTCCGCAGATAAAAAAAATAGTTGCAAGTTATGAATTTTCATCAAAATTGCATGATATCGAACAACGTGCATGGAAAGGCACAGTTGCCGTTATTGAGCAGTTTCTTGGCAACAAACGAGCTGCCAATTATAAAAATATTGTCGCAGAATTGATTTCGGCATATGGCGAAATGGGCATGTTAATGTCGCTAAAGATCCATTTCCTTCACAATCATTTAGATTTTTTCCCTGATGATTTAGGAGCTTGTAGCGATGAGCATGGCGAAAGGTTCCATCAGGACATTGCGGCTATTGAAAAGCGCTTTAAAGGACAAGACATTGCCCATATGCTTGGCGAATACTATTGGTCTATTTGTCGCGATACTGACACAAATGCTTACAAACGCAAAAATAAAAGGCCTAAGTTTCTTTAAAAGCATTGAAATTTTTAATGTAACAATTTTTAATTTTAATATAACCAAATTAATAAAAAAATTCGGTTTTTTAACGAACTGAAACCGTTACAAAAAAAACCGATAACCATTTAAAAAAAAAAAAAAAAATGCAGGAAAATCTGAGAATTGATAAAAATATATTTTTTATTAAATTTGACGTGATACAGACATTTCCACGAGTCTGCCTGCAAAAATTCAGCTCGATTGGATCACGGAAAAAGGGTTAAAAATTGATCCAAAGTCTTTCACACAAGCGGACAGACGGACACTACGAGTTTTATACTTTATACATAAAAAAAAAAATTCTGACGTGTAAATGAAAATCGCCGATGCACGAGTATTTTTATTTTTTCTCCCCTTTCCGAAAAAGTATATTTGGTTCATAGGACAGAACAAAAGCTCGTTTTTGTAACGCGGTGTAATGATTAACCAGGTCTGCTGGAGATCCTATAATTTCTATAAATCTTCCATTACTTTTATCCAGATTTATCATGACAGTGCATTAAACATGAGCAAAATTTTCTTTATTTTTAGTAATTTTAAAATAAAGTTAACAACACTGAAACTTTAAAGTTAATATGATTATGTTATACAACCAAGATATAAGAAAAATAGAAAAAAAAGTAAAATATTACAAAATATATAGTAAAAATTACTAAAATTATATGATGCAAAAAATAAACTCATACGAATCATGTACGGGTTATATATTCTTATTCACGCTCACGCACGAATCACGTACGAATTATGTATTATCAGTCTCACGCAAGAATCACTTGAGTATAGTAATTATTACTCACGATCACGTGTGAATAACGTGACTCACGAACAATTATAGTCACGCGCCAATCCCTAGTAATTACTAAATCTAAAACTAGTTCAAAATCATTGTTAACATAGAACCACATATAATATAATACTGTTTTATATGGACCTTATATATTTTTATATAAAATCGCTGTGAAAAAATTGCTTATGTGGGATGATATATAATTATAGATGATTTTATAAAGAACGTTATATTGTTATATATCATACATGGGCAAATGCCAACCAATTTCGGCCCGGCAACCAATTTCGGCCCTTCATTAAATTTAAAACAAACGAAATTTTTGTTTTAAATTTTAAACAAAATTAAAAAAAAATATATAATAATATACATAGAAAACAGCGACAGCAAAATAAACATCCCATGGAGCCTCCTACATACGAATATTAAGTGAAAAATTCCTTCTTCTTTATTTAAACCTTAAGTCTGGGAAAAATATTTATGGCTCAATATGACGTAGAAATACTTAGGAGTCTCTTATTTTTTATGAGTTTTAATTCAAAAAAATTACCGTTCATTTTAGGAAATGTTAAGGCTGTTTTACGGACCTCGTAAGGATCTCTAAAATCTACTTTTGAAAATTGTTCTTGAAGCACTTAAATTTGGTAAAACAGACACAATGAAATTTTATTCATACACTCATGAAATAAACCTGTGAAAATAGCAAAACAATTAGTAGCTTTTTTTTGCTATGTTTACAGGTTTATTATTTAAAAGTGACTTTGCAGAAAAATGTTTGCCGATTTTTGCTAAATATTAGTAAGATTAGGAGAGCAAAAATAAATTGTTAATGAAAAATATGTGATGAAAAATAGTAGACTGCTGATTTCACAAAAATAGATTTTTGTACTCTTAAAACAATTTAAAACAATTACATTTTTTTTTTAATTTTTGTATTCTACTAATAATCAGCAAAATTTGTTGCTGATTCTAGCAAAGTAAATTTTTATTTCAATTAACTAAAATTTAGCCAAATACAACTAAAATCCTCTATTATTAACAGTTTTACTTTTGCTATTCTTATCTTACTAATATTTACTAAGAAAATCTGCTTATTTCAGCAGTTGTTTATGCATGGTAATTTTTAAATAATTTCTAGCAGCTTCAGAAAAACTTCTTAGAGGCTTTTTTCTATTAGTGAACTTAACCTGACCGGCTTTGCCGCTTTTAATTTTTATCCCGCTTGAAATTGATAATATGATATTCAACTTTTGAATAAAGTTTTTGTAATTTATTTTTTATAGAGTTCCCAGCCAGCAAACGACCCCAAAAATGAATCAGAAAAGTGCTAAAAATATATTATTAAACTTTCACTTGTATGAAAGCCGTGCATCCAAAAGAGCTTTCTTTTTTAATTAAAAAATGACTCAAAGAAATATTTAAAAAAAAATTTTTTAAGCTAAGAAATTAATCTCTTTTGAGTCAGTTTTGAACTGTTCACAAAATTATGAAACTTATTTACATTTCTGAGTCGTTTCTTAATCATCTTTGGATTTAAAAATTTGTCTCCTTTGATGATTCATCCCAGTCAGAAAAATACAAACGGGAAAGCGGTGGCAAATCACTTTAACAGGTGGTATAAATACTGGCAAAAAGTGCTTTCCCATTCCCAAAATGATAACATCATTAGACAAAAGGACAGGCTGTTCAAAAAGCGCCGGAAAAGCACTGGAGGAACAAAATTTTTAAACGTTGGCAAAACGCTGGCAAAACCAATAAATAGGTGGTCTGGAAATATATTTTCCAAAATAAAATTAAAAAAAAGTTCATATGTATTTTTTTTTTGGTCCTGCCGTGATTTGAACCCAGGCCGTCAGATTGGCAGACGATTGCTCTACCCACTGAGCTAACGAGACATATAATATTTAATGGCTAAACACATAAATGAGTGATAATAGCTGGACAACTACTGGCTGTGCCAAAATGCTAGCACTGGCAAACAATTTTTAGTAACTAGTATGCCAGTGTTGCGGGGGCAAAAAAAAAGTTGGTCTTGAAGGAGCTTTCCCACAAAAAAAAAATTGATTTTATGAAACCAAAAAATTTTAAATTAAAAAAAAATCCAAAAAAAAATTTTTCTTGCAACCGGATTTGAACTCGGAACCTTCCGACTACAAACATTTTTTAACGAAGCGTCAGCATTTTTATAAAATCATTGGTTTTCCAGTGAATTGATTTTTGTACACCTGGTAGCATTGGCTAGGTAGCACTGGATAACCACTGGTTGCAAACCTTGGCATATCACTCTAAGCCAATTCTTTGCCAGTGGTTTTTTTTATAAACCACCGAAATTTTTGTAAAAAAAATACTGGTAAAACGCTTTTCGCAAACTCTGGAAAAGCGTCCCAAATGAGTGTCCTGCCAGTCATTTATTTTTAATACCGTGGTTACCCAGTGGTATGCCAGTGCTTGATTTTTTGTACCACTGGCGATTTCTGACTGGGATGTTACTAAGACTAATATTTTCGTAAAAAACAAATGCGGAATTTTTAACACAGTTTAAAATTTATAAAATATTTGGTTTGAATAATTTTTGACTTACTGAATAAGAACCGTCATAAAAGTATCCAAATTTTCTGGCTGGGTTATCATCCTTGTGATTGAATTTAAAAACTTTAAGAATTAATTTAATGCAATCAGAGCCTGAGAGGTCCGATATTTGTTATAAATTTTCGATATGAAAATGTTGTAGACCTATGAGTTTTAAATTTCATTTACATTCAGATTTTCTATAAAAATTATATTTTCCAGATTTTGTATCAAAATTCCGTTAGTAACGTAATTCATGTTACACATTTCAATAAATAAAACAAGGGACCGAAATCTATTAAGTAAATTTAAAAATATTTGAAAAATTTATGAACACCTTAAACCTATTTTTTTGAAATTGAAGAATAAAGGTGCTTTCACAATGTTATAGTGACTCTACTCTGCAGCACAGATTAAAATGTAAGCTGTTCACAATGCAGAGTAGAGTTACTTCAAAAAATATTTGACACTTAAATGCTTACATTTTGTTTCGCGAATTTTTCGGCTTTATTCCAGCTGCCTAAATTTTGAAATAATTTTGTATTTTATAATAAAATTTCCAACACAAATTTTTTGTGTTCGTTTTATGTTTTTTAATATTTTTTTTCTAATTTGTTGACAATTAGAGATGTGAACAATTTAGTGATGTATTTTTTAAGGTATATTTGTCATGTTAAACAGTTAACAGATCATTGTTAACTCTAGAGTGCAGGAAATCCGTACTCCAGAGTCGAACAACTTTGACTCTGGAGTGGAATAAAAAAAGAGCAAAATACAAAAATGTATTAGTATGAAAGAGAAAACAACTAAATTTGCTACAGATTGGAGTACTCCATCATTGTAAACGCACCTTTATTCGACAAAGTTTTTGACTTCAGATTCGTATTAAGGAGGGCAAAATATTTTAGAAACATTTATTGAGTCTGTGCCTATATTTTTATTTGGATCAAATGTATAAAAGATTTTGATGTACTTCTCCACAACTTGAAGTTGGATAGCCTTCAACACCTTTTTGATTTTAGATCCGGTCTTAGAAAACCAAAATACTCAAAAAAGGTTTTAGCAGAAGGCTGTACAAAAAATTAATTTTTGTCCAATGATGTATTAATTGGTGCGGCCCTCCGTAAGTTTATGAAATCCCAAATTTGGCTCTTCAAGCCATTTATGTGCCCATACCTGTTATATATTAAAGAATTAAAGAAATCATGAAATATTGTATAAATATACTCCATAGTTTTAATTTAAATACAAATATACTTAAAATTCTATTAAAAAATAAATTTGTTAAAGTTTAACATAGGTATGACAAACAAAATAAGCAAAAAACAATGTTTGTGGAATAATAGATTGCAACTTGATTTTTTTTTTTTAAATAATTATGATGAGTAAAATATAATTCTAACAATTAAGCTTTAAAAATAATAACTGACGACGATTTATAATTAAACAATTTCATATTTATCCACAAACAGTATGTTCTCTGTTGAATACTTGACACCGATTTCGTTATCCACTAAAACAACATCCTTAGCTTTTAAAGCAGAAAATGGAGTTTTCGAAACAAAGGAAACTTGAACTGGGAAGAAATCACCAGGTATAGAAGAATTACAGCTGAATTCTATGGCACCAGATTTATTATCTGCATCAATAACGGATATATTCCATGACAAAAGATTTTTATGTGCATCATAGTTGTAAGTGCCATCATATTCGGCTACCGATGGTTGGACATTCATGGGCAAGGGTATAATAATTGAAACATCTTGTATTTCCAAATGTTGAGCCTCTAATTCATATTCAATATTGACATCACAACCCCCCTCGCCATTTTCAGAAGGCCAGCAATTGATTGTCAGTGGTATGGCAGGATCATCTTGTGTCACAAATCGCCACTTCAAAACATCAACATCTGTGTTTAAGGGGAATGATTTTGCTGGATTCTTCTTTAGTGTCATACAAAATTATATACAAACGTATATGTAATTATATCTGTAATATGTTGCTTTATGTACTTATATATAGCACATAGAATTATATGTAGGCCAGAATGTAATAATATAAAATCACATATGTCTCCATATTACAACCTTTGAGGAAAAAATATCTAACATATAACTATATAAAAGTATATATGCTTGAATTTAAAAGCATATGTGGCCATATGTATCTATAAGTTACAATATGCAATTACATAAAATAATATTTGATTATATCAAAACTTTTTTACTCGGGTATGCCTAGCACACATAACTATTCAGGATTTTTACAAAAAAACCCATAAACAAAAACAGTTTCTATGGGCACAAACAGCTAAAAAAATTTTTTAGAAAACAGTTTTCGCAATTGGATTTTGAGTCTATTTATTTATGAAAACTGTAGAAACTTGGCCACTTGCTATTTGATTTCAACTAAAATAAATATTTTTATTACATATTTTAAAAAGCATTGTTACTTTCGACGTATTTTATTACGTTTTAAAATTTGTCAAATCATTTCGGGGGGCTCTAGCCCCCAAGCTCCCCCTAGCTACGTGCCTGCCGACTAAGATCTAAAGAGATACCATTAGATATAATCCGATAAAATTGTATCACTATTTCATCTGATTAATATAATATAATTTAATCAGTTAAGATCTTAAGATCATTTTTCAAATGAAACAGTAAATTTACACAGATATAACTTAATCACATTATATATGACCATAGTAACTATTTTTACTCGGGTTGTTATAGTAGCGTCTAAATAGATATATTATACGATAGATTTTGTATTATTTAGATTTTAAATTAAAGGAATTTATGATATTGTTAATAATTAACTTTACTACCAATTTTTTTTAAAGTTTTTGTTGAAAACTACAAAAAAAATCGTATTTTTTATATATGAGCGTAAGTAGGTACATGCTCCCGTATAAACTCATATACTCATATTCCCTCAAATTACTGATCCGAGCATATATGGAATCATATATGAACCCATATATTTGGTCAAATATTATCATATATGACCATTTCCCCCTGGGAGTAACTATAACCAAATTTGTGGTAGTGGCATAAAACCGTGTTGGCATAAAACGTTTTAACAAATTCGAAAAGTTTATCCTTTAAAACGCTGTCGAAGATTTTAGCAAAAGTGCCCTGTTTAACAATAGGTCTATAGTTGGAAATTTGACTCCGGTCCCCTGATTTAAAAATAGGAACATTTGAACAGAATTTTCAGCTGTCCAAAAATTTACAATGTAGAATGCATATGTTAAATAAAATTGAAATAGCCTCCGCAATGTGAGGCGAACATTGGGTGAGTTCCTAAACGTCAAAACACGTTGCAGTGATGCGGTTTTACTACTGTTTCGATACAAAGCAAACAAGTGTGTTGTTTACTTTGTAATAAAAACACTGCATATTTTTTACGTTTAGAAACACTTTTTTGCAATCAGTTCCTTTGAAAATAGTAAAAAATATTATTTTGGAAAATGTGATGGGATTGTTGGAAGAAACACCTCAAAATAATTTAATAACAAAAATATTTCCTTACTTTTCATCCGCCATTGTTATATTTGCACTTTATTTTTTATAAATGTCAACAAAGCATCAACAAAATTAGTGATGCACAGTTTGCGTTTTGTATGCGCATCGATAACTTTTATTATATATTTTGGTATGTATGACATTGTCAACGTTTACACGGTTGCGTTTAGGAATGCATGACTTTGTTCAGTTGCATTGCAAATGACGTTTTGGAACTCACCCCCTGTTATATTATTTTACTTCGGTGGGGTTAAGTGCTATGGGAACACAGAAGGACGACACTGCGATATGTATGAGGGATAGAAAAAACTCATACATATTACTATTTTTCATAAATTGATGTTGCCTTGGTTGGGACTCGAACCCGAATCCTCACGTGTAACAGTCGAACGCGCTAACCATTAAACCACAGCGTATTTTGTGAAAATACGCTTACGTAGAAACATAATAATATAATTATATATATGCAACAAAATATTTGGTAGTCATTCTTTGCTGCTCACTGCTTGCATTGCTTCTTAAGTTTCAGTTATTGTTCTTTTACTGCTTTTTTGGAAGTTATTATAAGGAACTTAAAATTATTCAGGTGTATGTCTTCTGAATGTATTGATTTGGATATTAAATTGATACGAAACTAAAAGATTTCTTTCTTTAGTTCCGAATAAGTTGTTGCCTATCATACAGTAAAACTCGCTTAAGACGAACTCCGGGGGAGTAGATTAATTAGTTCGTTGTAAGCGAGGTTCGTATTAACCGGGGTAACATTTATTTAAAATGTTCTAATTATCCACAAAATATTTAAATATCCTTGAAACAACTTTAAAAATTTTACAATTTTTCATTGGGTTTCCTAAATATATTGTTTTAAAATTTGTCAGAAAACAAAAAAAAAAAAAAAATTGTCGAATTTTCTAAAGTTCGTATTAAAAGTGGAAAAATATATAGAAGATTGTTTGTGGGACCATCACAAACAGTTCGTTTTCACCGAGTGTTCGTCTTAAGCGAGTTCGTTTTAACCGATTTTTTTTATATTGAAATTGTTGCCAAAACTTCGGGACTTCTAAATTAGATCGTATTAACCGAGACTACGTCTTATCCGAGTTCGCATTAAGCGAGTTCTACTGTACTAGAGAATTTTTTATTGATATTACTTGCTATCAATGCCAATGGTAAAACATTTCATTGCAAACCATTGTTAATGAAATTTTTTCAGTTGGCGCTTATTATGGTAATGAAATGTACACATATGAACCAATTATATGAAATAGTATTGTATATAAACTTTTTTAGGGAAAAAGGGAACCTAAGACAAAAATATTAAATATATCTAATAACCAGGCAAGTTATTTTTGGCATTTGCCATTAAATGCCATTTTTCACTTATTTTGTAAAAATGTCATTTTTACAAATCCTTGCCAAAAAATGCCATTTTTTCTATGGCAGGCAGCAAACAAGCCCAAAACTGAATCAAAAAAAAGTGGTTCATCCAAAAGAGCCTTCTTTTTTGATTCAAAAATGACTCAAAAAAAAGATTTAAAAAATCGAAAGGCTCAAAAATTAATAATTTTTTTGAGCCTTTTTTGAATTGTTCACAAAATATTAAAATTTGTTTACATTTCTGAGTCATTTCTGAACCATCTTTTGGATCTAATAATTTGGCTCAAATATTTGTGTCTTCTATGATTCATTTAGAAGGCTCATATTTTTTCATATTTCATATTTTAACAAAAAATTTTAACATTTCAAAAAAATGTGTTTTATTTGAGTAAGTTTTGAATCATCGAATAAGAACCCTTAAAAAAGTATCTAAATTTTGCTGGCTGGGAAAAAATTTATAAAAAAAGATATTTTTTAAATATTTAATAAAATTTTTAAATCATACTAATATACGGCGAATGCACTTTAGCAGTTCAACGGTAAATTCTTTCATTATTGTAGTTTTGTTAAAAACATTCAGAAAAACACTTAAATTAACTATTATACTATCAATTTTTTGGAATAAGCGTGCCATTTTTGCGTATTTTGTGCCAATTTAACTATCTTTTCGTGCTATTTTGCCTGCCAATTTCAACTTTTTTTGTGCCATTTTAAACTTGCCCTGCTAATAACAATTATTTTAATTTTTGCATTAAAAAATACAAAAATTGTTTTTTCGGATTTTTTATATTTTCATATATTTAGTTAGAATATTGTTCTAGCTCAAGTCCAAATTCTAATATGATATTGTTATATTAGATTTTATTTGTTGTTGTTTCAAACAGGTTGACCGTTTCCATGATAGACAATACAATTGTTTCATGGGCATCATCCCAATCTTTAGCTGTCTGCAACAAGAAAATGAATTAGGTGGTCCATTCAATTAAATAATTGGGAACAAGTATGGTGCCTACTTACCGTACGACAAAAAGTTATTCAAAGAATCAAAATATAATTTCCTAATTATTCAAAATATGATACAACAAAAGCTACCCCATACAGACCAATAAGTCTGTTACCTCTACTTTATAAACTTTTCGAAAAAATTCTCTTCGATCGCCTTGAACCTATCCTCAAAGGAACAAATTTTATCCCTGAATACCAATTCCGCTTCAAACGTATGCACTCTATTATTCAACAAATTCGCAGAGTTACAAATAAAATTACATCCGAATTGATAAAAAGAAATTTTGTGTCGTTACCTACTTACCTCGACATAGCCAAAGAATTTGACGGGTATGGCATACAGGGCTTTTGCAGAAATTCGAAAAATTTATACCAGAAATCATATATCTAAGCGATGCTATCTAGAGAACAGGCAATTTTATGCTTTTTGTAGGCGCTGTGGTGTAATGGTTAGCGCGTTGGACTGTTGGTTACACGTGAGGTTGCGGGTTCGAGCCCCAACCAAGGCAACATCAATTTATTAAAAATAGTAATATGTATGAGTTTTTTCTATCCCTCATAGGTACATATCGCAGCGTCCTC
The DNA here is from genome assembly GCA_949987735.1 of Leucophora obtusa. Classification (NCBI taxonomy): domain Eukaryota; kingdom Metazoa; phylum Arthropoda; class Insecta; order Diptera; family Anthomyiidae; genus Leucophora; species Leucophora obtusa. Next base: position 239,984,185 of record OX465295.1, on the reverse strand, counting down.
CTTCGGTGTTCCCATAGCACTTAACCCCACCGAAGTAAAATAATATAACAGGGCTATGAACTTAAAAGCTTCAACAAAGTTCGCCAACTCACCATCAGATGGCGCGCATCAACTGTTCTAAAATTCAACATCTCGCGCAATTACAGTGTTGCCATATTTGAAGCCCTTCATCTTTCGCCACCTTTTACTTCTTCTCTATCCCCTTTCCAAAGGAAGCAACACGTTAATTAATAGGAAGAATTTCCTGAGTGTTGCTAGTCTTTAAAAAAAAAAAAAATACAAAGACCAGTTTTCAAACATAATGCCAGTGAAAACCGCAGTACACCAAGGAAGTGTCCTTTTTCCAGTGCTCTGCCGATATTCCTACTCCTCGCGCAAATCATGAAACACAAATGTCAGAATGACTATTTCAAATATTTAGTTACTATAAAACAGCACCCTAAAAGTTTCGTTTATGGATTTATTTTCAATAAGATAGAAACAACTCTTATTTCTGTTTTTATATATATTTATTTAATAAATATTTGTATAATTACTTAAATAGATATGTTTATGATTATTTCTGTAATTATTATTACTATTTATAGTTATTATTCTAATTGTTTTATAATTTAATTATAAATTTATATAAAGTTCAAAATCTTAGGCGTTTAATTTTCACAATTATATGCACGATGCACAATGTAGAGTTCAACTTGAATACTGACTACATAATATTTTCGAATTTTGGAATATCCAAAATTCTTAAAACAAAATTGGAAAAAGCTTTAAATTAAAAGAGCATGATTGTTAATGCACATTGACGATCTATCATGAATTTTATTCTTTATTTCCTATATGCAATAATCGTATATGAGTATGACAACAATCACGATTGTGAAAGATCTATCATGCTTATATTTTGTATTTAAAAGCAAGTTCGCAACTGTACTAAATTAAATATATAAAACAATAAAGTGCATGTCCAATCATGTTCGCTATAATTCTCTAATAATGTATACAAAAAAAGAATTTAAAGCAAAACAAAAAAACATGCTTATTCCATCGGACATCACACTGAATTTTCATGCCCAGAACATCAAGAGTATCCGATTCCTCAATATCGATATCACCCATATGTACAGATGGCAGTGTTGACCCCGCAGCCCTATGGGTCAACATACAACATTGGGTCTTACGCGCATTAAAATCCACCTTGTTCGCATGACCCCACTCAGAGATTGCAGAGAGGTCACGATTTAGTGTGTCATTCATAATCTGCCTTTTTCCCCCAATCTCCTCAGGGCTTGGCCTACGATTGAAAGAAAATGAATGACAAATGTTGCTGTCATCTGCGAAAGAATAGATAGGGTTGAAAGTTTGACCAAGAAGATCATATAAGAAATAGGGAAGGAGAAAGAACAGAACCATGCCGTACCTCTGAATTAAGCTGAAACTCGTCGGATGAGATCCCATCTATAACAATACGAATAGTGCGATCTCTGAGAAAGCTCGAAATAAAACGAGCGAAGTCATTACCCACACCAAAGGCAATAAGCTTCGATACAAGCGCCCCGTGCCATACACGATCAAAGGCCTTAGAAATATCTAGAGCAACCACTTTGCCCTCACCAAAACGGTGAATGGACTGACTCCAACGTTCCGAGAGGAACGCTAACAGGTCTCCCGTAGAACGATTCCTACGGAAGCCATATTGTCGGTCATTAAGAAGTGAGTTAGACTCTAGATAATTCACGAGATGGTAGTTAAGCATACTCTCCATCACCTTTGAGAGCGCAGAGCATATTGCGATTGGGCGGTAATTTTCAGGGTTATTAGCCGCACCCTTTTTAGGGATTGGCTGGACATTGGCAACCTTCCAGCAAGAGGGGAAAATTCCCGTATGGTAAGAAGTGCTAAAAAGGTTAGCCAATGGACGAGCTAGCGTCGAAGAGCACTGTTTCAGCACCAGTGCGGGTATGCCATCCGGTCTCGATGACTTATTTATGTTGAGGTCAGCAAGAACCCTTTTAACTGCACGAGCTCGGAAGAATATCTTAGGCATAGTACTGGATACTCTTTCAAGTTCTGGCAGTGGTTGATCGCTTTCCGGCAGGAATGAATTACCTGCAAACATCTCAGCTAAAAGGTTTGCCTTATCAACCGGTTCAGTGAATATTTGATCATCCTTTATAAGAGTTGGGATAGCTGAACTAGAATTATCCTTTACTCTGTTAACGAATGACCAAAAGCTCTTGCTACCCCGAGGAGCAGAAAGAACTTTAGTACGAAGACGTTTTTCGTAAAGAAACTTTTCACGACTAAGTACTTTGGAACATTCATATCTCGCCCGTTTGCGAAGCAGATCAGTATTGTCGTTCTTATTATCACGCCAATTTTTGAACGCTAACTCTCTGGATCTGACTGCGTTTCTGCAAGTCTGGTTAAACCAACATTTATCTTTTGGTTTAACCGAAATTTGCTTCGAAGGAATGAAAGATTTCATTCCAAGCAATATAACATGTTCTACCATTTTCGCCGCGGCATCAACGTTGTCGTCGAGGAAACAGAGTTTCCAATTAAAGTGCCGGAAAAATTCGTTGAGCTCAGCCCAACGTGCTTTTTCGTAAATAAAAATTTAACGTTTCGCAGCTGTTGCCGAAACGTTTCGAAGGTCGGAGAACGAAAAAGATGCGGAAATGGTACAATGATCCGAATTGCCGAGAGGTGCAAGTGTTCTTACTTCATACTTGTCCGGATGAGAAGTAAGGAAAAGATCAAGAGTATTTTGATGTTCACTTTCAACACACGGAATGTGCGTTGGTTCATTCACTAATTGCGCCTGGTGGTTGTGCGTGGCAAACAGCTCAACATAAAGGCCCTCGGGAGTTGTGTGGCTCGAATGGCGAAGCCAGGAAGTGTTGTGAATATTAGAATCGGCAGCAACGACGATTTCACTACTCGGGCAACTCCCTAGAATTCTAGCGATGGAATCAGAAAGGACGTCGAAGCCATTAAGGGTATTCGTCCTCTCCATGTTTGGGCTTCTGTATAAGAACCCGAAATGCAAGATGTGTGACCTGATCTTGAACTTAACCCAAAGTGTGTTAAATTCCGCATCATTACAGTTTAAATGTACATTGCAAGGCCCCGATGGAAAATGCAACAAAGTAACAAAATATTGTTATTAACTAAGAAAAAAAGTTATTATCGGATTCACAATAAAGAATCGGATTATATAACTCCCTCATCGCTACACTGAGGCTCCGACGAAATTGAACAAAAATTGCATTTAATGTATCTTGTATAAATCAATAAATTTTCAATTAAAAATTTAAATTTGAAGATTTTGTGTAATTTTTTATCAATTATTTTTAAAACGTATAGTGGGTGTTCTCAATATTTACAAGTTCCTGTACACTATTTTTATATTACTTACAGATTTATAATTTTCATTTTCTCTTTTTTTTTATTCACAAAATTTTTCAAGTTTTAATTTTCCAAATATATGTAATTTTATATTTAAATATATAAACTAAAATTCAAACAATAAATTTAATTTTAAATCGTAAAATACATTTTTATATTAACATTTTTTTTAATTACCCGAGTAAAAAAAATAATATGATGTCATATGTAATGATATCTTATTTAATATAATTGGAGATATGCTATGATCCGAAAAATGGTGGATAAAGTTATATCGGATAAGATCTAAATATATTGAATCATATAGAATCTTATCCGGATTTTGACCCGATATAATCATATCTAATTTGATGTAGAGAGACATAATTATATAACGCTTTATATTTCCGGCTCAAAACAAAAACTAATAAAAAGTTCAAAAAAATAACATCCTTAAGAATTCAAATTTTAAATAAAAATTTAAGTATTTAGAAGAAGTTGTACATAATTGTAATCAAGCATTTTAAGCCTTCTCATATAAAATTGTATTCTACCCGTAAACTGTGTAAACCTGGTATGTTCATGAGTTTAACCCTATAATGCTCTTTCTTCTGATTGCGATAATATTTAAACTATATATTTGGCATTGAAAATCGACTATGTAAAAAATATTAAATTTTAATTTATCGCTTTATTTAAGCGATATCGCATAATAAAAGTTGAAGGCGAATCAAGAAATCCAGTAGTAAAAAAATTTCGGTTTTACTATAAATAACACTATCAATAAATTAAAATCACGTACTGAAAATTCCTCATGAAGTCTTGTTCTTTCAGAAGTTATGGCGATTTTCGCTTTATGAAAATTACGAAATTTGGCACAAAACATCAATAAATTTTGACGAAACTAGTTTTGCTTACTTCTAGCTCTGAGTATGTAATCTGTGTTTATTTCAGCTAGTTTTTGAGTTAGAGAGATATTGGTGAGATGTATCCTGACGGTATCCTGTGAGTCCTGGAGCAAAATTTGTAACTGATTTTATAAGTAGAGACTCTAGCTAGCTTCGGTATTGTCGATAATGGCGATCGTAAATGTATTTTTGAGGATTTTTCAAATATTGTTTACGGTTTTAAACAGTTCATTTTTTCAAATTTATAAAATTTTCACTTTACATCCTTCTCGCTTGAAAATCGTTCCTTATACAAAAAAAGTTTTAATGCAAAAAAGTAGGTAATTATGTTTTCTATTGATATAATATAACTTGTTTAATAAAAATCTGTTATTTAGCGAAAAACTATTTAATATCTGAAGACCGCTTTTTAGCGGCCTTGGGCATTAGAGTGTTAATGTCAAATTCCATACATAAAAAATATGGCTTGTATTTATACAAGGTTTACAAGGAATTTACTTTTATATTTTGAAATCATACATAAATATATCTCAAAAAAAACATAATTTTTTTACATTGCGCTATTCTTAAATATATCTAAAACAACTTAGAAAAAAATTTAACATTGAGCTATATAAAACTTTATATGTTTACCAATAAAGCCATTTTTAATTATATATGACGCTGTATTAAAATTGTCATAGCATATGTAACTAAATATGGTACATATTAATATATATGGGAACATATATATTTATACTGATCTATATATGTCATCATATAAGAAATTTTTGAAAAACTCAAAGCTATGCATAAATATATCCACAAAGATATAGTGTCACACTTGACTATATATAAACATATTAGTCCATATTAAATTATATAATTTCCTATATAACTATTTTTACTGGGTATGTATAAATTATGGTATAAATTATGTATAAATATTTTGTTTTCTAAATAATGATATATTTCCGATGAAATTGGCAAATCTCTTCAAAATTTTAGCTAGGATGAACTATTTTCACTTTAGCAAAAGTTTTGTCGTATTATAAATATTCTGTGTATCTAAAAAAAATTTTTTGTATATTGGAAGGAAAAAATCTTGAAAGGTGCTCACATATTTTAAAAACTTTTCATTTACCTGGAAATGCTTCCTCCTCTTTATATGTGATTTGTAATACCTGTGCACCGTCTGAGTTACCACATGATCATCATCCAACCTATCTACTTTACCCGGGTAAAAAACTTAATATGGTGTCATACATAATTATATCTTTTTTGATAAATCCCCATATACAACGACATACAACTTGATCCGAAAAATGGGTCATCTACATGTGTCTAATTATATCAAATTAAATATAATTTGATACTATAGTAAAGTGTTGTTTTTTCAAACGCGTCTTATAGACCAAATACAATTAATATTGTCATTAATATGTATTTTTATTAATTCTAATTTAGTAGGTTTGAGGTTAAGAAGAAGAATAAACCTTCCTCAAAAGTTATAAACACATTAAATTTGCAAATCAGACTAGATCTAGTTTCTGCCTTTTTATGGACAGGCTTCATCAGTGATCTTCCATTAAATTGTATTATTGTTTATATTTTTATTGTCAGATTGTCTCTATATGAATAATTTCAGAAGTGATCAAACAGACATATACAAACATTCTACTTCAGATTTTCTCTGTTTATCTTCTTATTTCCTCCGTGTCACCTTTTCACAAATATTGCCACATTGACGTATGGTTTGTACGTACAAGTGCAGGCAATTTGTGTATATTGGAGACGGACAGCCAACAGGGCATTGTTTATTTTCTATAGTAAAGTGTTGTTTTTTCAAACGCGTCTTATAGACCAAATACAATTAATATTGTCATTAATATGTATTTTTATTAATTCTAATTTAGTAGGTTTGAGGTTAAGAAGAAGAATAAACCTTCCTCAAAAGTTATAAACACATTAAATTTGCAAATCAGACTAGATCTAGTTTCTGCCTTTTTATGGACAGGCTTCATCAGTGATCTTCTATTAAATTGTATTATTGTTTATATTTTTATTGTCAGATTGTCTCTATATGAATAATTTCAGAAGTGATCAAACAGACATATACAAACATTCTACTTCAGATTTTCTCTGTTTATCTTCTTATTTCCTCCGTGTCACCTTTTCACAAATATTGCCACATTGACGTATGGTTTGTACGTACAAGTGCAGGCAATTTGTGTATATTGGAGACGGACAGCCAACAGGGCATTGTTTATTTTCTATAGTAAAGTGTTGTTTTTTCAAACGCGTCTTATAGACCAAATACAATTAATATTGTCATTAATATGTATTTTTATTAATTCTAATTTAGTAGGTTTGAGGTTAAGAAGAAGAATAAACCTTCCTCAAAAGTTATAAACACATTAAATTTGCAAATCAGACTAGATCTAGTTTCTGCCTTTTTATGGACAGGCTTCATCAGTGATCTTCCATTAAATTGTATTATTGTTTATATTTTTATTGTCAGATTGTCTCTATATGAATAATTTCAGAAGTGATCAAACAGACATATACAAACATTCTACTTCAGATTTTCTCTGTTTATCTTCTTATTTCCTCCGTGTCACCTTTTCACAAATATTGCCACATTGACGTATGGTTTGTACGTACAAGTGCAGGCAATTTGTGTATATTGGAGACGGATTTGATACAGTTTGATCCGAGATTTGTCCATATCCAGGACTTCAAATTATATCTAATTCGATATAAAAATATCTTATTTTATAAAATTTTGTCTGGTAGCAGGCATACTTTTTATGCATACCAGCTATTAAATTGAAATGTCTATGGTTTTAACAATTTTGAAGACCCAAATTTTAAAACATAAAATAAAAATTTATTTGAATACTTTTGTCTTCTAAATCGTACGCATCATTTTTTAATACGATTTTACATGCAAAAACATCATGTGAAAATTATTTGGCTATGGAGTAATTAACTCTGAATTTGCAGATAACTAAATTTGATGTTGAACTATATATTAATTTGTATGGGATTATATAGAAAGTTATATAAAATTAAAATATATTTTTAGTACAACGACACATACAGTGTTATAAAACTTAGTATCAAATCATATATAATCATATCGATCACTACATATAATTTCATTAGTTTTATAAGGCTTATGTAGTTATATATGGAGTCAGATTTGGGGATATGTAATAATATCAATTACCATACAAAAAATTCGTTGAAAAAATAATATCAGATGTAGTTGTATATAATGATATGTGTCTTAATGTTACTCCATTCATTGTCAGATATAGCCCAATCACATTACATATGACAATATATAACTATTTTTACTCGGGTAATTTTCCTAAAGTTAGCATGATTTTTTCCACCCCTTTCATGATTTAAATAAACTTGACCTGTTCTAAGTTCACAATTTTTGCGATCCTGATTTAATTTGGTTACCCAAGTAAAAAAGTTTTGATATAGTCATATATTATCATATACAATTTTGTATTATTATATATTGGAACATATATACTAAGATATACTTATATAAAATTTTACGAAATTATATCCTAAATATATAACTATATCTTGTTATATATTGCACAATATATAGCGCAAAATATTACAATATCCAATTATATATAGACCTGTATATATTTACATATGCCTCATATAATTGTATCGAATTATATACCATTACATCTAGTTGGATATGATTATATTATATTTGATACATTTGGATGAGGACAAAATCCGGATTAAATTGTATCAAACCATATCTTATTCCATCAAATTAGATCTAATTGTGTCAAATTAGATCTAATATGACCATAATACGATCTAATTTGATACAATTATATGTTCTCATTTTTCGGATGTAATTATATATAATATCAAAACTCATATAATTTTTTTTAGTAGGGTACCCATCTTTCCGTTTTTGTTTTTTTTTTAATTTAATTTTATTGGTTAAAAAATGTATGAAGGGATATGTTTAGATAAAAATATTTAATAACATAATAATAATAATAATAAAACAATAATACTAACATTAAAAACAATAATAATAAGAATAAAAACAAAATTTTCATTTGACCAAGCAAAAAAAAAAAAAAATAAATGACAGCAAAATAAATATTTCAGACACCAGAGCAAATAAATTAATTAAACTATCATTTAACTTCAAAAATTTAAGTCTATCAAATAGATATGATGGCTCCTGGATAGAGTTTGCTAAAAACCGAAAATTTGGAAACCGCGGTTTCGGTTTTCTAAAATCGTAAAAACCGCGGTTTCGGTTATTTTTCGGTTTTCTTGTGATATTAATACAATTGTTTTAAAATAATTAAATATATATGTATAAGAATTAAATATTTTAACACGTTCAATATATTTATTGAAATTCGATTGAATTTCTCAATCGAATAAAGACAATTACTCCGTTTCTAGATTCTTTTTACGGCAACTAAAACTGTATTTTCAAGAGTTTAAATTTTAGCAAATTGTTTAAAACTATATAAAGTTAAACTTTCATAAATTTCGCAGGCTACGAAATAGTACTTTTAAAAAAAGCTGTAAAAATCTGAACTGAATATATGAAACTCAATATCTCTTAAACTACCTGACTTTTTGGTGAGTTGACTTAACTTATGTCATCCCTAATAACAAAAAAATGTATAAGCTAATATTTAATGGAAAAATGTTCATTACAATTAAATACAAAATTTTGTAAAATAGGATCGCAGCCAACATTTTTTTGAGTGCACAGAAATTATGACTCGTAAAAGACTCTAAAATATGATAATTCTCAGAGTGCTGAAATAGACTCGTATTTATGAGTGTATTTGACATTTTTTTTTTAATTTTTCCATTACTCCTAAATAACTCAAAAATTAATCTTAAATTACTCATAATAACAAAGAACATTCTAAATTTTCCAATAATGCTCATAATTCATGGTATTTTATGAGTCGTAAAAGAACGCTCGGAAAGAGGCTCCATCGGTGAAGAAATACTCCCTCATATATCTATGATTTCAGAAGGTCTCTTTTAGGAGTCTTTTCGGTTTCTAATTGCACATTGCGATGCAATCTAGTTAACTATTTTTATTAGTTAAAGTCATTGTTAAAAACAGGCTTATTCTTGTCGGTTTTCGGTTTTGAGGCTTGAAAAACCGCGGATTCGGTTTCGAATAAAACCGAACAGCAAACTCTACTCCTGGATATATATAATTTTTTGTAACAAGATCAAAGTTCTTATTTTCAAAAGATCATTAAAAGTAGCTCCATAAAGTTTTCTTGATTAGGAAGAGATAGGGTCAAATTTTCTTAATTTGAAAACATACCTAAGAATGGCATTGTAAGTAGATCTAAGTTTTTACTACTTTTAGTATCACAACTTGCATACATTTCACATCCGTATAGTAATGTTGTCATTATATAGGTTTTCGCAAGCAATATGCGAATGTTAAGTGGAGTTATATAGTGGGTGTGCCATAAAGTACGTAGCATTGAATAAACTTTTCCAGCGACAATATTTATGTGATCAGACCAAGTAAGTGTGTTGTTAAAAATTACACCAAGGTTTTTGGCAGTGGAGACCATTTAAATTCTCTGACTGTTCAGGGTTAACATCGGTTCAAAAGACAATTTCAGAGTTTTCTTCTTAATCATTAAATATTTAGACTTAGATGGATTTAAACATAAACCATTTGCATTTGCCCATGCTTGAATGTGTTCCAAATCAATATTAAGTTTCGCAATACAATCGCTTATTCCACCTATGTTACTGTTAATATACAGTTGTACATCATCTGCATACATGTGGATATTACAATACGACAATTGTCATGCAAGGTCATTCACATAGATTGTGAAGGGTAAAGGCCCAAGTATCGAACCTTGCGGTACGCCCCTTAAGACCGGTAACGCACGTGATGTTTTATTGTCCGCGAAGACAGACTGGCGACGATCCGCCAAGTATGTAGATATCAAACGAACAGACGTGTACGAGAAATTAAATATTGTACGCAACTTTAGGCAGAGAATGTTATGGTCCACCATATCAAATGCTTTTGAGTGGTCTAGTAAGACTAGGAAAGAAATTTCACCTCCATCAACACTTCTACGTATTTCCTCAGACACGTCTACGAGGGCTGTTATGCAGCTGTATTTAGGCCGGAAACCTGATTGTCGACTTGTTAGTAAGCAATTATCATTAATATATTTCGTCATTTGTTGATGTAGTAGCCGCTCAAAAACTTTAGATAAATATAGTAATATGGCAATTGGACGATAATCTTTGTTTGATTTTGGAGTCGGTATTATTTTAGCATATTTTGAGGATAAATACTCTTTGTAATAATGTTATTAAATATATATGTTATAAAGGGAAGCATGTGTGGTAAAATAGTTTTCAAGAACTTCGGGTGAATTTCATCAAAACCAATAGCATTTGACTTTATAGATTGACAACTTGAAACAACATCAATTTGATTTATGCAATCAAAAGAGAATAAACCGTTCTGTTGTTCCGTATTTTGATCATAAAAATTCGAGTTTGGAAGTACATTAGGTAGATTTGTAAAAGATTCATTTTCCACTACAGAGTAAAATTTACCAACGCCGATTTCCCTTATAATCTTCCATGTTTTCTTCGTTTCAACAGCTGATGAGAAACCACCCGAATAGTAATCAGATTTCGCTGATTTGATCATTCTATTCACTTCTTTGCGAGCACTACGGTAGATCTCATTTAAATCTGGAATTTTAAAGAGTTTCCAACGTTTATAAGCAAAATCTCTTCGATTGATAGCAAGTTTTATGTCAGAATTGAACCATGGGTTCTTTTTATAAGTTTGCGTGAGAATTTTGAGTGGCACTGTTTTCTTAAAAACGCATGTGAGATTTTGTTCCAAAAAATTCAGCTGATCAGCCGAAGGCATATAATAAATGGAATCCCAATTAATAAGGGAAAGCTCAGAGGACAAAATATTATATTTTATATTTTCGAAATCATAATAAGTGACAACATTTGAAATATTCTCTAACAGGAAATCATAAGCTACAAATAATAAATCATGCTTTGAAAAACATGGCGCCGATAGTTGGTCATATAGTAAGACTTTTTGTTTGTTACCAACAAAAAATATATTTAACAAGGTATTTGTTGTAGTAGTAAAATGCATTGGGGTAGTAGAATTTGTCGGTCCAAACCAAAAGACTTCATATCATTGACTAGTTGATTTTCCACGAGAATATTAGAATTGAAATCTCCACATATTATGACATCATCATATTTAAAAGTGAGAGTTTCCACTATTTTCATAAAATCTTCTGTTTTAACTCTAGAGTTAGGTCTGTACACAGACCCAACCAATAATTTTCCTCTACTTGCCATAATTTCAACAAAAATGTATTCTACCTTCCTAGAATTTTGTTGCACGTCTGAAATTGAATTCCTCTGTTGATTCGTATTTGTACTATTAACCGAGTTTGAAACAAAATTTGAGTTTATACACATATTGCTTTCTTACATATATAGCAACTCCACCACCAAAAGTTTTTCTGTCACAGCGGTACAGTCGGAAATTGTTTAATTCAACAATAGAATCGGCAACAGAATTGTCAAACCAAGTCTCAGACACACATATTATATCTACGCCAGAATCTTCAGAGATATGACGAAGCTCATCCATTTTATGCCTCAGACTCTGAGCATTTAAATGGCATATCTTTATACCAGATCCTTGCTTGCAAAGTATACTGGTCATACAAGAAGTTACATCTTTGGAACTGAAAACCACATTATCCATTTGTGATATCATAGTCTAAAAAAATATATGTAAAAGCAACGCAAGCAGATCAAAACTAAGGTCACAAGTTATAATTAAAATATGTGTAAAAAAGAAACAACAGTATTTTGCTAGACAAAAACTTATATAAATAAAAAATAGAAAATAAAAAGAATGTGAAAAAAATAAATCAAAAATATATAAAAATATTTGAAGTATAATTAAGAAACCATATTTATACATCAGCAGCTTGGCACAAATCGGGAAAAAAATTGTAAAGTTCCTCCATGTTTTATTTATTTATTTATTTATTTATTTATTCATTTATTTAGTTATTTATTTATTTATTTGTTTATTTATTTATTTATTTATTTATTTATTTATTTATTTATTTATTTATTTATTTATTTATTTATTTATTTATTTATTTATTTATTTATTTATTTATTTATTTATTTATTTATTTATTTATTTATTTATTTATTTATTTATTTATTTATTTATTTATTTATTTATTTATTTATTTATTTATTTATTTATTTATTTATTTATTTATTTATTTATTTATTTATTTATTTATTTATTTATTTATTTATTTATTTATTTATTTATTTAGGTCTACTGATTTATATCTTACAGACTAATGTACAATATTTATTATTTTAAAATAAAAATATGGGTGCTTACACTAATTAAAAATCTGAAATAAATTTAGTTTGAATTTATCCCTATTTAAATTAGAATCCAATAATGATGAAAAAATATTACAAAGTTTTAAATATCTAGTAATTGGCTCATTATTGCCATAATTTGTCCTGTGGAAATCCACATAAAAAATACATTCATGACATAAATCACGTGGAGGGACATGTATTTTTACTGCATCAGATAACTCTGTACATCTAATATGATTGGATAATATATTATATATAAAACATATTGCATATGAAGATCTACGATCGCTTAAAGATTGTAGGCCGAAATATTTCCGTCTAATAAAGGCATATTCTCAGGCCAGTTCAATTTTCGAAATACTAACTTAGTAAATAGCTCTTGAATTCTCTCAATTCTCTTAGAATGAGTAGCGGCATAAGGGTTCCAAATTAAGGAACAATATTCTAATTGACTTCTTACAAATGCAACATATAATGAGGGTTGGTAAAGCAGGGTTGGTAAATGGGTCTTTAAAATCATTAGAATTTCTTCTTATAAATCCCAACATTGAATAAGCTTTAGATGTTATAAAATCAATATGACTGACAAATTGTAATTTAGCATCAAAAATCACACCGAGATCTTTAACCTCAACTACTCTTTTAATGTTGTTATTATCTATAGAACTAGCGCTACGTTGTTAGCGTGCCTTAAAGGTTGGAATTAAATTTCTTTTATATAAAATAAAACAAAATATTTGTTGCTAAGGTAAAATAATTGTTAAGATAAGTCGTATTCGTGGTTAATGGTGATTTTCTAAAAATTTGCTTTTTTTAAATACAGTTTTTTATAATAAAAACCTTCACTCACCCAGCCACCACAAATAAATAATTCTGACACAACAATAATTCTTGACAATAACGTGTGTATGTCAAGATAATTTGGTAAAGTGCGCACATGGACCCGTAAATAGTTTTGTTTATTTGTGTTTTGAATGAAAATAAAAAAACATTTAAAGCAGGGTTGGTAAGCGATTTATAATATTAAAGATAGCGGGCGAAGCCCGCTACGTTATTAGCGTGCCTTAAAGTTTAGAATTAAATTTCTTTTATATAAAATAAAACGCAATATTTGTTACTAAGATAAAATAATTGTTAAGGAAAATTTATTGTAATGTTTAATGAATGAATCCATTACAAATTGCAATATACGTGTGTATGTCAAGATAATTTGGTAAAGTGCGAACTTAGGTAGATAGACCCGTAAGTAGTTTTATTCGTTTGTGTTTTGAATGAAAATAATTGACGTAAAGCAGGGTCGGTAAGCGATTTATAATATTAAAGATAGCGGGCAAAGCTACGTATCTACGTTGTTAGCGTGCATTGAAGTTTTTTTTAATTCCAGTTTATGTAAAGGTAGACCTGGCAATTCAAGTAAATTCACAAATTCAGTTGGAAAATTTACTGCGTCGGTTTCTTCCACCGGTTCTTCGTTACCTGTAGTTTAAATATCAGAATATATAAGTTCCATTCTTTTTCTAAGGTTTTTTCTCTTTTAGAAAATTTGTTTAACTTTTTGGAGAGTATTTTTCAATGCTACATAAGTTTCATATTCCGTGGATAGTGTTTGAATAGGTAATTAAAAGGGGTTCTTCACCCGTTTTGGTTCCTCCCAGTAAAAATCCCACATATATATAATCCTCAATCGCATGCGAAATTTCAAGTACCAAACTCCGGCAGTTTGAGTCATTCAAATTCCATTCCATTTTGTTTAACACTTTCAGTGTTCCAATGCAACTCCTTCCAAGATTCCATTTCGTTCACCATTCCATTGCATTTCGTTCCCATTATCTGTTATTCCAATTCCACTCGTTCCCCGTTTCATTCCATTTCGTTCCTACTGTCTTGTGTATCGATATTGATATCAGTCGCTTTTCTTTCCATTCCATTTCTTTGCACTTGCTCCGTTCCATTCCTCTTTTAACTGCAGTGTTTCAATTCCACTCGTTCCCCATTCTATGCCATCTTGCTCCTCATTCCATTTCGTTCTACAGTCCATTCGTTTTCGTTCCCTCTTCCAATCCATTTCCATTATCTATTATTTCAATTCCACTCGTTCAACGTTTATATCCATTTCGCTCCACTTGTGTAGTGTTTCAATTCCACTCGTTTCCTATTTAGTTTCTTAATTTTAGTGTTCCCTATACACTCGTTCTTTAAATTTTAGGTTTCTAGCTAAAGACGCAGATGTTCAGGGGGGGGGGGGCGCAATTTTCCCCTTTTGAGCCACCATTTTTACCACGTTCCTGTCCAACGTCCTAAAAATGCCCTGTCGATAATTTAGCCCATACTCCAAGGAAAATATATTATAGATTACGGGTTTCTAACCAAAGGATTCGGTTAGGCCATCAAGGGGGAGAATTATTCCAAAATTTCCAAAAATTCCGAGAACGTCTGCGTTGGAGGAGGAATCTACTACATACATAATTTTAGGTCTCTATGTTTTCACTTTTTATGAGTTTCCAAAAATACCGTCTTAGGGGACGTCTACGTTGGAGAAGGAACCCAAATATCGAATTTAAGCTCCCTAGTTCCAGCAGTTTGGCCAGGCCGTTAAGGGGGAGACTTTTCCTGTTTTTGACGCTACCTGTGGAAATTTCCAAAAATCTCATCTTAGCGGATGCCTACAACAGAGGAGGAACTTTAATACCAAATTTCAACTTCCTACCTCCAGCAGTTTGGGCAGGCCTTTAAGCGGCACATTTCGCTTCATTAATCCCCATTTTTGCAATGTCCCTGTCCAAAATTACACAAAGGACCTTCCCGATAAGTGAGCCCATTCTCCAAGGAACATATGTTTTATATTTCAGATTTCTAGCCAACTTTTACTATTTGTGCCCCTCTGGGTAGGAATTTCCGAAAATCCATCGACTGGGAATTCCAGCTTCCTAGTTCCAGCAGTTTGAGCAGGCTGTCAAGTGGGACACTTTTTCTTTTTTTGTCCCTCCCGGTTAGAATTAGGCTGGAAGAGGAACCTAAGTACCGAATTTCAGCTTCCTAGTTCCAGCAGTTTGGACAGGTTGTTAAGGGGCCATTTTCCTTTTTGAGCCCCTATTTTATAACGACCCTGTCTAAAATTCAAAATAGTATCTTTCTAATAAGTTAGCCCTTACTCCAGGGACTCACATTTTAAATTTCAGGTTTCTAGCTTTCTTTCTTTTTGCCCCTCTATTTAGTAATTTACAAAAATTTCATCTTCGCGGCTGTCTACGATGGATGAGGAACATTCATACCAAATTTCAACTTCATTACCTCAACGGTTTGGGCAGGCCGTTATTCGGGATATTTTTCCCTTTCAACCCCCATTTTTACTATGATTCTGTTCCAAAATAGAAAAATTACGTTGCCGGTGAGTTAGTCCTACTCCAGGGAATACATATTTAAAATTTTAGGTTAGCCAGAAGGTATTGGGCATGCCGTCAAGGAGAATACCTCCCGATAGGAATTTCAAAAATTCCGTCTAAGCGGACGCCTACACAGAAGGAGGAACTCATATACCGAATTTCGGATACATAGTTTCAGCAGTTTGGGCAGACCGTCAAGGGGGAAACATCCCCCTTTTGGGATATCCTGTAGGGAATTCCAAAAATACAAACTTAGTCGATGTCTACTACAATGGAGGAACCTTTATACCAAATTTCAACTTCTTACCTCCAGTGGTTTGGGCAGGCAGTTAAGGGGGACACTTTTCCAATTTGTGAGACGGTGTATGGGGAGACTTTTCGGCTTTTTGCCCGTTCCGGTAGGAATTTCCAAAAATCCCGTCTTAGCGGACGTCTATGCCGAATATCAATAAACCTTGTTTTTATTATTATTATTATTCTTTATTTCAGTCTATGGATACAATATTATCCTTACAAACTAATTATTTATAACAATTTATTTAAAAGAGTTTTAAACTTAAAATTAGAAATACTTAAATCTAAATTTTCACAGTGATTATTGAATAACCTCATTGACTTAGTAATTGGTTCATTCAAAGCATAATCAGTTCTATGAATATCTTCATGGAAGAAATTATTTCGCCTAAGTGTTCTCTGCGGAACTATAGTGGAGATATCCGTGGAGATATCCGTGGGGGGAGGAAAAAAAGTACTTTTTGTGAAATTTTATTTTTTTAAATGGAATTCTTTGGAGATAAAGATACTTTATTTTTACGAAGTACTTTATTGGAAGAAGGTACTTTTTTTGAAAAAGTTATTTTTAGGAAAAATTTATTTTTTTTGGAGAAAGTTCCTTTTTTTGGGAAAAGGTCCTTTTTCGGAAAAAGGTCCTTTTTTGGAAAAGGTGTTTTTTTAGAAAAAGGTCCTTTTTTTTGGAAAAAGGTACTTTTTTTTAAAGCCAATTAATGTTTGGATCCGAAATTTGAATGGGTTAAAATGTGTCAAAATTTTCTATAAAATGATAAAAGAAGAGTAAGTGGGAAATATAGCCCATATGGGCGATAGGTCCAAATAGGGAACGATCCTATCTAGAATCAATAGGCTTTGTCCTTGTCTTTAAAATTAATTTAAAAAAAACACGTTTTTGCATTTTTATCAAATTAGTGGGTCATTTTGGATTCCAGGCTAAAGTGGGTTAATGATATCTGATGAAGTCAAAATTCCATATCTGAATCATTTCGACTTTATTAAATGAATAAATGAAATAAAAAATAATTTTTTTCTAAATTTAAAATTTTGTGAATTTTTAATAATAATACACTTTTTTCCAAAATGGGCCATTTTCCTTCAACTTTCGGCACGGGTTAACGTTTTCAAAAAAAATTGATTTCTTCCATTTGGGACCATTTCCAATAAAACTGGGGAGTGTAGTGACGAATCTATTTTTGAGGGACACCCTAATGGACAGACAGACGGACGGACATCGTTGATTCTGAGTCGATCGGCATATATTTTAGGCGGGTCTATATGCAATATTTTTTGGTGTTACAAACCTCAGCACAAACCTCAGCAAACTCTCCAGGTAGAATTAGAGAACAACAAAATGTAAGTGTCTGTGGTGGAGGGTAGACACACAGACTGATAGTCTTAGCAATCTGAGTTCAAACCATTATAGTTCAAGGCATTATAATTTTTTTTTGTCTTTAATAATGTTTTTATTGATTTCAATTGAAAGACACAATTGATTTTCTGTTGTTGATATAATTTTAATCATAAACAAAATTCTTAAGTATTTGGAAAAATTATTGTGTGGTGCCTATATTTAAATCAAAAACAATGTGCAATGGCAAAAATTTTTGATAGTATTCTAAAAATAAAATTTTATGATCATGTATCTCATAGTATTTCAAATTTTCAACATGCATTCATACCAGGTCGATCCACTTGTACTAATCTCTCTGTGATAACCAATCAGATTGTAATTGCAATGGAAAATAAAATGCAACTAGATGTCATTTACATAGATTTTTCAAAAGCTTTTGACTCAGTTTGTCACGAAATATTATTGTTTAAACTCCAAATGTTTGGTATAAATGGTAATTTATTATTATTCTTCAGGAGTTTTTTAACTAATAGAAAGCTATTGGTTAAAATGGGATCTTCTTATTCCAGCAATGTAATTTATGCTTTCTCAGTTATTCCTCAAGGAACTCATTTAGGTCCCTTACTATTTCTAATTTTTATAAATGATTTGCCGAATTGTTTATCATTTTGTAAACCTTTGCTGTTTGCAGATGCTTTAAAATTATTCGCTGTTGTTTCTAGTATATCTGATTCTGCTTTGATCCAAAGAGACTTGGACGCATTGGGTGAATGGTGTAATTTCAATAGACTTGTTTTAAATACTAATAAATGCTGTACTATTTCATACACTTATAGTCGTAATCCAGTTTTTTTTAATTATCTCTAAATATGGGTGGTATCAAAAAATGTGATAAAAACCGTGTAACAACCTAATTTCTAATGCATGGATTACATTTGAGTTACATATTTCGATATATATCAGCGCATTGTCACCTATTTTACAAAATTTATAACAATCTGACCAAGTTTTGGTTAATACATAAAATTTGTGACAAATTTTATAGGCCAAATGTAAACTCCGTAACAAGTAACTCATAAGGTTTTTTAACTTTAATAGCTTATATTTTAATAACCAATAAAGCTAAACACTAACTGTAAGAATTTTTATGAAGAGGAAAAGCGCCGTTTTTAATAAAAATTAATTCATTTTACAAACTTTTTCGTATATCTTAGCTATCACGACTTCAACTCTGTAACGATTTTTCGTCATAATTTTTGATGAAAATGCATATACCAGAATTTTGGAGTTATCTATTATTTATATTGCGAAAATAATAATGTTATTTATACTCAAATGATCGTTGGACTGTAAGTAATCATCCAGTATAACAGACTTGAAGCTTTTCTGCAGCATGTAACATTCTCGAGATGAAAAAAGATGTCTTTAATAAGATTTGAAAAAATGTTGTAAACTCCGTTCCTAATTTTTACACCAAACTATTTAACGAGTAAGAAAAACAATGTCATATTTGGATTCACCTTGTAGGCATCATGCGATTTTGTTTCGAAAAAAAATTCTGACAAAGCGTTTCTCAAAGAAAACGAAAAAAGTAACCAAATGTAAACTCCGTAACTGTAAACTCCGTAACCACAATTGTTTGCATCAGGTTTCATTCAAATAAATGTAGATAAATGTTTAAAATATTTTAAAATAACCATAAACAGAGGCGATTCAACTAATATTTATGCGTCAAAAGACAATTCAACTAATAATTTTGCGTCAAATCAAAAAAAGTTATCAGTTTTTTACCCTAAGCTGCTGGAACGAAAAACGATTGATTTTGCATTTCATTGGTTTTGAATCGATATTTCGAGTCATTACTGACATTAGTTTGACAAATTAAATTTGTTTCACACAATTTAAGAATTTTTTGATCGCGAAATGTTATGTTTTTATTATATTATTTTGTAACTGCGCAACCGCTGTTTGGATTTTAAAAAATTTTATATTTTTGAAAAGCATTTAAAAGGACCAAAAATACAAAATTAAAAAAAAAATTAAAATTTTTTTCGCGGAATGAATTGTATTTTTATTCGCGAATCCGCCAATTTGATAAACACAAATTATATATCATTGGAAAGCAAGTTGAAAACCCAAATACGAAAAACTAATAAATTGAAGAAAATTCGTACACAATTTTTTTGTTATATCTTTTGCTTGCAGAAATGTAAACTCCGTTACAACAAAAAAAAAATTAAAATTGTGCAAAAAAAGCAAGGTTCGTTACCGTTATCGTTATAATACCGTTATCGCTAAAATACAGTTTCAAATTGAATACCGTTACCGTTACCAATACCTCTAAAAGTTTTTCCAAATACCGTTATCGTTACCGATAACGTTATTTTTAATGGTAGTTACCGGTATTTTACCGGTATTTATTAATTCATATAAAAATGCAAATTTTTTTAACTTTTTCGTAATAATTTTCAGTTTTTTTTTGTACAAAAAAATTTATGGATAATAATTTTAGTTATTAAAACTGCCAGCATTGAAGATAAAGCTTATAATATGTATTTTTAACACGTAAAATTAAATATATGTTAAGTTTTTACTTATTTTTATATATTTATACCCTACACCACTATGTGGTCTGGGTATTATAAGTTTGTGCTGATGTTTGTAACACCAAAAAATATTGATCGTAGACCCACCTTATAGTATACCGATCGGCTCAGAATTTTTTTTTTTATTTCGATTTAACGATGTCCGTCTGTCCGTCCGTCCGTCCGTCTGTCTGTCTGTCTGTCCATGCAATCTTGTGCGCACTCCACAGGTCGCAAATATTAAGATATTTTGATGAAATTTGGTATGCAGACCTATGTTGGCCCAAGGACGAACAAGTTTGATTTTGGTGAACATCGGTCCATGTTTAGACCTAGTGCCCATATAAGGGTCCTACCAAAATTATATTGTTTATACGCTGCAGGTCGTAAATATTAAGATATTTTGACGAAATTTGGTACACAGACCTATGTTAGCCCAATAACGTAGCCTATTGATTTTGGTGAATATCGGTCCATGTTTAGACCTAGTGCCCATATAAGGGTCCTACCAAAATTATACTGTTTATACGCTGCAGGTCGTAAATATTAAGATATTTTGATGAAATTTGGTACACAGACCTATATTGGCCCAATAACGCAGCCTATTGATTTTGGTGAACATCGGTCCATGTTTAGACCTAGTGCCCATATAAGGGTCCTACCAAAATTATACTGTTTATACGCTGCAGGTCGTAAATATTAAGATATTTTGATGAAATTTGGTACACAGACCTATATTGGCCCAATAACGCAGCCTATTGATTTTGGTGAACATGGGTCTATGATTAGACCTAGTGCCCATATAAGGGTCCTACCAAAATTATACTGTTTATAAGCTGCAGGTCGCAAATATTAAGATATTTTGATGAAATTTGGTACACAGACCTATATTGGCCCAATAACGCAGCCTATTAATTTTGGTGAACATCGGTCTATGTTTAGACATAGTGCCCATATAAGGGTCCTACCAAAATTATACTGTTTATACGCTGCAGGTCGCAAATATTAAGATATTTTGATGAAATTTGGTACACAGACCTATGTTGGCCCACTAACGCAGCCTATTGATTTTGGTGAACATCGGTCCATGTTTAGACCTAGTGCCCATATAAGGGTCCCACCAAAATTATATTGTTTATACGCTGCAGGTCGCAAATATTAAGATATTTTGATGAAATTTGGTACATAGACCTATGTTGGCCCAAGGACGAAGCCTATTGATTTTGGTGAACATCGGTCCATGTTTAGAACTAGTGCCCATATAAGGGTCCCCCCAAAATTGGCTTGGTTACAAACTGCAGGTCGCAAATATTAAGATATTTTAATGAAATTTGGTGCGCTGACTCACATTATAGAAAATTTTGACACAAGCCCCATTTTAACCCATTCGAATTTCGGATCCAAACAATACACCAGACTGGTGTAGGGTATTGTATAGTCGGCATGCCCGACTTTAACCTTTTTACTCGTTTTAATATAATTTATAATACCGGTACGTACCGGTATTGCTGTTTCGATAACGGTATACCGTTACCGAAACAGTATTAAATACCGTTACCTTTACCGTTACCGAAACAAATGAAATTTAATACCGTTACCCTTACCGCTATTCGTTTTGGTAACCAACCTTGAAAAAAAGTTATTGCGACAACTTGTAGAAGAGATTTTTTGCAATTAGGTTTATAATGACTAAACTTACTGATTCCATTAAGAAAAAACCGAAATATTAACACTTTTTGCTTCTCACAAATTTGGCCCAAAAATTTATCACATTTTTTTATTTCATCCTCATACATATTACTATTTTTCATAAATTGATGTTGCCTTGGTTGGGGCTCGAACCCGCAACCTCACGTGTAACAGTCCAATGCGCTAACCATTACATCACAGCACCCACAATGTAGAAACATTTATTTGTGCTAATAAAGAAGTACTTATACATGATTCCATAAAATTCGCCTTTTAAAAAATTATTTTAATGCATTCTTATGAATTAAATTTTCATAACAGCTTAAATACTACAAAATATATGCATATTTTTCACGCATACTAGAGAATATCTAAACATTGCATCTGGATTGCTTCTTTAGAATAAAAAGCATGAGTAATGGTAAGTAGCTATATTTGAATGCTTCCGTCCTATGACACGCCAACGTTAAATTCATCGATGAAACCATTAGAAAAGAAGTGATGCCTTTGCCATAGTAGTGATTCTTTTATTGCTGCTTTGTCAGAACTATTTTTGCTGGGTCAGCTTATATTATCCATAATAACAAAAACAAAAAATTCTTTAAAGTAATATTTAATGCAGAAAATGTTCGTTACAATTAAATACAAAATTTTGTAAAATAGGACCTGATCCATTTTCGAAGTTCAAGATTCAATAACAACATTTTTCTGAGCGTATGGTCATTTACAGAGTGCTCAAAGTTTGGAGTCATAAATGAAACATTAAAGAAAATTGAAAATTTTTTAAAGACTCATAAATGACTCATAATGGCTCACAAAATTCTAAATTTTCCAATAATTATCATAATTCGGAGTCTTTTATGAGTCATAAAAGTGCGCTCGAAAAGAGACTTCATCGGTGAAAAAATACAACCTCATATCGCTCTTTTGAGACTTTTCGGATTCTAATTGCACACTGGGATTCAATTTTATTATTTTAATTAATGAATGTATTTATTAAAAACCGACTTATTTTTGTCGGTTTTCGGTTTCGGGTTTGAGGCTTGAAAAACCGCGGTTTCGGTTTCGAATAAAACCGAACAGCAAACTCTACCTTGAACTATAATGGTTTGAACTCAGATTGCTAAGACTATCAGTCTGTGTGTCTACCCCCTCCACCACAGACACTTGTTGTTCTCTAATTCTACCTGGAGAGTTTGCTGAGGTTTGTGCTGAGGTTTGTAACACCAAAAAATATTGCACATAGACCCGACTGAAATATATACCGATCGACTCAGAATCAACGATGTCCGTCCGTCTGTCTGTCCATTAGGGTGTCCCTGAAAAATAGATTCGTCACTACACTCCCCAGTTTTATTGGAAATGGTCCCAAATGGAAGAAATCAATTTTTTTTGAAAACGTTAACCCGTGCCGAAAGTTGAAGGAAAATGGCCCATTTTGGAAAAAAGTGTATTATTATTAAAAATTCACAAAATTTTAAATTTAGAAAAAAATTATTTTTTATTTCATTTATTCATTTAATAAAATCGAAATGATTCAGATATGGAATTTTGACTTCATCAGATATCATTAACCCACTTTAGCCTGGAATCCAAAATGACCCACTAATTTGATAAAAATGCAAAAACGTGTTTTTTTAAAATTAATTTTAAAGACAAGGACAAAGCCTATTGATTCTAGATAGGATCGGTCCCTATGTGGACCTATCGCCCATATGGGCTATATTTCCCATTTACTCTTCTTTTATCATTTTATAGAAAATTTTGACACAAGTCCCATTTTAACCCATTCAAATTTCGGATCCAAACATTAATTGGCTTTTAACCAGACTGGTGTAGGGTATTATATAGTCGGCATGCCCGACTTAAACTTTTTTACTCGTTTTTAATTTAAATACGCATAAAAAAAGGTATGATACATTCCAAAAATTTACTATGCCAAATAAAATTTCTGTTCCTAGTCCCAATATATTATTATAATTGCTAGGGCAAGGAATTTCATGCACTTAAAAATGGAAAATATGCGCCTAAAATATGCGGCTATAAAAGAAAAATATGCATTAAAAATATAAGAAATATGCACTAAAAACTATTATTTTTGCAAAAATAATGCACTTTAAAATTTCAAAATATATTTAAGTTAGTTGTTTTGCAAACAGACCCAGAACTCGAAGATTTTCCATAGGTCAATAAGGGTTTTAAGAATGTTTATTTTGATTGAATCAAAATATGAAAACGTATCAATATTTTTATATTTTTCACAAATTAAAAAATGCTCCTAAAAATGAAAAATATGCACAAATATGCATTAAAAGGCAAAGTATGCAAAAACATGCATTTTTGACAAAATATGCAACTACAAATCGATGCCATTTTGTTCTAAATTTGATGATTCGGATAATATTTAGTCCATATTAGTTTTGGACTATCTTGAAAGAACATGCATTTGCATGGAATTCCTTGCCTTAATAATTACCAATTAGAGATGAGCGATATTTTCATACCGGTGATTTAATCACAGTTATTGATAAATCACTGGTAACGGCAGTGATCAAATATTTCAAGTCGCAGTTACTCGGAATGTCGTTCTTTTAATATTTTTGTACTATTCTTCTTTGCAAACTTCATTGTGCACAGTAATACATGTTTTTTTTCAATAACAGTGACTTGCTTTCACACTCTTCTGAATAAAACTTAGTTTAACGCAGTTTGTAACTGGAATACTTCTTTTAAAATGTGGTTTATTTTGTTTTATTTCAATAAAGAAATAAATTATACTCGAGAAAAAGTTGTTCCGGCAAATTTTTGTTAATAAACTTTGAAATGGCTGTAAAAATTCGTTTTCGGTTTAACTGACATCTTAAAAACTCGCCATAAATGTTATTTCGTTTATTTATCAGAAAATCGCAGTCTTTTCCATCGAAAAACCGTGAGTTTAAAAGAACCGATTTGCAAATCACAATCACTGAGAACAATGTTACTTAAAAATTCGCCGGATCACCCATCTCTATTACAAACCCGTGATCACGATCACTGTTTAAAAGAACGGTGATTTGAAAATCACGATCACTGGTAGCAGCGTTATTCAAAAATCACCGGATCGCTCATCTCTATTACCAATGGAAATTAACGGTTAAGTTGACAAAAAAATTTAAATTGGTTGGAAAAACTAATACTTTGGAAAGAGTGATAGATTTTATTGAAACACAACTGATCCATGAGTTTTGCTGCCAATATTTTATTCAAATATTATTCAAATTCGATAAATTGGTGGTTGTTGGTATTGAAGGTAATGTAGAAATTAGTATGTTTTTTAATATTTTGGTAAATATAACTGTGTTTTGGTTAATCGTATATATTTTCTGTTCAGAATTAAATTTAACTTTTCTGATAATGAATTATAAGTAACCGCAATTAAAATTATTGGTTCCGATAGAATTTATTTCCTGTGTGTACATTTGTAAAGCCCACTTTGAATATTTTCGAATTCCAACTGCAGGATATACATACTAGGGATGCCAAACGGGAAATACCGAATCTCGGGATTTTCGGGATTGGCAAAATGCCGAATCCCAGGATTATTTCTCAAAAATCCCGGGATTTTCTTATTTATTAATATTAATATGAACCCAAATAAACAATCTGAGATATTTTAGATTACCGACGTTTATTCTTAAATTTTTTCATATTTACAAGAAATTGATGCCAAGATATTGGTAAAAATAGAAATTAAGTAGATTATTCGAGTAAACTATGCAAAGACTGCAGAAAAATTTGAAAATTTGGTAAGCATTATTAAGTTTTTGTGTATTTCATGCGAAAAATCAAGTTTGTTTGTTATTTTACCGGTTGAATCTTCCAAGCGAAATTCGACTATTGAAACCTAATTTTGGCTGCGACTGTAAGTTTGAATTCTTCCATGTAAACATTTGATAACGATAACTAAATAACTTTGTTGCTGTAATTACACGATTCAGTGGGCAAGGTTGTCGCACCGAATTTGTTTAAAAAACTGCTTACAAAATACTCGGCGCAAGTGTACTTAAGTGCAGGCCTTCATATATTATCCCAGTCAAAAAAATACAAACAGGAAAGCGATGGCAAGGTAAATTGCTTTCCCATTTCCAAAATGATAACGTCATTAGACAAAAGGACAGGCTGTTCAAAAAGCGTCGGAAAAGTACTGGAGGAAAAAAAAATATATGAACGTTGGCAAAATGCTGGCAAAACCAATAAATAGGTGGTCTGGGATTATATTTTCTAAAATAAAATTTAAAAAAAGTTCATATGTATCTTTTTTTGGTCCTGCTGTGATATGAACCCATCCCGTCATATTGGCAGACGACAGCTCTACCCACTGAGCTAACTAGACATATAATACTTGGTGGCTAAAAACATAAATGAATGATAATAGCTGGACAAATACTGGCACTTGCAAAAAGTTTTTGGGAAAAAAATTAAAATTAAAAATTATTTGTTTACAACCAGATTGAACTCGGTTCAATCCTTGCAGGAGTAAAAGGAACGAATATATATAGATTGAACTCGGAACCTTCTCACTACAAACTTCATCATTCATCATCAAGCGTCATCATTTTTATAAAATCATTGCTCTACCAGTGAATTTATTTTTATACCGCTGCAATTTTTGACTATGTAGTAGCACTGGATAACCACTTGTTGCTAAAGCTAGCTAAGCACTCTAAGCCATTGCCAGTGTTTTTTTTTATAAACCACCGAAATTTTTGTAAAACAAATACTGGCAAAACGCTTTTTGCAAACGCTGACAAAGCGTCCCAAATGAGTGTTCTGCTATTCATTTATTTTTAACACCGCGGTTACCCAGTGGTATGCAGGTACTTGATTTTTTGTACCATTGTCATTTTTTGACTGGGATGTTTTAATATTCATAAAATGTACCACATTTTTAATTTGCAACTATTAAATAATTGTAAAACGCTTTCTATAAACAAAATTAGTTACATAACTTGAAATTTTTATAAATAAAGGAAAATTTAAATCCTGGAATCCCGAAATCCCGGGAACCCGAAAAATCCCGAAAATCCCTGAATTTTTAAATATCAATCCCGATTGGCATCCCTAATACATACTGATAGTATACCAAATTTCAATATTATCACTGAGGATGATCTTAAATGATCTTAAAAATGAAACTAACGGTGTTCCCATAGCACTTAACCCCACCGAAGTAAAATAATATAACAGGGCTATGAACTAAAAGCTTCAACAAAGTTTGCCAACTTACCATCAGATGGCGCACAACAACTGTTCTAAAATTCAACATCTCGCGCAATTACATTGTTGCCATATTTGAAGCCCTTCATCTTTCACCACCTTTCATTCTTCTCTATCCCCTTTCCAAAGGAAGCAACACGTTAATTAATAGGAAGAGTTTCCCGAGTGTTGCTTCTCTTTAAAAAAAAAAAATATTAAATTATTTATGAACTTTGTTTTGTTTGATCTAGCCCTATATACGAAGGGAGTTAAAACACGACCGAACATATTGAACTCACAATTTACACTGAATTTTTAATTTAATTTATTTACTGTAAAAGTAACCAGAAATTTATACTCAATTCCTTTTAGATCTAATTCAAGTGGGAGCAGTATAAATTCTCCAGGGACAACATTGGGTCCTTCGACAATGGCAAATCCATACACAATGGGTTCAATTTATCATAGTCCAGGTGTTCAAAGCTACTGTGGGCCCACAGAAAACTTGTCTTTAGCAGGACATTACAGTGATATGAGAACTTCAGCATCGTGGTATGGCACTACAGCAAATGATCCGAGATTCGCAAGTAAGTGGATAAAATGTATTAAAAGTAGTATTCCCTGCAAAATGTACTTTAGAATTAATTTTTAAAAGCCTGTACTAGTTCTAATTTGGCGTTGCGACTAGGGTTTGGGGTTCGGGAATTCCCGGGAAATCTCGGGAAAAGTTTGCCGGGAATTCCCGGGAAAAATATATTATTTTAAACGAGATATTTCAAAAATATTAAATTTTTTTAATTGTTTTTGTTTGGAATAGGATTTTTTAATTTTAGTCATAAAAAACATTTTAAATATTATTTGACACTCAAAAAAAAATCTTTGCCAAGTAATTAAGAGCATTTCAACTAATAAAGACTTTTCGCATAACTTATTCAAAATTTAAGTAGTAAAACCTAAAAACTTGGTAAAATGTTTAAAAGAAATATGAAAAAAAAGTTTTGTTTCTTACAAATAATCGCCCTTACTATCTAAATTTTGCAAATGATATTTTAGTTAAAGTCGACTTTAGTTAAAATATTGGGTGGCAGTATACCTTGACGTGGTTTATTTTCGGAGCATTCTGATTGGTTAATTTATTTTTAACCAATGAAAATGTTTGAAAATATAAATATTTTTGTAAGGTTTTCATACACAAAATGAACAAAACCGTATGATTAAAAATAAAGTCGATTTTAAATTTAAAATACTCCTTTATTTTAAGGGCCAATAATTTTCTAAGTAACGTTTTCATTAATAGATGTGATATTTTCATGTAAGTTTACTTTATTTTAATACACCTGCTTTCAAACTAATATATTCTTTTATATTAAAGAATAAAATGTCAGGAGTATGGAAATACTTCATAAAAAAGGACAATGCAGCGCAGTGCAATAGTTGCCCTAAAAGACCAATGGAGGTATCTAAATTTGGTTATCCGACATCTAAATTTGGTTCACAAAAAAAAATTTCGCTTGAAGGAAACAACAACAAGAATAACGTTCCAGCTAAAATTAGCAAAGTACCCGAAGAAAAAAGTGTAAGCTGAATAGGCATTGAACGTTTTTATAATAGGGCAAACATTTCCTGAAATGGTATCCAAATTAGCCGCAGTCGACGGAATGTCAATCCGCACCATAACTAGATCTTCGTTTATTGGAGAAAGTTTTTATAATAAAAACCTGGCATTGCCAAAAAATTAAACCGTTGTAAAGAACATTATATTAAATTACCACAATCATGTAAAAGATATCATGATAAAAGAAATATCGAGCAATATTTCTAACAATAGGAGATTTACTGTAATCTTAGATGAGTGGACAAGAATATCACAAAAGGGATATGTGAACATATATATAAACGGAAATAATTCATTTTATAACCTGGGGTTGGTTTATATATCAGAAAAATGTAATGCTGATGAAATAAGAATTGTAGAAAAGAGACTAGAAGAGTTTTATTTGTCTTTGGAAAATAACATTGTGGCCACCATATCTAATTGGCCAAATGAGATGGAACTGTTTATTTCCGACAGTCCAGTAATGGGTGCTTTCTGCTGGAATCATGAAATTCATTTGGTAGTGCTTAGAGTAATTTTTGTGAAATCGAATGTTCAACATTCTGATATTTTTACTTTGAATTCTCACTACATAGACGGAATTTGTACTGAAATAGTGTTTTTTTTAACAAAAATTACTTATATAGGTGGTTTTCATTAACAACTTTGTTCAAAAATATTTCCCGAGATTCCCGGGAATCAATTTTTTTTATTCCCGTTTCCCGGGAAATAAAAAAGTCCGGGAGATCCCAAACCCTAGTTGCGACTAGGGTTTGGGTTTGGGATCCCGAGAATTTTGTGCGGGTTTTCCCGGGATTTTTTTATTCTTTTATAGAAGTTTTATCTACTATATTGCAAATATGAAAGCTTTATTTTAATTTAAAGCATTGATTTTTTTTAAATTAATTTAAATAAAATATACATTTAAAATTAAAAAATGCGATTTAAAATTCAATAAACAGAATTAGTATTAAAAAAAATACTATTTAGGCAGAGTTTTTTTCTTGATATCAGTTGAATTTAGTTTAGTTAAATTGAAAACAAATTTTATCAGCCATTATCAAGTTTACCAACAAAATTTCTCGTACCTCGGAAAAACCTTGTTCCAGTGTTGCCACATTTTGAATAATTATTCAAAAACGGGACTGTTTACACATTCGTTGGATAATTTTTGAATAATGACATTTTTGTGTAGTTTTTGTGTAATTTCACTTTTTCAGAAATTTCCGTAAATTTTTAAAAGTCCCGGAGCTTTTTAATAACTTAATAAAAATTAGTCGATATTTAGACGAAAAGAGTTTGTTTACCACAAATCTCCATTTTCTGGTGAATTACTTTTGTAGATTTTTTCAACGCGACACCCTATTTAGAAGAAATCAAAAATGGTATAATGTATTTTTTTGTTTTGTTTAAAGCACCGCCTTTTGTTTATTTTTTGCGAAAATAATTGTCAAGCTTCTTTTAAAAATTCTCTTGGTTTGCAAGAACATTTAAAAATTCAGCGAAAGAGTGGGAAAGTTTGTGACTTTTTAATGTCTGAAATTATTTTGCTGTAGTTATCATGATACTGGGCTTTGACCAGACAAACATTTTTCTAACGCAGCAAGGTGGAGCAGAATCAGAATATTTTATAATTCTGTAAATCCAACTTGTTTCAGATTTCAACAGAATCGTATGAAAGTTTTGAAAAAAATGTTATATTTTTATTTTTTAAAAGAAAATTTTTTGAGACACATACTGCAAAGAAATTTCATGTTAAGGTCTGCCTTGCTACCATTAACATAAAAATTAAAGAAAACAAGCAAAATTTTACAAATTTTTTTTTCTGTCTTGCCGACATTTAAAGTTAGGGTTGAATAGGGCTTATGCCATCACATTACGGACGCCTTGGATGATCTACTCCAGCTTTTTTTTAAATTCCAGCATTGTACTCAGAGAAAAATTGGTTTAATTTAAATATAAACGGTTAAATTTTGAGAAGTATGGGAGATAATAATTAGCAACCCAGCTAAAAATCGACATATATGCATCCAAGCAGGTTAAATGTATGTTCATGCATGGCCATAAACATGCATTCATGACCACACATGGTTACATAAATCTCCATACATGAATCATATATGACAATACGTGTGCATTAAAGAAATTTGAGGTAATATCTACATGTATGATCACGCATGTTCATGCGTGCTCATGTATGTTCATGCATGTATTCACATGTAGATATTACCTCAAATTTCGTTAATGCACACGTACACCCAGAAAACAGATTCGGTGCTGACAACCCCATTTGTTGCCAATCGAATGGTTCAGATGCATCAAATGAATTTTTCGTTTGCGGCTACCGAATTATTCTTGATACAACTGAAATTCCGTTGTCACAGTCAAATTAGTCTTGTCTCAATTGGTTTTCTGTTGCCACAACTGAAAAATTCGGCTACCACAACCGAACCATGCGATTGACTACAAATGGGGTTATCAGAACTGAATCTGTTTTCTGGGTGTATGGTCATATATGAAACATGTATGGAGATTTATGTATCCATGTATGGTCATGAATGCATATTTATGAGCATGCACGTACATACATTCAACCTGTATGGATCCATATATGTCGATTTTTAGCTGCGAAGTAAGTAATATTTTTCCATGCAATGCATCTGAATGAAGTAGCTTTTCTGAAAAACATAAATACTTTCTTCTGAAAGAAACTTTTAATATGGATAAAATACCATTTTTTTAATATTCAAATTTAAAAGCACGTTATTTTATTCCTGAAAAGGATATTGCATTAAAATTCCCTTTAGTTAATTGAATAATTTGTTATAATATTTTCTGAAAAATTGGCCTGGATTTGCTTTTGCAGAAGGCAAAAACACGGAACAGGTTATAGCAAAAATGCTAAATTTTCGTTTTAAAATGCAAAAAACTTTTGCACTTTGTAAATGATAGAAATGTTACGTCTTTAAAAATCGGTTTGTAAATAGAAAAATGGCAAAACTTACAGTGTGAAATTTCATATCACTCGGTAAGAAATTATAAAATTCTTCTCAAAATATTTGTATTCTTCTCCACCGTGCCCAGGAGAGTTTATTTTGAAATAATATGAAAAATATATTTTTTGTGTAGTTTTATACGGTTTTGGATAATTTTTGAGCTACAGCTGTGTAATTTTTTGTTTTACTGGTGGTAACCCTGCCTTGTTCTTTAAAATTATGATCTTCCTTCAAATAAAGCAATATATACAACATTTCAACATCAGTATTTCAGTTCTAAATAGCTCCAAAAACTCGGCATTAAAATTAAAAAAATTAGTAATATTTTCGTATTTTGAATTGATATACATAAGTATTTTTTATTTCAAATAATTTTATTCAAATTGATGTTCCTTTAATTAAAACATATTTTTTAAATTTTATTTATTTTAAATAATACATCAAATGCTTTTTTAAATTTTTTGGTGGTTTTTTTGTATGTTAATTTAAAATGCAACTATGAAAATTAAATAATTTATTTTTAAGTAGTTGCGGCATAAAAAATTGCTATTCAAAAAATAGCAATTGAAGTTAAAAAGCTATTCAGGCCCTGTACAAGGCGGATAATTAAATTCTAAACTACATACAAATTGAAAAAAGGGATTTAAATTTCTTTGAACATCTCTTGAAAACTTTTTAAAATTTCATATTTTATATTACTGAATGTCCACTTAAAATTTAGCCAACAGTTAAATTCAAATTTTATATGGGAAACAACAACAAATCTGTCAGTTAAAGTCCCAGTTAGTAGCTAACTGAACATTCAGTAATCGTACCTTAGAAATCTGAATTTAGTTTTGATTTTATTTAGCCAGTTCGCACACACCCTTTATAATATTTTAGTGTATATTTTTATTAAGATTCAGGGGAATTTGCCTAAAAATTTTTGTGAAAAATACTCACTTTTAAATTTTTTTATAAAAATAATTCTGGGCGAATAGTTCTGAAAATCTACATAGAAACAAAAAATCTAGAAAAATAAATTTTTTGGTTCCATTTTTAAGCAAAAATCGATCTTAGTTCTAACTATAAAACTGGACCTAAGTATCGGTTTTTATCGTAATACATAAACCAGGGCTGAAATTTTAAATTTGTGTAAGACACAAAACGAAAAAATAAAGGACATGGTCCAGAATTACATAGAAAAAACTACTAAAAATATTTTAAATCTCTCTAAAACTTCGTTATAATAAATTTCTTATTTCACTGACCGACACAAAGTTGCACCCACTAACAATACCAATATATCCTGAACGAAGGGAGAAAAAATATCCATGTCTTTTACTTTTCCTAAATCAATTCGCTTCTCGTTTGAAAAGAGACTTAATACATAGTTAAAATATTTTAAAGTTTTTTTTTTTAAATTAGGACGGCCTTCAATAAAAATACATTACCTAATATTAATTCGCGACTTAAACTGTTAAACGAAATGATCTAGAAAAAGTGGCTATTTTATATTTAGCCCTTCTTTCAGAATATATTAAGTAGATTTTCTCATGGGTACAACCAAAAACTGGACTTTGTCCGACGATGTTTTGATAGAAATTGAGTTTTTCAAGTACAATATAGGTCGGATTTATTTATTTTCTAACGAGCGGGAACTCCCGGGATCCCGGGAAATTGTAGAAAAAATCCCGCTGTCCCGGGAAATGAAAAAGTCCGGGAAAAGAAAAACCCTAGTTGCGACCCATGATTTTTGCTTCATCACGATTAGAACTTGTTTGAAAGGAGCGGCGGAAGCATAGGTATTAGTATGGAAAGATTCCAGAATCAATTCTTTTATCCATAAAATTTTAAATTTAAAACTTTCACGCTAGGAAGGAACTATTTCCAAGAAGCCATATGGAAGAATTAATCCCTTGCGTGGATTGCTTTTTAAACTAATATCAAAATACCTTTAATCAAACTGGAACTAGTGCAAGAAGCATCATTTAAAACTTCTGTGCAAAAATATTTTATAAAAACAGAAGTATCTGAAAATGATATCTATTTCATTATTACACCCTTTTTATTAGAAAGCTTAAGATATTGCTTTCACTTTTTTCACCGACCAAACAATTTTGATGCTAATTTGTATGCATTATATTTAAATGGTATTTAGATGAAAATATTAAAAAAAAAGAAAACTGAACCAATCTTCATCAAGAAACTGTTGCTTAATTGGAGGTGTCACATAATTAATTTATATTAAGTTTCCAATACAAATTGCAGCAAGATCTACGATTCCTAAATGGGGTGCAAGCCCCTATGGAGGTCCATAGCTACATCGGGCTCACGAAGAGATCCGAAAAATACTTCACAAACAAATAATTTTTAAATGTTAAATTTTTAAGTGGAATATAAAAAATAATGTACTATGTTTATTTAAAAAACAGGAATGTATCCAAAAAATTATGAGAATATCTTTATGTAGCTTGGAACAAAATTCTGCTTAAAGCTAGGTGAATGAATATTCCACATTGTGTTCTGGTGCAATTATATTCTAAGGACTTTTCAAATTCCGGCGATGTTTTACTTATAATTTAAATGATATTGTTTTTATATTTATTATTATTATTATTACAATATTATTATTATATTATTTTTCTTTTTTTGTTCATATAAACAAATTTTTTTACAATAAGATGGATTGTTTTAACTCCATTGATTCTTAGATTAAGTGTGTTTGCGTACCCGAAAATTTGTACAAATTCGTACAAATTTGTACAAGTTTTTACTGGAAGGTGTTTGTTTACACAATTACTCAGTAAGGAGAGAGGAAAAATAGAGGGTAAAGTGACAGTTCAATACCAGAGAACTTACAAGTTTTTACTGGATGAATTTTTGCTAGTAAGAATTTGTAAGAAAAAAAACATATGATTTAAAACATATGATTGAAGAAACAAAACATTTGTCTAAATAATTTTGAAATAATTTTTTGTAAAAATAAAAAATATTTAAATATAAGCTTATTTACAATGGAAGGAGTAAGAAAGTGATCATTTTATTAGGTTTTATTTATTAATCCAATAATTTAAATAGGTTTATTTCGCAATCAGCTATTTTAATAACTGTTGCCAATTTAGCTATTTTCTCGACAAATCTAGCGATACTTCAACTCGTTTAGGGGGATAAAATATAATTTAGCTATTAGCGGGAAAACTAGCGATTTTTCTTTTTAAGACAGTCTTCACATTTTCTTAGCATTTTTTTACATTTATTTCCTTGACAGAATTTTTGAATCATTATTAAAAGTTCGAAAAATTTGGCGATGTATGAATAATTTTTTAAGAAAGTTTTAAGAAGTTTGAAAAATATACCCAGTGTAGAAACGGTAATGACATATCATTATTTTTTGGACTACCAGTAATGACACCCACTTACCTTCTGTATTATTTTAAAACATATAATAATGAGTTACTTAATGACTTATTTTTATCATTATTTCAAATAGAAAATAATTTTTAAGATTTTTTTTTAAATTTTTTGAAATCTATTTTTAGACTCAATATTTTTTAAACACTGGTAAGGATATATGTAACCACATATTTTTTGATTTTTTGTATGTTGGCGAGTAAGCTACTTGTGTGCAGCAGGTCAATTGTGTTTTTATCTATTAAATATTACATGTCGATATAGCTCAGATGGTAGAGCTGTTGACTGGCAATCTGTAGACCCAGGTTCGATTCCCGCACCAGCAAATTTTATTTAAAAAAAAAATACAATAAAAAATATTTTTTTTTATATAATTTATTTTTCAGAAAATCTATTTTTAGACTCATTATTTTTGTCAGTACTGGTAAGCACATAGGTAACGATATATTTTTTGATTTTTCGTATGCTGGTGTGTAACGACAACTCATTATTTTTCTCGACATCGCCATATAAAGGTAATAAGAAATGTAATAACAAAAGTAACTAGTTACCGTTACCAAGTATGTAGTTACATAACCACATACCTTGTAATGATTTTCTACACTGGGATAGCTATTTTTGTGAAATTTTTCAACAGAACCTAAAAAGTTCGTGCAATTTATGGATTTATCGCTACATATTTAATTTTTTTTATATAGGCCTGTTCTGGATATCACTTAACGCCGAAGTGATTTGAAATCACTTAAAAGGTGTTCTGAACAGAAATATTTTGAAAATCACGTGGTTTTAAACCGGTCAGATAAGTTAAGGTTATTTGAAATCACTTGCTGTTTTTCTGTACGTACTTTGTTATGAACTTAATAATAACTATCTTGAAAATGCAATTTTATGTGTTTTTTATGGATTCTAGTAGTAAGATTAGGCTTTTATACATAAAAAACTTAAAAATGAACAAGTTTTCAAAGTAACTGCTTGTTTGCAAAAAATTGTATTTTTTTTGTATGACATTCTTCGTGATTTTGCAATCATATTTAGTTGTCAGCTGATTTGGCTTTTAGAAAATACATGTGTAGATGCCAGAGTCACACAATGTTACAGTACCGAACAAATTAACTAAAATATTTTATAAAAATAACCTTTAAACACCAAACATTATTATTTTTCTTAAGTAAAAATAAAAATAGCCAATAATTATGAAGTTTTTTATTAAGAAAATATAAAGAAACATATGTATTAAATGTAACAAATGGCAACAACAAGTAATCATAGCATTAAGACTGTAGTTACCCTTTCTGCTAAAATATGCAGAATGATCGGACGGTGGCTTCATTATTCTAATAAGCGTTCCATCAACACATCCAACTACGCCGGGTATACCAAACTGTTGATAGAAATGAGATTTTGATGCACTTTGTGTTTGCTGATCTAATGAGATAAATTCATTACGTTCCATAAGATCTTGCAGAAGGTGGAGCGTCCCATACTTATGTTCACATCGTTCGCTATGACCCCTTGATACGATCCGACTGCTAAAAATCTAAGCACAGCTGCTAGCAGAATAATTGCCGGAATGGAGGAGTTTGGTAGCTGTGGTGCTATTTCTTCCAATACCATTTGAAAAGCCCTCTTGTTTAGCCGGTAAAATTAAATGAAACTGAAAACCAATATGCCTTAAATCATTACATTAATTTAATCGTTGTTACTTACAATGTTTCGTTTGTATCCATAGGATTTGCTACATCACGCAAATAACGCTTTTTAACACGATCATCCCTTAATTGCTTTCTTTTTAAATCAATTACTGCCAATATAGTAGCTCCTGGCATTTTAATTTTCCACTTAATATTTTTATTAAAAATATAAATCAAAACAAAGTAAAGAAATCAGCTGTTTCCTCGTTTTATCGAAAAACTAAAATCACGCCGAAAAAATAAAATCTGGTGATTTGTAGAACAGCAACAAATCACACGTGTAATTTTAAAACGGTCCGTGTTTTGAAATCATACCGTTTTCAGAACAGGCCTGATAATTTAGATATTTTCTAGTGATTTTTTAGTTTGATTTAGCGATATTTTTACGAAAGAAGTTGGCAGCAGTATTTTACTAATTCTTACAATTTTTCTGTTTGCGTACATTTTTAGATATTTTTCTTTTTGAGAGTAAATTTTGCCTTACTCTCTGTAAATTTGTTACTGAGTAATTTTTACTGGACTTTACTGGAAAAGTACCCAAACACACCTATTATAAAAAGATTACAGAAAATCATGGACGTCAAAGTGTATATTAGAATTAACCACCTTTATAGAAATAATTCACAGAATCTAAGGCCTGGTATCTTATGTAATATTAAACAATGATTAAGAAGAAAATCATTGTTTAGGTCTTAATTACAGTAACTCGTCGAATTTTAATCTCTGATTCTACTCTAAATATTGATTAAATTTAATTACAGAAATTTCTGTGATTAAGCCCTTAAACATAGATTTTTCACCGTTAGTACTTAAATTTTTTAACAATGTTCGTAACTTTTTAAAAAGTTTTACGTAGACCAATTATTTTCTAAAATAAACACCTTAAAACATCTCATTATGTCCTCTAAATGATGTATTTCTTTAGTAACTTGCCTAGTAATGTATGTCTTCTCTAAAAAGACCAATTTTAACTAGGAAATTATTTAGCGGAAATTAGAATAAATGACATAAATTGGATGGTTAGAATCGGTAATAATATTGATATTCCTTTAGCACAAATAAGCCACGATTCGTGGGGGTAAAATTTGACCCAAAAAAGTGAAAACTAATATTTTTTTGTGCATGTATTTAAGGTGTCTCAGAACAATTTTGCAGTTCTGCCAAATTTCAGCTAATGGGTATAATGTTTTTTATTATATTTTTTCGCAATTATTGAACCAATTTTTACTATTTATCAAAATTTACTTATAAAACACACGCTGGTGGTGTATCAATCTATGTAAGGAATGATATAAATACTTGCTTAAAACTGAAATCGAACTCCTCCAGTCAAATTGAATATTTATTTTTGGAGGTAACCACTAAGGATAAGAGTAAAATACTGTTTGCCTGCGTATATCGACCAAATAACGATGTCGATACAAATGATTTGCTAGATAAAATTGAATCTTTATCATTATTATATAATGATATAATTATTGCTGGCGATTTCAACAGTAATCTGCTCACTGAAAACTCACTTTTGGAGCCTATGCAAACACTTGGCCTACTGCTCGTCAACACAACAACTCCAACCCATTATCCAAATGCTACAAACAGCTTACTTGACGTCTTCTTTGTAAATCATAAAAAGAAAATACTTCTTTATGATCAGTTATCTGCTCCAGTTTTTTCAAAGCATGACCTTATCTTTACAGTGTATGATGCCTTTTATTACTGTACTGAAGATATTTATTACTCATATCGTGATTTTCGAAACATAGATTATGTGGCACTAAACCAGCGGCTTGATTGCATTAGTTGGAATTTAATTTACGACCTTGAAGACGTAAATGATCAAATAGCTTTCATTCAAAATAATCTGTTTGAAGTATTTAATGAAACGGTGCCAGAAAAAACAAAAATTTGCAAGGCCAAACAGCCACCGTGGTTTAATTCAGCAATAAAACGTTTAATTGATGTCAAGCATCTAGCTTATAAAAAATGGAAGAAATTTAAAACCCCTGAATTGCAAATTTTGTTTAAATCCGCTAGGAAAAAAGTTGTGGATAACATAAATAAGGCTAAAACAGCGTACTATCAACAGAAATTTTCAACAGCTATAGATAGCAAGAGCAAGTGGAAAGAAATCCGTGAAATTGGTATTGGTAAAAAGAGTGTTTGCATTACAAGTTCTGACGTTGACGTAAATAAACTAAACCACCAATTTGTTGACGTTAAAGTGGCAAGACCAACTGAAAATGAATATGAAAAAATCCATGTAGTGCCTTTTGAAAAATGTTTTTATTTTCGATGTGTGGATCAAATAGAAGTTCTAAAAAGTATAACATCAATAAAATCAAATGCTGTGGGTTTGGATGGACTTAATCCTAGATTTTTGTAACTTATCATCGCTAAAATTCTGCCATTCATTACGTACGTATTTAATACCATATTAACTAAGTCAATATTCCCCGATATATGGAAAGAAGCCAAAATAATTCCGCTCCCTAAGAACAGCAGTGAGTTTAGACCAATTGCCATACTACCTTTTTTGTCCACGGTAATGGAAAATCTAATGAAAAGCCAAATGTATAAATATTTACAGGAGCATAATTTCCTAACAGAAAAACAGTCTGGTTTTAGACAGGGAAGAAGTTGAAGAAATTAGGTCAAAACTTGATAATGATATGGTATCTTTTCTTGTGCTGTTAGATCACAGCAAAGCTTTTGATACAGTTGATCACTCAATTCTGCTGACCAAACTCCAAAAGCTTTTTAATTTTTCTAATTCGGCTAAAAAACTTATCTCGTCATACCTTTTAAATCGTAAACAAGTTGCTTTTTTAAATGGTTTGACTTCCAATGCAGTTCATGTTGATAGAGGGGTACCACAGGGGTCCATTCTTGGTCCATTGCTTTTTTGTATGTACATTAATGATCTTCCTGAAGCTGTAAGTCACTGTGATATACAAATGTATGCGGATGATGTACAGTTGTACTTAAGCACCAAAATGGAAAATGTACGTTATTGTATTGAACGCATCAACAATGATTTAAATAAAATTCACAATTGGGCAAGTCTAAATGGTTTGTGCATAAACCCAACGAAATCAAAATGTATCTTTATATCAAGAAATAATAAAAAAAAGACTTGATAATAACGTACCTGTGCTAATAAATAACACTACAATCGATTTTGTTCCATCATCATCAAATCTAGGAATAACGTTTAATGCCGAGCTTTCTTGGAAAAATCACATAAATATTTCGGCTGGAAAAGTTCATGGAATGTTGAGAAACCTGTGGGCTGTTAAAGCGTCGACGCCATTTAAAATACGTATGCTCTTGGCAAAAACATATTTAATACCTGTTTTGCTGTATGGATGTGAAATATTTGCAAATTGTGACACCACTGTTTACGATCGACTTCGAGTCACATATAATAATATAGGCAGATATGTATTTAATCGCAGTAGAAGGGATAATATATCATCGTTCACATATCAGTTGCATAATGTTTGTTTTAAAGACTTACTAAAGTATAAAAGCCTTTTGATGATGCATAAGCTGATATATTCAAAGGAACCTGAATATCTCTATAGAAGAATTATTTTTGCCAAATCTCCACGTGGAAGAGGCCTGATCTCACAAAAATATAAATACGTTTTATCTACAAGACAAATTTTTAATTACACAATCGGTCTTTGGAATGACTTACCATCAAATATTCAATTGGTTAGCAACACAATACGCTTTAAAATGGAACTATTAAATTTGTTTAAAATATATTAAATGTTTTTCAATTTTATAATGTTTATTTTAATTTATATGTATGTTTGTGCAATTTAAATTTCACTATGTTATTTTTAAGTTTTTTAATTTATAATTAATATCAATTTATAAATTGTATTTGAATTTGACGAAACATTTACTTGAAAGTTTTACGTGCTATCACTGTAATTTATAAGATTTATTCTTGTTGTGATAGTTTGAATCAATAAACTAAACTAAACTAAAACTTAACTTACCACATGTCCATAGGTAACCATATCTTGAAATGTCGGACAGAGCCAACTAACTGTTAACAGAAGTTAAGATTTATGCATACGTTTGAGATTCTAATGTAATGAGAATTTTTAAAGACGTCATATATTTTTCCACCAAGGATTATTTTTGGATTCATATCTTTTATTCTCCACAAAATTTATAAATTTTAATTTTAGCAGTCATTCTTTGGGAGATGTCACTGCATGTGTATTAGACCTGGCGTAGCTAATATGGGGTTTTTTATATTTTGGAATTTTGATTGTGGGTAGCGATGAAAATATGCGATTTGATGCCAAAATTGATGTAGCAAATTTTCAGGTTGATCGGATGGTGCCAACCCGTGCCACAATGAGGTCAAAGGTCAAAATTTTAAAAAACCTATTTTTTTTCATTCTATAATTTTTTTATTAAGAAATACCAAAAATAAAACTTCTTTAAATTAGAATATCATTTATAACTTGTAAATTAGTTAATAGTAGTAGTATTAATGCTTAAGTATATAATGGCACCAGAAGCAAAAATATATGTATGCATTATAGTTTTTATTTAAGCTCTCAGTTGTAAAAATATATGGTGTTTCTGCTATTATAGTAAGAAAAAAATATTTATAGAATTCAAAATATGCTTATAATATATATCATTACCTGAAATGAAAGAAGGTGTAAGTTTTTGACTGATTATGGTGCACGACATTAAACTACGTGTCCTCACAATTTTTTTGCTTTCTGATATCAAAAATAAAGATTTTATAAGCGAAATTCTAAACAGCCAACTTTTCGCTCTTCTTCTTAATTTGGTTTTACTGTAGAAAATTTTAATTTTTTTTCATTGATTATGAAGCACATAATTAAGCTTCCTTTCTCCTCAAAATTATAGCCTTCTACAATAAAAAGTTTTGATTTCATTACTTAATTTCGTAAAATGTCGGAAAGTTTTTTTTTGCTTTTCTTGTAAAATAATGAATATGTTTGTTACGCCCTTTTGCATTTCAGGTAACGATATGTATTTCTACCAACAACTATTATTGAAAAAACGGTAAATTTTTTTTTTCGTCGCTGTTTTTTAAACATCTTCAATATTCCTAGCTTTGAGCTGTCGTCAACTGCATTTATGTCTAAAAGTACCGTTTTTTCCGCTCTGCTACTGAGCACATAGCAATGCTGTTGATATGAATGTGTAAAATTTTGTCATTGCGAATTTAAATATTGTTGAGAAAAGTGAAGTTTATTGTAAAATAAAATATTGTGTAACTTTACGTAATTCCATGGCTCAGAAGAAAAATTTATCGTTGGAACGGCTTCGATCTGCTGACACAA
Source organism: Leucophora obtusa (assembly GCA_949987735.1). Taxonomy (NCBI): domain Eukaryota; kingdom Metazoa; phylum Arthropoda; class Insecta; order Diptera; family Anthomyiidae; genus Leucophora; species Leucophora obtusa. Next base: position 239,941,874 of record OX465295.1, on the reverse strand, counting down.
ATGTATACTTGATTGGTAAATGTGTACCTAAAATAGTTGGTGTGAAATTACCATCAAAACAGCAAGTGCTTCAGTGTTTTTTTTTATAATGTGAAAAGAAAACAGTTAAAGAAAGTGCAAGATTAGTGTTAAATGAAATATTGCCTTTTTGGGAAAAAGCTAGAATCTCAACGCCCGATTAAAGAACATGTGCTGCAAAAGTCATTAAACTTTATGAAGAGTGGAAAACAGTCCAAAAAGTATGTAAATCTCCGTTCCCGAATCATCGAAAAAAAGAAAATTACTTTAAGGAAAATTTAAACAATTTATTTGACATTGCCCACGTTGACGCTCTGAAGCTTATAAGTATACAGGAAGATAGAGACTTCTTAATAAAGCAGCGAGAAAATGGGCGTGTTGGTAGCATGACTTGTGTCGATCAAAATGTCGCAAATAAAGAAAAAAGAAAAGCACAAAGATTGGAAGATGAAAAACGTCGAAAAGAAAATTATGAAAAAAGAAAAGGCACTTCAGGTAATTATTATGTAGTATTTGGAAGCAAAGTGTCAATTTTTTTTTGCTGTTCACTTAATTTCATGTGTAGACTTGACTATGGAACATGTTGAATTTGAGAGTGATGAATCGGGAGATGATGTGCAGGCGATGGATGTAGAACAGATTGACAACATTCCAAGTTGCTCCAGTAAGCCAATTCGAAAACGTGGAAAAAAATATTTTATTGACATTCTGGCTTGTATGGATGCTGGCAATATGTCATCTCCATTAGCTATACACTTTATTGGTGCAACTGCCAAAGCGTTGGGTCACAATATTGAGGATCTTGTACTGAATTGCACAAGTTTGCGTGAACAACGTCGGCGTCATGGCAAAGAAATTGTTGAAAATTTCAAGGTAAGTTTTTTTATTTTGACCAAGTTATAAATTTTGCTTTGAGCTTAAGATTTTTTTAGATACCTGAAACATTTGTTTTGCATTGGGACGGAAAGCTACTTCCCGCAATTGCTGGAAAAAATAAAGTTGATCGCTTGGCTATTGTGCTCACGTCGGAGAACGTTGAAAAATTAATAGCTATCCCCATAATTGAAGATGGAACTGGTGCTGTAGTCGCTCAATCAGTCTACGACTATTTGTTAAAAATGAATATGCTGAATTCTTTAGAAATGATATGTTTCGATACAACTGCTGCAAATACTGGCTCTCATAGTGGTGCTGGAACTTTATTGGAACGCAAACTGGAACGCAGCTTATGTCGCCACCATATTGCAGAAATTCTCTTAAGAGCTGTATATGAAATCAATTTCGGAAAATCAAGTGGTCCAGAGGTGGCGATTTTTGAACGTTTTGCACGGAAATGGAGCACACTAAATTCAAAGGGATACAGCACTTGTATGCAGGATGAACAAGTTTTGAGTGTCATATCTGTCGAGGAACGCGAAACAAGGAAACACTTTTGTCTGGAATATTTAGCGAAAGTACACATTCGGCATGATTATAGAGAACTCTTACAACTTGCATTTATTTTTCTTGGTGGTAGCATTCCCAATTTCACATTTCGTGCACCTGGAGCGACATCTCATGCAAGATTCATGTCCAAGGCCATCTATTGTCTCAAAATGTATATTCAGTTGAATGGAATTCGTAATACGTGCATTTTCTTAGTAAGTCTCTACATCCCATACTGGTTTAGAACCGAAAATGCAGTTGAAGCGCCAAATAGAGATATTCAACTAATAAAGGGGATTATTGGGTATTTTGATAAAAAAAAATATCTACAGTGCTTTTGGAAAAAATTCGGAACCACCTGTGGTATCTATCAGAGGAAGCAGTTGCACTTGCCTTTTTTGATCCACATGTAGACTCAAAAATAAAGGAAAAGATGGTTTTGGCGTTGCAAATAGATTCCGATGAAGACAATCATATCGGTGATGATGTTGATATTTTCCCTTCTAAAAAAGTGTGTGCAAGCGTTGATGAATTACAATTATTCACATCCAAGGATTTAAGCTCTTTTGTAAC